>OX387621.1:85000-1335000 GCA_947568825.1 Sphinx pinastri | reverse complement strand
ACCCATTATTTCCCATGGTAGCCAATGAAAGTGTAAAAGTATGTGTTAATCCAGGACATAGTCTATCTGTGTGCCGAACTTTATCGAATTCTGTTCAAATGTTTTAGTCTTGTGTTATCTGTATTAGAACTTTTTTTTATTTGTGCCTTACATAATTTTTGTTTTATATTTATTACTAGGCTATTTATTATTTGTGTTATACTAATGTCGCAACGCTGTAACAATAAAAGGTAGATGCTCTAGCGGCCCAATAAACTGATAATTACGCGTTAATGGAAAGAAAGAACCAATCAAAGTATGTCATGTGCAAGCACGTTACAAACAACATTTTAATTGGTTGTTTCTATCATTCTTAATGGTGGAAGGTCTCTCGTATGCGGGGGACCGTCAGGGTAGGTACCACCGCAATATTTATTCCTACCGCAAAGCACTGTTGTATTCCGGTTTGAAGGACATTGTAGCCCGCTGGCTACAATATCGAATTACTAGACATTACGACGCTTTACATCTTATGACTCATATTTAGGAGCGCAGTGAAGTGTCACGCAGTAATGTTATTAAACGCAGTTATGGGCGGTCGTATTGCTTACCATCAGGCCATAAAACTGCCTATTTTCTCACGGATCCAACGGCAGCGATATCTCTCTTGATTATAGGAATCTGCCAAAGATGCATCTCTATCCCCTTAAAAATAAAAGCGTGTTATACCAATACGATAAAACATTTAGCATGTGAAAGGCGTTTCACACATCCTGTCCGTAATTAATAGTGTTGCGACCTGTCGTACGATTATCGACAGTCGATCAAATATGCAAATAAAGTAATAGCGTTTTAATGGGACAACCGGTCGGGCAACAAATATTGATATTAATGTATTCAGCGTCGCCGCGAGGTGTTTCTACAGGACAATGGAGTAGCAATGTTATAAATATTTTGTTGTGGCGATTTTCCATTTAAATATTACTTATTTGATTTGATTGATTGAAGTCTTTACATACCGGTGATTGGATTATGTTTAATGTAGTAAAACAGTCTTCCACTTCTGTGAAAATTTATAGCACTATTTTGTATTCCAATAATTTAATAATAGAATTATGTCTTTTGTTTATCCGATAACGAAGCTCAAGCCGCGTATGACGTATGACATCAATGTATTATGTAATCCGATATATTGTTAATATTCTCGCTGATAACGAAGTTGGTTATCCATGTTAGCGAATATTGTGGGTGTAACATAACTTTATTTTTCTGTACCTTGACTCATAATATATTAATTTACAAAGGTACAATACAAATTTGGTAAAGATTTCCACACGTACTTTAAAATGATATAACCTTTGTATTGTTACACTAAAGTTAAAATTGAAACTAAAATAATTACCAACGCAGGCGTCTCTACGTATTCCGCTGTGACGTAACGACAGTTGTATTATCTTGTAAATTGTGCCTCAGTGTAATTCGGTGGTCGATTAAAAGTTTCGAAATTACATTGATTTACGATACAAAATATCATTCCGTCTTATTGCCTCTACATTTATAACGAAATGTTAAATGTCTGTGCGATATTTATGACACCCTTTATTTGGTGTTTCGTTGAATATATTTATAAGCGGTTTGTTTTTATTTATGTGATGTTAATTAGTTTTCGAATTTTATGTTTTGTGAATAAAACTTGTTATTTTATCGTCAATTACTTTATACTGATTTTAGTGTTTTACGATTCGGATAAATGTAAATGGGTGTTGGATGGTTATAATTTACCTTTTTAGTGGGATATTGCTACCGTGAACTACTTTGGCGAATGAGTTTAATCCTCCGGTGGTGTAATTTGCGGATATACCACTAGATGTCGTTAAGTTTATATCTAATACTTATTTTTGAAGCTTGCGTTACTTTCACTTTATGTGAACAGAATTGGATTTCTTTTATTAGAAAAATGTATATCAGAGGGATGTTTCATACGCAGGGAGAAGGAAATGTAAGATTAAGATATTTGAAGTTTTTTAGACGACAATATCGGTGAAGTCGCTAACAGAAAGTTGTAGGCTTGATCCTCGCATGAAAAAAGTTCTTTAAGATTAGAAAGTATTTTTTAAGTAAAATTTTTTTTTACTAATTTTGAAACTTAGTCCGGAAACATCTACTAACTGTGTAAATGTGATTGAATAGAGAATCAAATTTAGTATTATTACAATCCTTTATTCCACAACATTTGTTTATATTTTGGATTATATTATAATTATGGGATCAAAAATCGTTCCTAGTCAAAATCGCCTCACAATACTTTTATATAAATTACATAATATTTCTTGTTTGTTTTGTAACTGTGCATCTTCTATTGGCAATCTTAAAATAAAATAATTAAATATCAGAAGCATATTTCTGGTCTTGTATATTTATTGTATTGCAGTTTTACCTAATATTTATTAGCCCACCTATTGACCTCAAAATGGCGGATATCATAACAGTTTAAATTTATCTTATATGAATATGGATAATACAGTTTTACACCAACGCCATTCAACGCCAATGAATTACGATTAATATCATTTCGAAACAAGTTAATGTGTATAATAGTTAGCATATAAGTAATCACATAACTTACTTTATTTATTACTTTCAATGTATAATTATGTATTGTAATTCCGGCTTATGTATATTCATTGGCATGATAGCTGGCAACATTTGGCATTTTATATAAATTCGTTTTACATGTGTAATTATATTTTTATTCTAAAATAAACAGTCCGGATGTTAATATATTAAAATTAAGACCGTTTAGGATATACAATTAGGAGATGTATGCGAATATCAATAAATATTATTTCATCTGTTCCACTTGTCAGATCGGATTGTTTGGAATTGCTCAACACTTAGCTCAGTAATCGATATAGTTACGATGCCATCGATTCACAAAAATATAAATCATATTAGAATAAGCTATATTATAAAAATATGTATAACCGGACGAATTTATATTGAATCAGAATGTAATTGACTTTGAAAGTCCTTAGGTTGGAATATGCAAACATTGCTGATTAAACACTAATTGATACGCTTTTATGTACCTACCTAATTATATTTTTTGTTTAAGTATTGCACAAAGTAATATATATAAAGATTTAATTGAGTTATCTCAAATTAAGTATTTGAGAATATCAACTATAAATTATAGTTTGTTACTAATGACTAATGATTACTTAAATGATAGTTTCTATTCGAGTCTAAAAAAAGCCAAACACTGGATTTATGTACAAATTTGTCAGTATTTTGCAGGGTGTGCTTTTAATTCCTAATAAACAAGTGGACGATAGCCTTGTTGGGAATGGAACGGTCTGCCGAGAAAATTTCCGCAGGTTCAAAACCCAAGGCACACACCTCTGACTTTTCGAAGTTACGTGTGTATTGTTTATCCATTATCGTTCGCTTTAACGGCGAAAGAAAACATCGTGAGGCAACCTGCATACTTGAGAATTCTCTATAAAAATTTCGAGGGCATGTGAAGTCTGCCAACCCGCACTAGGCCAGCGTGGTGGACTAAGGCCTAACCCCTCTCAGTAGCAGAGGAGGCCCGTGATCAGCAGTGGGCAGTATATAATACAGGGCTGATTGCATTGCATTGCATTGCAAACAATTTTCATAGCTTGGTACTTCTAACGTATTAGAAACTCATTATCTTTGTTGCTAACTCATGAAAACATCATGTGACTCATAAATCAGTATTAAGAGAATATCAATAAAAACTCGGCTCGTCTCACATGAAAATCGATACATTCGCGTATCCGATTATCTCCGTGTCATTGAGGCGTGTATTTGCATTTTACGACGCATAAAATTTTACGATTGTGTCGCTAGAATCGACGTTTTATCGATAAGTCCCGATGCACAGCACTAAAAACTAGGCGCGGCGCGCTGCGACCGCTGTCTTAACTGTTTTATCATTTTATGTGAAATTTATTGCAATATTCACGAATATATTGTGTTTGTACAAGATTACACAGCGTTTACTTATTCACTTATGACTTAAAATAGATTGCGCTGGCTACCTGTGTTTCGAATAAATTACTAAATAATTCGCTTTCAGACGGAGAGCGACTAGTGTCATTGTGTCTATTTATGCTACACAATATGCAAAGTGTTCTGGTTACAATGACCTTTGATTTGATTAACTCTGCATGATTTTAATTGATTTTAATTTATTATAATACTATTTATATTATATTTATAATACTATTTGATGACAGTAGATAATTGTTTTTTATGTCGTGTTACAATCAGACAATCCCGCTATATCATTCGGTTGTAAAACATAATATTTTCCCTTCAATTTACCTTTAAGACAACCGTTAATAACTTTAAAACACGTGTAACAGTGCACGCCATTTGTCACGCAACGTGACGTTTCGGGCGCGCCCGCGCCGTGCCCGCGCCGGCGCCGTGACAAATCCACGGGCGTTAGTCTAGCTCGCCGTGACAGATAGCTGGCGCGGGCGGACGCAACGCCGGCATTTGTCACGCCACGATACTGGATGGGAGAGTTTAACACGCTGATCCAGTTGGAGATATAATATTTTTATGAACTATCTAAGAGCAGTTTGGTTCCTTTGCCTATTTGATCTTGAGATAGAAAGACCAGTCACCATCCAAAGTACCCAAAATTAAAAGACTCGAAATTAAATGAAAGTAATTGGGAGCGGGAGTTTCCCTTTCCATAATATTACGAAACGTAACAGCAAAGTCTATCTCCAAGTCGGTTTTTGTGAATTTACCTAATCGAGGCTATATAAAACTAATAAAACGCGTTCGATAGATAATTTTACCCTTTATACATTACTTACTGCCTACCCTTTCGGTGTTAACCTTACGGACGTATAATCAAAGGATTTTATGCCATGAATTAGCTGGAGTGACGCACGTTTAAATCGTTCAACCTTAATGATCGTAATTTTGAGTCCTGCCGTGCCTCGTTCACCGCCTTAAGCTACAGACGCTATTGCCAAAAGGAAGCACTTATGTAGTATTTCTGATGTTATGACATGCCGGCAATCAAATTGATGATTTCGTTGTTTTTGTGTATATAGCTATGAATACCACTTAATTATAGACGTTAAATTGTTCCATAACCACTCCGCAAGGAGTGTACGACTGAGAAGAAGATGTTAAAATTTTAAAAGATGCTTTTAAGTCTTTTTTAAGTTACATTTGAATATTTAGGAATAAACAGATCAAGTATTAGCTTAATATATTGTAGGCTATTATTTTCATGGAACAGTTCACAATGAGACTTTCTATTACGGAAAAAAGCAATATTGGCAGAACCGAGAGACAAAGCTACATATTAAATACATATATAAACTTAGTTTACAAAATAAAATATTACTCAATAATGTAACTAGCATAGATCTTCCACATTAATGATCTAATATATTTGTATTTAAATTTCAAGAGGAATTTAAACAAACCTGACTAAATCATGAATCAAATCAGTCTACATACATATAAAGTTAAAAGCCTGACTATTAAAATAAAAGAAACCTGCTTTGAGGGTCTTTGTCTTTTTCAGTTTAAAGTTAACGTTTGTAAAATAAATTAGTTCCGTATTTTACCACAAGATGGCGAGGAGTTTACCTAATCAGGCTATATAATAGCATGATATTTAATCTTATTATCTTATGACTGCCTCGGTGGCGTAGTTGATTTGCGTACGCGTTACGAGTACAATTTGCGCCCTGAGGTCCTGGGTTCGAATCCTGGGTCGGGCCAAAAACATTGTGACTGGGTTTTTCCATCTTAAAAATTACTCAGTCGCAGCACGGAGTCAGGAAGTTGGCGGTGTGATACCCCCGTGCCTCGGAAAGCACGTAAAGCCGTTGGTCCTGCGCCTGATCTCTCTCCGGTCATGTCGGATTGCCGTCTCACCGGACTATGAGAGTAAAGGAATAGCGAGTGCACCCTGTGTATTGCGCACACACTTGTGCACTATAATATCTCCTGCGTATCTGGCTGATCTCTGTTGAGATTGGCCGCCGTGGCCGAAATCGGCTGGAAAGAGTATATATTTAATCTTATCTTACCTTCTCTTTCTAAAATCACAAATGCAAAAGTTTGTGAAAATGTTTGAATGTTTGTACATTTGTTAGAAGTAAACACAGAAACTACTAAACATATTTGGATGAAAGGCACACGGGTCGATGTCCTGAATTACCATATAGCTTTTATTCCGGTAATTTTCTCCCATGGCATTTTTTTTATCAGATTTTTTTAAAATAGATGACTCTGGCGTCGTTGTGTAGGGACTTTTGTAGCGGGAAAGGCTTTTCACGCGGACGAAACCGCGGGTAAGACCTAGTGTGTAACAATATCATAGCTGCTCAGTGTAGTGGCTGCTGAGATGGCGAGCGTGGTGTCAGCAGCGACGTTTTGTGCCTGATTAAGTGCTCCTGTTAGTCGGCGCGGTACGTTTTTGATACCCTTGTATTTTGTTACAATGCTACTAATGAAAGCAATGATAAAAAATATTGGTGCAACTAATTTTACATTTGTACCCCAAGATACAATATTTATAATTATAACTATTACTTCACTAAATGCTAGGTTCGTTAGTATGCATTAATTTAATTTTAAAAAGTTATTATTGCCAGTGCAATTACTGGTCAATAACATTTAAAACTGATAGGGTTTTGACATTTAATGTCTCAAGGAAGTTACCCAATCATTAAAGAGTTTATCTTGGAGATATTCATAGCCATATACACATATATATACGCATACATAGTCATAAATATACAAGCATACTCACGCCTTTTATCCCCAGAGGGGTAGACAGAGGCGCAACTAGTGCACCCACTTTTCGCCGTGCGTATTCCGTCCCACGATGTGATAGGGGGCGAGCCTATCGCCATATCGGGCACAAATTCCAGACTCCGGGCTGATACTGAAAATAAAAATCCAATATCACTTGCCCGACCCGGGGATCGAACCCGAGACCTCCGAATTGCAGTCGTACCGTAATACAACTACGCCACCGAGGCAGTCATAAATATACAAGCTATGAGCATAAACCCACAATCTCATGTAGCCAACCCGTCCGGTACCCTGCAGCCAGAACTGCTTTTTACCGTCTACCCCAACAAAGAACATTCAAAACAAGATTCCGAACTAAACTTGCGATAACATAACATCAAAAGCACGAGTACAAACAAAAAAAAACATTTTAATACCCGTTTATTGCGGGGAAAACGTTCGGTAAAGTTCATTTCGCTTGCGCCCGAAGCGACGCGACTTCCGAGCGCTGGAGAGAGCGGCAAACAGGGCCTCCATTTCCCGACCGGAAGAGACGCGTCCCCACATCCGGCGGCGGACTGATTGGGGCTTTATTAAAAAGTGACACCTGGGGCGATGCGGATGGGGTTGTTCTCGCTGGTGCTGCGGGCGCTGTTGCCTTTGACAGCTTTTTTGATATTAAAATGTCTTTATTTTGAATTGCCTTTAGCATTAAGTTATGTATTGTAAAACAAGCTCTTGTCCGTTAGTGAGTGATTATCACGAACTTTCTCTAGAAGAATTGTGATTGAAGATATTATTGAGAATGGGAACTTGAAAGGGGAAGAGGAAATTATCGATATTTGGCTATTTTTTGTAAACAAACAACAACTGAAATAGCACTTCACGGCGGTTTTTTCCTTTGCTCCTAAAATACAAGAAACACACGATTCCTCTAGCAGTAAATATTTGTAAAAGATTATGAACATTAAAAAAGAGGAACCTACTAATTGCCTAGAGCAAGGTAAGTCAGACCTTACACAATAAAAAACGCTACAATACGGTTTGTAAACACCCCATCTCTGTGAAAATCTTATTTCCTGTAGAGTTGTATATCCGGCCGGATGAAAAGTATCACGTTCTAACAAATCCTCCGTCTTGTTAGAGATGCGGATAAGCCGGCTAGCTTACTAGTGTTGTGCCGGTTGTGTTATCTTCATGTCGAGGATGTATTTTGTAGAGTTCTTTTATTTATTAGAATAATGCTTAACACAGATAATATTTTTTTTAGAAATGTTTTTTTATGGCATCTTGTTTAATTTTATTGGGAGTGAACCACAGACCTTTAACAGCTGGTTAACCGAGCCTCAAATTTTATAGTTATATCACCCTGAGATGCTAAATATTATGTCATGAAACCGCATAATATCCATGATTTGAGAATGGTGTTATTAGCACTAATATATTGGCAATCATAATATTGATAATTGAGCGAACGAATTGCTCACACTAAAGATTTAGTTCCGCAGCACGATTGAGAGATGGCGCTGTCTCACATCTAACGTTTACGACCGTCAATAAATAGAGCAAACTTAAAAATTATTTTCGCCATATCGCAACACTTCAGTGGGTCGTAAATGCGTATTTTATGGAATGGTCAAGGTAATGGGTCTCCGGGGGCCGATTGGACCGTGTTCGCAATTGACTAAAGAAAACTTTTATTGGAACTAGTTTTTAGCCGTACGGTTTAAGTGTACTTCTTTACCCTCAGGGATCTGAGTGTTTTGAGTGACGATTTGGTTTAACGTTCTTACGTTACGTTATATTCTTCATGGGTGTTGGTATTTGAGGGGGATATTTATTTATTGTTCTAAGCAAGATGTGTTCCGATTTAAAAGGCAGTAAGTTCAAGTTATATTTATTTTAGCAAGATATATTATGTAGTGAAATTATCAAAATAGTTGGATTGAAACATATTTGATGTTTGCCTGGAATTAAACATATAACTGATATTGCCCTATATAATATTACACGAGACAAGAGTTACATTTTTTAAAGGCATCACAAATATGGAATATAAATTTAATAACAATTTATGCAATATAATATATGTCTTTTTTTCTTGCAATTATACTCAAGTAACTACCGCTTATAAGTCCGTAAGAAATAAACAAAACATACATATTAATAATACAACTACACTGAACATTGCGTTGCGGTTTTATATAATCTTATAAATTATTATATTATGATATTTCCTTTTTATACAGGTAATAAATCTCTTGGGACACTGGCAAAACCCTGGTCCAACGTCAATCGGCAATTCAGTTAGAGTCCCAATGCCGAATGTGTGGAGACATATCCGAAAGTGGGCAAGTTTAATTGATTAGGAGGCATTTATTTTTTATCGCACTCGACCCAGCGGCCTTTTCCGATATTAACTAAGTTTTATAATTCAATATATCAAGTGCATAAGCTGAAAAATCGGACAATGGTTGAATTTCGCTGGCAGTTCCGTTAGTTTAAAAAATCTGGTATATAATGTTATCTGATTGATAGTTTATCTATCAATAATAGCTCCGATAAAATCAGTTACGCCGTGTAGAGTCAGAAAAGTGTATGCTCGACCACCTTAAGGTTCTAAGTAGGTACGTCGCTTGCGCGTCGTCTGTCAGCAACATTCAACTTACAACTAAAATAGATAATAAGAGTTATCTGCTGTTTCCTTTGTACATCTCCGAAACGATCGTACCACAAAGTATGAAAAATTGGCGTTTTATCTTGAGAAAGTGGACTAGCACCAAATTGGGTGATTGTACGAACAAAAAGGCAGAGAATGCGCAAATTGCAAAAAAAATAAAAAATAATTATAATATTATGTGTCGACTGTTGCAATTCTAAATGACCATGTAAAATAATTTATTAGTCACAAAGAAAGACGGTTGTTGGGCTTTTTTCAAATGACACATTCGAATACTCAGCGACAGACCTTAGTCACAAAATATCTCCGTGTTATTTTTAAAACTTAGCGATGTTACCTTTTTATTTTTGTTGTGTACTTTAAACATCATTTTATTTGAAAAGCGGCACCATTGACCGTCTTTTTCTGCCACTTAGCACTCATAACGCCGTTTATAAAACCTTTTGTAGGTAGTCCACGAAATTTCATCGGAATTTCTATATTTAATCCTAAACATATGAAAAACTCAACCAAAATGGTAGCGACAAATAACTATTTTCCATAGAATTACATAAATAATTAGAGTTCACGTAAATATTTATTCTTTTTTCAAATCGACCGACGCGACTTAACGTGTTCACGTTAATGCTCACAGCGCCCTCTGTCGCCCTTCACACACGTTCCGGGAAGGATCGAGTGTCAACACAGAATTCAAAATTTGAAAAAGCGTTCGATTTTCAAATTTGTTGCGCAAACCGAATGCCGGCGAAACGTCACGAAGGCAAAGGCACGTTGTTATCGTGCCGAGTTGGCGTTGACTCGCTAATTCTTGTTGGGTTGACAAAGAAGCCGACTATATCTTAACGTAGATCTACGATGCAGTAGAAGTGGCTTTATTTTAAATTTATAAACGTGTTTCTTCAGTTAATGTAGCTGACCTACGTCTGCATTTATGTAGAGACTAGCCTTTACACGCAAATCCACGTATTAAGAACTTTTTCCAGGAAAACGATAGCGTTCAGTCAGTAAATATTCTCTACGTTGTAATGAAATTACTATGAAAACATCTTTTCGAAAATAAACCTGCATAAATAAACAAACAGGCAGAAAGAAAAAAAATATAACACGTTTAAAATATATGTATATACGAGTTACTAAACAAGCTAAGAAAAAGCGTTAATTTCGAATTATATCATAGACAGACAAATATATTTCGTAAATTTGATAATTATACATTTGGGTGTATTACCAATCAAGAAGATGATTATAATATAGTCATATAACAATAAATTAATAAGAAATTTTCCTTTCTCTGCTCTAATATGAGGTCGGCATATAAAATAATAGATACTATAAAAAAAAACAAAGAAAGAAAACCAATTAGAAGCATTTACAAAAACATATCCTTGTGTAAACAAATCTTAACAATAAAACAGACCCTATATCTGCAATCTTCAATAAAACTCGTACAGGATCGGAAGATATCGGCGTGCTCAAATTGGATCGCCGTTTGCCCATCGTATCCCGTCGTATCCCGCCGGATCCGCCGGTTATCCGCTCGTTACCGCGTAACAGTTAACGTTCGTCTCTGATTGTCTACCGTTCGCACAGTGGTGCGGTGCGGGGACAATACGTGCGTAAGGACTTCCAAGTTTATTTCTTTCTCAAATTTTCCAGTGTTTAACAAATATTGTTTTTCTAGTTACTTCATTTATAGAAGCAATGTAATATTATGTAATACCTATTTAAATAAAAAGGTAATATTATAAGCAACTAGATATTCCTCGCATCTCTACCTGAGTCAAATATCTTTCACTGGATAAAAGTTCAATTACTACTTTCCAGGATGAAAAGTAACCTATAACATGTTAATTCAGGACATGATCTGTCTGCGTCTCAACCTTCATCTATATCTATTTTAAAGCAATTAATAATATTCTTTGACATCTAATGACCGTGCAATTAGCTTCTTTACGAACTTTTTTCTGAGATAGAAGTGCATATTCTAAATACTGAAGTATCAATCAAACCTTCGATTTCTTCACTATGCAAACACGAGAAAAATGTATAAATGTAATGATTTTAAGCGTGACAGTTTGACGAATGAACTGATTTCATAAATTCCTTTACAAATCGATACACAATTCCTCAGTAATATAACTATTTTCAAGTTACTTTTATTCTAGGTAAAGACTATGACTAAGAAAAAAAGCTATACTTAAAGAAAAAATTTGTCCAGCATGTCGTTAAAGCTCCACTGTGCTTCCCCGCCCATGAGCTTTACGTGGCCTCTGCCACTTAGCCTCTCGTTTGTCGCGTCCCGCATAACGACTGATCCTTGCTTTTTATTATCGCCACCTGAAAGCTTCGCTGAATCAGAAGTGACAAAGTTTCAACGCTAATTGTAAGAGGCTTCCTGAATGGTGAAAAGGTTTTTCTGAATGGGTCGATCACCAACTATTTAAGTTAATTACTTCGAGCGCATAAACAGTGGTAAATACTACTTATAACTATGAATTACAAAACACTGCACGGCATGGTGCAATTGTAGTCCCCGTGTGACAGTAGAAGTTGAGTGTCATACTGAAATAGAATACTAACACACGACTGCTTTGCGGCAGAAATAGATGGACGCTCGGAAAGGCCTACTTACAAGTGCAAAAAGCAACCCAATTTACATATAAATATCTAAAAATAAATTCCTAGAAGTATCGCATCCTACGCAGACCTAGAAACATGCTAACAGACACGCAAACAATCCATCAAACTCGGTAACTCAAATTCCGACTGCGAACGATAATTGTTTGACTAACATGTTAAACACCGTTATTAACAAGTCAGGGAATGCTACACAATTTTATAGTATAGGCCGGTAGACGAGCAAGTAGGTCGCCTGATGTTAAGTGATCTACTGCTTAAAATAACCACAGTACGAGGAAATTCATTGCGCAAACTTAATAGGAAACTATGACGTGATATTAGCGGGCTTCGTCCGCGGACTTTTGCCGCAATCGTGTCGTGCCTTTGGAAGAAAATCGTAACCGACCTGTCACATATTTTACTAGAGGCTTTTTCTTTATTAATTCAAAAATTTGTATCGTAAGAAAGAAGCCGCTCTATTTAAAGCGCTAAATGTCGGACACGATGTTCTTCTTGAAAAGGCGCGATATGCTGTAGTAAATATTATGTACCCCTCCCGTAATTCTAGCTTCTTTAAAATGTGAAGATAAATTAGGAAGCTAGTATGATTGTGCTGACTATTGCGAGATTCTGAGTCTTTAGCTGGTCAATATTTAAAGTGTATTGCACTTTACATGACAAATTAAGAAATATACTTTGCAGTGCCCTAATCCATGAATAATATTGTAGATACGCAAGTAATACGGACTATTTGTTATGCTTTCACGAGTAAACCAGTAAACCGAGTTTGTTGTAATTTGGTACGAAGTACCTAAGCTTGAAACTCCATGCATGCGAAGCCGCGAGCAAATAATAGTATAAAATAAAAAAATGTTTTCCTTAAAGTAATTTCATATTACATTATGTAATAGCTTGAAGATATAAGTATAAATACATTATTGAGATCTAAAGTGAAGAGCAAACAGTCAAACAGCGCTTATTCGAAAAATCAATGGCAAATATTATATTTGTACTCGACTAGTAGAATCAGTCGATGCATGCTGTAGGTTTATCGTTAAAGAAAGAAAGAAAAACAATTTATCATACATTTCAATTAATAGTCTCTAAGTTTAAAATAATTTCAATAGGATTTATTTTTTCAACGAATAAACTATATATGAGCTCAGAGTTTTCAATAGGAAAAAGGTGTGTGTATCTGCACGGGGCACATCAGCTTAAAACATTATAATGAGTCTTTTAGTACCACTTAATACAAACCCGAAAGAAACAATACATACGCAAATGTTTAGAGACAAAAATAGACGAAGTGGTGAGTTCTACCCTAATAGTCTGTCGAAACGTGAGACTTGACATAAAGAAGGGTGATAAAGATAGGAGAAAAAGCACTCATTCGCTAACCATGATCATAAGACTATACAATGTATATTTAAATTTAGTTACAAATATCCTGCAATGAAAAACAATATGGCTACTTCTCAAAACACCGAACACTCAACCACTCGTTACCGTACAAAGCTATTTGTCCATACAATAAAACACTTACGTAAATTGGCCAAATCAATTATCGTCATTAGCCGGCCGGTTGCGCTCGTGCCTTCGATGTTTAAAATGTTCATAACAAAAATAGTTATTTCAATTTAGTCGTATTAGCGTCGGTGCGTTATGTTTGCACGCACATATTGTGTTAACAGGCTTTTGAAATTTTGATCTACGTGCGGACCACACTTGAGCGTGTTAGGGAGATGTTACATGACCCGAGGAAATTGTTTTAAGTGATCATCCTGGAAGGAAGAACAAAACTGAAATAGATTTAGAATGAAATAATATCTGAAGAAGTAGTGGCCATAAGAGATGCAATAAAAAATCGCACCAATGAAACAAATAACATGGTTAATAATAATAGTAGGAGGAGCTGAATTTGAGAATTTAAAAAATGATTATAATATGTCCGATGTTGACAAGGTGCTATTAGGCAACAATGTTCAAGGAGAGTCCGCTTAGTACAAATCAGTTTGAACTTCATGTAAAATTTTAGGAAACATTCTTGTCGCCATGGGACTTGCACGTTGGCAAACTTCTCATGCCTTCGAAATAATATACTGACTTCTAGATATGTAAATTTTCCCATATTTTCATCATAGTTCAATAAACCCGTAACTACCAAAAGTTTTAGGGCTTCTTGGCCGAGATCAAACCCGCAACCACAGTTTGTAGTCAATTCTTTGTTTTTCACCCTACCGCTATTTCTAGATATACATATAAAACATTAAATTAAATAAATTAATCACTTTACCTTCCTATTTGAAAGCGCCCACCCAATGTTCTCGATGAATGAGCAGGGCACTTAACAGCGTTGTGCAAGTGATAACATGAAACACCCACTTACGATGTATTTGCATGAATAATTTGGTCTAATCAAATAATTGAAGGTGTCATTTTGTCGATAGCTCGATAAACAATTGCGACATCACTTAACAATGATGGTGTGGTATTTCGGAGTTCTAAATGGGACTTTATTTTGTGTTTTATTTGACAAGCAATTCAATTAGGAACTGAGTAGGTTATTTGAATAAAAGTAAGCGCCAAGATTGTGCATAATATAACAGTAGGATCAGAACCAATTTGGATTAATAGTATTGGATCTTGTTGCACTTCTCTGGTTACCTCAAGACCCTCTGGTCTATACGCATACGCATACTCACACCTTTTATCTCCGAAGGGGTAGGTTGAGGCGCAACTAGTGCACCCACTTTTCGCCGTGCATATTTCGTCCCATGATGTGATAGGGGGCGAGCCTATCGCCATATCGGGCACAAATTCCAGACTCCGGGCTGATACTGATTAGGAAAACCCAATATCACTTTGCTCGACCCGGGGATCGAACCCCACACCTCAGCATTGCAGCCGTACCGTAATACAACTACGCCACCGAGGCAGTCACTGGTCACCCTCTGGTCTCTTAACACTTTATGTCTCATGAAGATCAGTAAATATTGAAAATGTCCTTTAGATGTCTACACAACAGTAGATGAACACTGTTGCTAACAAAATCACCTTAGAAAACTTTTCAAATATACCTAACCAATTCCAAATCAGTTTCCAATACCGGCGTGTTAATAACAATATCGGGAATGACAATATAATTGATAAACGTGTTACCTAGGCTTTAACTTGTTACATGACTTACAACATAGATACTATCCCTTAGACAAAAAAATCTGTGGAGTGCACCGATTTACTTACATTTGTTATTAGATGACTTCAATTTTACTGCATGAATAAGATAGTCGAATAATATATTGTTCTAAGGGATAATGTCTGAAAATCTTTAGGGGTGGCCTTTGTTCATCAGTCGACTACATGTGGCCGATGATGATGATAGTATCTAAAGTCTAATGGCTCTAGATGAGAAGCGATGTAAAGAAATTAGCAGAGGTAATTAAATCAATGATATTGCCCCTTTTTATGATTTTTTCATGTCTTCATTTAGTTCTATAAAAAAAGTTTAATCTTCTTAAAGACATCCTCGCTAATCGCTATAATACACCAGTTCATCCCGAAAAAACGTCAGTGTCCTTTTGTGACAGGGTCTTCATAACATATATTGTTGACATTTTCAAAATGTATTTGGCACCAACAATAAAGGTTACTCCACATTTTCCTCTATCCCGAGAGCAGATTTACGCGGCTTTTAACTTGACGTTGGTCGAGATTATCAGTTCAGAGGGCATTCTCTTGACCCGCCGGACTCGCCTAAAGCCTCTTAGTATTTAATCGACTACATTGCCTTTATGAACCCAGTACTTATACCTATATGTAAGTGTTATCTTCAGAGGATGTGGGTTATTTCCTAATTATCCTTAAGACGATGTATTGAATGAGCTAAGATTATCTTAATATTCACTAATTATTTTTATACAAGTAATTAGCCCAAGTAGATGGGTAACCTAAGTGATTATTACCATGACCAACCACCATGACAACACCGAGCAGTGGAGTTCAAACTGTAGTATAAATAATGTAGGTCATCGTAGTTAGTATGACACCATAAGACTTAAATTTCACATCAAGATAAAGATCACAGCAATGCTATGCAGCTTTGGAGTTTATAGCTTTGGATAAGAAGCATACGAAACGCTTATTCTCGTGATTCGATTATACATATCACATAATGTGTACTTAAAAACCTAACTTACTTGGTATCTTTATTTGGTAAGCACATAAGAATAGTACTTATACAATAAGAAAACTGTAGCAATGTTTGTTATGTGTAAACTATTGATGTTCCTATGGATAATAAATAAATAAACTTACAATTACATAAAAACCTCAAATACAAAACCAATAAAAAACATGAGTAAATTAAGTTGTAAAATATGTTGAAAGAGAGAAATAATTAACAATTCCCTCACAGCATTTAACATTCTGTAGACGAGCCACACCGGTTGCGAGCCATCAAGGTTTTAACGCACATCACCGACGATTAATCTCATTTATCGCCACGATCGCCGGCCGACACTAAAATAATCGCTTCGCCGACGAGTTTAACATAAATTAAGTTCAACACTACACCTGAGGTACGCCCTGTCGGAATAATGGTTGGGCGTGAAATTATTAAACGGCGAAGAGTTCTTGATGTCGAAGATATTACTAAATCAGATGATTAAAGATGGAATTGGTTTGGCAATTTAAAAGTTAACATTTCAGAAAGAAGGTAGCATGTAGTTCTTTGTGATAACAATATATTTGGCGTTGTACAGTCACCCACATAAGTAGGTGAACAAATTCAAAATTTCAGATCGCCTCTACGCGTAAAATTTAATTGAAATACTTATTTTTCTTTGTGTGAAGTAAAGTTAATCCCCTTTATTTTATTTTTGTGAAGAGAAAACGAAAAGTGCTAAGAACCCAAAAGTGTAGAGGCGATTTGAAGTTTTGAATTTGTTCAGCTACTTATGTGGCTGACTGTACCTGTCTATGGCTAAGCGTTATTAAACAAACTCCTTGATAAGTTATTAAATATAACTGTCATTCAGATGTTAACTAAAGAATACTCCGAGTAATATGCGTATCATCCACGAATATTTCGATATTAACGTTTGAATAAAACTATCGATATATCCGTAGACAGCATTCTGACTCGTCAGTTTTCCTCGTATATCATAGGTGATGTGGCGTTAAGTGAGATGGTAATGTTAAAAGCATACACGAGAATTGCATTCGAATAGTCAGCTTTAGATGTATGTATTAGCAAATATTATTCCAGTAAAGTTTTCCTTCTATGTCTGATTGGCTTAATATATCGATAAACTGTGTAATCAATCATAGTCAAAATAACTAGAAGGATAAAAAAGAAACAGTTTAATCATCTGAGTAAACAAAAGACTTCATAAATACAATTGCTTCGACACTGAACCCTAGAGGTTGGGACCTTGGAGTGATGGTAGCGGCTAATTCTTATTACCTTAGCAATCCACTCCAATCCAAACTTTAATTTGAGTTAATATAGTCGAAAGTCAAAGAACAGATGGCCGTTTCTGATAATGAGGGTGCAATAAGATATATTACAGTGAAAGAAAGGTTAAGTGTGAACATGTGTTGTTAATGCATTTGTTTAAAAGAGACAGAATTTTTTATCGAATGACTTTTTGATTGATATTTTGACTCTTTTATTAATTCTTCGAACGGGCCTTGGAGCTATCTGCTGTGAGATAGGCACGGCATTATTTATGATGCTTTTTTATTACTTAACATTTTTAAATATTTTATATCCATAATGGGTGTGACTGACAACGCAGTGTAAGTCGCAGCTGGTTAAGTAGTATTAATATCGTACTTGGACTATAAACTGTGAGGTTCAGGGTCCGAATCCGAGGAGAGATAAAAATGTGTGAATTACTATTAAAAATACGCAACATTGTATGGGATTGTAATTTGTATTTGTTTATAAAATATACTTTACAAACATAAACAAAAGAATGTCACACAAATCTGCGATTAAAAATGCACTAATAAAACTTCACCTTGCATAAATTGAGTCATTTGATAAGTAATAAGTCTAAACGTAGCACAAGTCGATAACCCGCCACTACAACAACACAGTTAAACAATCCAATTAACTAGTAAATAATATAAACGACACAATGGAAGAAGAATACGAAGAATTAAAAATGCATACAAGTACAGAACATATTATAGAAGAAGATTACACAGAGAAATCGATTTGTGCTTTTGGTGTATGGCAAACTAGAGTTTCTATCCGCGATATCAGCAAGAATGTTGGCTATGTTAAGCATATTATCTATGTAGTTCCTGATACCAGCAACTGACTTCAAATGTATAGGTCCAATGTTAATTGAAAATAATACTTGTTATGATGGTTGTAAAGTGTATAGTTTCGATAACGAAGTGTTTGAACAAACAGTGGTTTCTGCATTTGGATTAATTTGTGATGATGAATGGAAAGCGAGTTTCATTCAAACTATATTCTTGTTTGGGTTTTTGTGTGGTGTTTCACTTTTTGTATGGATTTCTGATAGGTAAGATTTTAATTTTATCATAATTATATAAAATATTTGTTTCTCATTAAGTGTAAATATTATATTAAGCTTGTGGTTAACTAATAGTATATAGAGCGTAGCTAACCCTATGCAAAGACCAATGTTATTGATTTTAATCTATAGTCTTAAAAAATATAAGAATTGGACAGTCGCGTTTACTCAGCAATGAGGCATTTTTTGGCTAGCAAGTTTTTTTTCAACATTCCTAATATGTTCATTTATATTTAAACAAAAGCTTTTTCATGTAGTATCGTTCAATTTTAGAATTCTACATTTGTAATGTTTCCATTTTAATATTACCAATTATTATCCAAGTTATTACGTTAAATCAACCTATTCACCTTTTTTTATTTACTTTAACATTTTCTAGATATGACAGTCGAACTGCTCTTCTAATCTGCACCTACGCAAACATAGATCTAATGCTGGCTGCACCATTCTCACCAAACTATTGGTCATTCGTCATTTTAAAATTCCTAATTGGCGTACCTTCAGGGGGCACTTTGATCGTTGGCATAGTCTACATTATGGAAATTGTCGGGCCTTAGCACAGAGAAGTTGTGGGCACATTAGCTCTGCTTCCAGACGGCATAACTCAAGCTTCCTTATCTTTCTTTGCATACTATACAATAAATTGGAGGATATATTCATTGGCATACACTACTATGTCAGTTATTCAATTTGTTCTTATGATATTTATACCTGAGAGTTCAAGGTGGTTGATCTCGAAAGGGCAGCATGATAAAACGTATGTTGTAATGCTAGAAGCTGCTGAAAGGTAGGTACGTCTTAAGCTTAAATCTTTATAGTGTCGATTAATACATACATATTATACAATTTTTCTACACTATAGAGCAATGTTAGTTAACATTTCTTTAAATTTGCGCTGATTGTTATTATTCAGGGTTAATGCTGACGTCCTACATATTTTATAAGAATATTTTGTACTACACATTTGAAGTAGTGATGAAGATATTTTCACAATATTATCATCTGATAAAGTTCAGATCATCTGATCAGTTAGCTACCGTGGGCAAATCTTTGTTTCAGAGAGCAAAAGGAATCTGTGACGAGAAACACCTGGCCGCTGAGCTGCAACATGTCAAGCAAGTACTGCGAGACAACAAGCTCCAAATTCCACGCTGCCGTCACAGAGACCGAGTGAAACCAGCCACAGTTGATTGTGTCCCAGTTGTATTATCTTATGTAAGAGGAGCCACCCACAAGATTGACTACATCTTGAAGCGTGCTTCCATAATAACTTATTTTAAGATAGCTAAGAAGATTATTCAATTTTTACCACTTGTCAAGTGCCATATACCTCTACAAGAACCGGGCGTATACAAGATAGATTGCGACTGTGGCCTCTATTATCTTGGACAAACAAAAAGACATATAGGGACCCGCGTAATAGAACATATAGCTGATGTTAAACACCGACGCTCTACGAAGACTGCAGTAGCTGAACACTCAGAAGAAGGCTCCATCCATTACCTTAGATTCGACAAGCCACAAATCCTTGCAAAAGAACACCGATTCCTGCCTAGGATGATTCGCGAGGCTATTGAAATCAAAAAACATCCCAATTTCAATAGAGAAGATGGTTGGAAACTTGCACAAGCCATAGACCCGGTAATAAATCTAATTAAATCGAGCCCCAAAAGACCTGCCTCCAGACCTCAAGACATTGTGAGCTCTTACTGCGTAGACCGGACCGCAAACAATGACTAACACCTTAAAATTGTATAATTCTAAATGGAAGGTAGATTTGTAACACTAACTTTTCGGACCACCTACACCTCAGTCCGCCCCGTGACCATGAAGTGCTGCAAAGTCTTCGAAACGTCGGGAGAAAATAAAATAAAAAACCGCTATAAAATCCGTTATAATATTTTAATTTCAATATCTAACATTCGCTTAAACGTAAGGAATCACTAAAGAGCTAGCTCAAGTCATTTGGACGTCTGGAGGGGGGGGGGGGGGGCATGTTTTTGGAATATACATATTACCTTTTTAGGGTCCAATATTTTTATTGTCGTTGCTCTATTGGGATGAATACAGGCCAAGTTCATTGACCGCAGATAAAGTTTCAAAACTTTTAAACCAAATAAGATAATTTAGTAAAAAAAAAAACAAAAAATATATAATCTCTGACCAAATTAGATTGGGGTTGCCAATTTTACATTTTAGTAAGTTACCTAATTATCTTGCGAATGCCAAAAAATAAAATCATAAAGAATCTCACGTACATCATAATTTCTTAACACAACATAAATTGCTCTGCTGACAGTAAACATAAAGATTGGCTACTTGATAAACCAGTTTTCGAGGAAGAACATTAACACCTTCAAAGCGTGTCTTAACAATAGTAGTAAGATTAAATCTGAACTCAGCTACATCCTTTCACATACACAAATCTTTATGTATTTATTACTTAGGTAAATCACTTATATGCGAGATACTGCCTGGGTTTTATATGTCTATTTCTGACGCCAAGCAGAACAATTTGATCAAAGTGATATCGAATGACGAGCGTAGTGTAGTGCTATGAAATACTTTGTAATTTAAAATTGTGGTTAGAGCTACTATTGCTTATGGTATCACAGAATATATTATCTATACTAATATTATAAAGAGGAAAAATTTGTACGTAAGTATGTTTGTAACGAATTATCTCAAAAACTACTGAACGGATTTCGATGAAATTTGGCACACGGATAGATTATGTCCTGGATTAATACATAGGCTACTTTTTTTCCCGGGAAAATATTTTTATCCCGGAAAAACTTTTTCACGCGGGCGAAGCCGCGAGCAGAAGTCTAGTACTTAATACGAACGTAAGGATCGGGTATTGGCGTTATTCATACAAATAATTTTAGTTTTTCGTTTTTGTTTCAGATGGCAATATGTCCTACAGCAATAATTTTGAACAAAATGTTCAGAAGCCGAATCATCACTGTTGCCTCCCTCTTTACAACTGCTCTCACCATGTTTGCCCTGCTCATCACGCCACCAAGCCATGCCGCCAGCATCATCTTCAGCATTACTGGCTTCGCTGCCGTCACGATAACCTTTTTGTATTATCTATATTTACACGTCTGAGCTATTTCCCACTTCTGTCAGGAACATGCGATATGGCATGACGTCGGCTGGTGCTAAAGTGGGAGCAATGTTTGCTCCTTTCATAGCTTCTATCAATCCACATTGGATACCATCTACTATATTTGTAGTGCTTTCGTTTACTGCTTCTTTTGTTTGTTCACATTTTTAAAATTCTCATTGGGATGCTACGTAATGCTAAATTCTAAGCCAGAATTGACAGTCCGTATTACAAAACAGATCGAAATCACTGAAGTACTAAACACAACACCCACTAGACATTTATTAAATAGAAAAATATAACTGGAAATTCAGTATTGTAAATTGGAATTTCAATGTAAATTTGCTATAGTAAAATAACTCAATTTATGACAAACTGGTACAGGTATTTTAAATTATAATATCTACTTCATCAAGTCTACAGAATAACTATTCAAGTCAATTACAGTGTAATTCTAAGCAAATTAAAATGGCGTTAAAATACAGTCGCCAGACATAAAACTAAGGTGAAAATAAATACTACATAATATGTGCAATTAACTCGACATACAGACCCCGGGGCTCGTCTTGTGTAGGAGACCTACGATCTGAAGTCATATAGGCTATTTCATCACTATTTTCCATGTAATTTATATTTTCTTTATCCGAGTTATTTTTGTAGAATACGTGATAAGGATTATCGTTTGCTGAATTTAATACATTAGGTTTGTACTCTACTAAAAAAAGATAGTTACTGAAGTTACTGAGACGACTGTTCGTTTCAAAGTATTGTCGTTGCTCGACGACAAGTGAGCTATCTCTGTGCAATGCCTAAAAGGGCAAGTGTAGAAAACACAATATATTTTGACAACTTAAAATATTTTCTATCAAAATATTGGTATACATTTGTAATAATTATAATAATTACGGTGCACAAATCCCGAATCGTCATTAATCGCAACGAATCAAACATCAACTGCAGTGCATTCTCGGCCGCCGCGTCCTGGGAATTAGTTTATGAGGACGAGACACGCGATGCACTCGTAAAGGTATTGAGTTAAATTAATTGTACGTGATGTGAACATGAACGCTTAAAGTTAACTTTTTATGTCGAATAAACTGGACTGGTGGTAGCCATGACAACTAATATCTATTACAACTTGCAAAACGTAATGCGACTCTTCTAATTGTGTCTAAAGTTTAAAGTTATAGAAGGAATTAATATTATTGTCGTCAATTTTTATGAAGTGTACAAGCTGCTCGTGAAATATTGAAAGAGATTTATTTACATCTTACATTATGAATGGCAAAGTTTTATACAACTAAATACCAGATCCTATGAACGAGATGTGGATGAAATTTAATAAGCAAATAGATTACTTTTTTATTCGGCTTTTTATACCAGGAAAGGTCTTTTACGGACAAAGCCGCGAACAATACCTAGTAGTTACATAATATTGGGATATCTGTCGCCATCCGAAGCTCTAATAAAAAATAATTGATGTTATGTAGAAGCGGCCATTTTTTAGCGCGATGCGATTAAACCGAACGATATATCATGGACGCACTGATATTCGACAATAAACGCACGGACGGCCATCCAAGCGTTATTGTAAATACCGGTATGTTTATACGTAGGATAGATAAACGTGGCGTGAAACGGAACGCTGAAGGGATTTTGTGCATGTCTGATTAAAATTAGCTTAAAATCAACGATGTCCTATTTGAATTATTTTCATAAAAGTAACTACTTTAGTGAAAATGATTTAGGTGGACAAAGGGGAAATTACCTGGTTCATAAATTATTATGTGTAGCCAAATCACTAAAGGATTTGTTGTTTGTAAAATAAATGCTTCTTTTGTCATTCTATGCAGTTTAATTTATGAAAATCTCACTACACTCATTTTTTTGCACAACTACGAGTAATTTTAATTGGATTAGAAAGATTTTAATCACTGGAGACATCTTGACACGCCTGATTGAGCGCGTAATAAAACGCCCAGTTAGTGCGCACCACACAGAAGACATATCTCATCGCGACGGATGAATAACGAGCCGCCTGCCAATTACACTAAAAACGTCCGAACGCTCCAATTAAAATGATTTACATATCAATAAATCCCGTTGGTATAGCGTTCGACGGTTTTTAAATAACCGTTTTTTATAACGTTACCGACGCTCCACGCAAGTTTGTGTGCAATATTGTTTTTAACGTGTTTGTGTGGGTTATTATTTTTCGATAGGTTTTTTGTATGCGACAGTTAGGCTAGGTAGGTCACCATGATCTCAATATCTGCCTATTGTGGTTCAGTTTATGCCTTAGGGTGGCGTGCAGGATAAAATATTAATTTTCAGTTCAATTTTTTATTCAAATAAAACTAATATTACAAACATACTGCAATTACTTAACGAGCTGCTATTCTCATTATTGTCATATAAAAACCTTTGCGTGTTAAAATGTAAGACAGCCGTATCTCCAAATCCAACTACCATCGAACCATTTTAAAACCTAACTCCCAGTTTTACGATTGAAATTCCAATTTAGTTCCAAGTAAGAATGACCTTCAGAAATATAGTAGGGGAATAAAGAGGTATAATTAAAGATAATAAAGATATACCATTTTGATGACAGAGACGCAGTAATGACGTGGATTAGTGACCGCCATTTGTATGATGTATGGCAGTAACGACCAGTCTTCATACATCAAAGTTTTGTAATTGTTTGAACTTGCTGGTCTCACGCAATACCGATTCGCAGTTTTTATAGCGATCACCAAATGAAGACCGTATTTAAAGATACATCTTACATATCATCAGACGCAGTAGATGGTCTCGTGTCCAGCAGTGGGTCTATTATAATAATACTGAGTTGTTAATATTATAATTATGAGCTGTGTAACTAATAAGGTCGAACAGATTATGTTTTGCCTGAACGGTGCTCCGATAAAGTAAGTAAATCGACACTTCACCCAGGTTTTAATCTTTGGTCGCCTTCACTTCTATTATATATCGATTAGCATAATTTGATGTAATCTGGCCATAATAATTAATAACCTACAATTCTGGTCAAAGTATGTAGAATCAACTAAACGTTTTGAAATAGCATGTTCTACATGTGAAAAAGACACAAGCTAGAAGCAAGAAATTAACATATTTTTTTATGATGATTCGTCTTGTAACTCGAAATTTCCTTCACTTTTGCATGAATTTGCTAAAGTGAACGTTGGTTCACTTTAGCATAACATTCAATAAAATTCCCTGCAACACAAACTTTCACCAAAACAAAGGATTTACACATTCGGCCAATAATTGATACACCATCGGCCACAAATCACTTGTTGATCGGCCGTGCGTGCGACGCGGCGCAGGCAATTAATCGTAAGGGAACGTGTTTACTCGCTCGCACGCAAGTACCGGTGCTTTATACGAAACGTTTGACGTTTTTATGTCTATCATATATTCGTTTGTTAGTTATTGTGGCCTGCAGTGTATTAATTGTTGTGTTAGTTGTTTTGTCCGCAAGTGCAAATGACGATGGTTTTGATTTTTAAGAAAGTGCACTTTTGTAGATGATTTTTGTTCTGTTAAATGAACGCGTAATGATATTATTATACAATAACTTTTTCTTTTCATTACCGCTATCACCATCCACTTTTAGTTTTATTTTGCCATGTTGGTATTATTTTGCATTAATCCATACTAATATTTTAATGGTGTATGTCTGTAATGCGTTCACGGCTAAACCACTATACGATTTTGATTAAATGTGGTAAAAAGTAAGCTTAACATAACAGAAAGTACTGTTTACCCTGAAAAAGTAGAAATACAAACTTACAAACATACTTCTAATTGATGACACGATCTGGTTTGATTGATGACAGTGCTATGCTTAATCTCTAGTTTCACAATCGGCACATTGCAAACATGCAATGCAATGCAATAAGCCCTGTTTTATATACTGCCCACTGCTGAGCACGGGCCTCCCTCTACTGCTAAGAGAGTCTGCCAACCCGCACTAGGCCAGCGTGGTGGACTAAGGCCTTAACCCTCTCAGTTGTAGAGGAGGCCCGTGCTCAGCAGTGGGCAGTATATAATACAGGGCTGGTATGGTATGGTATGTATGTATGTCTATTGGGAACGTATGCAGTCGTACAGACGGGTGATCAGTTCACCTCCTCGGAACTATTTCACCCTTAGTCCCAGTTTGGGTGGCGCTGCCACTTTCGCTTTGGTTCGGTTCGCTTCGCAGGTATCATGCCCAGGGGCCGCATTCACCATAGGGAGTTTCGGCTGCGGCTCAGCTGGACCTTGGAGGCATCGTGGCTTTCTTCCAGGTGTGAACCTTCCAGTTTACCGATCTCTGCCCAGCACCGCCCTCCACTGAGGGTCCCGCCACTTTGACCTTGATTGATCATTGCGGCAGGAGCCAACAGGGGGTCGGCGCTCAGCCTATGCGGTGAGGACCACACAAGCCGCCAGGCCCAGTCTGCCCACATACTCTCCCAACCCCCAGGCGGCGTCCCCCAGTCTGACACATGGTATGGTATGGTAGTATATATATGATGTCTTGATTAAAACTGAACACACGGATAGACATATATTTTATATACAGATTAATAAACACTAATTTGAATATGAATATAATATCAAGATTTATTAACCGTTTTGAGACATTATTGCTTGTCGTTTATTCAATAATTATGTGACACTTTGACATAATGCGGAAATGGTTATGACACATCATTTATAATAAGCATTTTTTATTATTTTGTGTTCGTGTTTATCCAATATTAAATTGTAGCTTTGTGTTTGTTTGTGGGGGTTATGCCAGAAATGATTTTACGTGGTCGAAGTAAAACTACAATCATAATTCTGAAGGCAGTGCACTTAGGTTCTGAACCGTAATGTTCACTATTCGATTTCCAGTATAGACAATCAGTGTTACAATCCCAATAATTTGAGTTGACATGCATTGAAATTCGTGAAGGATAGTCACAGAATTGCTCTCATTGGGCTGAGAGGTTTACTCTACCTACCCCCGTATATATAGACGTAATAATAGCACAATGACAAAGAACGACCTGCTTAGTAGTCGCAGGTTCGAACCCAACCAAAGCATTTTAAATTAATTTATTCCCTGCACTGGGACATACAAGCTTTCATACAGACTTATTTGTAGATACAATCAGCCTGTTTCCTGCGCAGTTGTTGCGTATTGTGTGCAAATGTTATCCGCTATCTCTGGTTATCGCTTTTATATTGTCATTTTTGATGTATGGAATTAGATGGACCAGGTGATTGGGAATTTTAACTATGTAGTCAGGCTGCAGCTAATTTTTACATTTTAGTAGCTTCCCTAGCAACTCAGTCGCGTTAAAGTCTTCATGAAATAGAAATCTACAGATACCGTATGTTTATCTCCAGTCCATCATCATCACCAGTCACATGAAGTACACTGCTGAACGTAGGCCTTCCCTAGAATTTCCCAGACGGACCTGTCAAAATCAGCCTGCATCTAGCGTGTTCCTGAGACCATAACCAAGTCGTCTGTGCACACTGTCGTGGACATTCAACTTAAGATCCATAAAATTCTCTATCCAGCTACCTTTACCCCGTTCCACTAAGAGTTAAACAGAAGCATCCAGGTATGTTGCAGAAAAGAGTTGTTTTAATTTTAAGGATAGCTGTCGGCCCAAGCCTTTTTTCTGCACAATAATATCTTTGTATGTCCACAACCAATATCTCACAAAGGCACCTAACAATAATCTAAAAGTCTGTCCAGTCAGACATTGAAGTCAATTAACAAACCGGCCACGGTCGCGGTTCCGTGTAACTCGGTCGTGCCGCCATAAATCCTTCAAGCTAATAAATAAATTCATACATCAAGCATGCTAATTGACAGTAACAACGTTGCACGACGAGGAATCAATAAATATCTGACCACGGCGAATGACATATCGAGGTGAGGGGAACGAATGCTTGACAATGGTGTTGGGTATGAGATTTGGCGATTAAATCTTTAGTTGTATTAATTTGTATTGGAAAGAGTTTAGAAATAATAATTCAATACAAACAGATCGGCATAGTCGATTGACGAGAGATAAATATCTCTAGTTAAACTCTATCTGGACCCATTCCACCTACCATCAGTCATAGTTAGATAACTTTGCCGTAGTCACATAATAAAAATAACAAGGTCTATCAAACTTCAAATCGTTATAAAAAACCTTAACTGCAGATTTAATATTTCCTTAGAGATAGCTTCAAATATCCTACTAATATTATAAACGCGAATGTTTGTAAGTATGGATGTATGGATCTCTGGATGTCTGGATGTATGGATGTTTGTTACTCTTTCACGCAAAAAATACTGGACGAATTTCTATGAAATTTGGCACACAGGTAGATTATATCCTAGATTAACACATAGGCTACTTTTTATCCCAGGAAAACTCATTCACGCGGGCGGAGCCGCGGGCAAAAGCTAGTTACTTTGTAAATTAATCTTACACCAGCCAACTAAATGACCAAAGAAATATTTAATCATAATTTTGTGATTTAGGTCCTCAAAATTACATTTACATATAAAAAGTATTTGCATATAGTTGCGATCAGGTAGACTTCAATTAATGTTGACTCTCCCAATTAGTTTAATATTGACTAAAATGCCCTTAAACGGGTACACACCAGTGTTTGTGTGTGTGTGGTGTGTTGCTGTTGCTAATGAGAAATAATTAAACAGTACTTCCCAGGTAAACTTTCACCCTTTAGCACAACATGAAACATCTTAGTTATGCTGTAATATAATGTCAACAATGAAAAACATTGTCCCCATGTAACATAGGCAAATATACCACACGTCTATAACTTAACCCAACCGCTTCCGACATCAAAGTGACACTTGTAAATATTCATAATTCATTCTCAATTAAATAGTGTCCAGCGGTAAATGTTGCGGACACTAAAACTGTGCAAATTGACTCGTTTAATTACCAACGTCCTGCGTTGCGTCCTGCGGCAGGACACTGGACGGTTTTACACACATTATGGTGTTTTTAATTGTCTCTTTTGGGCTGTTTTGTGTTGAAAAGATTTTGAATGATTTTGTGATTTGATACGTAGAAAAGTGTGTTTTATTTTGTAAAACAAGAATTATTATACGTATCTATTACATTAATGCATGGGTCACATGTTTTTATGCATTCTAGCATAGCCACCTTAAATACAAGTTCACGTGGTCCCTAAAAGGGTAGGTAGATGTTTTTATTCACACAACTTATTATATCTCAACCCGAGAATCGAATAAATTTTTAAGTAACTAAGTTGCTACTACATGCACAAGGCAAGTTTAGCAACCGACAATTGGGTTTAATCAAAACACATCAAACGTAACTATTATCTAATGTTATCATTATCGAATATGCCTTATCTTGTTAATAGGACAGCGGCATTAGGAAATTAATATCAGATATTTAAACTAATCTTGATTCAAGATAGTATATTAAGCTTTATTTACTGCGATGATTGGTGTTGACATTGAACTACCTCAGTGGCGTAGTTGTATTACGGTACGACTGCAATGCTCAGGTTTCGGGTTCGATACCCGGGTCGGGCAAAGTGATATTGGATTTTTCTATATAGTATCAGTCCGGAGTCTGAAATTTGTGCCCGATATGGCGATATGCTCGCCCCCTATCACATCATGAGACGGAATACGCACGGCGAAAAGTGGGTGCACTAGTTGCGCCTCTGCCTACCCCTCCGGGGATAAAAAACTTGAGTATGCGTATGCGACATTGAACTTAGTGTGTTCATAATATTATAACGTATTTTTCCTAATTTGACAACACCCTGTACATTCTGTTTGCGGAGTCATTACTAATGTTTGATCAAACGACCAATATTTGTACGTTTGTTCGCCAATCACTTTATTTACATGCGAGTGACTTGCGTTGGCATTTTTTATTATTACGTTCACTAATAAAAGAACGGGATAATAAAGCATCGATATTTTTGGTATATCCGTGTTATTTTTGTCATATTCGTGTTAGGAAACAACAGGCGTATTAGTGAACAGTAGCAAAAGTACCCAGAACCATAAAACAACGCACACTATGACGGCGTTGCGCTCATCTTTAGGTACCACCATACCAGCCCTGTATTATATACTGCCCACTGCTGAGCACGGGCCTCCTCTACAACTGAGAGGGTTTAGGCCTGAGTCCACCACGCTGGCCTTGTTTGGGTTGGCAGACTTGACATACCTTCGAAATTCCTTCTATTCTCTTCCTTCAATTCTTCCTTCCTTTGGTTTTGAACCTGCGGAAATTCGTCTCGGCAGTCCGTTCCACTCCCAACTAGGCTATCGCCGCTTCTATCTTTAGGTAACTTAGTCTTAAAATACCCAATTTAATATAATTATAAGAGTTACTTAAGAGTACTGAGTAGCTTTAGCTCGCGGCTTCGCTCAGATGAAAAAGTTTTTCCGGGATTTAATACCGCTATATATTTCCCTGGGATAAAACGTAGCTTACGTGCTATTCCAGACTATAATCTATCAAACTATCTCCATACTAAATTAATTCCACTAGGTAGCTTTTGACTTCAAGGAGTTCATACTGACAGAGACAGACACGGTAGGGACCTTATTTTATTACATACTAGCATTTGCGCGCGGCTCCGCCCACGTGGAAAAGTTTTTCCTGGATAAAAAGTAGCCTATAGCACTCAGGAGTAATGTAGCTTCCTACTAGTGAAAGAATTTTCAAAATCGGTCCAGTAGTTCCTGAGATTAGCGCGTTCAAACAAACAAACTCTTCAGCTTTATATAATTATTAATATAGAAGTATAGATAAGGTTGACTATCATGTCCTTCTAATCAGTTGACGGCAAATATAGAAAAGCTGTGATACCTACCACAACTCTCATACGAGAGACATATATACCGTGTAGAAAAATATAAATTCTAAATAATTACATGAAGACCAGTCACGTATTGTAAATATGTAATTAAAATAACATTCGTCCGTCCGTCACGAACGGCGTAACATACTTGTAATAAATACGTTAATTGAACAATAATAAAATGATTTATGTGCTAAATGGTAAAAAATCTAGCGTGTGTAACTGCTAACGCTAAGGTCCGTTCGCATGGCACGACACGATTTATTGTTATGGGGTGAATGTTGTGATTAACATTTACGGGACGAGCTGGCCATGTAATTAGTATTTATTATAGGTTCTGGCGAACATTACGGTCCCTGTTGTGGGTTATGGTGCCTAATCATGACGGACTTTCCAACAAAATTTACTAATATGTGTAAAATCATGTAATGCAAAAAGAATTTTAAACAGAAATGAAAGATGACAGTTTTATCATTCTAGCAGTTGATTATTATTGTTTACAGATTTTACTCCCTACAAATAACGATAAAATTTACAACTCAATACAATAATAACATGATATAAAAACACTAAATAATTAACATAAAAATAAAATGAAAACTACAACTTAAGCGTGTGATCTGACAATGTGAACCGTCCTTCCGCGCAACAATGTTAACTTATTAAATTGTTGGGCAATTTATCGTAAGCTGTCTGTCAGTACGATCGTGTCGGCTCGGACTGACGGTAATTGTGTTTTTATGCTCACTAATAATTTAGTAATTGAGGTTTAATTTGTGTGACGTGGAAGGTTGTTTGTTTTGTTGCTTTTCGGTTGTAAAGTTGAGATTATTTTGTGAAGGTTATACTATTGGAAAATATACTCTTTAGGCTAATGTATTGAATGATTTTTTGTTCTTGCCTTTAAACAACATCCTCTCAAGGCTTTCGGAAAAAAACACTTTACATTTTTTTTTGACATTGAATGACGAGACGAGCATGCCATTCGCCTGATGGTAGCGATACGACCACTCATAAACAGTAGCAACACCATCCAGCACCTTGACTTACAAAGTAACCAACTGTGTGGCATTCCACTGCGCTTGTCATCCTGAGACATAAGATGTTTAGCCTCATCATGTCCAGTAGTTACACTGGCTACAATGTCCTTCAAATTGAAATATAACAGTGCATGCACACTGCTGCTTGGCGGTAGAAATAGACATTGGGGTGGTACTCACCCAGACGGACTCTTACATATGAGAGACCTACCACCAGTGATATATGACATAAACTATATAAGCAGAATTAATACCGGTATTCTCTCTTAATCAATCTTTAGGTGATGCAGAGATTAAAGAAGTTAAGTACACTTTACACATGGCAAACGGAAGGAGGCAAGAAATTAACGTACATACGTTTCGTAACAAAATAAATATACTTAATACAAAGAAGATATAAAAATAATTTATACATACAACAGCAGTTATAATAATTAAAATTAAGTACAATTTTATCTGTAGCATCGCAATGCGTAAGCGTAGTGCAATTACAGCGAAGCTAGTTTTTATACTTCGCACATGCCTTAACATACAGGAAAATACGTAGTTTTTACGTTGTTGGAAATATTAATGTCGAATAACATATTTTTGAATACATCTTGAGACAACATGGGTTTCAATTTTATACTGGCACGCCAAAGACTACACCTTTCGGGAAGAAATATAATGCAATGTATAGGAGAGTTTCTTCTCTCATGGTCCGTAGAATTATTTTGGCCATCGAAATGAGTGAATCACGTTTTTCACCATGAATAGAAAATCAATATCCGGTCGTGTACGAAATATATCAGATAACAGCCCAATAAATATATATAAAATAATGTATAATACTTAGTGTCTATAGCATCACTGAGTACGTACTTTTTGTCAAATAAAATATATATGACGACCAAATAAAAAAGTCATGCTATCAACTACGCTCCCAAAATATATTTGGTAATCAAATAAGTATTCACATTAGCCTTCTTATGCGGTAATGGCATTGTGACACAGTACCTTAGTCTCTAATAGTACCTAACTTAGAAACTTTAGGTTTAGCACTATTCTTACAGAGCCGCCACAGGGTCATGCCATGTACCATATTAATTTAATTGGCACAAGAATATATTATCAGCTTAAATGCCTTCGATGGAATGCCGCCACCCACATCGTGGCTTTGGCCGTCGGTTCATGTTTAATATCCGCAAAATAATTATGTAGAGCTGATATTTTCTGAATCGATTAGAATTTAATATATATAAAAATACGATACACCTTGTAAGTTAGATAAACAGAATAAGACTATGAAATAAACTGTGCTTGCGGCTTTGCTTTTGATGAAAAGATATCCTATTGCACTCAATTCCTTTTCGTTATTTTTATAAGCGGAGCAGTAATTGCAGAGATTAGCATGTTGAAACAAATAATAATTTCAGTTTTATAATATTGACCTATAGAAGTGTACCGGTTTGATGCGAGAACTATTATAACTCAGTATTATGTGAAATTTAATAACTGACTTAGATGTTCATGAAGTGGATTGCCATTCAGAGATTTGTGTTATTTTGGCGTTGTCCCTATATATACGTAATCATATATTAATGGCATAGGCCAAGGCCAACAGGTTGATTGGCACATTATTAAATGGCATAAACATCTACTTACTAAGTGAATCGTAATTCGCCACGTTCAACATTCTCAGCAGAACGATTTTATTTTCATTTAAGGGTGAGGCATTTTAATACTTGCCCAATGATCGTGTAAATGTCAACGTAACATTGTAAAGGGACATTTTTATAATTCTTTTAATTAGCCCAATCATCGAATCATTTAAAAAATAACATTAGTTGCATGGTACATTGCGTAAAACATGGAACATGCAAAAAGTTTCTGCATAAAGTTAGCCATGTTAAAGAAAGAATTCCAACCATATTTAGTTCCAAGTCTTGGGAGAATTAATTAAATTAATTACAAACTGTTCTTGTCCGTACTGAATTATGCTTTTTCACATTAGAACCTATTTAATTTTTAACTACCTTTTTTAAAATTAAATTTATTCTGTGTCTAGTATGCGACCCATGTACTTATGCGTCTATTTTTGGCTATAAGTAAAGTACAAGCCATTGTTTTACTCTAAATTACATACCTCATAATGCGTAGTACATTACTACAATGTTCTCAAGCGACAGAACAGATCTAAGGGGCATATAGTGAAATTGGTACCTACTCTACTTCTAAACTAATATCCTCAAAATTATCATTAATAATATTAAACCACCGTACGGCATTTGAAAAAATAGATAAGAGTCAAGCGTCATGCACTGTGAATGCAATAACTATGGATTTGAACCTGACAATGGAATGAATGGAGAACAACCAACTTTTAAGGCAACCATGAGGTCGGTGAGTCTGAGGAAACACTATCTGGAAACACTGTCTGAGAAATCTATCTGTAACTTTCAGCGAAACTAGTCAACGAGAAAAAGCCATATTATGTTTTTAATATGTTTAAACGTTGCTCGAACAAGTGCAGCCATGCTGAACAGCTAGTGCATGGAGTCACATATTTGAAAAGCCCCTTCACCGACACGCGACAAGATGAGGCTCGAGGCATTCGTAATTGGTGCAAAAACCGTACCACCGCCACCGGAAACGTGTTAACGCAATAGAATACTCGTACCACATAACCTAGTGTGGGCTGGGATGTGGCATGTGGCTCGAACTTACAGCAACATCTACTGGTTAATTTATAAAATCAAAGGTGAATAGGTATCTCTTAGAACGACGTATAACGAGGATAATGTCAAAAATTATTTAACTTAATATACGTATACCTAATTGCCTAATTTCAATTGAACATGGTTTTCATATTAGTTCGTGTATTTCCCTTCCAGGCAATTTACCATAAAATAACATAAATACGGGTCGAATACAGAACTCTATTTTTAAGAAGCTTAATAAAAATTAAAACGGAGGTAAGTGAGTTTTTATATAATGGATTAATATATATTTGAATATTGTATTCCTAGGTCGTGAACCAGTAAGGCGATTATGTAAATATAGTTTTATAAAAACGATTAACGATTTCCTCAACATTTATTTTCTTTGTTAGTTAAAATATGCATCGTTTTATAAAAAAATACAAAGCTTCTAGACTATAATTATGACTTGCTTGTTATTCAATTTTAATTCATATTCTGTAATATTATTCATTGATTCCATAATGCACTAACGTAGGTAATGTGCATAAAATATAAAAGCTAACGACGATATTAACATAAAATAATCTTTAATATTTTTGTACCTACTAAAGCATAAGAAATGTCAGCTAAATAAAATTTTATCGTCCAATATTTTAAACGGTTATGTATTTTTATATGTTTTTAATATTTCATATCTACAAATGACAATCGAATGATAATTTGTCTGAAATTTGCAATCAAGACGATATTAATGGCAATTTAAAAACTACTATAATTTAAACTTATTGATATTGTATAACTTATCAAAGGACTGACTTACTTTATCCATACAGCTATAATCTAGCCATGTTTATTAATAACTTGAGTTATTGAAAAATCAACCTTATGTCACATACCACGTTATGCCAATCGAAGTATAAACATTAAATCGTTTAAGGTAACCGACGTCCGTAGCCGAGGCTCATGGAATACCTCGCGAGCCGATCTCATGTCTCCGATGTGTCCATTCTACGATTATAGAATGCTTATAATGCCTACGCAAGGCATACATCTTCCCACACATGGTATATCCTATAAAATTTACTCGCTGCATTTTTTGGATTCTGAATTTATTCGTTTATTTACAAGTCATCAAAGGTTAAAGGTAATTATAGCCCCCTAGGCAAGTAGGTCAAATTCCACAGAAATGCAGTTTGTGTGTGTCATAAAGTAATACCAACCCTGTATTATTTCAGTAGTGGAACTACTGAGGCGATTTTGGCCGTACTCCACCACATTGGCCTATTGCGAGCTGGCAGTCTTCACATAGCTTCGAAATTATTATGAAGTATTCTCAGGTATATAGGTTTCCTCGTGATGCCTTCCTTTATTGGTAAAGTAAGTGCTAATTACCAAAAAATACACAGTCAGATATTTGTACCGTGTATTTAGAACCTCCGACGTTCGTTAACAATCGCCCACTTCCAAAAGCAACAAACACATCAGAAAACAACCATTCCGTGCCAAAGAACAATAAAACAATTCAAGTAAATTCACAAAATAGAGGCAATAAAATGGAATACGCCAAGTTGAATGAATATAAACATTATAATTGATTCTTATACCGAAGATTTGTGTTTTTAACGTCCCGACTTGCTCATAAATTTCATCTTTATCGCTTTATTCACCAGTCATTAAGGTTTATATTAGAATTATGCGTTATTAATTTTAGAAAACGACTTTTAAATTTATAGTCCGCTACGGTGTTGTGTCATTTACGACTCGAACAGTTCATAGATTATTTACAATCGGGACAGATACGTTGTATCGTTTACAAAAGCGATTGTTTGTATCGTATTGTATTTAAGTAGGTTTGAATGCCGTGGTTGGAAAGGTTTTGTATTTTATATATTTTTGATCTATTTAAATAAAGAGGAAAAGAGGTCACTGCCCGCAATTATTGGCCAATATGTATGTGCTATTTATAGTCTCCTTGTCTTACTAGCAGCATAATATTATGTCGGCTGTGGACTAAAAAGGACCTAGATTCGATTCACAAGCCAGCCGAGGCGTTTAGAAATCTAAGTTAAAATTATTTCTACAATAAGCGGAGAAAATGAGTGCTTAAAAAGACGTTACAAAAGTAACCGGATATACACAGGCACATCCCGGAACCCGGCACACGTATACGGGCCACTATGGAGGGTTTTAAAACCTTATGTGACACCTTCACTGGTGGTAGGTCTCTCATATGCGGGTACCACCGCAATGTCTATTTCTACCGCCAAGCAGCAGTGTGCATGCACTGTTGTGTTTGTGTTTGAAGGACATTGTACCCAGTGTAACTACTGGACATAATGAGACTTAACATCTTATGTCTCAGGATGACAAACGCAGTGGAATGCCACACAGTATTTTGTAAGTCAAGGTGCTGGATGGTGTTGCTACTGTTTATGGGTGTTCGTATCGCATACCATCGGCCGAACGGCATGCTCGTCTCGTCATTCGATGCAATAAAAAAAATGTACGGTGGTCGCTATCCGGTCAGATATAAAATATATCCTGCCACCAACAGTCTGTCACATCTGTATAGTTATAATCTATGATTTTAGTGAAGAAACAGGTCCCACATAATAATATATGTGTGATTCAAATACGGTGTCAATTGGCGATGAATTAATTATTGTAATTCGTATGACAATCCGCTGCGGCGATGGAGACTTCGTAAGTCTCTTGCATCACGGTCGATTTTCATTTAAAGCACTTCATCTCGAATAACACGTGTAAAATTATTATTAAACTACTGATGAATATGTTAACATATTATTTATAGTTGAAAGACGAGATGATGAGATGGTAAGTGTCATTGCAAATGAGAAGCAAAACTGCGTAGAACTTTCTCTGGCTATAGTTACTTGCGGTTATTTACTGCATGGCACTGTACTGCAACTTGCTAAAACACTACTTACGGACATCGTATCACGCCTTTTCCCTTTTTAGGGGTAGCCAGAGGTGTATTACAGCCATATTTCGCCAGCTATGTTAGGTCTCATGTAATAGGGGTAGAGCCATTGCCATTTACCTAGCACATTTCCAGACTCCGGGCTGATACTGAAACATTACTTGACTCTATCCTTCTTAATATAATACTATCCACTCAATTAGCTTAGTGTAAACGAGTCATAAAACAGCGATGTTCCAAATTAATAGAGACATTTAATAAAGAAAAACATAATGACTGTCAAAAGCGTGATATGTCTTGATAACGAGATATGCGCAGGCGCACATTTATTTAGATTTATGTTCGGTATGAATAGATGACTTGATTTTGTCATCTGAAATAAAGTGATCTCTCTTTTTATTATTTTCGAGGTGCGTATCCTATGAGTAAGGTCTACAGTTTTTTTAGTATAGATGTTTATGGGTGGGTCATTTTTTTTTCTTCGGGTACCACAGAGTGGTCTGCATTTCATAGGTAGGTCTCTCGTATGTGAGGGGCTGTCTGAGTAGGGACCACATCAATATTCATTTCTATCGCCAAGCAGCAGTGTGCATGCACTGTTACTGTTTGAAGGATACTTTACTAGTGTAAAAAATGGTACTTTGTAATTCAAAGTTCTTTATGGTGTTCGTCTTTTATTTTCTGTAAAATTACTATCAGCCCGGAGTCTGGAAGTTATGCCCGATATGGCGGTAGGCTCGCTCCCTATCATATCATGGGATGGAATATGCACGGCATAAACTGGGTGCCGCACAAGGCTAGCGTGGTGGCCTAAGGCCACCGGTGCTCAACAGTGAGCAAGTATATAATACAGGGCTGATAGCATTGCATTGCAAACTGGGTGCGCCTCTGCCTACCCCTTCGGGGATAAAAAGGCGTGAGTGTGTGTATGTGTCTAAAGAGTACGATCTTTATTCAGGGGTGAACTCTTTACGCGGACAAAGCCACGGGCGACACCTAGTTAAGTAATAAAGGAGGATAACTCAAAACGTATTTCCGAACCATAAAAAACATTTTCCCATAACCTCGCAGATTTCGTAACCAAAATAAATTAATTATCAATTCTGATAAAATGAATGGTTTCCATCTTATCTTTATCGCGTTCCATTTTGTCCATATATTTATTAAAAGCATTATTAATAAAATTTATTTATTATAACCGTTGGTAATAAATATATGATAATAACAAAACGATTAATATAAAAAATTATGGAAATCATAATTATCGACACTAATAAATTAGAATGTCCGACTAAAATATTTTCCGAAAAGGCTTATTAGCATTTCAATTCTACGATAGTATGTTGATACATATATTAATGTTTTGTTAGTCTGTTCATAACATGTTTATTTCGTATTCAAATCAAAAATATATTATAGATAACGAAAATTTTATATAAGCCATTTTGAATACGGTTTTATTATCTGTGTAATACATATTTTATTATAAGAATTATTTAAAATTCATACCATGTGATAGTTAATTTAGGTACCACTGATTTTCATACTTACATCACCAGCTTATGCTGCTGTATTCGGTTTGAAGGAAATTATCTAATCTGTTTTTATTTTTTTGGTTTCGCGGAGAAAGTGCATTACGACTACCGCCCGGCCTTCGAGAGGTCTCCTCCGAACATTATCTAATCTCACCTAACTTAACATCTAATAGAGACGAGCGCCGTGCAGTGCTGTGTATGTGGTGTTGCTATATTTACGGATAGTCGGAAAATTTAACAGGCAAGCGATAATCTCTCCATTTAGTTATAAACAACATTTTTATATAAATGTTTCTTATTTTATAATGTCGTCACAAAGAACACGAGCGCCGCGTGCAATAGTTAGTCACCAATAAAAGCAAACGCCATAGATTTTTATTTATTTTATAGTTTTAAGGCGATTAGCAGGTTTTCCCGTTGACCATTTAGTAATCAACAGCGAGATAAACGACAATATATATGTATATAATGGCGAAATAAATTATAAAACATAAAATATGGAATAAATTTGGTAATATTACTTTTCCTCGTATTCGCGGATACTTTATTAACCAACATCTAAAAAAGGAGGAGGTTCTTAATCTGTATTTTTTTCTAATATCTAGACTTTGCTTTTTTTACTTGTAGGCAGAGGTGGCACACCAACATTTCGCTAACGTAATAGGGGGCGAATCTATGACAATTATCGGATACAGTACCAGATGCTATACCATGCTACTGAACAGAAAATCTCAATACAATCTGCTTACCCTTGAAAAAGGAAATCTTATAGATGAAATAAATAAGGGCTAAATTATTAACTTTGTCACTAAATTAAAATAAATATAATACCCTATACCAGTATTTTCTAAAGTATGAGTCGCAAGAGAATATTGGGTGAGCTTAAAAGATGACAATACAGAGGTTGACCGGGCCAACAGCTGACAGTCCCTGATGGACGAGAAAAATAACTAAAATTCTCATCGAAACGACACACCTTGTATGTAATTAAGTATTTATGACTTCATGACAGCGAAGAGTCACCTCTTCCATCCGTCCATGGCTTGAAAGTTTTTGTTAGATTTGTCACGATCCCGTTGATTTGAATCAAAAATTTATTATTCGTTAAATTCGTTATTTCGTTAATAAAAAGTAGACTCGTCTGTCCGTATGAAATAATTGTTCTAACAAACCAAACGTTCATTAGCAATGAATCTTAAACGTAATTTCAATTGTTACCACGAACGTTTTGTTTGGAAATGTAAATTATAGCCACACGCAAAGTGTACGTTAATCATTGTTGCAATTATTGTATGCTTGTTTTAATTGATCGCCATGTTATCTAGTTGCAACTGCAGACTGTGAAGGTTGTGGATTCGATTCTCAGATAGAAAAGCACCTTGTAGATTTGCTCGGAATTGGATTTTGAGTGGATTTATTTCAGGAATGTCTTGGTGGCGTAATTGTGTGACGTGCGTGGTTTGCCAGAGATCCTGGGTTCGGATCCCTGGTCGGGCGAAGTTATATTGGGCTTTTCTGATCAGTATCAGTCCGGAGTGAGGAATATGTGCCCGCTATGGTGTTAGGCTCGCCCCCCATCATATCACGAGACGGAACCCTCTTGGCGAAAAGTGGGCCCCTTAGTTGCACCTCTGTTTACCCCTTCGAGGATTAAGGGCTGATGTGTGTTTTTTTTGAGTTGTGTCTCGTTGGTCGATATTTTAAACAATACTGACACGTCCAGTGGCCACTTTACGACGCGACGTCGGAACAAAAAACATTCTAGACAACACATCAATATTAATACAATGTGGTTGTTTTAAATAATAATGTAACTTATCTATAAGCTTTATGACTTTTTATTACAATTCAATAACCAATGCTCGTTTTAAATTCGCATAAATAACACGGCCCTGATAACAACTCCATTGTAACACGTCCAAGCATTAATGGCCTCTGATACAATGGCTTTAAGTGCCTTCCGGGTTTTGATCGGTGTGTTACAAGCAGTATATGGATATTGGAAATTGTCTAGATGTCAGCTTGTTAGTTTATTCTCATGATACAAGATGGCGGCTAAGATTTTAATATTTCGCATTCGTACAATCAGTATAGAGCGATGCTTTGCAAAATATTATTAGTTATCATTTGCTTCAAGTAAACTAATTAGTTTAGCAATAAGTAGAAACAACTTTTTTATTGAGTTATCCAGCATACAACCATGTAGGTCATCTTATGTTTAGTGATGTCAAGCTTCCATTATTCCACAATACTACAGTTCTTCAAGAAATCAACTACTACACAGTATAGTTTTTATTTAGAGTATGCCATTGACGGTTGTACTAGTATTAACTGTGTCACAGATACAAATCAAACAATAGATGACACCGCGTATACAAAAAACCCGGACACTTTGAAATAAACACAACCCATCCACACAACAGTAACAATATTCATGAACCGATGTAATTATCGTTTTAAAATTCATTATCAACCCAAGCGTGGAGTGATCAATTGTTGTTAAGTTTTTTTGTCTGTTTGTTTGCATCGCTCGCTGTCATGTGGAATTATTGTATGCGTTTTGCATAATTTATTTACCCTGTATGATTAATATGCATGTGGCCCCGTGGCCGACTTGTTGCAATTTGTTAAGCAACTTTTTATGGAGGGAAGAGAAATAGTCTCAATAGTGGAAGCTTGTCAATAGTGCGTAAGTACAATATAGTTTTGCCTTAGCACGGATTTCCGCGTTATCGTGTCGTTAACGTAATAGTTTCGTTTAAGTTATTTTTGTCTGGAAATTTGAACAGCGCCCCGGTGAGCGTCTTTGGAACTGAAATAGGACAGCGTGAACATTTCGCGCGTTGAAACTCCGAGTAGTTAATCGTGTAACCATAGACAAGCATGTGTCAAAATGAATGGAAAATGGCTGCACATGTCTTTTTTATGTATGGTCTAACAAATATTACATACATTAAATGTATGTATGTCTATTGGGGACGTATGCAGTCGCACAGACGGGTGATGAGTTCACCTCCTTGGAACTATTTCACCCTTATACATTAACTTACTCTATACGATAATGCGTAAATTCCTGCAATGCGTAAATACCCCTAGTATCAATATTAAATTGGCAAATTAAAATAAATGTTTATAAGTAGTTCTCATATAATTTAATCGAGATTCCACAAAAAGACAGTTTTGAAATTAGAATAAAAAAATCGCATATTGAATTTGCGTTAAAATCCTCATAATTTATCCAAAATCATGTATTTACCCGATTCTAGCTGAAATATAATATTTTAGCAATAGCCATTACAGAGTTATAAAAAAGTTACCCGACTATATCAGGAAGGTTATGAATCTCAACCAAGTGATCACATAACTCGATCATAACATCCAGAGGCTGCGAAGGGCTAGGTCGTAAACCAGGCGTTTCATTAAAGTGGTATAAAACCAGCTGTAAAATAGAAATTAATGGCCGTCGTATAACCTTGTTATCGGCTATCGGTATGAAGTCTGAATGGGCATTAAACGTTTTATTTCTCGGGCCTGTTGAGTTGCTAGGTTTGTTCTGCTTGTATTCTTAGATTGGTTTAGTTTTATTAGAATAATCCAAACTTATAAATGTGAAAGTAACTCTGTCTATTACGTTTTCACGGCTGAACCAGAGAACCGATTCCGATGAAACTTGGTATGGAGATAGTTTGGGACTCTTGGAAGTATATAAGATACTTTTTATCCCGGGAAAATATAGAGCAGGACTTTTATCTCGGTAAAACTATTCCACGCGGGCGGAGCCGCGAGCAAAAGCTAGTTACATGTAACATTGATATAGAAAATACAATAATTTAAAATTCTTGCCGCTGACTGATAGACAATTCACAGCTTAAATTTATAGCTCTACAATTATTCATATTTTTTAAAAATATTGTTGGGAGTACCAATAAAGGGGTTTGGAAATTTATTATCTTAATTTATCCCCAATTTATAGCCTAATAGTTTTAAATATCATGATGTCATTTAGTTACTAAGCTTAAAACTTTTGTTGAAGAAAACCCATCGTAGACATCGTTTCTTAAAATTTTCATTAAGTACTTGTTAATATATTCTTCTTATTTAATCAATTTACTTGTATGCAAATCTAAAATCAAATCCTACATTCGAAAATGGTGTAATAATGACTAGGCCCAAGTAGAACACAACCAAATCTGTTATTTACGTTAAGCTGTTATTAGAATGATGTATGACCATATAAAAAATGACCAAAAATTTCTCAACCACACAATAAAAAACCTTAACCCGCCTTCTATAGAAAATGCCGCCTTGTTGACTAAGCCATAAGAGAAGCGGACGCGAGAGCGGAGTGATAGTGGGCGTAATATTTTCTGTTTATATCAAATGCATTTCTACACAAAATATATAAATGTTTTCTACGTTGTGTTATATTATTTGTAGGCCCTTGCATCTTTTGTAGCCAGGATCGATGATGACATTTTAATAAAATAGAGTACGAACGACCCTAAGAATGTCTATTTCTTTTCAGCACCATATTAAAAATATGGACTCACAAAACAAAGCTATACACCAATAGTGTAAAGGTTAAAATATTGTAAAACTCGTGGCGCCGCACTATGATCCTGATATTTGATGCGTACGATCACCACGCTACTCCCATCACTTCCGCTCCGCTTCCGTCACCGCTTTAATCATAACAACTCCCTTACATCACGTAGGCGTAAAGAATCAATTAATTACATACTAGAGACATATCGATGTTCTGTAATTAATATCCAAAAGTTATGTTTAGTTTGGCACGGCGTGTGTAAATTGGATGATTAATGGCGTCATTAAATTATTTATGTTTGGGTGGGTAGAGGTCATTTTTTAATAAAGTTTGCTTGTGGAAAGAGTTGTATTTATCACTTTAAATTAAGATAATTCGAGGAGACGTGTGGGATTTTACACGTGATTTTAATTGGAGAATGGATTTGTGTTAAATTATAGCCGTGTTTACCGTTTCTGGAGTTATTAATCATTGTTTGTATTAATATTATGTCTCTTTTTCGTATACAATGGGTCAAATATGTAAATTCGGAATTAAAAAAGTAAATTTATCACTCATTAAAATGCATATTGGATGTTAATGAGGTGTATACTGTATACAGTTTCAACTATGGCAACTAATTATGTTAGCTGTACTTTACGTATTCTTATCACAATCATAATATTTTATCTTACAGTACTTCTTTAGCAATGATCTTTTAAAAAGTAGTATAAAAGGCGGACGGCAGCCGATACATATATTTTATAACTATAACAAAAAGCTAATGAATTATTAAGTTTTTCCCATGAGTAGTCATATTAAAAAGCCTGCGGCCACGGAAAAACACATTAAACTATCATTAATCCATACATTAATTACCCACGATATATAACTTCTAGCATTTTGCACTTACTACATAAAAATAACCATAATCTGCATATTCAAAAGTAATCTGAATAATGTAAAATGCAAACAATATAATTATCTTCCAAAAAAGCATTAGCGTGCGGAATATTCATACCAAACAATAACAAGAACACTTGTTAGTTATAGTGTTTACCTGAATTAACATAATAAAATGTTTAGCGCAACTGAAAAGCTTGCATGCACGCGTGGATGTAAAATGGACTCTAACTCACACATATGAGGCTCCTTTCTCATTGGCCGTTGGGGGTGTGTTGCGAGCACATCTCCAGGGGCCCATAACTCTGGGTAGCGTGCGCCGGCGGCGTATTATTTTTAAATTATTAACGCTGTAATGGAATAATTCCGATATGCTAATGTCGCGACGAACGAGCTGCGATCACGATATGCGCCACAGATTATATTTAAATAGTAACACAAGTAGACTATAGACCTATAAGAGAATGTTCCGATGTCTCAGAAGAAATTTCATTTAATTTAGTTGTTAGATCACATAATGCCTTTATTTGTAATACCTTCGTTAGTTCAATAATTCACATAATCACATAATAATTATTTGACCATATCTTTTAAACCAGATTACAACAGAGTTCGCACTCTTATTTTGAAACATAGTTGACTACTACAAATCAACTCTTACTGAGAGATTTGCCTGGTAACAAGACTCTTAATCTCTTTTTTCAGGCGTGTGCTGTTTGTTGCGGAATAAGGAAAGCAGAGTAGCTGCACTGATCTTCTTCATTTCCTCTATCATCAACATCTTTGAAAACCTGACACTCCCATAGAAGAAATTACTTGAATCGATCAAGTAAATTCTTCTACTATAAATAATAAATATTTTCTCCTTCCCAATTCCTTACACGGACTTCCCTTACGGTACGTCATGAACTGTGCCAAAGCCGTTGAAGCCACATACACGCCTAATTGCCTGACACTTGCAATTTGTATGCGCGCCTGGTCCGCGTTCCACCCACGGCTCAGCCAATACATTTGAAGCTTTATTAATGACCATGTGATTTAATTGATATAAAGATGAAAAGGATTGCTTGGCCTTGGTTTTAAAATAAAATACCTTAGCGTTGGATGGTTCTAAATTGCAGAAGTCTCTCATTGCTGAATCTGTTGTCCAAAAAGTCTGGTGAGGTCAATTAATTTTTATTAGACCAGATTTAGTTACGGCTCCTACTACATGGAATTACGTAATGACTATTACTACCCAATGTATAAGTTCGACCGCAGTTCAGCGGCATATTTTTAACCCCCGACGTAAAAAGAGGGGTGTTATAAATTTAAGATATGTAACCAATGGACCTATGATGACGCTTTTTTTCTTTTTTGGAAACTAACGTGATCGAGATGGTTTGTAGTATCTGTTCAGAAGTTTGAAGATCAGCCCATTCCCTAATTTCCCAGGTCCGATTGATTTGAAATTTGGTATGACTATTCCTTCGATGGTATTTTTTAATTCTAATTTCTTAGTGCCTAGTGTTGCTACTGTTTATGGGCCGTTATTTTCTATCAGACAATCAGTTTTCTCTTCGCTTCATTCATATAGTATTGGAAGCTAAGTGAATATTATTCATATCTAAACTATGATCATCTCTACATGGACAGATCAAGAAAAACCCGGACGCGTTCAATAAAAAATGATCTCTGATCCAATTGCTTCTACATTATGGTTTTTACCGTAATCATTCGTTCGTACCGCGTAATTATTGTGTCAGATCTAAGATAGATTACATTTATGCAGCGCAATTAGTACTTCCCCTAATTAAAATTGCAATATCTAAGCTATAATTGCGGTTGGTGAAAAAACTAAAATTAATGTCCGAATTTGTAATGGCGGAAGTGTCAAAATTGGGTGAATAAATATTTCGGATTAATTTGATTGGTGGGTCTCTCATGCGACTCTAGATCTTTGTCTTTTTTGCCAAGGAGTATCATTTGTCTACTTTGATATTAAAGCTTGAAACTACTGAGCATTATAAGACAGAAAATTTTACTATTGTCGCAGAACCACTCCTGCGCACTACAAAGCTATGAATTACTATTTTATAGCTAGTACTAGTCAATTAGCTAAATAAAATAAAAACATAAAATCAGTGACCTCCATAATTCTTACTGAACCAAATTGATTGTAATCGTTGATAAGTTGTGTTTCCTCAATTTTACTTCATAAATTTAACATAATGTTAAGGTAACCGCAATTAATCAAGCAACATTGTTGGTTTAAACGGTCGTTATCGAGCAAGGCCGCGAACCAGCGGGGCGTAGCTAGTATATTTAAATAAAAATACAATTTGAACTGCCTACCAACAGCTACAGGTGCCTAGATGACCTCACCTGGAAAATGATCTCGGTTGAATTACCATGGTATATATGCTTAGGCTAATTGTGGACATTACTTGAGCATGTACTTTTCAAACTATAGCAAAAAACAAAGTTTGCTACGTTTCCTCCTTCTCATTTATCCTCCTTTAAGGGAATTCCAGCGTAAACCAGAAAAGAGACAGCTTTACAATTAGGTATAAATATAGATAAAAATAATAATAATAATAGCGGTGATAACCTAATTGGGAGTGGAACGGACTGCCGAGACGAATGTCGGCAGGTTCAAAACCCAAGGGCACACACCTCTGACTTTTCTAAAAAGTTATGTGGGTATTCTTTGTGAATTATCGCTCGCTTTAACGGCGAAGGAAAACATCGTGAGGAAACCTGCATACCTGAGAAGTTCTCTGAATTTCGAAGGTATGTGAAGTCCGCCAACCCGCACTAGGCCAGCGTGGTGGACTAAGGCCTAACCCCTCTCAGTAGTAGAGGAGGCCCGTGCTCAGCAGTGGGCAGTATATAATACAGGGCTGGTATGGTATGGATAGATAAATAGGGTCAAGTTGTAATGATGTATGAATAAATGTATTTATATATATAAACACACACGCCTTTTATGCCCGAAGGGGTAGGCAGAGATGCAACTAATGCACCCACTTTTCACCGCGCGTATTCCGCCCCAAGACGTGATAGGCGAGCCTAGCGCCATATCGGGCACATATTCCAGACTCCGGGCTGATACTGGATAGAAAAATCCAACATCACTTTGGCCGACCCGGGGATCGAACCCGAGACCTTAGCATTGCAATGGTACCGTAATACAACTACGCCACCGAGGCAGTTTGTATTTATATATGGAAGTTATTTTACCGTGGTAGAGTAAAAAAGCATTCTATTCAAAGCCGACATAAATTATGATCTTGATACAATACATTAAACTATTCAACACAAAACCGTCCCGTCATAAAGGATCAATTCCATAATTCTTTTTTGGAAAACAAACCGCGACGATCAAACGCGGCGGTTGAAAGCCGCGTCTGTTCACTGATTTATTATTCAATTAGCGATGCGTACGTGGCATCTGTTTTGGGAGGATTCGACATACAACATTCAAATTTAGAAGTGCCTATAGTGCTGGAGTCTTAGAGAATTAAACGACGTTATTTAAGACTGGAATAGCCGAATGTTTTAAAAAAGAGATTTTTGGAATTTCGAATGTTTTTTTTCTGTTGTTTCTTCCAAAAATGTGCCTATATTAGACATGATGTTAACTTGAGGCCTTTGCCAAAGAGAGAAAAAAAAAAAAAACTTGAGGCCAAATATTACGATGTCAAACAAAAATAAATTTAGTATGTCGCAACGGTCGCCAGAATGTCAGCCTATATTACTATAGTTCTACCGTTTACTCCCACTTATTAACGTCTCTTGTAATGGGTCCAATTTTTATTTGCTATCCTTAGCAATCTATGGCAAAAACACCACAACCTTAACCACAAACCTTTTCACCGACCGAATCAATTTCACTGTCTCTAAAAAATGACGAAACAGTAAGTCGTAGCTGGATAACTAATTGATATCCATAAACGTCAACTGTCATGTCTATCGCTAGTTTGTTCTATGCACATTAATCAGCCTCCTAAGGTTTTATAGTCGGAATTCTTCCATTAAAATGCAAGTGGCTGGTATTTAATAAAGTACAATTATGAGTCGTAAAACCGTACTCGCCGCGTTTATGAGTGCTGCCTTGTTATCGCCTACATCTTGATTTATGTGACGGGAACAGGATGTTTCCACGTAGGTGATGGTGAAGGAGGCATGTGAGCACAGTTAGTGTGCACGCTCAGAATAATTAGTTGACGTAACTGTTTCTTTATTTATAATTTACAATTTATAGTAAGGTTTTTCTTTGGTAAACAAGTACTTAATTATTATCATTTTTTTTAGATAAACATAAAGTTTAGAATAACATGAAATGAGAATCTTTTATGTAATAGTATATTTTTATGTTTTAATTATGTGGTTTATCACTAAGGTTCCAGTGGATATTGTTTAGATTAACTTTATTAAGGACACATACTGGGTAATAAGGGCTTAACAAAATCATGATTTAGGATTTAGGTCATCAAAATATAAACCCTTCAAAAACAAGCGTGTGTACTTTAGTACGATTAAAATAATTTGTTACAGATCAACGAGAAGAGTTAAACTCTCATTAAAACATCCCGCTATCTTAAAACTAACCAAGAACAAAAAATCTCCTTTATTAAAATGCACGTCGCATCCACACATTACTCGGCGGTGTGGCCGTCCGTGTTTCACCGGATTCTCGACGCTGTCGTGTCGAGATCGTACCGATAAACCGCTACCGTCAGCTTTTTGCCTCCGACCGCGACCGCGCCGCGAACATCCAACGACTGTAGTCGCAACGCTCCGTGTTTTGTGCGAATAAATTACATTTTTATTCTTATGTATTCTAAATTAATTGTTTTAAATATAATGTTGACTGCCTCGCTGGCGTAGTTGTATTACGGTACGATTGCAGTGCTGAGGTCTTTGGTTCAATCCCCAGGTCGGGCAAAGTGATATTGAGTTTTTCTATTCAGTATCAGCCCGGAGTCTGGAATTTGTGCCCTATATGGCGATAGGCTCGCCCCCTATCACATCATGGGACGGAATAACGGCGAAAAGTGGGTGCACTGGTTGCGCCTCTGCCTACCCCTTCGGGAATAAAAGGCGTGAGTGTGTGTGTGATTGTAAATATAATGTTGTTTTAATTCTGATTTATATATTTTTGAAAAATTAATAAAATATTATTATGTTAATATTTAAAATTACTTGTACGTTTCGAGGGCATAATGATTAAAGGCCAATAAAATTTAACAAATTCAAATATCAAATTAATTTCTTTCAATTTTATTATGTAACACTTCATGTAGAATTTCTTCCCTCTCGGTTATATTTTTGGAATTTTAAGTCCGCCTTTAGAATAATTTTATTTTACAATTATTATTCAATCCGATAATAAATGAACAGACTCAATATTTATTTTATTTGAAGTAATAAATAATTATATTAAATACATTCGAAAATATATTTTGTTAAAATATTGCGGAAGGAGCTGCAGGAAATAACTTGTTAAATGGCGAGTATTAAATTGATGTGTTTGCATATAATCCGACTTTGACTAATTCGAATAATCAACTTTAATCTCTCAGTTTTAAAAGATTAATTTGGTTGATGTGATTTTTATCACAAATACTAAATCAACTCTTTATTTAATTAATTTCAATCCGTAATCCGACAATGCAAGAAATTAAACAGGATATAACTGTATATAATGTTTCTAGTGTAATATCAGTAAGGTCATGTAGGGTAGAGTGAAACTAAAAGTGATGTATAGGTTCACGCCTTTTCCTTTTTAGAGATAGGCAGAAGTGTACACCACATTTCGCCAGGTATGTTAGGTCCCATGTTATAGAAGGCCAATTTATTGTTAATCGAATTAAATAAATTATTATTTTAGAAATAAAAAGCTACATATTTTTACATGGTTATAATAGGTATCCTATAGGCTACTTTTTCTTAACTTACTTACGCGATGGACACGATGAGCAAAGACTAGTATGCGTTATACGATCAAATGCAGGTATTATCGCGTAATAAAATCCAAATCCAGTCAACGTAAAATTACTCCACTTGCAAATCATTATAATGTAGCTTATGATTGCGAGGTAAAGACATCAAATATTGTGATAGGCTCGCCGCTATCACATCATGGGGCTCCTGATCGACCCAGATGGTGCCATCACTCTGGCCATCCAAAGAAAGCACGAGTTATTGAAACTCTCACACTCCTCAAGACCGCTGTACCGTCCTCGCCGTCGAGGACCCCGCCGCTTCCCCCGGTGTCCCGACCCAGTTAGCAGTTCCGGCCCGCGTGCCGATGAAAACAATAGATAGATTGGTGTATGACACCGCTAAAATCCCCTGATCGCTGATGTCTCAATCAACTTCCAACGACCGCCCTGAGCCGAGGTTCGTACCCCACTTAGGGGGTGCCCTCAGTGTGGTCGTTTAAATGTAAAGGGTTGGAGCGCCTAAAGCGTTCGCCCGAAAGTCCGGTGTGGTCAGAAAAGCCGACTCGCGTCAGGCTACTGACTGTAATGTCATTTCAAAAAAAAAAAGAACATCATGGGGCGGAACACATATGGTGAAAAATGGCTACACTAGTTGCATCCGCTTACTCCTTCAGGGATAAATGTTGATGTCTGTGTGTAAATTTGTTAGAACAGAACTAGTATTTACTTTTTAAACATGTATCCAATGCCAAAAAATAATTTCACAATTACCCGAACTGAGAATCGACTCTTGAGTCACGGCCGTTAAGCCCACACATTCTATTCATAACTCTGTATCTGCCTTCATCCATCATATTTATATTAAATCTTAACAACCTTAATCATTCTATTCCTAGTGAGTAAACAAAGCAATAATCTGCGCTCATTGTAAGATTTGAAACAGACGCGTAAATCTAGAAATAGTGGTGGGATGCGAATATCGATATCGACTTGTATATTTTCTAGTGAAGTTAATGTGAATAAAACCTAAGTAAATGTGGTGAACCTGCCCCGTAACATAGGAGACTGGTATTCATTAAATTTGTATCGATTGATTGCCTCGGTTGCGTAGTTGTATTACGGTATGACTGCAATGCTGAGGTCTCGGGTTCGATCCCCGGGTCGGGCAGTAATATTGTGTTTTTCCAATCAGTATCAGTCCGGAGTCTGGAATTTGTGCCCGATATGGTGATACGTTTGCCCTCTATCAGATCATCGCATGGAATACGCACGGCGATTAGTGGGTGCACTAGTTGCGCCTCTGCCTACGCCTTGAGGGATAAAAGCCGTGAATGTGTGTGTGTATGTGTTGTATTAATTTAGAAAGCCACATCTTGTTCAAATACTCCCTAATCATGAGTAGATTAGGGAATCCTTTGTCCATCAGTCGGCTGGTTATACGACAGGTAAACATTTTTTTATAATTTGGATATCATTGAGTACTTGTAATAAAGATTAAGTCCAACCATAAATTACAAAGCACTATTCAAAATGTGGGATATTAAGAACATCTACAATGAAACTGATAAAAATTCTTACATTATGAGATCCACATAACAACCGTTGATTCAACATAAATAAATATGTCAATTAAAACGTGCTGTCACGTTTGTTACGGCTTCTGATAGCAAGTTAAAGGTACAACGCATTCTAAACCTACGTCCAAATCACCAAGGTCCATTTTGAAAAAGGCTGGTGAGTCAAACGAGGCTCAAACGAATCTCTTATCGGTTCGAAGCCGCTAATTACAAATGAAAATCGCTCCCGAGCAGCCCATGTCAGCGATAATCGCTCCACACTTGGGTAATCTATGCGCGAGGGATATCTTAATTGCTTGGACGTCGACACGGGGTAAGAAATAAAATTTTTAATTAAGCTCGTCTTATCTGAACGATAACGTGACAAATGCACCTTGTTTCTAGCCCATCAGTCTTAGTTATCAGCTGAAGTTCTATTTGAAGTTATTTTTATTGTGCATTTAAATTACAAATGCATTTACATTGCTGGTATTTTATGATAAATCCGTTTATGTCAGGGGATAAATCATGAACTAAATATTACATAAAAGTTTATATTATGTAGTGTAAATTTTATTATTAGTTTCCTATTGTAAAATTATGTCACTTTGTGTTATTTTAAGTTTAATTATAAATCGAAAAAAAAACAATAGTAATAGTTAGCGGCGATAGCCTAGTTGGGAGTGGAACGGACTGCCAAAACGAATGACCGCAGGTTCAAAACCCAAGGGCACACACCTCTGACTTTTCTAAAAAATGATGTGTGTATTATTTCTTAATTATCGCTCGCTTTAACGGTGAAAAAAAAACATCGTGAGGAAACCTGCATATCTGAGAAGTTCTCTATAGGAATTTCGAAGGTATGTGAAGTCTGCCAACCCGCACTAGGCCAGCGTGGTGGACTAAGGCCTACTCAGTAGTAGAGGAGGCCCGTGCTCAGCAGTGGGCAGTATATAATACAGGGCTGGTATGGTATGGTAGTAATAAATATCATATTATGCTTTCATGGGTCCATTGGCTGATGACTATAAGCAACTTAAAGGGAGTTTTTGAATATAAAATTAGGAGTGATTCTGTACTTATTCTTGTCCTAATTCACATTAAAATTAAGCTTTATAAACTGTTTGTACAATGCTCAAATCTCTACTGGTAATTTTGTTAGTAGCTTCAAAGATAAATATATTAGCTACACAAATTCAAAACGTCAGAAGTTAAAAATATGAAAGTATTGAAACGCTGAGTTTTAATTAAAAGCTTATTTGCATATTTCTAATTGTAACAATAAACAACGATTCTCATTTATATTCCATCGACTATCGACAGTGATTACCCGTCACATCCCTATTAGCCGCCTCTTTATCTATGCTCGCCGTAATCAATCTAAATCATATGAATGGCCCGTTAAAGTCTCTTTAAGCATTAATGTTGCGATTACGCTCTTTGAAGAGCGTTACGTAAATCATTGTGAGAAATAATGGGCCCACAAAAAGAGCAATTAGTGTTGCGCCAACGTCGATAGTTTAGCGGATGTCGATAGCATACCGCGCGGCACGACGTGACTGCGCGTTTGAAATACGACAAATTTAATTTTTTTGTTGTGCTGCGATTTTGGACTTTAAAATTATGGTGTTAAGACTTTGTAAGGTGTAGTGTAGTGTTTGGCGGTTCGGCCAGACGTGAGTTCGATTAAAAAATGTGATTTGTGGCCGCAACTCGGCACGTGTTTTATTTTGTGGAGTGCGCGACGTGACGCGGGCGTCAAGAGGCGTTCGCAAAAACTGCGCGTTTCAAAACGATGGAAATGATTCCGACGTCGCGATTTACGTCTATGTAACAATGAGATATTTTTTACATCGAAAACAAACAAAAGATATTATAATAAACATTTTTATGAAAGACTTTGACCGTTGTTTTGTCAAATAGATAGAGCATAACGATTTGCGAAATCGTATAGCTTCCTAGTAAAGTAAAAAACATTTCATAAACTACTATAATATAATAAAAGTTTATCTTATGCATTTCAATCTTGTTAAGTATCAGCACTCTGTCTATGTTTGCACTGAAAGATCAATGCGTACTCTTCTGGTTTGAAGAACATTGGAGCCCATGTAATTCCTAAGTGATAAGATAAACCATCAAAATGAGTACATAGTATTATAAATCGAAAAAAACCATGTGTTTTCTAAAAAAAATAAAATAACTCTGATGGCTCTTTGATATCTAACACAAAACCTCACGATTGATACCTTAAATGCAATGATATTAAACGAATAGCCTACCCACATGTCAAATTAGTTTTTATTGTGGTCCAAATAATTTAAAGCTGCACTTCTACTAATAAACTCTTTTTGATAATGTTTTGGGTGCTTGTCCATCAGAGATGTACTACTTTACTCCTTGCTGCTAATAGTATAGCTTATTTAAGCTCTTGTTGATACTATCATCATCATTAGCCACATGACGTCCACTGCTGAACATAGCCCTTCCCTAAAGATTTCCAGACCGACCTGTCAAAAGCGGCCTGCATTCAGCGTGTTCCTGCGACCTTTATAAACATACCATGAGTTATTAAATGCAGAGTTATGTAATGTGTGAATGAAATATCCTTTAACTCAAACAGCGGTATTTACATACTGCTTCAGAGCAGAAATAGTCAATTCCATGGTACCTATCCAGACTAACATCAATATTGTTAGATCATAAAATGCGATAGACGAAATCGCGACGCAAGCTATGCTCTGTAAATTGCTTTTTGAGGTAATTTATATTTGAAGATAGTGATGGCCATTGTCGATGTTTTTATAAAGCACAAACGTGCCTTTATTCTTATATTCTAAAATTCTACGAACATCTAGCTTGATTGATTTCGTGATTGCAAAATGTTTATTTTTGCCAAATTTGGTCGTCTTTTTAAGTTTTCAAATTCGATCATCTAGGCTTCGTGAGGTAATATAGCTGTATGATTTTGAAGTGCCATGTCATTATTTGTGAAAATTGTGTTTCGTGATCTAACAGTACAGTGGTTATAGTCTATTACAAAGGTCTGTCAAAGTGAGAGAAGCATATTCTTGGCAGCTTATTTTGCAGTACAAAAGAATCAATTAGGGTTGCGTCACAATAAATTAGTGTGAAAATGTCTTTGCAGTTAGTTTTGATCAATAAATACTATGGAAATTAAAATTTGGCCTACATAAAAATAAAGAAACTAATGTACACATAATATATATTATATCATGGATTTTAACCCGTCAACGCCAGCTCATATATAGCTATAAGCTAATTTCCTTATATAAATGGGCACCGGTGTCCACCGCGGGCGTCCAAGGATTAAAGGGCACTTTGCCATTTACCAATAAATACCTTTACGAAGCCTTATTTAAAAAAAAAAAAATCGTTCGCTAGGAATACTCACAACCTCTTATACAGTAACCTTTGCCAAAACTAGACACAATATAAAACAAAAACCGTCACGCGTATATCAATAGACCAAAGTAGGACTAATATACTTAATATTAGATAAAAATAGATTTGATAAAGCATCGGTCATGTTCATTTTGTCAGTGTCAACCATCAAATATAGTCACATAAAAACAGTCCAAAAGCATGTCATTTTTTTCTATCGATAACTCACTTGACCCGTCCTATGTCAAACGGCCATTCAACGCACGCACGTGAGTTTTTTGACAGCTTTTGTGTCGACACAAAAAATATAATGTCGCGCGGACGTATAATGACGATACTTCCGACCACTGTATCTGTGAATTGTTGGGGGATATATGTTTTTTGTTAACTCTTTATTTTTTTAACGTTATTACGTGATTTCATGGTAAGTTCAACGTTGTCGAAATGTAATTTCTACGGGAGACATTACGCACCGCTGTCTTACAAAATTATGGCTTCCTGAAACGATTAATGCCAAGGAGATATCATGTTAGCACAAATAATAGTTTATCTTAAATAAACGTTCTTCATATTCTACCGAGCAAACGCACATTCAAATGAAATCAACGTTAGCCATACCAAGTCATTTAAACTAATCTATTTACTTATCTCTGGAACGGAAAACTTCTGGGCAGCGGTTTCTTTCTCCATCCTAGAAAATAAAACCAACATAATATTTTACTATTTTCATAAATGTCCCACTCAAATGCAGGTTAAATTAGTTATCCCAACTATCCCCCCACTTAAATGCCAGCTACAGTAGATCTGTCATACGTGACATATGACGCGCGGCGACAGGCGGCTCTTTGATGTGTGGCGCGGGCGTCAAGCGCGCGACAAAGGACGGCTTCCTCTGACGATTGATGTTTGATGATTAACTGGACATTGTTTAATTTTGACTTGTTTGTAATTTATGTAAAATGCTGCTTTAATTACTTTCGAAAAGAGTTTCAATTCGTATGAGATTGTAAATTCCTTGATGTTGAGTTGCTTTTACAGTTAGCACATCTACCATGCTTTTTGTTTTTTTTTTTAATTAGGATACGTTTATTATAGGATCCGTAATGCAAATCGATAAAACATAGTATAAGATTAGTTGATGTTCGCATATAAATAATCATCTGTATTCAACTATTTGTTTTAGTACTGCTAGTATTTTTGAAAGTTTGGAGTCTTTAAAAATAATTTGATTATATTTGTAATCATTTTTTTACAACTCCGAGATTGAAGATTGGATTCTCCACAAACTGGCTCCAATTAAAAGAGTTGGTCTTTCTTGAATACCCATCAAAAATCTGTGTACGAGGCTTTTGACGGGGAAAAAAGGCGCCGCCCGCGGCGACACCCGCTTGACGCCGACGTGTGAAATACCCTCCTTTTTGTTTGAAAAGTAAATGAGCCTCTTTGAAGTCTTTCAACGTGTAAGGGTACTGAAATTGACAATGTGATGGCGACGTGTTTATACTTTGCATTGTATATGAATAGCTGTTTGAATCTAATTAGTTTTTAGGTGTATTTGTATTAAGATTTTTGAAATGTCTGTATCAGAAAGAGGGTTATGCACAGGATGAAATTATATTAGATAAAAAATTGATATTATAGGGAAGTGATATAAAGTCAGTCAATGTATAAATTGATGCGAGTAACTCACTGTTTAATGAACTACCACCCAGCGTTTAAAAAAAACTTACATAATTAATAAAATAAACATACATCAAAGTGACATACAGTTGATCAATTAATATTAATTACTAACCGTAAATTATAACTGGCCCTTAAATACGTAAAAAAGTAATAAATCTACCCTTAATAATAGCACTGTAACCCCTTGGCGGTAATTATGTATACAAACTGTCTCGATTCCCCGTGTTTTTGAAACAAGGAATCCACACTAATTAAACTGGTGAAATTTTAAGGTTTGTAAAGAATAGTTTTGAGAATTAGTCTTTTTTATTTTATTTTTAAATATTATGGCGTGACAATTTGTTTTCGTTGTAACTGATGATAAATGTAGTAATATAAAGAAACACAGGCACGTTGTGCCTTTGATAATAGAGACGGTTATATACGATACCAGCCTTGTATTATATACTGCCCACTGCTGAGCACGGGCCTCCTCTACAACTGAGAGGGTTTAGGCCTTAGTCCACCACGCTGGCCTAATGCGGGTTGGCAGACTTCACATACCTTCGAAATTCAGAGACGGTTATATACCGGCCTATAATTATAATTCTTTCACGAAAATCTTTACTTGCGTAAATCACTTTTTCCGAAATAAACGTAGTTAATCGAAAAATCGACGTTACACGGAGACAATGCAACCCTCTGTTAGCCAAAGATTTTTTGAAATCGATTCAGTAGTTTCATCCATTAATTAAAAAAAAACACAGAAAATCTTTTTATACAGTCAGCCATATAAGTAGCAGAACAAATTCTTAACTTCAAATCGTCAATACACGTTAAGTTTAAAGGAATGTTTTGTTTGTTTGAAGTAAAGTAAAATCCTTTTATTTATTTTTGGGAATAAAAATATGTTGATAAGAACACAAACGTCTATAGGCGATTTTAAGTTTTGAATTTGTTCAGCTACTGATGTGGATTGCTGTACATGTAGATGCCTGGTGCATGCATTCTTTACACGTTACTTTTATACAAAATTCCCCGTGGTATTCAAAACGTAATACGAACCCTGGTAATAAATTTCATATGAATATTTATGTACGTATAATGTATGTTGAAAAGCGGAAACTAATTCAGAGACACGGTGCACCGGTGTTGAAATATTAACAACGTTTATTTAGGGTTCACTTGGTGGATAAAACTTTTGCTAAGAGGATTGGAGTCGCGGTTTTTGAATACTTAAATACTATAATGCTTATTATCGCGATGGCATCTGTCACTATTACAATATAGTGGTTTCCCCCCCTTTGATGTCAAACGACACGCAATATCCATACTTATTAATGCGAAAGTAAATCTGTCTGTCTGTCTGTTATGCTTTCACGGCTGAATTACTAAACCGATTTAGATGAAATTTTGTATGAAGATTATTGCCATTTATTTGGGAGTATAGATTAGAGAGTGAGTTTTGTATTTCGTCGACTTATACATTTATGTGACGAGTAGCATTTACTAGTAAGTTGTCAAATAGACCATTATTCGTTTTATACTATAAAGTGGTAAATTTTAATGGATAAAGGCTATGAAAATAATATACAGAACCATATCCCCTTTACATCCACACAACATAATGTTATATCATTTTGCCATCTCACTCACAGTCGGTTAATTTTAATACGTCATAAAACGCGGTATCATGCTTTACTAATTTAAATGTATAGTTAACAGTTATAATTATTCACAAGAATACCGCTTTCACGAGTGCTTCAACATAAAAAGGTTTATTTATTTTAATTAAAACAGTGGTAATTTCTTTGCGAAGTTAATGGAGGCATTTATTTTGTTCTTTTATAACTGTTAGTAATGACTTCTTTTAGAACATTAATGTTGATATTAACAAGTATTGTGGTAAATAAATATCTAGTACTTGGGTGGTATAGGCAAGTAGGGAAAACAATTAGAAATTATATAATGTGATTGGATGGTGAATGTTCTTAATCTTAACAAATATCAAGTGTAATTGGTGCTAAGAAACTCAACATAATAACAGAATAAATATAACATGTCAGAGTAACAATGCAGTACAGCCACACAATGCATTTAAATATTTTTAGCGTAGCGTATAATATATAGAGTACCTATTGCTACTGTGTATGGCTAGTCGTGACGCCTACAATCAGGCGATCTTTCGACATTGGGTTGTAAAAAAACTACAAAGGCTACGCAACAAATAATTGAATAAAAACCCACGTATAAATCACAATTAGCGGTATCGAGACCGCAGCTATAAACTTGCAAACAATATTATAACAGTTATTATGCGCAATAAAATTTGCTATAAAATGCATGAATTCAGCCATAAATTATGCTATAATAATTATAAATGTATACGACTGTGTGGGGATTTCCATTTGATTTGAATATTTAGGTTTCAAAAAGGCGAGTCTTGATTTTATGATTGTCTAAAATCTAGTTCCGTATGATAATAAATGTCTCTGATATTGTAGTGTCAACTTTATGTATGTCAATGGATTATGCAAAAGACGAAAGCCATACAGTGGTCTTAGAATGTGGCAAAAAAAAACGACACGACTCCGTTTATTTTTTGATTGGTTGAGAGACTAACACGTGACTGACTTGTCCCTGGATAGTCACAAATATCAAAATTAAACGACATCGTCTTACGTGTTGCGTCTTTTGCCACTTTCTAAGCCCACAGAGCTGTACAGTGCTTCGTATAATAATTATGATAGTTCTGAGAAGTGTTGCTTCCATTTACGGTCAGTCGTCATGATTACCATCGGACGAGCAAAATGCTCGTCTCGTTCAGGTGTATAGAAATGGTTTAAAACACATAAAACAGTCATAATCTGTACATATTTTGTACTCTTAGTAAATCGCGTGATGGGAGTAACTTAAACTTCTTAATCCTTAATTAAATCCTAAACACTGAAATATTACACTATTAAATATAAAAATATTATTGCTGAATAAAATGTATACTTTATTTCTTTTAACATACTAATACAAACTCTACACGTAATGAATTTTGAAGAAATATTTCTTAATACAGTTCTGGCTTTGTAAAGCGACACTATATCAAGATGTAAGAAATATTTATGCTGAGTAGAGATTATGCTTTTTAATGAACTGATTTGATGTTTCGCTTATCAAAGTAATTGTTATCATTTCAGATATTTCTAAGTTAAAACATACTGGCCAATCTTCTATGCTAACATTGAATCGGAACCTTCTTACTCTGTTAGCAAAATATCTATCACATAATTACTGCACCCAACAGCCATTGATCGCAATTCGCAAACCATAATAAAACATACTTCAAAATTGTCATTGATTTCTAATAGAGACCATCTGAATTCTGGTAACATTTTATCGATTCAAAAATCGAATACATCCGTTATGGATATTCAACTCGAGTACTGACAATCCAATCAGCGGTGCGTGGAAATGTGACGCGTTCAATCAGCGGCTACGATGTGACGTATTAGTGTCGTAACACTTGCTGTCAAATGTGACATGTACAGTACTGTCCACATATTGGAATAATGGTGCTGTGATGTTAAGGAAAATGAAACATCGATGGTCAAGATTGGATGAAACGAAAAACATACATACTCTAACGCCTTTTATTTTTGAAGAGACAGGCAAAGGCGCAACAAGTGCACAAATAAAGTAAACAAATCAATATTGTATTTAAAATTTCTGTCAACCATCGAATACAGTTTGGAGTTGCTATATCTAAAGATGTTAAAAAATAATACACGAAAATTAGCACCGCTCCTGTAAACTCTGCAAGTTCATGTATTATACTTTTCATACGTCAAATAATTGACATAGAAAAAAGAAGTTAGGGTGGTCCTATACACCAAATGGGACCACCCATAAAACTGATTTCAATGAAAACATCCCATCACATCACAGCGTCACTGGCCGCACTGTGACGCGAGACAATGTTGTCCCAACACTCGTCACCTGTCAGCCGTGACGCGCGTCACGCGGCTTATTGTCAGTTTGTCAATTTTGCCGTCGCCTGTCGAATTGTTATGACGTGTCATCTTGTAAATCCATCCACTATTGTGTTTTGGAATTGGTACGCTAATAAAATAAGGTAAAGTTTACTCGTAATCTTCTCTTGAATTGATCATGAAGAATCTTTCTTTAATTGATAAACTTTTTATTAAAATCATTTATTAATACTTCGAATGAACTTTTAGGACTTTTTTTAAGAACGAATGAATTTAAAATGATTAATCGAGGACTGCGTTCTCTGCGTTCATTTTAACAAATTTCCAAACCTCTTTACAAAGGTTTTTAAATTAGTAGAATGACTTCCTGGAATGGTAATTCCTGCCGGACCCCTAACTTGTGAAATGCCACCGAATCATAAACCGACACATTACATAATTAAAATGTCTCCATTAAGTTTACACCCTTATTAATTCTACGCCAGTAGTTTATAGTCTTTTTGATAATTTTTATGTGCTGAGGGAACAGTTATTGTTGTGGTGTGTGGTTCAAATCCTACAGGGCTTGCTTTGGACGAAATTCGACTGGTTAATGTGCGGCAGATATTCAACAACGTAATTATATTTTTTATGCCCTGTAAAATTATATTTTTGAACCATTTCGTTACATATTAGTTTTTCGGAACCAGTAAGGTCTAGTCATTTTTTTATCTGTAAGAATGAATTTGAATTATAATTTTTTTTTTATTTTTTATTTATCTATTTCTTGCAATCTGCCTGTGTGTAGGCATTAAGCTAGAGGTTACGGAATTTAGCTCATCTTGCATGGATAAAGCCCAGCGGCTTTACCATTAGTCTTTCCAAGAAATCAGATGAAGTCTTGGGGCGATTTTCTTTTATTCTTTGGAAACTGCTGGAGGTTTTACTCATCAAGTTGCTAGCGAGTGAGTTGGGATGCATCGCGATTCGTGTTGCGTAAGATTTGAGCTTTTCCATTATGACCTGCTTGACCATTGATGTTTTCAGATCGCGGTGAAGTTGGATGTTGGTGACATACCATGGCGCATTCGTTATCATACGCAGTATCTTAGACTGAAAGCGTTGTAGGATTTCCAGATTAGAGTTGACTGCAGTACCCCATAGCTCAACTCCGTAGGACCATATAGGCTTCAGAATACATTTGTAGATAAGGAGTTTATTATCCAAAGATAATTTCGATTTACGGGACAGCAGCCAGTACATTTTCCTGATTAGTACGCTGAGACATTTCCTCTTAGTAAGAATATGCTTTTTCCAAGTTAACCTTCTGTCCATGTAGATACCCAGATATCGCAGTTCGTCATGTTGGGGTATTTGTATCCCATTTAGCTTGACAGGAGGGCATGAGCCGTGTCTTAGAGTAAAAGGTACATGTACCGACTTGGCTTCATTGGCCTTGATGCGCCAGTCTCGAAGCCATTTAGATATTTCATTAATTTATGAAGAACATAATTATTGTACTCATTATGGTACAGAAACATTACTTACTAAAAGTTTGAAATGCTTACATAATTTTAAATTTAAGGCACCATCGAGTTAACTAGCAGAATATTCATTCAGCATTTTTTCCGCGCTTGTACGAAACATGTAAAATAAGGAATAAATCTAGACTTATCCCACTTATTATACTACTAAGTTTGAAAGAGTACTAGTACAAATTCATATAAGATCGCAGTATAATCCAGCGTGCCTACTATACCCAACTGTGAAACATTAGTCATCGCGTAACACGTACGTTAATTGCAATTGGTGTTCATTTACAGTAATGACTGTTGCAACTAAGCGCATTGCATGATGTTATAGTTTTTATATGAAAGGGGAATTGAAAGGAAATATTGAAGTTTAAAGGTACACCGAAAGGTTTCTCAAAAGCTGACACAAGAGAATTTAAAAAGAGGTTTATTTAAATATTTTTCTTCTTTCTCATTGACCTATTCGACCACAATGTAGATTCCTCGTAACACAGTTTAATAACCATGTTGCTCAAAGCATATGGCATAGTTATTAAAACCTGCCACTTGCTATCGTCAATTGCCTCTGAAGATCCCATTCTGGGCAAATCGTGGTATAAGAATAATTCAAAATATAACTCGATCTACAAATCGACAATTTATTACAAATGATAGGAAATTTACTCAAAATGAGAAATTTAAAAGTATTATATATCAGTAACAAATTGTGCTTGAAGTTGAATAGTAAAATAATTTTCAGACATACACTTACGCTTTTCCTCTAAAGGGTAGGCAAAGGCAACTAGTGTACCTACCTACTTTTCCTGTGCGTGTATTCCATTCCATGATGTGATAGGGGGCGAGCGTATCGCCCTATCTGGCACAACTACCCAAAGAAATTTCTGAATCGGGTAAGAATTCCAAAAATAGTATCTTATATCTAAAATCTCTTACCTACTGGTGGTATGTCTCTCATATGTAAGAGTCCGTCTGGGTGGGTACCACCGCAATGTCTATTTCTACCGCCAAGCAGTAGTGTGCATGCACTGTTGTGTTTCGGTTTGAAGGACATTGTAGCCAGTGTAACAACTGGACATAATGAGACTTAACATCTTATTTCTCAGGTCGACGAGCGCAGTCGAATGCCACACAGTACTTTGTAACTCAAGGTGCTAAATGGTGTAGCTACTGTTTATGGGTGGTCGTTTCGCTTACCACCAGGCGAACGGCAAGCTCGTCTCGTCATTCAATGCAATAAAAAAAAAGGTTAGGTTAGGTTTTAATTAATTCTTACGACAATCTTACGACCAAATAACTTATATTTCTTTCAAATAAAACCCCAAAGACTACGCAATAAGATTTGTGACCTGGGTTATCAACTATCAAGCTGTCGTACAATAAATAAACTTCATTATGTTGAGATAATTTGAGGCGTGTTGCGGTGTCGCTTGTCGCTGACACCGGTGACACCAGTACAAATGTCGCAAGACACCCGAGTAACGAGCGAGCCCGGTCGGACATAAATCAATGTGTGTAGCGTGTTGCAGCGATGAGCGGTAAATATTTTGTTTGACTTAATTCGTATTTAAATTTTACGTAGAGTTCAATAAGTAGACATGCAATGTTAGAATGATGACCTAACATATCTAGCAAAATGGAGTTGTTATAACACGTAGGTAGTTATCTAACAGAGGCTACCCTAGAAAAATTAAAATGGCGTTATACTTTGCATGTATGTGAATAATGTGACACACATGCAGATACTCACAATTCTATATCATTTTCCTTATTTCCATAGACAGTTTATTTTTATGATATTACCTCGAAGAATCACGGAAAGTAGTATCATGATGTTTATGTTAAAGGTACTATTAAATAAATACATACAGAAAATCTGTATTAAACAAAAAGAAAACAGACATTCAACACATTTAACATTTCTCGACTCAATTAACAATAACCTTTGCAACAGGGATAAATAAGTGGCGCGTAATGACGTTATAAATAAACAATATAATTGCGAATAATGAATAGGTGAACGTTTACCGCGGCGTGTGTGAGGCGGGGCATTATGCTGTGGTAATGGGTGGTTAACTGTGGGCGATAAGCGATTTTTTCAAATATTTTATGTACCTGCCCAGCTAGGGAATAAAAACTCATGTATGATACTACACCACCCAATAACATCAACAATGCTACAACTAAGCCACTATCAACCACGAGTTTTACTTCTTGTTCATAGGTATATAATGTAGCCATTTACGTATGGTGTAGTTATAGAAACACGCTGGATGTAGGCTGCTTTTGCCAGGTCCGTCTGGAAATCTTTAGGGGAGGCCCATGTTCAGCAGTGGACTACATGTGGCTGATGATGATGATGATGATGACAGTTATGGCCCATAAATATCGGTAATACTATGGTCACACCATAATTTAACGCTTCTTGTAGCCAAAAAAAAATCGAAATAGAGATTTAAGAAAAAAAAGATGATGAATTATATTTATAATAGGGGTTCATCAGGTAGAAGTTTGTTAAATAATCTATAGTAGACAATAGACATTATGAATACGGCAATGAAGTCTTGGATGTATTGGTCTTTATCAACGTACTGTAGTTTTAATTACAGATATCCAGTACAATTGTAACCGACTTAAAAAAATAGCCAGACGATAACCTAAAATGACAACAAACCGCCCTCACTACGACCGCACCTTTTAAGGGAAATGTCCATGTATTAACGACATCGATTAATATTTTAATTCGTGGCCGCAATTATTTAATAACACCGCGTCGGGGTCGAGCGGCCATTCTTTATACCATACGCGTTTGTCATTTTAATGGCGCGTTATTGGTTGATTAATGTAATTTGTGACGTCATATTACTTTTTTAAATGGCAGTTGATAGGGTAATATTACTGCAGTTAAATATTCAAAGTGGAGTGTATTACAGCGTTCTATGGCGTGGATACGCTATAGAAATATTCGTTTGTAACATGAATTACACATGTTCTTTCCTTTAAGGCAAGCACATGCATCATTCTTTTAGAACAGGAAGTTGGAAAATACTTAACTTTGGGCTTGTTCTTTTGTCTATATAAAACAGATCTTTAGCTAAACTAAATCGTGAATTTTGCAATGTTCTGCTTAAATCAAGACCAGGAAGAAGACTGATATCTTAGTGTGAAACTCTAAAAATCAACGACAATCCTTCTACGAGTTTCAGTATTAACACTTTCGTTGTCAAGGAGCTCGATCGATCCCAAAATATTCTTCGTAAGATTTGTGAGCTACTCACAAGCCATCGACATAATGCTAAACCTGATCTAAAAACTCAGAGAAGTAGCAAAAAAGATACAAGAATACAAAAACTGCGTTGATAATGACATCGCCAATATTAAAGTGAACAAAATAACGCGTCACCGTGAGTAATGATTATGATCTTTTAACCGCAATCATGATGTGACACTGTAAAGGCACTTTATTATTGATGACTCTATTGAATTCATTAAATTAATCATACACATAAGTGTACGATGTGTGTTTTATTTTTTTTATCCTATCATGACTATAACTGTCCTTTTCAAACTGTGACTATAATTTAAACATAAATATTTTTCTCTACATATCTAAAATATTATCCTCAATAATATTAAGAATGTTTTCTTCTTAAAAAGTTACTAAACTTCGCTAAATATCATTAAAAGTACAGGATTTACAATTTAAAAAACATTCAAACAGACACGACCGTTGGTCGTTGGTTTGGTCGTTGGTTTGATTTGAGTGACAGCTTTTTTTGCAATGTCTCTTATGGTTTCCATACCGTCATATACATAATCCATAATAATTTATCAGGTATTCGCAGCGGTTATAATTAAATAATATGGTTGCCAAATTACGATATCATTTTTGGGTATAGAGTTTTTGAATTGTACTAAAAATTGCCAATTTCTTTGAATGAGTATGTAAAATTCATAGATCAATCTTAGTTATCATAGTAAGTTAGCAACCTATATTTTAACTTTCATTCATTAAGATCGTTCTTACATCTATTCGTATACAACAAGACCAGTGTCACATTTAAGTTGAATCGTACAATCATTATCATCAGCCACATCCAGTACACTACTGAATATAGGTCTCCCCTATAGATTTCCTGACGGACCAATAATACAATACCAAGAGAAAAAAACTATAAAATACAATCACAATTATCCGCAAATCTATAATTATCACAATCAATTGAAATTCATTACTATCAAAATGTTTGCGAAATTCCAATTCGAATTGATTGCGCACGTCGTTATTTTTATTTATTCGCTAGTAATTGTTGATTCTTCGTATTGTGATGAATTCATAATCGATTTCTATAGGCCAACATTTCGCAATTTAGATATTTCGAATAAATGTTAATGGGCTTTGATTGGCATCCAATTGGTCGTGAACCTATATTTTGGCTCTTATTTATTAGTATAATATAACGCTTACGTAGCCTAGAGTCATCGTAGGCTATGGTAGTCCACAGGTGGATAGTAAGTGATCCTGGGCTAGATGACAAGAATAAAGACAGGTGGAAGATCGGTGAGGACTTAGGACCTAAAAAAAAACAATCAATCCTTCTCATTTAAATATCATAATTATTAATACTCAGTCATTAAAATTTCATGTTTAATCTGGTGCCTACATGCTACTTCTAATAGACAAACCTAAAACCCCTTTCTTTAAACTCAGTTCAAACCTAAAACATCACACAAACGTAACAAATAGCTACAGGTCCTTGGTCTGTCAACGCAGGTACAGTCATTATGGGCATAGATTATATGTGCTCAGTTAATGCACGGCCCCCAATCACCCCCCATTATCCAGATGATTAGCTGGTCGAGATGCCGAGCTCTGCCATTAGAGGCTGTTATCCTTACTCATTGCAAATCGCCGACGGCTCATGATTTTATGGTTTTCTTGATGGAAAAAATGATAATGCACCTAGGGATTTTGTTACGCCTTTTTTTTAGGTTTTTTAGGTAGTTTCAACAGTGGCTTTAACTGATTTCGTATGCACGTGAGCGTTTGGGTAGGTACTGTCGCTTGGTTCTGGTACCAATGTGGTTTGGTTCGGTACTTTGATAGTAAATACTGAGCATTATGAGACTTAGAATCTAATATTTTATAAGTGCATTTATTATTTAGGCTACTTACTATCCCGGAGAGCTGCACAGTGATTTATTCTGAAAAGCTCCTGCGGGAGAAAGCGCAAGGATAATCTATTTACTAATTTCATATGTAAAACGAAAGTGGAATAAATGTTTAGTACAAAATCCTTTCACAATTAATTAAGTACATTTATTACGTATTTGCCGACTCGTCGACGACGTAAAGTGACCCGCTCCGGCGGAATAATTTAATGAACCATTGCATTCGACGAATTCTTTTATTGTTCAACGAAAATATTTTGTTTTTCGAAATCAATCGGCTGTGAACGTTTATATGAGTTCCATTTACATTTAAATAATGGATTTTAGTATGATTACTGCCGTTCCTTTGAATTTTTATGGAGTTTGTTTAAGGAGATTGGATTGGTTGCACAGCTGTTGTTTTATAATTGAATGCGATCAAGTCACACATAATGTGACCCTGTAGTTTAGTGTTATGTTTCTTCTCAACCTAACATCTTAAATAACTAGTTTGAAGTCTTAAAATTAAAGTCATTGAAAAGCGAATAAAAAGTGTTTTACTTCATAAAATAATATTTATTACTACTTTACTGTAATATCCTTATTGTTTAGTATCCAAATTGTATTTTAATGTAGAGATATAAATATCATAAAGAAACGTCTGGTATGAAAAATTTGGTACTTCGGGGGTACAAACGACAAGCCTTGACATAGCATGTGTTGATTTTGAAGTGGACCTAGGTTCTTTTTCCTCCTACCCAGTTCAACAATCGCTGTACCTAGTATAAAATTGTTTACTGCCAGTTTTTTCCCAACAATAATTTATTTATAAAATAAAATAAAATCAAATTTAACGAAAATATTTCGCAATCGCGTCAAAGTGTTTTTCAACACAAAATATCTTTGCAATAATATGCGTCCTATCGATTAATTTGCATAGAAAGTTCTGCTAAATTTATTTTTAACGCCCACACATTGAGTTTTAACTGATTATTAATTTGTTTGAATACATTTCGTATATTTACATGTTTTTTTACGGTACCAGATAGTTATTTATGAGAAATCATCCACGCGATTACATTAAAGCAATTAACATAAAAAAAAATACATGAAATAGAATAATTGATTTATTTTTATTTCTTTCTACTAAAAAAAGCTATTGTATTCATTTTTCTATAGCAGCAATGAGAAAACCGATTAATATGCAGCGTGCTGTAAACGTTTGTCTACAGAACTGTCCAAGCTGGACGGCATAACTGTGCCAACTTGCGAGAGGCAACCATCACCGTTAGTCGACACTCTATCTGGACCAAACTCCACTTACTTGGCACAGTGCAGTCACTCTGCCGAGCCTGTATTAAAAACAAAATATGAGCGGAAAGAGACAATAGCCTCTCTCCTATTCCTCATCATCATGAGCCACAGGATTTCTATTGATAAAGATAGTCCATTAATATTTCCAAACTGACCAATTGGAAGTGATTCGGGAGTTACTGCAAACCTATTCTTGGAACCTAATATGGCTGACGAAATGTGTTACCTCTGTATATACACACTCACGCCTTTTATCTCCGAAGGGGTACGCAGAGGCGCAACTGGTGCTTCCACTTTTCGCCATGCGTATTCCGTCCCATGATGTGATATGGGGCGAGCCTATCGCCATATCCGGCACAAATTCCAGACTCCGGGTTGATACTAAATAGAAAAACCCAATATCACTTTGCCCGACCTGGAAATCGAACCCGATACCTCAGAATCGCAGTCGTCCACTACGCCACGGAGGCAGTTCACTTAACTCTATTATGTTACGTATGTCTACCACTTAAAAGGATAAAGTCGGTGTTAAACGGTACATGCCGCTCTTACCCTATTATAAAACCGGTCATGTCATTCTGACATCCTTCGTGCCCTAAAGACAGTCTGCAAGAACAGATTAAAGCTTTAAATACCAGTTAGTTGTCAATCAGTCGTCGGTACAAACGTCGGACTCAATTAGCGCCTGTCTGCCCACGCCCAGTCTGAGCGTGAAGGCGAGTGATTAAAATGCCATTTAGCACGATTTACATAAATAGCTTATGGAGGTAATGTTTGTGGAACATGTTAAAATCACTCTTTGATTTAATTGTGTAATTATCGAAGCGTTTAAGTATGTAGCATGAATTACCTATAAGGACTCGTCTACAAATTATGATTTAGGTCTTTCGTATGCCATGCTGGACAAATGCATAATTATACTTCACATGCCTTCATTATTTTGTTAATTAATATCAATGTTATCTTTCAGAGATAAGGCTTATATTGGACGATTGAACTTCTTTTTTGGTAGTCTAAGCAAGCAAACTAAGTCCGCTCAGTCTTGAATTAAGTCTCGGTTTTTTTTTCCACACAGTACTTTGTAACTTAAGGTGCTGTATGGTGTTACTACTGTTTATGGGCGGTCGTATCGCTTACCATCAGGCGAACGGCATGCTCGTCTCGTCATACAATGCCATAAAAAAATAAAAAAACTTCTATTATATTCTACATAGACTGCACTTCAACTAATCTATAATTTATACGAGACACTTGCAACCAACGCGACGTGACAAACAAATCCACATTACCGTAATTCGAAACACTCTATCCAAAATTAAAACCCACTTAATAACGTTGAAATCACATCTGTATTATATTTTAAGACGTATTTATTCGATCCAGAGGCGTGGATCTTTTAACGAGAGCCATAAATCAGTGTGGAGCAAACATTTTAATTCCCTTTTCATAAATTCACATCATGGGTTCAAAGCGTCGACGAGTGATGCCCGTTCGTGCTTTATTTATTTGGCTTTTATTTCCTTGGTGTTTCTTGGATATGGTTTGAACTGGATTTGAGATTTATTGTGGTTTTCGTTAAAGCGTAGGCAATAAAACTGGGCGTATAGTAATTAAACTATTATTATTACTTACTTAGATAATTTGCTTATCAATTAGCTCATTTGCTTGTTTGATAAAACAAAACACAAACATGTCAATTGTACTAATTTTACCTTTTAATTTCATAATACTTTTTTTTTTTTTTTTTTTTTTCGCGGAGAAAGTGTCTTATTACTACCGCCCAGCCTTCAAGGGGGGCGACTGAGCGGTTATGTTGGGTTCACCGTGCCTTACGACCCGGCGTTGAGCCGCCCGGAGAGATGTAACCATCGGGCGACCGCCGGGCCGAGTCCCTAACCTATGTACAACGCACGGCATACCAACCAAAACTCCGCGGTGGCCATCTTCGGCGCATTAGGGACGGCTGCGGGCTTCCTCTGACTAATGTCTAAGTTGTCGTCCGCAACCGCCCCTGCGCGGTGCCGCCTGGTGCGGCCCGTCTCCTGTTGTGGGGGGGCTCAGGAGCCCCCGGGCACCGAAGGACGCCCTCGGCGTCAACGGCAGCGTGAGGCCTACCAGCCACGCTGCCGTCCATCACGGGGATCGCTACAATGTGCTAATAAAACACAAATATTAAAGACGGACAGCCCCCTGCCGCCCGCATGCGACCCCCGGTGGCCCCTATTAGTCGCCTTTTACGACAGGCAGGGGATACCGTGGTAGAATTCTCCAAACGCCCCCAATCCACAGGGCGGAAGACGCCGGTCAGTCGTCCACCCGGCGCCTCCTACGTCTCGTCTGGCGGCGGGAGGGATCTCCGCGCCTCCGATCCCTCTCGGCACTCTCCTTCCGCGAGAGGACCACCTCACAGAAGTGTGCCACCGCACGCCAGGACCTCCGGCTGTCGACCATGGAAGCGACCACGGCCGGCAGCGAGAGGTCTCCTCCGACGACTGCTCTGAGAGCGCTGCGCTCCTCATCCCAGGCTGGGCAAAACTCTAACGTATGCTGGGCCGTATCCAGCGGGCAGTTGTCACAGTGGTGACACACGGCCGACACCTCCTTCCGCACTACCCGCCACAAGAACTCACCGAAGCAGCCATGCCCGGTGAGCACCTGCGACAGGCGAAACGTTGCCGCACCGTGGCGCCTGTCCAGCCATTCGGCAAAGACAGGACGCACTGCCGCGACGACCCTGAGCCCCGCTGTCGGGGCCTCCAGCCTGAGACGCCACTCCTCCACGGCGGCTCGCCGTAGGGAGACCCTCATGGCCTCCACCTCCTTCAGGGCCGGATGTTGCCCGCGACTGGACGCCTCCTCCCGCCAATGAAAGACATCGGAGAGGGATTTGGCGTCCAGATCCCAGGGCAGGAATCCGGCCAACAAACAAGCCGCCTCGAAAGAGACCGTGCGGTACGCCCTGATCGCCCGCTGCGCCAAAGCTCTCTGCGGAGTGCGCAGGAGGGCGATGCAGGGGCGGTTCAGGGAGTCAGCCCAAACGGGGCTGCCATAGAGGGCCATGGACCGCACGACTCCGTGATATAACCTCCGGCAAGGGATGCCAGGACCTTCCAGGTTGGGCAGCAGGCTGGAAAGAGCGCCCGCTGCCCGAGACAGTTTCGTCCCCAGTTTCTTGAAATGGGCGCGGAATTTCCATCGGCTATCTAAGACTAAGCCTAGATATTTCATATCTTTGCCGATGGGAATCCGCACCCCCTCAACCACGATGTGGGCACCGGCCGGTGGCCCTCTCCGAGGCCCGTGGAAACAAATGGCCTCGGTTTTCTCGAGGGCCACCTTTAAACCCAACCGTCGAATCCGACTTACTACTTGGCCGGTGCCCACCGCCGCCAAGGTGGCGGCGTCCCGGAACGTCCTGGCGGTCGCTGTGACCAATGTGTCGTCGGCGTAGCACGTCACGCCGACGTCCCAGAGATTTGCACCACGGAGCACCCAGTCGTATCCGATGTTCCACAGGAGAGGGCCCAAAACCGAGCCCTGTGGAACACCGCACGACATCGCTCTTCGGTGCCACCCGTCGACACCCGGATACACAACGTCCCTGTCAGACAGGTACGCGTGCACCAGACGCCGAAGATAGGGCGGCACCACGTGGTACCGCAGTGCCTCGTGAATGCAGGGCCAAGGCAGCGTGTTGAACGCGTTGGAGATGTCCAAGGACACCGCGACAACTATTCCGCCTCCGGCCACTGCATCCTCCGCCTGTTCCTTCACCCGCAGAATCGCGTGGACGGTGGAACGTCCCCTCCTAAAGCCAAATTGGTTGTCGGCCAGGTTTGGTCCGACCCTCTCGAGGTGCTCGACGAGGCGAGCATGGACGATGCGCTCGAAGAGTTTGGCGACCTCGTCGAGCAACACGATGGGCCGGTAGGCCGACGGCGACTCTGCGGGTCGTCCTTCCTTCTTCAGCAGGACGAGCTTCCCGGTTTTCCAACGCGCCGGGAAGACGCCCTGCTCCAAACAGGCGGTGAATAAACTGCGGAGCCTCGGGCCCAGGTGCTTGAGGGCTACCACCCAGGCTCTTCCTGGGATGCCGTCGAGCCCTGGGGCCGTTTTTTTGCTCCGCAGCCGAAGCACTACCGCCCGCAATTCTGCGGGCGAAACCTCTGGGATATCCCTTGCCGGATTCTCAATCGACGATGACGCCACATCCGGTGGCGCCATCGGTGGAGGAGTGGTCTCCACGGTGGCCGGGAACAAGGCCGCGACGACGTTGGCCAGTAATTCTGGCCGGAGACTCTGCGAAAGCGGGGGCGCCGCTGGACGAAGCTTATTCATTACCATACGATAGGGTAATTTCATAATACTAACTAAATAATTAACCAATAATAAGAAACATGAAACCTACAATTTGCCAACAACATACATGTATTGGAAAAGTTGAAATTACATATTGAATCCATACAACCATTTACCAGTACAATAATTGAGCCGTCGGTGTACACTGCCAATACTGTCTAGTATTTATCGAAGGTTTCCTAGAAAACAGTCGTTACAAACAAACAGGATGCGCAACACAGTCCGGGCGGATACGAAAATCGCTCCATCGACAAATTTATGCAGTTGTAAAGGCAGATTTATTCGTGAGGAGGCGACGTTTGAAGCCGCCTTTACACACGGGCTTAGAGTTTGGTTAACTGAATGTATTGAGGGTTGTGGTGGGATAAAACATGTAAGAAGTTCTCAAGAAATTGTTGTAGCAAAAGCGTATGGTTTTAAGGTGTGACTTACTATTAAGCTTGACTTTATCATAATAAAATCAATGAAAATTTACAGTATCCTACAGAAAATAAATGAATAGCAATTGTTTTGGTATTACTTGTAATGAAAGTGAAAGTATTCAGTTATGACTGGATTTAAAGTAAAACTTATGGAAATAACAAACCTGGCTACTGAAAGTTTCGAAAAAATCTCTTATCTGGTTTCTTCCATCCATCATACCATCTTTTATCTTAAAATTTGGAGCTTATATTATAATGAAAAATGAGTTATTAAAGAAGTATTCTAGAATAATCTATTGACTGTTTTCGGTCGCTGTGTGTCCGAAAAACAAATTTCATGTGTAATAACGCGTGGAGCGTTTTATGTGTCGAAAAATTTACGATAGAAAAAATGACATCAAAGAGAAAACGCGCGTTACCGATATATACGTGGAATGAGTTAACGCAAAAGCCGTTTATAAGTCTTTAGATTGGCTTGTTCGGGGTAGATGGGATTACATAAAGTTTTCAGAGTATTCAATAAAAATCGATGGATATTTAGGATATTACTTTGTAGCTAGCTCGGAGTTCTGCGAAGAATGAAGCAAAAGTGATGAACATATGTTATATTTCTAGATTTAGTTGGCAATGGAATCTACGGACAGCTTAATTTTAACAAAAAATTCGAGGTTTCCAAAGAGACTCAATAATATTGTGTCGATGGAATTTTATGAATACTAATATTATGAATGTGAATATGATTGAATATAATATTTCCGGAAAACTGGTCCTATTCTGATTTTTTCAATGTACGAAGGTACATTATCTGAGTCCTATAGGCTATTTTTATACTGAGAACAGATTTTAAAAGCTTGGATCCTAGAGCAACAAACTTGTTTATCGTACTAAACTAAATACCCTATCTCAAACTCCCTCCACTTAGCATCAGGTGCAATGGAGTCATTTGTCGTGCACGGACACAAAACACTTTAAAATGACCCAGCAATCCTCCAGAGTTAAGAGATAAACTTCAAACATCAAACTGTACAATCAATCTTGTTGCAGCGCACTTTCATAACAATAGGAGGGTTTGGTAATCGCATTAGGATCGACAGTGTCCCGCGTATCGTAGATATTAATGTACCGCTTGACATCAAATCCTGTGAGATTTACTTTCAAAATGATGAACTGTTTCCCAAAATCATGCATCTCAATTTGGTATATGGTGATTTGATTAATCTAGATGGTGATTGGCAAATTACTGGGCTGCATAAATTACCTGGAGTATAATAGTCTTCGGGATTATTCATTGTTATAATGCAAGAGATATGGACCTGAGAGTTTAGAACATCATGAAAATGTTATTTCCCGTCTAAGTTTTAATAGGAAGATCAATTACATGTGACCGTCCATCTGGGTTGATACCATCAGATTCTATCACCGAACAAATTTGTAAACATTGATGAAGGATATTGAAAGTAATGAATGGCATAATTTGTAACTTATCACCTTAGTGCTGTGTCGTAACTTGTTTTTTAATCTCGGTGACGTTCCTAATATTTTTGACAAGCATGGCAGCTACCATTTAGGTAAAATACCTGCAAATCTTAAATCAAAACCACCAATTAGTTAATTTTCTTGTTTTTAAAAGATTCCATATATTTTTATAAAATGATTTAGAATTTATAGCAAGTGTAACCAAAATAAAAATAGTTAGAGACTAGCAGATAAATAAACAATTCCTTGATGAAGTCGTCTTAAGATAAATAAGTAGTCTACAGTTTGTTTACCTTTACTATAGACGTTTTTGATTAACGACGCGTCATGCGGGTCAGGTCTCCATTGTGCCTTTGAAATTCCGACACTCATTTATCAAGCTTACTGGTACCCTTCTGAAAATTAACGCCAATATCCAATTTGGGAGAGGTAGCGGGGATCTATCTTCAGTTGACTTTTAGCCTTTAATGATACAGATTCTAATATCGGGAGTACGATATTAATGAGGCTTCTTTGGCCTCCTTAATTGCCTTCGTCGTCCTACCGGCGTGTAAGATATCTCCTCTTTATTAATCACTAGCATTCGCTCTCTGCTTCACCCGGGTGAAAGGGTTTTCCCGGGATAAAAAACCTACGTCCTTTCTAGGATCTTAAACCGTCTCCACACCAAATTTCACTAAAATCCGTTCGGTAGTTTTAAGTTTATCACGTTCAGATCGACAGACAGACGTGGCTGGGGGATTTGTTTTAAAATATTTAAGGATAATTTGACATTACAGTTTTATCTAGAATAACAGACTTCTTTAAATATCCTATGCTAAATAATAATAATATAGAGTGACATTTTGTTAAAAAAAAAATATTATTTTGTTTTATATAATTATAAATATTTGCATGCCTAAAGCAGGCAGAGTATAGCTTGAACTATGCACCACTGTTAAATCTGGTACCACCTGTATTCTATGCAAATAAATGTTTGTTTCTTTCTTTGTTTCTATCAGTAAAGACGAAATTCTAAAGACCAGTGAAGTTGCCATAGGACCCAAAAAAAATCCTTTTGTGAGACTAAAATCAATAAAGAATCTGAAATTATGATGAACTGACTTCATTTTCGTAGTAGTTATACCTATGTTCTTATTAAAACTCTTGGTATCAATAAAATTAATTTTATTGTTTCACGCTACATACAAAATGCTCATAGCAAGGTTCATTTGAATTTGTGTTACGCGTAACTATACAATTATATTGGTCAAGCAAATCATTTATTTTATAGCTATTCATTACCTAAGTACTTTTGAATTGGTGTACAATTTAATGACGATAATGCCTTCGCGTGATAATAAATAGTAAAAACGCATCAAAGGACATGTCCAAAAACGGGCCTAAAATTCTATCCAAGATACGTTATATATGTATATGTATTTTGATAGAACTCCCAAAACTAGGTCTTTGCAATAAATCGTATAATTGTAAAGTCCTTCAATTTGAGAGTTATGTAATTTTATTTTACTTAATAACTACACTTAATATGAACGTTTTTTTTTTAAAATGACGTTATAAATGGAATTTTAAAAAAAATATTTTTAACGCATTTACTGTCCATATTTTTGCCCCTTTAATATCCATAAAGTTTCAGTCTGGTTAGATTTTGAGGCCCAGCATCCATGCAAAATGCAGAAATCTCCTTTCCTTAAAAGTCTTTTTAAGCCTTATAACGTCCAATGAGATGGTGGCTTTAATATACGTAATCCTTGGACGCCCGCGGTGGACACCAGTGTACATTTATATAAGGAAATTAGCTTATAGCTATATATAAGCTGGTGGACTAAGGCCTGACCCCTCTCTGTAGTAGAGGAGGCCCGTGCTCAGCAGTGGGCAGTATATAATACAGGGCTGATTGCATTGCATATATATAAGCGGGCGTTGACGGGTTAAAACTAGATCACAACAGTACCAGCACAGGACCAATCCCATTAACAGCAAACAGGCTCATAGTAGAACCTATTTAGACACGCACAATAGCTGCAATAATTATCTGGTGTTAGGATATTCGTATTCGTCCGTATAAAGACCACCGTACATAATAATAATATGTAAAATCCGCAATAATGGCCCAAGTAAGTTAGTCGCATTCCGGGATCAGCCTTTATATATTTAATAGGCCAGCATAATTGTGTTGACTGGTAAGAATAATCATCTCTCGTTAGTAGCCACTATATCTATCACTTATCATCAGGTGCAATGGGGTCGCTTTGCCGAGTCCGTATAAAAAAACTAGATTGATGCGATTTCCTAATACGCCGTCTCTTCTCACTTGCAACATCAGAATAGTGCGAAGTCGCGGGGGCGAAATTTACGCGAACAGTGATTTTGACGTATCGCTTTATGGGGAGGCCTGTGAAAAATGATTTATAGGCGGAAGAGTTCAGAAACTGGGTGATTTATGGGACCGTTTCAATGGATCACCTTGGAGATGGTTTTTAAATTGACTATTTTTCGTATTGCCATTTGGTTATTGTCTTTCAACATTGACTAGTCATTGTGACGAGAATTAGTTCATTATGATCTTGATTAAATATTCTAATTCATTTATTGTTTCTACAATATCATTCGATGAGATTAAGATTACAATAGATTATAATGGATATAATAGAATAATGTATTTAAAGACTTCAATATTCCTGTGTACCTGTGCCTTAATTACTAATAAAATAAGTCCACAACCCTATGTTAATTCAAACAACAAACAACCACATGACACCGGCCATCAAACATGATCCCGTAACATCATACTGACAAATATTTACGAACCACACATTAATACATTTCTGCGAATACAAATTATTAATCAAACTAACCCCATCACGATGAAACTACCCCAACCGCGGTCGACGCACATAATTAACCGAACATTATTAATCATAGAAGCAGTCAAAGCGCGGCCGGCAAGCGTTGAGCGCCATGATATATGCGATATTCCACGATAAACAATCGGGGCCATTTATTATGTGTACGATATTTGACAGGCGGTAGACAGATGTCATTTGTCATTCCCCTGGAACCGGCGGCCCTTACACCGCCTCTGAGGTAGCGACCAGATATACATTGCTTACGTACGAGAAGAGACCTTAAGTTTTGATCCTGGGAGTATAATTTTGAATGGCAACGAAACAAATCTTGATTGTTTTTCAGCATGAACGATTATGATAGATGAAAGAGTTAGCGCTGCTACAAAGGATATTGATGTTATAAACGATTTTGGACTTAGTAATGGAGATGTTAAGGTTGATAATAGAGGTTTTAGAGCAAGGAGCGACTCGACAGAACTTGTAGGAGATAGAACAGTAATGGATGGGCATGGGGTATGCGTGAACGCTGTCTAAAACTTATTGTTATCGGCCATGTTTATCTCGAAACGATGATCGTACCTTTAAATAATTACCATTTTAAAATATAACCGGCTACCGGTAATATATTCGTTGGAACTGACAGCGGACATGATAAATAAAAATATTTTATGCAGCGATAAAGATCGGGACGTGTTTTTTTATGTGTCATTAAAATGTGAATCATCTGAGATTGTTTAATTTGTTGGCGAGGTCCGGAGTTTTATGGCCGACGCCGCCCACGCCTCCGGGCGCCAATTAACGTTTGAAACAAAGTGTTAAATGTGACGTAAAGGATTTGTGTCTCGAGCCTGACTGCTTTGTGAAGCCTCGAGCCGGTTTTTGACCGGACATTCCGCTTTGCCAATTGTTGCGATGCTTTGATTGCGACCGGACGCAAATTGTTGATGTATTGTCGGTGTCAAGTGATATCGGTCACGACCGGTGAGTCGTGATTGCGTCGGTGATTTCAAATTCCTTTCTATTGATAGAGTGCTTCCTTCCGTACGAAAATGATTTGGTAGTATATTTTGACGTTTGACTTCTGATATGGGAATTTATTTATTGATTTCCATCTTTATACATGGCGGAATACATAATCCACATAAACTGGCATGATTCAGGCGTTCATAAGAAAAATCCAAAACTATATCAGTCATGTCTAAAAAGCATATGTAAAAATTTTTAGATCAATTTTCTATAAGACCACACCGCTCCGTTGACCCAACCCATTCACACTAACACACAATGTTATTCCATTACCAATACTTAGCCTTTAATTCGATTATTCCAGATAATCGCATCTAAGTTATCGCAAACACGACTACCGTAGCAAAGTCTGATGCGAAACGGTTGTACATTTTTAAACACACACAATTTATGTGAGAGGTCGTCTCCCACGGGCCGCCAGTCCGCTGCGGATGTATGTCCTAAATCAAATGTTTAATTTCGCCGGGGAAACAACGACCATTGCATTCAACCCTTGTGAAAAGAAAGATGTGTGTGTAAAGATTTACGGCATGTACAAAATAAAAATGACAAATAAGTTACTGAAGCACTTGAGGATGTTTTGGGGGAACTATTGTGAATCTGTTGATGCAATGTTATTGTTTGAAACTGAATAATGTTTCGAGGCATTTAAGTAACAGATGTAGGTTGGAATTTATTAGTAGGTACTAATATGGCTTTTCCTTATGTAAAGGTATTCTGATTGGTCAAATGTAATGGGTAATTTATAAAGAACCAACTTCCTTGAGAATCAGATATTGCATTGGACAGGATTACTTTGGTGAATGGCATATCTACAGCATCAGCCGGCAGTCACCAATTTTCAACATACTTTAATACACAAAAAGCAACTCCCAATACCATCAAAAGAACGAAATCCCCAAAACCCAAATGCTTATTTATAAAATATTCACCGACAGAACTCGGCCGGTTCTGTCAAAAGCATTGTTCGCTTCATTACTCTCGTCTGACACCCTTCTGTTAATCTTTCATTGTGTTTGGATAAAGCGTGTATTGAATTTTTTTATAAAACCCATTTGCGAGTTGAGTTGCGTTTTGTGGATAAATAGCATTGTAATTTGGTTTTCTTTGAAATTTGTTTGTAATCGATGATTCTTTGTTGGGTTTGATTTGGATGGACACAATAGGCGGAGGCTAATACGAGATTAAGGATGTTACTTTCGTTTTGTGAGTTGAGTATTAGTTGTTAAAATAGTTGCAATACTGTAGTTAGATTTGAGTTGAATATTACTATCACATCGGTCTTTTCAACTGACTTCCGAAAAAGGATGGGGTTCTCAATTTGTGTGTTTATATGTTTTTTTATGTATGTACACTGATTTCTTTGATTATAGATATCGTAGCATTTATAGCAAATAAGACTTGAGTGATAAATAGATCGAAGAAATTGTCTTGTAATTTCTTTAATATGGTAGATGAAGCCACAATATACATTTTTTTAAAATAGAATACATTTTTATAAGTAAGTACATAAATTACTACAAGTCATTTGTAATTTTAAACCTGAAAACACTCATCATACAAAAGATAATCCAAAATTATCTGATTCATCATAATTGATCATACTCCAGGTGTTATTGCAACCAGTCAAAGATTCGTCACGCTGGCTGAACATGCAACTAAACTTGTTGCTGTATTTAAATGCGCATGCAATTATAATTCATTGGCTATTTCCGTTTTTGTCTTAAGTCGAGAAATATCTTTAATAGGTTCTTATATAAAATAAAACATTGTAGCTTGCAGTTTTAATTACTGAACTTAGGGTGTACTTTTATCAACAGTAGCTGGTCTAGGATAATAGAAATGTGATCCCAATTTTGTTTCTATAGATCCTAAGTGGTACTTTCAAGTATTTCAAACCATAGTATACTCTACTAGATATCTAGAAAAAATAACCCTATAAAATGACTGAACGAATGATATCATTCGTGGTCGATTTTAGTCGTAATGCCCTCATTATAAAAATCATCAAACTCGTCATTACCAAGTTCTGAAAAGCGGAACATTCATCCAAGCCATTGCGTTAATCGAGTGGAGTCGAATTAATACTCCGGCCATCTTTAGCAAACAGTGTGAAGACACGGCGTGGGCGGGAACAGATCACCGATTCATATTTTATTTTCTTTATTGACTTTGGAAGCTAAAACATGTTTATTTATTTAGAATAGCTATTTAAAACATTGTTTTCTCTACAGAGGAAGGCATGGAGAGCGTTAATATTTGATAATATGATGGTAAGTGCTTTAAACTCGTAATGAACCTTCATTGTCTGCGATATTTTGGGTGTATGATGAACTTAAAGGTATATGGTTTGTGGAAGTGATTTGTTATCCTTCCAGCAATCTTATGATAAGCATATCTCTTCAACAAGGAGACCCTGGGTCAATCGGTGTGGTATAAGACAGACCAGCAAATTCTTGCGACCATTTTATTGGTCGACTTCTTTGAACTACTTTACAAACGGTCAAATACACTTAATATGCCGTATACTTAATCGCGCTTTCATTAAAAACTCTTCGTATCAAATAAATGTTATACCAACTGCTGTATCTGTAGTAACTACGCTATGGCAGGGAGTTTCGGGGCTCAGAGGCAATTTTTCGTAAGCACCTGACAGAGTCGATCCATCGTGTGCCACGGCATAAAAACGTCGGCCCCGCGCCGCCACTGACTATGATCAAGTATGCCCACTTACACGACTCACGGGTAGGGCTGCCACGCTAGAATATTCTAGAATAGCTCTTTGTGCTCGAGGTGGAGGATTTTATCTTTGCATTTTGTGTTTGTTATGGTATGCAGTTGTAGAATAAACAACATAATGCAGAATTGGATTATTAATAGGGGTGAGGACTAATGATAATATTATGTTGCACCTTTTGATGTTTGTTTATGGGCAATTAAGTTCATTAATTCCATCCACATTACCTCGGAGGTTGGCAATCCACAAAAGTACGTTTATGCCGTAATTTTTTACCATGTACAGTCAGCCACATAAGTAGCTGAACAAACTCAAAATTTCAAATCACATTTACGCTTTAAGCTTAATTGAAACATTTTTTTCTTTAATTAAAGTAAAGTGAATCCTTTTAATGGTGTTTTTGTGAAGAGAAAAATTTTTTGTAAGAACACAGTATACGCGTTTTGTAGTTTTTAATTTGCTCAGCTATTTATGTGGCTGACTGTACTACAAAACTATGGAACCAAATACCGTCGGCAGCATTTCCGGACAGATACGACCTGGCGACCTTCAAAAAAGAGCGTATTTCAACCTAAAAGGCCGGCAACGCATCTCTATGTCCTCTGGTATTGCAGATGTTCATAGGCGGCGGTGACCACTTACCATCAGGTAAACCCGTTTTCCCGCTATATCATAAAAAAAAGTTACACACGCTTCAACTTATTGTTTGTTAGTAAACAAGTTAGGAGCGATAATTTCTTTCTAATATGATTGTGGAAATAATTTACAGATAATGAATTGTTTTGTTTAAAGCGTAATTCATATAATAAGTCGAGGATAAATTTCACAATCAATTAATAACGATCACAATAGCCAAGTAATAAAAATTGACGGCAATTAATCGAAAAGCAATTATCTTATAAAATCAATCAGCACGAAACACAATGCTAATTGCGTAATTATCACGCGAGCTTTTCATAAAACTTAAAATGTCTGTTAATCATATATATTCTGAGAAGTAACGTTAATTTATGCCGGTGGCAGCCCTGCTTCCTTCCCCGGGGCGGCAGGTTGAAAGAGTCACGAAGCTTGATTGATGATGGCTGTTTCCCGCCCACACGGCCTAACAATCGCCTAGAACTGACAAACTACAGCGTTGCCCGCCGCAGGCATCTACTCAGATGATCGTTTTGAATTTATTACCGTGTTTAACATTACACATCCGACACGGATAAATAATTGTTAACTATATTTCAAAGATAATGTCCATGTTAATTATGATTTTGTTTGGTTATACTGTGAAATTAATTTTAAGGGTCAAACAATGGTTGTTGATGAAGCAACAGGGAATGTAGAAAGTGTTTTTAAAGAACGGGTGGGCAGTTCTGCCGCTTCTAAATTCTATAACGTGGCTCTAATAGAAAACAGTGCCATGACAAGCGTGTTTTCTGTCAAATCATCATATAATGAAAAATATGAAGCCGAGGGGCGCATTAATCTCCCCTTACAATATACATTTCCAGATATTTAAATACAAAAGCGCGATAGAGTGATAAATTATGAATGGAGACGTAATATTGGACAGGACTCGCTTGAACGACAAAAAATCTTTGTACAATGGGTACATTAATATGGTTTCTTGTAATACGCTTTGTTGTGAGTTTAAAATAAGCGGAAAGAGCTATTTCAAAAGAACAGGTTTAGCTCAAAGCGTTGCTTGGTTAAACACCGACATTGTGAAGTAGCGACTTCCTAAAATATAAGGCACTGATTATAATACAATAATTCATATTTGGTAATAGGCTACTCATTTGCGAGATTCTATGTGAGTACTTAAGTACGTAAGCTTTGTTTATTCCAATGTGCGACTGGTTCATAGCTTCTCGTCGATAATAGAGAAAGCTACTCGTCAATTATGAGACAGCCAAACATTAAAGGCTCACAAATAAATTGTCGTATAATAGGTATTGTCTACATTACCTGAGTGGAATTATGTAGTGCATCTAACATATACATGTTAAGTTAAACAGTTCCTAAGTCATAAGTCATAACTTTGCTTTCACGCTATATACAAATGTAATGAGAAATTAGTGTACATAAATAAATTGGATTGGACTCGGTTAGCCACAAAGAAGTCCTGGCGCCAACACTAATGTATGAGAGTGAGTCGTGGGTGTGGCAGAGCAAGCATGTAAGTAAGGTAAATGCAGTGGAAATTGGAGCTTTGAGAAGTATGTGTGGGCTGAAAGTAAGTGATAGACTGAGGAATAGCATGATAAAAGAAAAATGTGGATTGAAAGAAGATGTAGTGACTAAGATTGAGAAAGGAATGCTTCGGTGGTTTGGCCACATTGAAAGGATGGACGAAAGGAGAGTAACGAAAGAAATTTATGTCGCGAAAGTAAGTGGTAGTGTCGGACGGGGACTTCCTAGACGTACCTTCATGAACCAAATTGACGACCTCTTAAGGAAGGGGCAAATAAGGAGTTCTCGTAACCGACGAGCATGTATGAAGAGACTGATGACTGTGGAAGAAGCGAAAGAGGTATGCTTGGATCGTAGCACTTGGCGCTCCATAGTCTCTGCCTACCCCAATGGGAGAAAGGCGTGAGTTTATGTATGTATGTATGTAATGTTAGGTTTATTGTTTACTCGTTAATTAATCTCATCAATATCGACTCAATAGTTACGAAGATTATCCTGGACTAACAAAAAAAATGTTAGAAGAAATTCTCCATATTGAAATCACTTTAATTTTCTATATTTAAACAATTTTGTAACTTTTTAAACACCATTGTAGTACAAGTCTAGATTTAAACGGCCGGTGTATTTTATAAGTTCTCAATACGTAGGACAATTCAATTGGATCAAAAATATTGTTACCTAGAACAATATGTGGGTGCTTTGCATTGGGATCCTCATGAGGTACCATATACCTATACATGTTTACATGCATTATGCTAATGTCTGTCATAAGCAAGTCGACTCGCAATCAAGTTCTACATTTTTACTCGCCACTTCATTCCTATCTCACGGCATTTGACGTCTGACATCTTGCAATGTTTATAGCAGCTTCTCGTCTTTTCTCGTAGAGTTGTCCAGCTACTGATGTGCGTGCTTGACAGGAGCTGTCCACTGTTAGCTCAGTAGTGTATATGTTGTGTTAGAAAACGTACAAAACGGTATAGTGATGTTTTTACTTACATTGTTTGACTGTGCAGGTCAAGAGTTTGGTTCAAGGTAGTATGTCATTTTGAATATCAAAAACGACGACGCACATTCCATGTGGTAAAAGGTCGGGGAATCGTGAAGGTGAATTTTGGCACACAGATTAATAAAGTCTTAGATATACAGGCTTATTTTTAACCTGGAAATTGCAGTGGGACTTTTACTCTGTAAAAATACTTCCATACTGGAGGAGACGCACGCAAAAACTAGTCTTAATTCTTACTAATATAATTATTGTTTGTTAGATGTAAATACAGTAACCGCTGAACATATTTGGATGAAATTTGGTACACAGATATGCCATATCCTAGATTAAATATAGGAAACTTTTTATCCCTGTAATTTTCTTCCGTGAGAAATAATTGAAATATTTAATCTGATTTTGGATAAATGGCGTTCGCGTGGTCCAAGCGGCGCCGTGGATACCGACAGTGATTTTGGAACTTTTGGAAAGGATTTGCACGCGAGTGAAGCCCCGAGCAACACATAGCGATAAAAATAAGAGACCAAAGTAAGAAGGGGGCATTTAAGGCCAGTAATTCCCATAGAACGCGATCAGTTAGTGCAATAAAAAATTAACCCGCATAAAATATGCCGCGAAATACAGCACATCTATGTTGCTGTCTACTATTCGATAAAATTAATTGAAAAGCAGTATGTGACATTAACAATAATACACGTTGCAGTTTTACACTTATAAAGCCATTACTTTCATACTTAATTCGCTACTGGATAAGTTGCGATAGTACAATAAATAGCTATTTTATAGTGCGCTTTGCAGGCAGGTGCGGATTTGGCTGGAAAGATGGGGGTTAAGCCAGGTGTACTAGAGCTCGGTAAGTAATTAAAACAGTAATTTTACTGTTAGTTGTAAAAACCTAGACACTTATCTCGTAGCTACATGAATAATAGCTCGGTAATAGCGAAATAGCTAACAGAAGTGTTCCCTAACGCATTTTTATGATGATTGCAGTTTAGTGCCAACTATTCATTATCCTTATATCTTAACATAGTCTAAAACAAAATCACCCGCTGCCTCTTTACGCGGTAAACTAAAAAACTACGGAATGGGTTTCGATGAAATTTCGTATGGACTATGGAGGCAGTTTGAGACCCTGGAAAGGTTTTAGGCTCCTTTATATCCCGGAAAAACTCGTTTACGCGGAAAAAAGCTAGTACTATACACTCTATCATAAAAATATTTAGATAAGTCTGTGCATCTACAGAAAATTATTAATAGGTTAACATTTGTTATCTGTGACTTTAGATGTATGGGGTAATCTCTAGAATTATTAATCCGAATATGAAAATTCTTACAATAGGAATCCACATACATAATATTTAGTGCTATAGGTTAAATACAAGCCAATAATTATCACACTGTAAACTTAAATGCTTATGCTTCTAAACGATTAGATGACTAGGATGTTCATCTGATATACGTCATGACTGCTCATAAATAATATCAACACCACATGTAACTGCACCGCAATTACAATCAATACAATATTTTTTTCCCATCTTATCGATTTTTGATACTGCTCGGTAGTAGAAACACTCAAAGCGAAGGTACTCTACCTTACAAGACGCCTACCACGTACACTCTAATTCTGACTCAAAATTATTGGTAAACTTATTTATCCCCCTCATGACACCAATAAATCACCTAACTATGGACCTGCAAGGTAGACAGACGACTTGATAAAGGTAGCAGGAACACGCTGGATGCAGGCCGCTTTTGACAGATCCGTCTGGAAATCTTTGGGGGAGGCCTATGTTTAGCAGTGGACGTCATGTGGCTGATGATGATGATGATGATGATGATGGACTTGCACTGAGTGAAGTCGATCAATTCTTATTGCTATTTACTAACTTGAGCAGCTAAGGTCGTAAATAAAGCTTAGTTTAAGTTTTAATCTCGGTTAATGATCTAATAGGATGCAAATAATTAGTTTAATCCAATAATATTTAAAGCATAGATACTACAAACTCTAACATACTTTATGAAAAATTGTTTCGTACGCACACATTCCTAAAGAGGCCGTATCTAAAATTCACAAAAAAATAAATTCACAAAAAATTTCATTTTGTATGATTTTACATCTAAAATACAGAAATTGTCTTTTTGATAATTAAAGCGACTTTTATACTAATAAATAGTAATTTTCGTTAGTTAGTTTAAAGCACGATTTTGATTGAAAACGGCAACATGTTTGAGTCTCCGTACAACAAAATTTCTGAAACAGACGTTGGAATTTGGTGGATAGATTGAAATTAAAGAAAGATATGAAAAATGTGGCTCGTTTATTTCATTAGTGTTGAAATAGTCTTACCGATGATGTATTATAAATGAATCACATCAGTTTATTTTTGGAATAATCACGATGAAAAGTTGACTGAAATAGTTGAAATTTTAGATACGGCCTCTTAACATACTACTACATACTACACTGACACGTCGTCGTGTGAAAGGCAGGTCGTATTTAAATTAGTACGAGCAAGAAATACCACTAGTATTTTAAAAAAAATGTGTGTGCAATCATCCCAATTGGAATAATTTTAGGTCTTCAAATTGTGCGTGGTAATGTGGAATCTATAATTTTTGAATATCATTAATGTCATCAGATTAATAAACATAATTTTGTGTGATGTGTTGTGTATTTAAAGGTTTTATTTTAAAATCTATTAATTAATTTAAAATAGTATGACGAGACGAGCAATTCCCTAGACGGATAGGTGCCTCCAGTGCTCGTAAACAGTAGCCACACCGCCCTAAGTTTGAATTATTTACAAAGCACTATATATACATCTTCACTGCGCTCTTTACCCTTGACTTCAACAATTAATATTTTTAAAACATAACACCCTTATATACCTGAAGGGGTAGAGAGACGTGCACCCACATTTCGGATTGTGTGTTCCATCTCATGATGTGATAGGAGCAAGCCTATCGCCTTATCGAGCACAAATTTCTCCAGGCTGATACTGAGTAGAAATCCCCAATATCACTTTACCTCAGAGTGGTGGTCGTACTACAACTACGTCACCGAGGCAGTCTTGCAACCAACTCTAAAAATAAAGGTCACATCACTATCAACTGAAGATTTTATCAACGTATCAGCCCATCGAACCGTGCTGCAACCCGTTGCCAACAATTCAATGAACAGTATATATTTACGACCCGACCCCCCTACATCCGTTTCGCCGTGTAAATATACTTAATGGCGGACATTTGAACGCTTTTATTTCGATGTTTTTATGATGGCAACAATCGTTTGTTTAGTCTACGTAACGTTAGTGAGTTCGGGGTTTATTGGGGTATATTTATTACCCCTTTTATATGTATAAACAACGTAGCTGACCGGAGATTTTAATCTGCCGTGATTATAGGTTTAAGACGGTCTTTATGTTTATACTTGCCGGGTTAGTAGTAACTTAATGAGATGAGCATACACACTTTTTTTTTTTTTCTCTTTGGCAAGGCGCGGTTTGCGCATCTGCCATTGTCAGTTTTTGGAAGTTGCATTATATATATTGTTTCCTTTTTTATCCTCAGTAGTAGTAGTACTATGTCGAAGTAAAGCAGTGGCTACCTTACCAAGACTTTATCGAGGAGTTTTGGCGGCAACAAAACAAACACTTGACTAGCACAGTTATTTCAATTCACTTCATTTGAGCCGTTTAATAGAACTATATTTGATAATATACCACCATAATTACGCAATATAACACTAAGTATCACCAAAATAATGAATTAAAACAAGAGCACCTCATGACACTACCAAGTTCCCGCCAAAACTCCAGCATACACACTTGATAACATTTGTATTTTTGCAATTTTTTTATTTTTTTTTTATAGCATTGAATGACGAGACCAGCGTGCCGTTCGCCTGATGTTAAGCGATACGACCGCCCATAAACAGTAGCAACACCATCCAGCACCTTGAGTTACAAAGTACTGTGTGGCATTCCACTGCTCTCGTCATCCTGAGACATAAGATGTTAAGTCTCATTATGTCCTGTAGTTAGTTGTGTAAATACCGAGATTTAGTTGCTTTAGGATACCCATAGGCCTTAACGACAAACAAAATGTGTAAATCACCCTGATTATAATGGGTGTAATGTCTCAATTCAATTTATTTAGCTTTAATGAACTATGAAAAGGAGCATCGCACATGTTCCATATTGCTACTTGGTGCCAGTAAAAGTAGTAGTACCTACCCAGATGGACTCTGGCACTTTTGCTGATACCTAATAAACACAATAGTAATTTGAAAGTAGCCGATCACCGATTCCTTATTCCTTAAAAACCATTTGATATATGAGCATCTTAAAGACCTTTACAGAAATAGATATGAAGCAAGGAAATCTCACTGATCACTCATTCGCACGAAACTCACACAAAAGAATTTATTACAACCACATAAAAAATGAACAAATGTTTATGCGATCATAAACTTTTAATTCAAACCAATAACGTCAAATGCAAAACGCTAACACGAAGCCATTAAGCAAATCTTAACGAGGAAAGTACGATGGCTTTGACACATTATCATATTAAAACAATCCAAATGATAATAGACTCGTCGGTGCAAGCCCTTTGGTAATATAAATGGTTGTATTATTATTTATTTATGTGCTTCCTCCGCGCCGGGGGCGAAGCGAGTATATCATCGGGCGAAAAAACTCCAAGTCGTGAGTCTGCGCCGGATCTGGTTTCACGGGACCGGAGGAAGGATGGGGGGTCAGGCTTGCAAGTGTGGTTAGGCAGGTGTAAGATTTCATTAGATGATAATAATCCATTAAAGCTTAATTGTAAAATACAAAATATAGCGTTTACTGTTATAGACGTCACAGTCTCTTCTATAATCTGTCACTGATTTCCTGAAAAGTGATGTAACGCGTATGTCGGTAACGTATGCTATTTGTCGGTCTTAAGATTTTTCAGTATTATACTAATCCACAATTGTATTACAACTATTTTAAAGATAAATACGTTTAGGTTTTAAAGATAAATATGTTTATACTAATTATTATAATTCATACATATTTTTAAAACTATTAATTGAAAATAATCTTGTTTTCTTTGTTTCGTTTTTATTAAAATATAATTACAGTATTCAACTTTCTAATTTAAACCAGCTGGCTTAGTAATTTTGTGGATTAATAAGATAATAATTTGTGTAATTATTTTTATCTTTCATTTAATTGATCACATACAACTGTATATAAAATTTACAAAGTAAAATAGAATTATATAACATTTACCATCATAATCTAAAGTGATGACATTTTCCATCACATTTAAACCAATTACATCGTAACAACCGATGCATTAAAAGCGTTGTGGGTCGACCCCCACCTAACTCCGGCAAACGGCCGGCCATAAGCTTGTACCGGCAATAATAAAGATTTATGCGACATCGGCGGTAGCGTGTTTTGTTCTTTGTTACGTATTCGCTTACTCGCAGATCAATAGCTCAGTTTATTGTGCGCGTTGAATTATCTCGGCCGCTTGTTCCTTAAGCCCCCGCCATAAATTCTGCAGCCGGCTCGTTCGATTTCTTATTATCGCCCTTTACATCTTCACTTTACGATTTGTGTTTTGTGTAGATGGGTTAGGATGTGATGGGTTAGGATTGCTTATTTCGAAGGTTAAATATTTTTTTTGCAAAAGTACGTGTAATCATTCTACACGACAAACCTGGATGAAAAATGATTTGGATTTTAATTTCCGAGACCTCTATTAGATTCCGATTACAACGTGCTATTTCTCAGTACGTAATTTTTTACCGAACGTAATCTCATTCCCGGAGACCCGGTGATTACGTGCTTGATTTATGGCGTGTGCAATTTGCATCACAAACCGTGGCACGGACGTTTTTACAACAACCTGATCATTATCTTCCGTATCGCGATGTTGTAATCATTGTTATTTTGTATCGGGCAGGCTACTAACGTTTCATTAAATTTCATGTGTTGTAGATTATGTTCGAAGGCTTCGGCAGTTGATGTCTAGTTCTTGGTTTTATAGAGATGTGAATTGATGCTCAGTTTATTTCAACTATAATTTGATCATCGATAGCCTTTATAGCTGAGGTTCAAGATATGATCTACGTTACTTTGTCAAGTATGTTTTTATTCAAAGACGCTGGTTTCCAGGATGTAATTTAGTTTGTTATAAGTTATTTATTTAGTTATTAAAAGGTATACCAACAGCGTACATATAAAACATTACAGATTAACCAATACTTAAACTAAGTTCTCGTATGTATGCCAAATTATAGGTACACACAACATTCACCAACTTAACGTTGCAACATTCTCATCCAATCTCATCCAGTTATGGATACAAGTGTGTACTAGAGTATGTATTGATCAAGTACTTTATTTAGAAATTAAGGCACTGCATGTGTAAGAAGATTGGAAATGAATTAAAGATGATTTCGATTTCAACAGCACTGACAAGTAAACTAAACACTCATTGCTCAATTTATAAACAACAACTTCAACTAATGAACAAAAATATGATTAAGAGACTTTTAGTTTAATATCATTAGTATAAATAACATGATACATAATCTTGTTAGGGGCATGAATGTCAAAACATTTTTCGTGTATTTTCGTGCGTTTCCCATTAAAGTCATCGTGACACCGTTTCGTAAGATATACGTATGTGTTGCGTGTTTAGTACGGATAGATAATATCGTACATAAAACTAAACGGCGCGCCGCGAAATTTATGAATCGACCGCCTAGCTGCCTTCCACACAAAACTTGTTTATTGCCAGCCTCAGTAGGGCTGCTGGCGCATTTTTATGTTAAGATAATTTACATTTCATAATAGAACCGTGCAGTGTTGATAATCATGATAATAAATATACTGTTGATCATTTCAAATGTCAAGAGTATTATAAAGGAGAAGTAATGGGTGTCATGAATTTATTAGTTGTGTGGGACGGTGGGGAATGTGTACAATATCAATTGGATTGTGTCAAGGGATTTGGGGGTACCATCTGCTTTGTTTGGAGTCATGCCCTTGTCATGATTGTTTATTGATGCATGCTCGTATGATTTTACAAGCAAGAATAAAACAGCAATAAAATACTGTCAATATTTTTTTATTAATAATAAGTATGACCTGGCAACACAACAAAACTATTGTTGTTGTTGTTCTGGCTAGTTAGAATAACGTTCATAAATTCAATAGTAAAATGAATTTTTGAATACATAATCGTTGATTTCCTTTCCTAATTTGACATTTCTTAATAATTTCTGTAAATCATTACTCCAATATTTCCAGTTTAAAAATTTTCACTGATTAAATTAAAGTCAGTCAATCTACTCGCAATTTTTTTTAACAAAATGAATCACTTCGGTCACCGTTTCAAAAATAATTTCACATTGTGAATGTCAATTCCATCTATTTTTCTCGGAGCTCTAAATGTATTTCTGTAGCATGCATGAGTTGCAACTGAAACTTTGATCGTCATCCTCCCAAATGATTGTATTATCAATTCTATAAACCTCTCAATAGAGTTATTTTGAGCTGTATGCTTGTGAACATTGTGCAATTCTAATTTTTTTTTTATAAAATACTAGCGGCTCACCCTAGCTTTGCACAGGTAGCAAAGCATAATATTATATGGCGACATTTGTTTTTCTGTCGTACAAAATATTTACGAATTATACACATAAACCTTCTTCTTGAATCACCCGGGTTATGTTTTTCCGGGATAAAAACTAGGTCTAGGTCGTTCCCAGGGTCTTTAACTATGACCCTTCCAAATTTCATCGCAATCGGTTCAGTGGTATAGCGGTGACGGCTCTACTCGCTAGAAAATAAATCTGGGATAAAATTCCCGGTTTATATTCTTCCGGGATAAGCGTAGCCTATGTCCTCTTCTGGATTTCAAACTGTCTCCATACTTATTTTCTTGCAGTTCAGCTCGCAGAAAACAATCTTTCGGGATAAAAGTCCCGGTTAATATTTTCCCGGGATAAGAAGTACCCTAAATCTTTCCTAGGGTCCTAAACTATGTCCCTACCAAATTTCATCGAAATCGGTTTAGTGGTCTGGCCGTGAAAGTCCACTCGCGAGAAATAAAATCAGGGGTTAAAGTCCCGGTTTGAACTTTTCCGGGATAAAAGTAGCCTATAGCACTCAGGAGTACCTAATGTAGCTTCCTATCAGTGTAAGAATTTACAAATTCAGTCCAGTAGTTTTTGAGTTTATCCATTACAAACAAACAAACAATCAAATCCTTCCCTTTTTATAATATTAGTATAGATATATATATAGGATTGGATAGGTGTTAGGGTGTAGACTACGGTCCAGTGTTTCTTTATAATTCAAAATTATCGATGCCATATCTTATCTCCAAATAATTGAAAGTGAAAAAATCTTTCTGTTGAATAGTAATTATTGTTCTACTAAATAGTTAAGTGATTCTTGGCCATTTTTGAAAACAAAATAATAATTCAATACAAACCAAAATAATAACTATACATCCTAAATAATAAAGATGATCCATACAAACGATTCCACACACATTATATTCGATGTTTTGAATCACACATAAGTCATCATTCATTCATTAATTAATAATAAATCATTACTTAATCAAATACACGAACAGACAGAAAAAACGCTAATGATTTTTATAAAACGTGACGTGATGCAACATTCAGTTATGATATATGTTACTTCCACGATAATAAATCATCAAAATAATTTCATCTGTCCAAAGCTAAGCTTCGAATCAAGGCCGATGTTCTGACTATAAATAATTATCACTTTAATTAAATTAATCAATTTTATCGCTTATATTTTAAATCAGTTGTAGGGACTAGATCGATATGATTTATAACAATTATCTATGTCTTAAATGTTAGCATCGATTGCAATGATTTGTTGTATTTCGTACTTATGTGTACGAAAATGTAAAAATATAAAATATGTTTTTGACATTTTCATTTAAATGTACGGCCAGCTCCAATTTAATGTATACGTTGACAGGAATACATGTCATAAATTTCTTGAATATTTCGTTCACTTCCTATATATACATAGGTATATCCTTAGTCTTTTGGACAATCAGTCGCTTAATTGGGCAAGAAAAAGAGGATATCCGATGAGATTTACTGATAATTACGGTTTAGCGCCGCGCACCCCCGCCTACGATATTCAAATTGTTATAACTATTATATAAATATTTCATCATCATCATCGTCATCAGTCACATGACGTCCACTGCTGAACATAGGCCTCCCCTAAAGATTTCCAGACAGCAGGAACACGCTGGATGCAGGCCGCTTTTGACAGGTCCATCTGGAAATCAATAGGTAGAATCCACCCAAAACAATCTACACGGGTTCAAATATCTGGCCTATGCTATAAAAAAAAAATCGGCTTTTATCACAGTACTAGTAAATTGATTACACATTGAATTGAATTCACATTATTCTATCCAAATAATACTTATACTAAACGGGTATTTGGCAACGAAAAGCCATGCGGTTAATGTTTTTTCAAGACAACGTAAATTCTTTTTTATAATTTTTTTAAGAATGTTTTGTATATTTAACACATTTTGAGAAATAAAAAAATCTTGTAGATTATCTGGGTTTAAATTTTAAAATTGTTATAAAAACACAACTTACCATAATATCATGTATTTTAATAATGGCTTCAATATAATGGCTTCTCTTCTGACTAATCTATTCTTCCGTATTTCTGCTTTAGATTTGTTTTTTAGTAATCTCCACTTTGCTATCCTCATTACAAAGCTTTTAAGCGCTGTAACTTTTATTAATACGTGAATAAGTATGTCATTTTTTTACAAATTATGTTAATTAAACTTTAGTATTTTCTAAACATCCTGTCACGGAAATTTCCACCCTATACTTTAATTTTTTTAAATCAAAATCCGTCCTAAATGGATATTCTCGCAGAACCCTTCGCCAACCCTGCGACGGGCCGAAGCATTAATACAAGTTGAAATATGACCCACTAAAGACTGTATAACGTGAAATTTACAATTCATAAAACATAATGATATATGCTGTGGTGGATTGTAGGGGCTTACGGATGCGAGTTCACCTTGTGGATTGACTATTCGCAGGATTACTATGATGTACCTTTTTGGAGGAAATAGTTAACGGCTTTAGATTTAAATTGAAATTTGAATGCTGATTTATGAAGGATGCATTTTCAAGTATAAAAATTGATCCTTTAAACATAATATGTTGTATGATATAAGGATTTTAGGTACTTAAATTAGAAAGAAATATTAGTAAAATGTCATATGATGTCTCGTCTACAAAATAATTGAAGCCTCTGATATTCGTCAACGCTTTTGTTACGTTCTTCGCATAATTTAATACAAAATCTAAATTTTTTTTCCCACCTAGCGATTACGCTGCGTAATTTACATACAATTTGAAAATGAAACTCTTTTGGCGCTAGGTCAAGCATATGGTGTTAACGACCAAAAATAAACTCTCAACGTATTGTATTTCCATAAATATTTAAATATATTATATAATTATAAAAAGCTATAATATATCTAAAAAAGCAGTTACGTAAAAGAATAGAGTTTGCAAGTGCGTAGACGCTAAACATTACTGAACCAATCATACAAATATTCCCTATACACTATCTGAATATGTCTATCGAAGTAAGAACTGATCTTATTTTCATTCGATTAAATTTATTCCGGGGGAATAGTTTTACTATTTTTTGTTTTCGGTAACCTTGTGCGGACCGTTCCATCATAAAAAACTAGGAAATGTTAAGTAAATTGTTATTTCACCTGTAGTTCAGCTAACATCGAAAACAACACTAAAACTTAATATCCGTAATATTATGAAAAAAATGCAGTTTTTCATACTTCTATGACCAAAATTGTAGGTAATTTGTTTTAATGCCGTTGCTTTAATCATACCATAATAAATTTTATGTTACTCGTTTTCAATGGAATTATAATTAAATATTTAATTTATAAATTGTTAAGTTTTACAATTATGTAATGCAAATTAGATATTTTAATTGAATGTCTTTGCATTTGCGTCAATTGCTGTTCACATCCTCTGTTTATCCAAGATAGCATGATATTACCTTCTTTATTACTCATCCTTACATATTATAAAACAAAGTCCCCCAACCGCGTCTGTCTGTCTGTCTGAACGCGATTAACTCAAAAAGTACCTAGCGGATTTCGGTGAAATTTGGATCACCTCTTAGGATCCTAGAAAGGACATAGGCTACTTGTTATCCTTTTCAAATTCATAGCGCGACTTTTATTCCGGAAAACACCTCAACAGGGTCGAATCCGCGAGCAAAGGCTAGTTATTAATAATATAAGATTCCCTTTTTTGGTTTAACTACCTGTCGCACTCAGTCAGAAATGGAATTCAAATTATATTCTCGAAATGTATAATATATTTGCCCCTGTAAGCAGCAGAGTTTAGCGAGATAGAGGTCTTGATTTCAAGTTATACACATCACTGACTTATCGAAGTATGTGTGTTTATTCATTAGCACTTCCTAACAATGGTGTTAACGTTCATGACAAATTCCAGATTTCTCCAAATATTTCGATGATATTGGAGCCTGCCAACCCGCATACCAGCGGGATGGGTAAATTAGCCTCACTCATTAGCTTAGCCGAGCAAGTTCTTGAAGCAATATACTGCGCAATAACCTCCAGATGCGTTTACACTAGCAATAATATTAATTCAATAAAAAATCCGATTCAAGTCACGCTCGCATTAAAAGCAGAATTCATCTTGCAGTGATTATTTACTTGGTAAAAATCGCTTGCTTAAGGTAACGCGCATGCTCACGCCTTTTATCCCCGAAGGGGTAGGCAGAGGCGCAACTAGTGCAGCCACTTTTCGCCAAGCGTATTCCGTCCCATGATGTGATAGGGGGCGAGCCTATCGCCATATCGGGCACAAATTCCAGACTCCGGGCTGATACTGAATAGAAAAATCCAATATCACTTTGCCCGACCCGGGAATCGAACCCGAGACCTCAGCCTTGCAGTCGTACCGTAATACAACTACGCCACCGAGGCAGTCTTAACGAGGTAACTTCTGCAATTTTTCTCGTCTTCATCATCATCATCAGTTACCTAACATCCACTGCTGAACATAGGCCTCCACTAAATATTTCCAGACGGACGTGTCAATAGCGGCCTGCATTTAGTGTGTTCCTGCGACCTTTATCAAGTCGTGTGTCCACCTTCCAGGTGTCTTATAGCCATATATTTTCTTAATTACGTTCTTGAATCTATAGAGAAGAGACGAGCCAAGGATGAATACTAACCTGTCATTCTACTCTCACAAAAACATAATTAAGTAAGTCATTGATCGAAAAGTAAATAATCAGTCTAATTACTCATCCATCGTGCTCACATGGGGAGTGGGAGGGGAGGCAAGTCTCGGAAGTAATAAATCAGGTGCTAACGTCGGCGAGGCACGCCATCAGTCATGCGGCTTGACAAGCCGACCGCGTCATGCAACGGTACTGTAGGGTTGCTGCAGTACAAATATGGCTTCGGGATTAGTTATTTTGCATGGAGTTATTGATGAGTTGTATGCTTAAATACATGTATAATCATACCAATCGATCGTTACATTTGTTTACTTAATTTTTTTATTTTCATGTGGTATTTAACTATGTAACATACCATGGAATCGGCATATTTTAATAATTTAGTTTGATTGTGATTGCTATATTATATTCTAATCAACAATAAGACCATCCACTAGAGTAGACTTTTAAAATAAATTGAGGAAAGTCTACTCACAATCTCCTTCAATTCATCCGTACCCATAAAACTTTCTTATGTCGTAACTCGTAATGTTGGTACATTTGTTAGTTCCAGCTACGCGGACAGCCCTATTCCTAAGATTGATGCGTTAGAAAGGAGTGGACGTGTCTTTGAAATAGTTAACAGGTCAGCGACAACCTTTACTCTTTAGTCCGTGTTTCAGTATCCATTATGATACTCGCGGCTTAATGGCGTTTTACAAATATGGAGTATACAAAGGATACATGGTGAATTTATTGTCAAAGTTTATATTAAAAAATATTATTTACTTATCCGATAGACTAGGCAAAAAAATAATTACAACTTATAGAAACAAGGTACCAATGCGAGTATGTCGTTATATTCTATTGTTCTTGTTTAAGGCAATCTCTATTTATCGATTTTATGTAATAGCTTTCATCTTTTTTCTATTTACTTAGAATATGCTGTCAAACGGGTAACTCGGTCACTAGATACTAAGTGTTCGTCATCGCCCTAATATACAAGTACAGGGTATGCCATAATGAACCTGTATATCATTGCCAAGATTTTAAGCAGTTCTCAGTATTAGTCGGTATGTAATTGTCTTTCCTTTAAGTAATCCAAAATTTTGTTATTCTAGGCTATATAGTTAATATCCCATATTAAATCATAATATTAATGACTGAGGGAATGCCAATGGCATTAACTACGCCTATGTACATGAAATGTGTATCAATATTTGAAAATGCTCTCAAATAGTCCAAAAATAAAATCGCTTTTCGTTCAATAACTTAACTTCACATCTAATTAATTAGTTAAGTACCGCCCAATCTTGTTATTAATAGAGTACTAAACTACCTCATAAAAGTTTAACAACATTAACTGGACAACGCACACATACACAGCATAAGCCGTGTCACTTGTGCATGCAACAGTACGTTGTGATTAACAGTCGCGTGTTGGAGACCGCGTGACAGGCAACACGCCGCGCCGTGACAGCCGCTGTCACGTCGACGCGTCACGACGTCTCGCTGCCCCCGGTCCGCGGGGGCTGAAAAATTAATTATGCTCGCTTATCCATATGTACCTGTGAATTAATTATCTGCTGTTGGTGTTGATTTAGGGGTGCGGGTTTTTGAAACGTTGTGCTAATCGTTTTAATAACGTGTATATTAATAATTGAAATTGTATTTAATTTCAATGGAGTTAGTTATTTACTCATTAATTTAGAATAATGTTATTGGAAGAGATTATGTTGATTTTGCGTTGTTATTTTCGAAGGGTTAGGTAAAGGTGCACTTGTTGCACACACTTGTATTCGTCGAGTTAATATCCGTCCCGTAATATGTTTTGAATGCGGAGCTGCGGGGAACCAACATGCAACCCTGTGGTGAGCTGTTGACGTCGCGATACAATGACTAAACAACCATTAAGAACAAAATTGCCAAAAAATCACTGCAATGTCGCAGACGTGACCGACAAAGCTAAAACCAAGAAACAAAAATCACACTCAAACGAAAGTTTCACGCCAAAATATAACGCGGTTTGCACGATTTAATAACCACTAACGCGTTTATAGAACACGGAGGCGCGGGGACGACAGCTGACACGTCGCCTGACGCAGCCGACGTCCCGTCTGACGCCTGACGTCTGACATATTGCGGCCGCGCGCGGATTATTTCATATTGCAGAAGCCCCGATAAATGTTCTGATAAAAACATAATCTCTTTGTGAAACTTTGTCGTGTCAGTAGGATAATAATGGATGTGTTCCATCACGTGTTAATTGACAGGACTTTACTTGGAAAAATATCCTAAATGACGTCATTAAATAGTGATACATCTAACTGTTTGGTTATTTTCTTATGTATATTCATTTGAGAGCCGAGAGCCTGGTTTAATACTGATTGAATGTACATTAGAGAGAGACGAGAATTGGAAGTAAACTGTGCTTTGTCTCCTTCACTAAACTGTATTAACAATTAATGTTATTAATGATTACAAGTATTGTATTATCCTTACATTTATCTACACGATATTTTATTGTATTTACAGTTTTTAACATTTTTTCTAACTATGCAATACGTTGCTCGATTGTTTTGTAAAAGGACGAATTAACAAATGTTCATACAGCAAGGTTTTATGAAGATGTTACCGCCTATTTTTTAAGGAAGAATAATTGGAAAAGAAGAAGTTTCAGCTGCAATAATCTCTGGCAGGAAAATTACGTAAACTCATGCAATCTCACTAACTGTAAACGCAAGAGAAAAACCGCTTTTTTACGCGGGATTTCTATAAAACAACGGCATCACGCTCATCCAACCAGGCCATCTATCTATCAGCCATAACTGCTTACAGTATACCTCTACCTCTTTTATAAATATTTTTTGTATCGTCTTATTCTTCTTCAGCCTTTGGAAATTCACTGCTGAACATAAATATTTTCAAATCGACTTATCGGAAGCAACCCGCAACCACCAAGTCCCTGCGCCCTTCCGAGTACGTCTATTCACCTTTTAACACAGAACACCTTGTTAGACGTGTTTTACGTGTGTATAATGTAATTTATTAATTTCTGAGTACTAAAACATGTATTTTTTAAGAATTGTAATAAAAAACTTGATAATCATCATAAAATGTTGAAACACATCACATCTTAAACAATATGACATGACCACCTAGAGGATCAACCAGTATGAGGGACGTCTTCCGGTAGAGGCATTAGATGACCGTGAGTAATGCAGGAAGCTGTTGCAGCATCCAGCGAGATGTTTCAAATATTCTAACTTATATGGAATATTCTCTATACACACAGAATGATAGCTCGTCGTGTGTCTAATTGATGAAGTTTATAAATTTTGGGTGCATAGTGCCATTATAATAGTACCATTAGGCATTAAGACCTAGTGCGCGTTAGCAGACTCCACCTTCAAATTTCTTATGTGTAATTTTGATGTAATATTATGTAGGTAGGTCAGCTCACAATATTTTCTCCTGCTCCTCATTCTTTCACTTTTCACACGTAACTTCGAATAGTTATATGAGTACGCCATAGATTTTGAACATACGGACTACACCTCGGCAGTTCGTTTCATTCCCAACTAGACTATCGCCGCTTTTCGGATTCTATCGATGGTTGAAAAGTGGCATAATCGACATGTGTTGGACTGCACTATATCACGTTATAGTTAGTAGTTATTATGCCATTGCGGGATAAAAATATATCAGGTCACGCACCCGCCTGAACTCTAAATACTATATTATCATAAAATAAAGAGGTCACGCAAAACTTTTTAAGACTTAGTTTTACAATCATCCGTTTCCCGTTTCATGGATTACGCGGCCATTGTGACCGTAGAAGAAAAAAACATAAAGCGGTGGGCGCGGTGAGCGCAGTCACGCGTCATAATTTTGACAGGTCGCTTGACAGGCTGCCTGACAGGTCGGCTTGACAAGTCGCCTGACAGCCCGGGCGGGCGCTGACACTCCACCGGATTATATGCTTTGATGGATTAATTTGTGTGCAGTCCTTCCGCTGATAGAGGTAGCATTATTTTTTATTTATTTTCACGTATAGATTTTTATGACGGAGTATTTTTCTTTAGGTGAAAGTATTTGTGATTCCTTTCTGTGAATACTTACATTGTCTGAAGAGCTATGGCGTTTTTGGCCCATTTAGAGAAGGGATAGAAACTGGGTAGTAGAAGGCATTGGTGAGAATCCTGTATATATTTCTAACTATATAAAACATAGCGTAGGAAACTATGTTAAATTTGTTTATTTTGAATACAGTTAATTCAATAAAATTATAATAGGACATTAATGAGTAATTTTAAATAAATGATTATATGTTTTTAAGGAATTCATTACGCATGCGAAGGACGGCTATTAAGTAAATATTTTGAGTGCGTATTGTTTATATTGCGTCGTTTTATTAACGATTCGTGTTTTAGTTAAGTTACAAATATTTATTAACACATTACAAAAAACGATTATAGCTTTATACACGCAATATTACTCACAAATTGTGTATTTCATCTGAGTTGTTTAAATACCCACAACAATTCTTAATGTTTTAAAGCCTTTAAATTTACTGAAGGTTCGAATAGTATAATGAAAACATCTGAATCCCTGTAGCCGTTTATATTTCGTTATACGCGATCAAAAACTCTCTTTACTGTTCTGTGTAGGGATTACATAACTTATCCTCTTGTACAGTCACCCACATAAGTAGTTGAACAAATTCTAAATTTCAAATCGCCTATACACTTTTGTATTCATACCAAAAAAAATACTACACATACACACAAGCGAAAATTGCTGTTTCAACTAAACTTTACATGTGTAGGCGTTTAGAAGTTTTGAATTTGTTCTGCTACTTTTGTGAATGACTGTACGTCTGCTAAACATTTCATGTTGACTATTAGATGCCCCTTGTATTAAGCACGCCCATACCATAATATTACATGAAGCGTGAAAGATAAAATATATTAACAACGCGCATTCTGCACGCAAGAAGACTGTATATCATAAATATCAGATAAAGCCGAAGTGAGTGGACCGACAGAGATTAAAATCAAATAGTTTTATAATGAGGTAACATTATAACGCGACGTAAATATTAACGTTTGTAATGATACTGTTGTATGAGCCATGTATGTACCGTGTGTACTAGAAACTTAATGTCTATAAAATAAAGCCTTCAATCGAGTTAGGTTGCGGTAATGGAGTACTTTTTGTAAACATAAAAGAGGTTAGGTTTATCTATACTAACCTATACTAAATTATAAAGAGGAAAGATTTGATTTTTTGTTTGTTTGTAATGGATAAAATCAAAAATTACTGGACCGATTTTAAAAATTCTTTCGCCAATGTAAAGCTACATTATCAGCGAGTAACGTAAGCTACTTTTTATCCCAGGAAAATATAAAGCGGGACGTATATCCCGGAAAAACTCATTCACGTGGGCGGAGCCGCGAGCAAATTCTAGTAATTTATACAATAAAAAATTCTTTCTTTGGTCTATTGGTTGTGTATAAATCTATAGACTAGAAGGATCATAGACTGGAAGGGATTTGATTAGATACATTCCTATTTCCTAGGTTAGAAAAACTTTATGTAGATTTTTTTAGGAGAATGAACTTCGGCATATAGATAGTCATATAATAAGGCCAAGTTCGTGCTGCAGCGTGCATATAACTAATTGCATCGACCCTACATGGAAGTCGGATACAGAAAACCAGATAACAATGTCTAATAAAAAATGGACCCAAGAAAATGTGGCCAAGAGTTCTTCCAAAGCCAATGCTAGTTAAGAATTATTTGTTACACGTCATTTCTAAACTCCTAAATTAGATCTATGGACTTTAATAGTATATTAAGTAAATGTGATGTCATTGCAAGCTGAAAATCGTAATTCACTTTGACATTGCTGTTTACCTTAATACATTTAACGTGGGCAGAATTATCATAAATGCATACTTCGAGTCACGTTTCGGGAGCTCATGTTATTTAAAACGATTTCAACAAATACATTATATAAGATAAAGTTTGACTCGCGGATTTACTTACAAAGTTATGGTAGTAAGAAAGTTATCTACTTATATTTTTTGTGGTAGCGTTTGGAACAGATTACAAAAAGTATTATTTATTCTTTGAGCCATTACTTGCATAGAAAATCCACCACTAAGGGTAAAGCCATAGCATTTATTTATGAGAGCAAAAACTATCATTAATCCAAACACTAAAATCAATTTAGCTGTAAAAACAGACAGACAGTCACTTAAGGATTTACATTAATATGGAGACGAGACAGAATACGTGAAAGGGGCCGCAGAATACTGAATTACGGAGATCATATCAAATTTATCTGATGGTTACATAAAAAGGCACTCCGAGTTTGAAGATGAGGTAATGAAAGTTGAAGGCGTAGTGAATACGTCATTCTGTTTCTTTCATGGAGTTCTTAATTTTGTAGGCGGGTTTGAATTGTATTGTTTTTTTTAAAGCAGTCCATTGTTCTTAGCAGCATGTTCGGCTGTAAAATCGGTGATTTGAACCGAAAATCGAAATGTATAATATGACGAACACAGCGCTTTCCCCAGGTCTGACATATTTTTATCAATATGGCAATTAGTCTGCTTCCTATGTCATGGATGGTATTTATTGACGTTTATATCTTCATCAACTGAGCCAGTGCTCTTTCACCACACTGGCATAATATTTTTAAACTATTTCTCAATTCTCATTCAAAGGAAGGAAACACAATATTAATACATGGTAACCAAAATTAACATGACACATTTTATAGCGGATATATAAATCACATATAATAAAACAGCAATAAATATGTCTGTAAGATACACCTTAAATTTAAATGCACGGCAAGTGAGTCGATACAAGATATTACAAAACAGGACATTGTTGATTTGCATTGTATATTGGCTGTTCTTTTTGTGTTTTACAAAAATCAATTTCGTAAAAACTATACAAAGTTGAAGTTGATGTAACAGCTATAAAAATACATACAATGGTCGAAATTTGCCCACAATATAAATATTTTATTTGAATTGAGGAAAGGCGAGTTTATGATATCAGATGAAATCAAATTTAAAACCGCAAAATAACTAGGAATATTTATGAAAATTACAAAGATTAAAGGAGATAAATTATAAGGACTCTAGACTTGTTGATTCTTCCGACAAAAGTCAATGTGCATGCACAATTCTGTTCCTGTTTGAATGATATTATAGCCAATGGATTTACCGAACATTATAATATTTATTTGTTTTTTTATTGCATTGAATGACGAGACGAGCATGCCGTTCGCCTGATGGTAAGCGATACGACCACCCATAAACAGTAGCAACACCATCCAGCACCTTGACTTACAAAGTACTGTGTGGCATTCCACTGCGCTCGTCATCCTGAGACATAAGATGTTAAGTCACATTAGTCCAGTAGTTATACTGGCTACAATGTCCTTCAAACCGAAACACAACAGTGCATGCACACTGTTGCTTGGCGGTAGAAATAGACATTGCGGTGGTACCCACCCAGACGGCCTCTTACATAATGAGAGACCTACCACCAGTAAATGTTGATGTCTCAGAGTGCTAAGTGTAATGTTATGCCACGCAATACTTTATAGCTTAAGGAAATGTACCATGTAGTCTTACTTCTGTTTATGGCCCACAATTGTAAATAAGCTTGTTGATTATCTCAATCAATTATAATATAAAATTAATACCTGATACTACTGCAAATCAAGATTTATTGTAATAAAAATTAAATCTGTAATTATAAAGCTGTTACTAACTAACTAATGATGTAGCAAATTTTATGAATAAAAACCCCTGACCTCAATTCTTCACTTTCATGACCATAAACGAGTGATTAAACAGCAATGAACCCCGTTCGTTGCGAAACAAGCTGATTAATATTACAAACGAAACTATTAACAGTTTATCGCCGATTGATTTATTGCTTGCGTTGTGAAACGCTCATTACGTTCAGTCAGAATTTATTTATGTATTATGACATCCATCGTGTATTTGTGCGAATGATTTTGGTTTTTACGGCATGATATCTCTTTATATTGAACTCAAATTTTTAAACGTATAGTTTATTATTTTCGTGAGTGCATAAGTTTTCTTTAATATTCTTATGAACAGATTCTTTGTATAATATATATTTTGAGTTGCGAATCACCTGTATCTAGCCAATTTGTTTTTCAATTGAGTTTTAAAGAATAAAGTAGTTAACTATTGAGGACAGCAACATTGATGTCGAAGTCTACATAATGCAAATTGTCAACAAACTTTAACCAAAAAAAATAACAGTCTATTTCAGATTTAACTGGCCGACTTTTTAAAATCAACGTCCGTCCTAATTCTTAACAAAAATCATGCCACAAAAGCCTGTTGTGTCTACTTCGAAAAACAGTCAGAAGTCGATCCATTCAAAGGCTACCGTTTTATTCATCAGAAATTAATTTGACGCCTGTCAAGACGCATTGTGAGAGAATTGTCATACGATTTGACTGGTCCCAATAGGTTATTAAATCGAAATGTAAGTGGCAATGACTGGACGAAATCGAAATGGGAGTAAATCCGGTTGCTGCTGTGGGTGTCCGCGTCAGTCTATCACGACGCCCTTGAGCTATTCGTTTCTGGTTTATTATTTTGAAAGCATTTTTCTTTAATGGAATTTGATTGTTGATAAGCCTTATTTAAATAAGTAACTTACCTGCATAGCACCTTCATCAATGAGTTAGTCTCTTTGGATTTCAGTACCATTAATTCTAAGTCACCAATTATAAATATTACGAATCAGTTACCTTAATATATTGTTCTCAATTTCTCCTAAAGAAACCGCTAGAACACTGTCTTCTAATTGGTGCGGCAGAGCATCCGAAGTTTCAGTTATTATGTTACGTGGATCAGTGTCTATCGTAATGGTTTTCTTTGCCTCATCGTGATCATTTCCGTCACATCTACACTTTTTATTGGAACAGCTTCGTTTGTTAGTCTGGTGGGATCACGAAGTTACTCGATGAAATGGCATTATATCAATAATAAGTGGACTGCATCGTATATTGAACACTTTTTCAATCACGGCGAACGAAATAGATTCCTTTCAATAACAATATTGATAAAAGATTTCTTTTATTTTATTTCAAGCGTCGAAAAAGACTAAAATGATGTTTAAGAAGAAACTGATTCTGCACTAAGTAATAATACAAGAGAATTAGATGAATAGTGGATTCGACTGAGAAATGTGGCGCAGTTTTTCGAACATTAAATATTTTTGATACTTTTACTAGTTTCGGTTGGTTGGTGTTAATTTATCGCTTTAATAATGGATATGTCAAGATTTCTACGAGACAAATGACAACGAACACAAACTGGCATTTTCAACACATATTTTTTTACAATCTAAATTAAGAAAGAGTCAATTTGACACACTGATCTAAATCATAGTTGATTTTGAACAACCACTGGTTTTGTTATTTTTATTTATAACATTAACGAATTAAAAAAACAGTTTATGTAATGGAATGTATTCACAGAAAATGTCAGGCCGGTTGCCAATTTTACGCCTCAAATGTGTAATCATTATTCCTTCTGACATGGGTATTAGAAACTTCAGGAACTTAATACAAAATGAAAAAACATTCAAGAATTTTGAAAAACATCGGAAGTGCGTGTTTTATATTCTTTGACTTTTCTAAATTACTTATCTAATTATAACGGTGAATAAAAATATCTTGAATAAACTTTCGTACCCCTGAATCTCCTTAAACTTTTGAATTGTAAAGTATGCCAATGTAAATTTGGCCAGTATACTTGAGAAAAGGTACCAGGCAAATTGTAAAGGAAATCCGCTCCAATAGTTCAAAAATTAAATACAAGGCACATATTATTTACGAGAAAGGTAACAAATAATACTTAAACAGACAAGCAAATCTCTATTATTGTTCATCTGATTTACCTAGATCCTATATCTAACAACAAAACTCACAATATACAAATAAATTCCAGCAAAACAAAGGCATTAAAACGACTGGCATTATCTAAATGCGTCTGTAGCAAATTATAATCTGGACTTCGCAATTTGCATTTTAAACATGCCGAAACTGTCCGCTGATTTTAATATATTCGTCTCATTAATTCTAATGAAATAATCAACAATCACGGCTTAAGCATTGCAAAAATTTAACAGCACTGTATTTCACTTAATTAAAGTTAGTAATGTAAATATTTATTTGAATATTTAAACTGTTGCCGTTGAAATGGCTTTATTAAAATTATATTTTGTAGCGAATATTTTAGTGTAACAATTATTTAAATAAAACTGAATGTTTTGTTAGTAATATTATTTTTTTCTGCTTCTAGACAAGCCTACTATGATTTAAGTTCACACAAATTTAAAGCTGTAGCCTTCACATTCTTTCAAACTTCACACGGTGATCTCCAAGGTAGCTTTTCCGATAGTACTTTCCTTCACCGTTAAAAGAAGCAATTAAATTGTAACACACATATCAGAAAAACGTAGAGCGTACGTTTTCGGGGTTTGAACCTGAGATCTCAATTTGGCAGTCTGTTCAATTATTAGCGAATTAAGGCGATATAAAAGAAATATGATAATTTGGCTTACGAAAAACCAAATATTACCGACAAGAGTTGACACAAACGAGTCGTAAAATTTACTTCAATGTCCAAATCTGGACCGGCATAACTTCAATTTTATTATTAATAATAAAAATAAAATTGTTTCGTTACATTTACTTTATTAGTCGACCTTTTCAATTTTATAAACTAGATATAACAATGAATATTTATTCAAGCCATTAATTCTTTTATTCTTTTTATTTCCTTTTATAAACCTGATTCATATTACAACTCTGCTATTAAACTACAATTAGATTTGAGTCACCGCCATATCTTATCAAAGCTATGAATGTCTTTCAAATAACATAGGAAGTCGTTTTATTCTCAATCATAAACAAGAAATTTAAATCCACTACACTTGTCTGATTTATCTTTATTTTATACGCAAGTATATTCCAGCGTTACAGACGCTTCTGTTGAAATATGTTACGCCATTTTAAACACAGCTGGTTTATTTGTGACTCGTGATTGCCTGCGGATTTGTTTAAAGTTATGAGAGGTATAAAGTTATATTATTTATGCTGTTCAACGTTTTGTGCAGTTTCTCTCGATCCCGCTTGATTTATGAGTGCATAGTGTGAATTGGCTTACAACACGTTGTGCCAACATCAAATGTCGCTATGTCGGTTTGTTATCATAAATCTATTTTACTATTCCACGGTGCTACACACGGTTGTTTTTATTTAAAAAAAAAATATTCATGGACTTATTAGTGAAGTACGTAAGCCATGTAATTAAATATTGAAACCCCATTTTATCAAAATTTGGCTAATAACACAAGACTTGTCTAATCGAAAATGTTCAAAATTACGTTGAAATATATTCGAAATTACTCTAGTCTAGGGTATCACATCTTGGGATGTATATAAGTCGACGAACTTTGGCTATTGGCTGCACTTCAACCAACCCCTCGAAAAAACAACTGAGTTTTTGTATGTAAATGTATGAATAAATCTGAATAACTGTAAATAGTGTTAAAACCTTTTTTCATAATTTATACTGCGGTTGCTGAATACTAATTACTGCAGTTAATAATATTTTTAACAGTTTGAGGAGCAAGATGATGTCATACTTTGTACAAATGTGTGTGCAAAACGTTGATATGTTTGCATCGTAATTATTTTGGATTTTTGTGCCTTTGATTAGTAGCTTCCTTGATGACGTGGATAGAAACATATACATATTTTGTTTGTCCATTTGGATGTAGTCTCGAAAACAACTGATCGGATTCTATTTTTTTTTACTAGAACTACCGTCATAATCATTATACCAGGCCTGTATTATTTATACTGCCCACCGCTGGGCACGAGGCTCCTCTACAAATAAGATGGTTAAAGCCTTAGTCCACTAAGCCTAGTGCGGGTTGGCAGACTTCACATACTTTCGAATTTTTTATAGAGAACTTCTTAGGTGTGCAGGTTTCCTCATGACGTTTTTCCTTTACCGTTAAAGCAAGCGATAATTCCCAAAGAATACACACATAACTTATTAGAAAAGACAGAGGGTTTTGAATCTGCGGACTTTCGTCTCGGCAGTCCGTTCCACTGCCAACTTGGCTATCGCCGCTTACTAGTACTACATAATAGCTGATTGTTATAGGGTTCTTTATACCTTGAAACCTTGGAAAGAAGCAACAAGCAGTAGCAGTTTTCTTATATATTAACTTCTGCCACATTCACATTTGGCGTACCCACCCAACACTCCGTCTTGTATGAAAGTACGGACGTATTTAATACACAGACACTCCTCGTTACAGTTTTATTATGCATTTTAATTTTTCGCCTCTCACTCGTAAACACGAGCGCGGGCGCAAACATCCACGCGCATAAATTGCCGGCTGATTTCCGATGAAAATTAAATTTGAAATAAGACAAGTAATGTGCGAATTAAAGATTAATACGCGTGAAATGACATGAGGCCGATGGAGGGTATGAGAGACCATAAAAATTTCACCTTTTATACCGTGCTTTTGACTCGTCCAGTCTTTACCTTGAGCCGGTTCGTTTTATTGACTCGATTAAAGCGTGTCGAATTGGGTTGTTAAAACTACCGACGGGCACGCCATTAACGATGTAAGTGTCAGTTATTGGTGAACCAATAATGAACTTTATAGTTCAGACGTCAAAGTTGAAATTGGTGAGGCGGAGCGCATTGTGGAAAAACATTTCGTACGTGCAGCACCTTTGACGCTTGGGCGAGCGTTTTATACAATGATTGGCATTTAACCGCGCGAAAAGCAACACCTCCGCGGCCATGACATGTCTTCTGATTGATTGTATAATTAATTTTGTTTTTTAAAATTCAAAACTCAGTCGGACGTGTAGACTGTCAATTAATTAGACAGCCCTTGATGAGGGTAACGTGTAGCGAGGTGTTCTGTCGCTTTTTTACACTGGTCATTAATGTGTTCACGTCAAATGTTGCGAGACTAGTTGACAGCTGTCACGTGCGAACGTTCATTATCTGTGCACTTTTTTTTTAATAATTTGTAGATCCCTGTATCTATTTTGATCAGCTTTGATTTCGAGCGTTTATCAATTTGTTTTCGATAACAACTGGACTTAAAACATGTTTGTTTAAGATACACATCTTTATATGTTATAGTTCGTGTAACTTTTTATTATTATTTCATCCGTTTTTAAAAACTCTAATTTCAGTTTGTACGCCTATGACAACAAAATATATAAAGCAATAAAGAACTACAACGATTGTTTGAATCTACAGAGTGACCTAGATAATTTTTCAACATATTGCCTTAATAATTTCTTTTTTTAAATACTAATAAATATAACGTAATAACTTATTCTCGCAAAAAAAAACAAACATTATATTTCATTATAGTATAAACAACTAAATTTTGGAACGGGTTTCTGTGGTTAGAGATCTTGGTGTCTACTTAGATTCAAGGCTCATGTTTGATACACATATTAAGGAAATAGTTAACAAAGCTTACCGCATGTTAGGATCCGTCATTAGAGATGGTAGAGACTTTAAAAGTGTACCGTACCGTTCTATATTAGAGTATGCTTCCGTGGCATGGAACCCCTATTATAAGGTATATAGTGAGCAACTGGAGAATATACAAAACAAATGTATAAAGCATTTAAAGTTCCGTTTATTACACTCTCGCTCACCGCTACCGGATGTTTGATCGGAGGCTAATAAGAGATCAGTTATTCTTATATAAAATTCATTTCAAGATTGATTCTTCATATGTTTTAGGCGGGATTCCGTTCAAATGTCCTCGTATTACTAGCCGAAATAAATGTTCATTTCAGTCCTCTACTGCTCGTACCAATTACGGTTTTAATTATTTAGTTTTATCGTTTATTAGTTTGTCGTTTGTATCCACTATCTGTTTTTGTGTTACTTTTTTGTGGAAACTTAATTGGATTAAGTGTTAGTATTAAATATATTTTTTTGTAATGTGTATATTGATTTGTTTGTTTCCTTAATAAATAAAAATAAAATAAAAAAATAAACTTATGTATTGTGTATTCTATATCTATGAGTTGTAATATACAATGTCTGACAGCAAATAAAATAATATTAAAAGATTAATAGAATATGTCGGAATTATTTCACTCAAGTAATCTGTAATACACGTATCAGCTCGTTGAATTATATTCTTACACAACTAACCATTCAAAACTTAAGACCTATTGTCAAATTCAATAGAATTCAAATATTTATTTATATTAAACATAATATTATGGTATATAGAGTTTAATAATAAAATAGACACTATGCGAGGCCAATATACTTACTTTGCTATTAACTCGGTATACAAATGTTAGAGCATGATGATTTCTAGAATGAACTTTACAATATCAATTAGCACTTAGAGAGATGACATCCTTCTTATATTCAAAATGAAAAAAAAAATTGTGTTTGTCAAAATAAACGCAAAAACCATTGAATAGATTTAGATGAAATTTGTTACATAGATAGTCAAAATTCTGGAATAAAATTTAGCAAATTTTTTTCTGAAAAATATTCATTAGAACTTTATTATTATACAACCTGGTAATAATATAAAACTTTATCTTATGACCAACCTAAATCTGCAATATCAAACAAAAAACTAAAGAATCTTTATTTTAAAACCAAAAAATATCAAAAGCCAATTCATGCAAATAGAGATCTTATAAATAAAAGAAAAAAACAGTACTGATGTGGTATGGTAATGCAGTGCAGAGTCATGGAGTACTTTGTAATTCAAAATAACAAACAGCATTGCTACTGTTTCAGAGCATACGTAGAGTATGTCACAGAAGTGATTTGATCCTTTGATCTTTTAATAAAAGACTTAAATCGTCATTCATGAACATTTTTAATCAGTTAAGCAGAGCATTGCCATTTTTGATTTTCAATTTATTTGATATTAAATACTGATGAGCTAGTTTTAGTGACGCCTTATATCCCCGAAGGGATAGGCAGAGGCGCAACTAGTTGCACCCACTTTTCGTCGTACATATTCCGTCCCATGATGTGATAGGGGGCCAGCCTATCACCATATCGGGAACAAATTCCAGACTCCGGGCTGATACTGAATAAAAAATCCCAATATCATTTTGCCCGACCCGGGGATCGAACCCGAGACCTCAGCATTGCAGTCGTACCATAATACAACTACGCCACCAAGGCAGTCTAGTTTTAGTATGATGATTAATTGATTCTAATTATTAAGAGAAATTTATAAAAGTTACTAAGTATTGAAAATGTTACTGACACTATAAGATCAATTAATTTTACGGTCATCAGATGTTGTAGAGGTAGAGTGAACCATAGATTGATGTTATCTGTGATTTCGTTCGTGCAACTGTCACTATTACTCAACATAGACGTTCAAAATAAACTATGTCATCCTAGTGGGAAAAAACTGGTGGCCCTCATTCTATCAACTGAAACCAAATCAAAAATGGCAAAGCAAATTTACAAAGCAAATATTAAAACAAATCACAAATGAGTCCAAAGCACAGCAATCCGAATAAAGCAGGTGTAATTCACAATCAAAGCTCACAAATTGAATCTGTTAGCTGACTCGACACAAACGTACCGCGCACAATGGCCGCCTCGCCTGTGTATAACCACCTTTCATTACCATCAATCATTTCTGAATGATCGGACGATGAATAGCTAGTGCTTGGTGCGAGTTATGAGAGAATTAAAAACATTTTTGTACCGTTTGGTACGTTCGGGTAATGATATTGGAAGCTGTAAATTGAATAGATTTAGGTATCGTATTGATTACTGCTATTATAAACGTGAAGGTTTGTTACTTTGTCGTTTTGGCAACGGATTGGAGTTAGTTGCATTTAGATTGTTTACGGAACGAAGACTAATCTAGTTTACTTTTATCTTGGAAGAAAACTAATGACTATCGTGGGAGATATATATTTCATATGTTAAGATAAAACTTTCAAGTAGAGGAACTGAGAGTTAAATAAATAATTTACACTAATATTATAAAGAGGTTAAAGTTTGTAAGTTTGTATGTAGAGTAATCTCTGAAGCTAATGAACCGATTTATAAAGCGGGGCTTTTATACCGGAAAAACTTTTTCACGCGGGCGGAGCCGCGAGCAAAAGCTAGTATAGTATAAAAAGAGGTATTGTGGGTGATTACTGCAACTTGAAGAAGGAGATAATATATTTAATTGCATTAATTTGAAATCTCCAATCATGACACTTTGTAACCAGATCACCCCAGAAATCAGAGTGTAAACCGAAAGACATCCCCTCTCTTACGCCTGGCACCAAACAACTCCCCATCCTCCCCCACACTTGCCGCTGCCCGTCTTGTTTATCCAAACAATACCACAGGCAATTTGTCTTGGCCGCTCCTTAAATATTCCACTCATTGTCTTTGAGTAATTACGTTAATAAATTCCGCCACTCGAAAACCTTCGAGTACCTTCTGAAACTTCTCTTTTGTTTGTACAACATGTTTGATGATGATTTATTGCGTTGATCTCGCCACTGATCGTTTAAAATGGTTTTTTCGCCTTTGTTCTTCGTGGAAGATGATTAATTATATTTGTTAAATATCTTGTACTCGGTATTTCGACCTCCGTCGTTGCATTTGGAAGAGGTCAACGAATGATGAAATCTAAATTTGAAACAATTAACTATTAAATAAAATATGAAGATACACCACGTCCATGTTCATAACTATATGTAATAAAAAAAATAAAGTACTTAAATAAGTAGTCATGTCTCGGCTGATGACAACCGGTTACAGCATTAATGATGATGTTCTATAATCCGTTAGAAGTTGACATTATACTGTCACACAAAGAGAAGAAGTCATTAACACCCGCAGCCATACATCATCACACGACACGTCACTTGTCACATCATTGTCTACAAAGCAGAAATCGACAAGTTATAATCAACGATAATACGTAATGTCTGTCTGAAGATAATTAAAAAAAAACTCCTCATTATACCACGTTAATAAAACAACTACACAAAATTAAACTCCACAACATTGTTGTTCTACACCAATTAACGCGGCGCAATGATACAGCAGTGTCCAGACAGGCCGTAAACCGCACCGTGACTTGAGAACACCACAATAAACCCCCTGATTATGATTAAAACTAAATAGAAACCTTTAATGAATAAGTGGATGATATTTGAGATTGGACTACGACGGTCGGCGCCGCGGCAAATGTTGATGGACAAAGTTGTAAACACCATTAAGGTAAAGCAAAATAGACTCAAATACAAAGTAAAAGAGGTGTAGATGAAGGCAAATGTGAATATGCAAGTCAGTAAGCGAAGCCGACAGCCGTCAATCAAAAGGTAAAAACCGGTAGCCGTCGACTCAGACGTGAAGATTACAGGCGACGTGGAGTGGTCTCGCACTGGTACAGTTATTGGATGCGATCGTAATTGTCGTTGCGTCATTTTATATTTCACTGCAAGTTACTTGATCATGCTCGTGTAGCTTTATGTTTGTTGATGGCGTTGACACCGTTGAGTGAAATTAATCTTCAAGTCGGTTGATAAGTGTTGTAAACTTTGATAATTTTCATAATGACAACTTTTCGGTAGGTTGCACTTCATTTGAAATTAGTATCTAGTAATACGATAAATAAAACCTATTTTCAACTTAGTTTGCACAAAGAAAATAACTTTGTAGATATATCAGGGGCAAGCATTCAAAACTTTTACATTCAGCATTCAGTTGAAATGGTTAATTATTTCCGCCACAATGTCATTGTTACCATGAACCCAACAAAACCACGAATAAAAACCAATATAACGATATAATTAAAGTAGAAATACACAAAAGCGAGACTCCAAAGATTCCGGTAGCCAATATTTACCAACAAGCCCGGTACAAATCAACATCACAAACTATTATAGTCCAAGTGACGCGTAACAAAAAGATTTTTAAATAAATTGCTTCGGGGCCGGCACAAAAACCGACCACACTCAACAATGAAAGGATCCGTAGTTTCTAAACATTATGATGAATTCACAAAGGGACCGACTGAGGCTATTTGATATGTCCGTGGTGAGATTTCTAGAAAGGGTGTCTTTCTTTGATGTGATTATTTTCTTTAAATTTTTTTTTACATTGGAAGCTAGGTGGGCTTGTTAAAGATGTGTTGACGCAGACCGTACTTCAACCGTTTTTATATATTGACCAAACGTGTGATTTTTATAAACATCCCTTTACAAAGATTACGAAACTGCAATTTGTTATAGTCATAGTTCGAGAATAAATGATCTCATGTTGTTTTTGCAGATTTATCATAATACCAATGACCTCGAGAAGACTTTCTAAACCATTCAATAGCTTAATTATTAAGACTGTTATATTGCCAAAACACGTTAGGCTAAACGCATCTCAAAACGTTCATATAATTTATGACGCACATCTTTATTTACGAGTCCATGTATATTATATAAATGTTGTATTTATTAATCATCATAAAAATGCCATTAATTAAGTTTAAATTAACTTATCAGTGACCTATACTTTTTTATTTTTTCTTTCTGCAATAAATTAAAATGTCAATCTTGTAAGTGTTGTTGCCAAAAAATATTTATGAACTCACAAAGCAGCTGAAGGTCAATTCGTTAAAAACTCTTGGAAATAAATGAGATGTACTCACGTCCTGCCACTAACTACTATGGCGCCATATTTGAGGCAATGGGTATAAAAAATAAGAGAGATGAAGTATCAATATTTTGATTTATTATTATCCAATATAAAGAATAAGATAATCATGACTTTCGCATTCTTCAATAATCTAGCTTTACACTTGGATCCCTTTGCCGTTTTAGATTTTTTCTGGGTACGTTTAATGTTTCTTATTTCAATTTGTTGTGCAATAATAGTATTGAAGGATTATGCAGTCTACCATTTCGCACGTCAATTATATGAGTCGTAGTCTATTTCGTTTCTGCTTCGTCTGTTTTATAATGCAGATACTTATATGGCAACATATAATTAGAAGTTCGTCGTAAAGAGTTAGATTTAATTTTCATAACAGACTAATTAAAATATCTAATATAGATAGTCTATACTGTTATTACAAAATAATAGTTGGTAACTGATTCCATTCAGAAATTATATTTTACTAGCCCGCATGAAATAGTTTTATATTTTCCTGGGATAAAAAGTAGCCTATGTCCTTTCACAGGCTCTAGACAATCTGTGTACCAAATTTCATTTAAATCGGTTCAGTAGTTTTGGCGTGAAAGCGTGACAGACAGGCAGAGTTACTTTCGAATTTATAATATTAGTAAGGATTATGTGGCTACGTTATTCTTGATCGTTACAGATTTATTGTTGTTGTTGTATTACAGATTTATTATGAGATTGTTTTTTAATCATCTAATTATTTCAATACAGATAAACCCACCAGCAACAGCTAGTCTAAAATATCAAATAACAGTTCTGTGATTAAATGTTTTCACTAATCCATGACCTTCGACCTCTGATGGTCAGTTATCCCCCCAATCCGACTCGCGATTTATTAAAACAAATTGATTTGCTGCGTGACGTTAGAAACGTGGTTTTGCTTTTATAAAAACATGCAATGCATGATTTTTTTTATTTTTAGATCAGATAAGTTCAGATGTACCATAAATTTGAGTGATTGATTATAAATTTTTTGCAATAATTTCAATAATCAAATTTGCCTTACAATGTTTTTAACAGTATACAGGGGAAATAAATCGCCTGCTACTTTTATAAATCGTACCCAATATTACCAATAAAATTAAATATAAAAATACCTGTGAAAACAACATTGTTTATGTTTCTAATCATGCATAATAATATATATACCTACAAACATAAATAATTATTATGTTCCGAGAAAAGATGTAAAAGTACAGCAACACATTAAATAACATGAAAACAAAATAAACTCTCATATTTTATTTCATTGTTTTTGCATAGAATAAACATTTTGCATGTTTTGTTTGTTCTCGAATAATTTCAAGTCAACTGAATCTCTAGGGTCAAAGGAAATATACATAATACGTCCAAGTCGAAAGGCATGCGTATAAATCTACGTCAGTTTTGATGCATCACGTCTAAATCTTCCATCAGCAAACAATGTGCCGCCTTATCTCACATTTGGTTGGGAAAAAATATAGGCGATATCGCTTTTGGATATTGAATGGGCATTCCAAAGCTTATGGTAATGGCTGATTCAAATAATCATGCATTTAGATATACATTTTATTTAAATGTCGTTGTTTGATATAAAATTAAGATATATTATGCATCAGCTGATTTATCAGCAAACACTAGATTCAGAAAGATGATAGGTAACATTAGGTAATTTAGAAGAACAGATTTACAAATCTAATCCCTGATTTATTTTAAAGTAGATTACAATGAAGTTGGTTTATTTAGAAATAATAATACGAATATATTTTTTTACAATTTCAGCCCTCTTGTATATCCATGTTACAGTGCATATATGAAATAACAGTACAGCAAATATACCAGTCAGCAGTCTAGCAGATAAACAGTGATCGCAGTATACTGTGTAATGAGTCGATCCGAGAGAGACGTTCGCAACAATAGCGAATAAATTTCAAACTTAATTTTATTTATCACCGATTGAGAAACAATGAGTTTTGTTGCATTTCTGTCGCGGCTATTTGTAGATTTCTAAGATTTGTGATGACTGCCTCGGTGGCGTAGTTGTATTACGGTACGACTGCAATGCTGAGGTTTCGGGTTCGATCCCCGGGTCGGGCAAAGTGATATTGGGTTTTTCTATTCAGTATCAGCCCGGAGTCTGAAATTTGTGCCCGATATGGCGATAGGCTCGCCCCCTATCACATCATGGGACAGAATAAACATGGCGAAAAGTGGGTGCATTAGTTGCGCCTCTGCCTACCCCTTCGGGGATAAAAGGCGTGAGTATGCGTTTTATTTATAATACTGGTCTTAGTAGTCAAAGTAAACTTATGTTTTTTCTTAATTAGGTACCTACTCGCGCCTTGACCAGCATGGAACTAAGTTTGTGACATAATAATTAGGTATTAAAAAAGTACATAGCTTATATCCTTTTTTGGAGTTCAAGCTTTCAACGTGCCAAATTTCATCAAAATTGGTTAAGTGATTTAGTCATGAAAATGTTACTTCTGGATTCATAATTAGTATGAATTCACATTTTTTTGACATTCCTAGTTAAAAATTACGTCATGTGTTGAATCGAAATTTGCAGTACTCTATATGTCACATTCTGAGTGATATTGCAGGCGGACACCAATAATGCTACTGTGGCAGCAGACGGGCAAATGCCATCGGGCAAGCGATATCTTGTCACTTAAATGATAAAAAAACTTAATAATAATAGGTAGTTGTTCTTCGTGTAGATTGATCTGAGCTGTTAAGCCATTATTTGACTCTGAAAGATTAACGGCAATTTATTTTATAGCCACATAATTAAGTTTTGATATAAAATATAATTGCAGTTGTAATTAAAATCAATTTGTTGATAGTTGTGCAATATTTCCAACCATGAATCAAGAATTTGGGATTCGATTTTTATTGGCAGCAAAAATGTTATTCCGGTACCGGGAATCGAACCCGAGCCTCCTGGGTGAGAGCCAGGTATCCTAGCCACTAGACCATACCGGATTCGAGAGAACTGCCCAAATTATCATGAATGTGGGCCAACTATACATACTTTTTTTTATAAATGATTAGGGTATTTAGATTCCCTTAAGGGCAAATGAAATAGACTCTTAAAAGGGGAGATGGTAAAGAAATGATTTTATGGGAAAACGTTCAATTATTTTCCGCTATTATTCATTCTTCCCAATTTTTAAATGGTTTATTCATCTATACTAATATTATAAAGAAGAAAGATTTGATCGTTTGTATTGAATAGGCTCCGAAACTACTGGGCCGATTGAAAAATCTTTCACCAATATAAAGCTACATTATCAGCGAGTAACATGGGCTACTTTTTATCCCGGGGAAATATAAAGCGGGACTTTTATCCCGGAAAAACTCATTCACGCGGGCGGAGCGGCAAGTAGAAGTCTAGTTATTGATATATTCGGTTCATTATGATTTTAACTGAGAAGAATCATCAAGAAACTCAAGTCAGCTCCCTGCAATGTTATATACAACCTCTTAAGTTGCTATAAACCTGGTTACTAATTAATAGAGAAAGACTATTGTTCGAATGTAAAGACTTTGTTACTTACATGCAAAGAATTCTAAGATTATATAGAGCGGACATTAGGAAAATTGTCATACAAAAATTTTGAGCCTTTTCGTCAGTACCTACCTAACTCAATCTACCGTGAAATAACCAAACTCTATGTTAAATTCATTAGAACATACTTTGACATGATCGTAATGCGCAAATTGGCATATTTCCATCCAAAATATTGTTTTCTTTACAAAATGAAAGCATACCGATACGTCTTGTCACACGGACGTGTCAGATAAGACAGCGACTTATTAACTTTTGGATGAAAAATTTGGTCCTGATGTCCGGTCTATAACTAACTATACTGTTTAATCTCTTTGCTTACATGTGACCGTTGTAGACAGTCAATTTACTAGTACAACCTTTTTTTATAAATAATCTACCCATTTAATTCTTTATTCAATTTAAAATTTCAAAAATAGAACAAAGTGCCTCGTTAACATTCAAAAAAGAATTATTCGGAATTCGAAATTCAAATCAAATACGTCCGTTTGTTAAATACGCGACTTATTATATGGTAAGCAGCGCCATTAGCATGTCTGGCTGCACCGCGAGCCTGTCTCCGCCGACGGCTGTCGATCAACGTCACTCAGTCGGCGTCGACGGTTGCCGACTTACACCGACAACGTTCGACGTTAGCCGACGTGCGCCGACAGTTGACGATCTCTGCCCGATGTTTATCCCGTCGGAGCGATTGTCTCTCCTTAAACGGCAGCTGGGCCCTTTGTTTGATGTGACAATGTGATTTTTTTTAAATGCCTCATGTAAATGGTAATTATCATAAATGCGGTCTGTGATGGAAATGTGAGGGTTAGATGTATCTTTGAGACGTGAGTTGGTCGAATAATTGGGTTCGGTGTTCTTCTGAAGTCCGCTTTGTTTTAGCCCGACGGAATTGACTCTAATGTTTTTGACGGCGACTTAGTCGAAAACAATAAGGACTGTTTGTCATATCAAAAATAATTTAAACTATAATAAAACATTGTATTTTAATTAATATAAAGCATAACTTATTAAATTACTCTCAAAAGATAAGCCAGGAATGAACTAGTTCATTGACTATTAGTCAAGCTGTTCATTTCTGCAGTCGGTAAGTCTATAGCCATATCGAGCATAAATTCAAATGTAAACAATCTAAATGCATTATATTCTCAATACAAAAACTCACGCATCAAAGATGACAGGCCAGCATGGGATTTCACAGCCCTACCCCATGAGGCGCTAAAAAGTTTTAAATAACATTTAAGAATGATTCCTTATGTTTACGCGAATGTTAGACATTGAAATTAAACTATTATAACGGATTTTATCGCGGTTTTTTATTTTATTTTCTCCCGACGTTTCGAAGGCTTTGCAGCACTTCGTGGTCACGGGGCGGACTGAGGTGTTGGTGGTCCGAAAAGTTAGTGTTACAAATCTACCTTCAATTTACAATTATACAATATAAAGATGTTAGTCATTGTTTGCGGTCCGGTCTACGCAGTAAGAGCTCACAATGTCTTGAGGTCTGGCAGCAGGTCTTTTGGGGCCCGATTTAATTAGATGTATGACCGGGTCCCAGGCTTGTGCAAGTTTCCAACCATCTTCTCTATTGAAATTAGGATGTTTTTTGATCTCAATAGCCTCGCGGATCATACTAGGCAGGAATCGGTGTTCTTTGGCAAGGATTTGTGGCTTGTCGAATCTAAGGTAATGGTTGGAGCCTTCTTCTGAGTGTTCAGCTACTGCAGACTTCGTAGAGCGTCGGTGTTTAACGTCAGCTATATGTTCTTTTACGCGGGTCCCTATATGTCTTTTTGTTTGACCAATATAAGAGAACATACATCTTATTAAATCGGGCCCCAAAAGACCTGCTGCCAGACCTCAAGACATTGTGAGCTCTTACTGCGTAGACCGGACCGCAAACAATGACTAACATCTTTATATTGTATAATTGTAAATTGAAGGTAGATTTGTAACACTAACTTTTCGGACCACCAACACCTCAGTCCGCCCCGTGACCACGAAGTGCTGCAAAGCCTTCGAAACGTCGGGAGAAAATAAAATAAAAAACCGCGATAAAATCCGTTATAATAGTTTAATTTCAACATTTAAGAACTGCAAACTCGTTATTTCATGACCGTTACACTTCGCCTATTACTTATCATAAATTCTTGAAGCATGAATTAAATCCCTTCAAATAATAAATAAAAAACGTATTAAGTTACTCGTCATGCCAATTTATGCAGTAAAATAGAGCGTTGTCTATTGTCAAGTTTTTACAATAGTTTTTGCACAACCCACTGAATTATACACTTCAACAAGCTTTTTATTCTTTTTAATCTCTTTATAGATTCACATCAATTCGGATTCCTTTGTGTTGTGCGATTTATTTTGATTTTATCTTTTAAGTCAGTATTCACGGCCTATTTTCACACTCGATCGGATTAGAAAACTTATCTGTACCTTTTATATTATTTTATTGTGCTCTATTTTATTGCACAACCCTATTTGTAAAAGATTATATTTATTATAATTAAAAAGGAATTTTATTTTTAAGAACCATTGCACAGCGTACCAATTTATGATGATTTTTCAATCGATTTAATAATTATATATTCACTTATAATACCACAAGAGCTTCAAAATTATCGGGTATTTTCCGATAGGTTCGTTGCAAACAAATGAAGGAGTTTTCAGGTTAAAAAATCACGAGCGCGAAGCGCGAGTGATTTTTCCTGAAAAACTTGACGACTTTATTTGTTTGCAGGGAACCTTGAGGGAAATGCCAGATAATTTTGAAGCTCGTGTGGTATTCGGGGGATTATTTTTCCGTCCCAAATGTCGGCCAATAGAATTGCACCATGAGATGAAATGAACAGTCAACAAATAAGAATTTCATAATATATAGTAACTACCAGAGAAAATATTCAAAAAATTATCACATATAATACCACAAGAGCTTCAAAATTATCGGGTATTTTCCGATAGGTTCGTTGCAAACAAATGAAGGAGTTTTCAGGTTAAAAAATCACGAGCGCGAAGCGCGAGTGATTTTTCCTGAAAAACTTGACGACTTCATTTGTTTGCAGGGAACCTTGAGGGAAATGCCAGATAATTTTGAAGCTCGTGTGGTATTCGGGGGATTATTTTTCCGTCCCAAATGTCGGCCAATAGAATTGCACCATGAGATGAAATGAACAGTCAACAAATAAGAATTTCATAATATATAGTAACGACCAGAGAAAATATTCAAAAAAAATTGTTTCTTATTATATAGTAACGACCAGAGAAAATATTCAAAAAAATTGTCAGTATAATACCATGTAGGTTGTACCACGTGACGTCGAATGGTGCAATTCTATTGGTCGATATTTGGCTCGGAAAAATAATCATCAATATTTTTTTTTGTTTTTTACAATAATATGTAACAATATTTTTTATATAATCATGATTATTTTATGTAACTAAGTAGGTATATGAAATGATATCAAAATAATTGAGACGACATTCATTATTCGCGCATTATACAAAACGGCTTAACTGACTTCGATGCAGATATCACTTCAGTAAGCATTAACGCTATAAAACCAAGAAATTTTACTATAAAGAAAAATCAAATTCCACGCGAATAGCATACACTGGTGGTAGGTCTCTCATATATGTAAGAGTCCGTCTGGGTGAGTTCCACCGCAATGTCTATTTCTACCGCCAAGCAGCAGTGTGCATGCACAACAGTGCACCGAAACACAACAGTGTTTTGGTTTGAAGGACATTGTAGCCAGTGTAACTACTGGACATAATGAGACTTAACATCTTATGTCTCAGGATAACGAGCGCAGTGGAATGCCACACAGTACTTTGTAACTCAAGATGCTGCATGGTGTTGCTACTGTTTATGGGTGGTCGTATCGCTAACCATCAGACGAACGGCATGCTCGTCTCGTCATTCAATGCAATAATAAAAAATACACATGACACAGGAACACAGGAACTATCGATCTACACCCGATTCGCATTTTTTACCCGAACTAACAACGCAAATGAATTCCCCGCATGTTGCGCGTATGAGCGTGTATATCACAATAGGTGTGACAGGCGTATTTGTATGCCCTGCGTGCGTTGCGCGTGCGTGCTCGAGCAAATTTTTATGCCGCGCTTCTGAGAAGGCCTGGATGGGTGGCCGGGCTTTGATGGGGTTAACGTCTTTCGGACAAATCTGCGCTTTTTTGAGGTGTAAACTCTTTGAGGTTTTAATTTGCGTTAGGAGAGTTAATTTTGTTTTAATAATAAGTAGTATCATGCAGTGTCTATTTATCTAATGATCTGGGTGCTACTGTATATGGGTGGTGTTGAGTGCCTCATGCTACAGGGAAGAATGAATTAGTGAAATATGCAACGAACTTAAAGTGATTGATATAAAATAGTCGTAAATGGTTTAAGTGATATTGCATTTGTATTTGAATTGGGTGGGATTGAGTTCTTTAGCCTTCTATGTAACTCCGGTATGGTCTAGTGGCTAGGATACCTGGCTCTCACCCAGGAGGCTCGGGTTTGATTCCCGGTACCGGAATATTATTTTTATGTTAAGTGATTTGTTCAGTTTAATTTGATGTTCAAAAACTTGTCTGTCGTGGCTTTGTTTTCTTCAATATAAAGGGCAACTCCGGTATGGTGTAGTTGCTAGGATACCTGGTTCTCACCCAGGGGCTCGGGTTCGATTCACGGTACCGGAATGCTAATATTTTAACATTAGCATTTTTGCATTATTTTATTAAGTGTTCACGGTTTTAAATATTCCATAAGGGGAGACAGACAAACAATCTCTTACATGATGCCAAGTATTACTGTAACAATACCCATACTAAGAAACTTGTTTGGATCTGGAATAAACTCAACATAATCCGCTGTTTAAACTGCACTGCGCAGTGTGCACTCCCAACTAATCCCACAACAATGAAACAAACCTATTGTCACCCAGAGATCTTGTCAGCTATCAACCGGTAGCGATGTGTGACTTTATTTGGGGTTTTGTATGTTTTTGTGTCACTGCGAAGAGGACATCGGACTTTATCGTGAGTGTAACTTCCAAATGTAATGTTTAAAAGAAATGTTTGCATAAAAATGTTCCAAGACTGCATTGCTGGTTGATCACAGAAATATGAAGAAAAAGAATTTCGCATTCTGCTAACCCGCACTAGGCCAGCATGGTGGAACTACTAAGTACTACTAGTAACTAAGGCTTATAACCCTTTTAGTAGTCGAGGAGGCCCGTGCTCATCACCGGGCAGTGTCTAATACGGGGCTATATTATTATTATTTACCACAGATTTAATTTTATGGGATATTCACCTTGTTGAATAAGTGAATGATGAATAACAAATTAAAATTGAGAATTACAAATTTACTTCGAAGTTTAATGAAACTGTAACTACACATAGTCAACATAATTATGGTTTAATAATTTTTATTGAACATTTTGTATCTAAAAACCTTTAAATTGAAGATGTAACGAACGCTTATGTTTTTTGAAATGACAATAAAATTATGATCTCACTGAGAATTCTCACGATTGAAACAAAGTAGAAGCATCTTTGATGCTAGATGCCAGAGAAGAATAAATAATCTTTTCTTTTTGCTTTCTTTTTTTTGACTGCCTCGGTGGCGTAGTTGTATTACGGTACGACTGCAAGGCTGAGATCTCGGGTTCGATCCCCGGGTCGGGCAAAGTGATATTGGATTTTTCTATTCAGTATCAGCCCGGAGTCTGGAATTTGTGCCCGGTATGGCGATAGGCTCGCCCCCTATCACATCATGGGACGGAATACGCGTGGCGAAAAGTGGGTGCACTAGTTGCGCCTCTGCCTACCCCTTCGGGGATAAAAGGCGTGAGCACGCGCGTTGCGTTGCGTTTCTTTTTGCTTTCTAGATCCTAGCACCAGACCGGGATAAGGGCAGGCAGAAAGATATGAGAAAGAAATGCAACAATATGACAAATTCACACCCCAACCACCGCGGCTTTGCTCATGACGTTTGTGTCAAAATAGCCGGTATTGTTTGCATACTTCACGCCCTTTGTTCCTTCTTGGAAGGGCTGAACGTAACGCGTTCTCTGAAAACGTGTGAATGGAATATTTATGTAGGCTAATCGTATACTTAAATGTGTTAAGGATGTGTTATAGCGGCGGTTTTTAAAAAGCAGTGTATCCAGTTACAAATGTAAACAAATATAATATAGTTTAAAATTGATCTTTTTTAGGAACTGATAATTCTGGCAATGCCAAAATGCTAGTTATATACATTGAAATTATATATTCATGTTGAGTTACTTAATTATACTTACATTATAGCTCCACTTTTTATAATTGTATTGTTAAGACAGCTGGGAAACCTAAATAAATCGTTTGTGACGAAATTAAACCGAATACAATAAATTACCCATGCTAACCTTCAAGATTAGCGATATAGCTTACAAACCCGTATATTGCGAATCAATAACGCATCAAAAAATTTGCCCTCTCCAAACAAAAAATGGGATACAAATGATCCAGAAAATAACATATCAAAAATGGTAATAACGCAGCGTCACGTCGGATCACGGCAAATTGGGACATCACGTCGTGTAAACACGCGTGTCACGTCACGCGGTGATGTTTATTCAAATTATTCCACATCCTCATCCTCATCCGCATGGCTAGGGTTGTCAAAAACAATACATTTACACTGAAAAATTGCTTCATAAGAACAATGTGGGTAAGATAGCCTCAATATAATAACATAAAATAAAAATTTAGGTATAATTAGGATTGAAATATCAAGTACAGTCACTACAACTGGTAAGATACTCTCTTACAATACTTTCCGAAATCCTTGGGTGGAGATCTATGCTACCCGGAAACGATGTATGGTGAAGTATCTAAGATTTTCTAAATGGTATTTTACCGATTGATTATAACTGATAAAAGTTATAGCAGGTAACAAAGTAAATGGCGCCTTGTGTGCAATAGTGAGTAGCCAGGCAGTGTCTGAAAAGGCAAGAATGGCTATTCACAATGGTGTGCTGGTGCCGACGCTTATGTATGGAAGTGAATGTTGGGTTGGCAAAAGAAGCACGAAAGTCGAATAATTGCTGATCGGATGAGGTATGATAAGAGATCGATGTAAGTTGAAGGATGATGTGGTGACTAAGATTGAAAGAAGTATGCTGAGATGAGATGGTTTGGGCACGTGGAGACTGGAGAGGATGGATGAAAGACGGAACACAAAAGGTATTTATCGAGCGAATATGGATGGTACGGCTGGAAGGGGACGCCCCAGGCGAACGTTCTCTGACCAAATAAATGATCTTCTCCGAAAAGGACAGGTCAGGAGTACCCTTAACCGACGCAAATGTATTAAAAGAACTTTGAATGTGGCAGAGGCGAAAGAGGTGTGTCAAGATCGTAGCATGTGGCGCTCAATAGTCTCTGCCTACCCCTATGGGATAAGGACGTGCATTTGTATGTATGATAAAAGTAATATGGACTCACAAGTTAGAACAGTAAAAATGCATTTTATGTATTAATTTTAAGTGTTATAACTAATTAATATTATTATTATTATTTTTTATTTCTAAATATTGTTTTTTATACCTGATATTTTTACAATGTTTTCTTTTAAAACACTGTTTATTTTCCTTTGGTCAATATTTTTGTACGAGTGCCAACCTTGCATCTCTCTCGTTACTCGGTGTATGAATGTTTCATGCACACGCCCCCACCTGATTCGGTAATTTCACTTTGTGACACCAGCGGAATGAGTAAATATGATTTTTGCACGAACATTCTTCCTGTCGATTGTCGAGTTTTGTTTCATAATATTTATAATTGGTAGGCATGCTTCGATGGCGTAGTTAAACTCCCCTAAGTATAACAGAAATGTCTATTTCTGCATTTTCTGTCAATTAAGCACTGCTCGATTCCATTTGAAAAGACGCTGTAACTTGTAGAGCGGTATAGAGCGATATTACTAATTCAATCTCACGTTTGAGTAAAATCTCAAGTAGACATTTAATGTATTGAACTATTTAATAATCCAAGCTTAAGCTGTCATTTAAGAGCTTGTTCTCAGCTCTCAGTACATAAAAAAAAACTTACCCGTCAAAATCCATCACATATTGTAACTTAAGATGTAATTTGAGCTGATGTTGATATGGTTCATTAAATAGCAACTATCTTAAGATGCTGACCTTAATTTGACAGCGTATCAGCTAATACCGCAATTCAGAGTAAAATTTTGTTGCTTCTATTAATACGGCCCTTAGAAGAATGAACCGCAGTTCAGTACTGCACTCTTGACTTTCTATATTATCTTACTGATATTATAAATACGAATGTTTGGATGTTTATTAGAAGTAAACGTAAAAACTGCAGCACGGTTTCTGACGAAATTTAGCATGTCCTGAATTAACATATAGGTGGCGCTATGAATTGTTACAATGTTTTATTTTATTTATTAAGCTATTGCATAGCTTCTATCGCGGGCCTTGAGCGTGGAGACCGAATCCAGAAATTCCGTAACCAAAATAACCTGACATCTTTTTTATCTTATTAATATGAACCTTAAATACAATGCGTAGAAGTTATAATTCTTGAAACGAGTATATTTTTATTTATTTTATTTATTAAAGTCAATAAAACCATTTCTTACTAATCTAATATGAACCTTAAATACATTGCGTAGAAGCTATTTCCCCAGCGTTGGCACGGCACGAGTACAAAAGAATCGAACGTAACATTCTTTTTTCAAATTTTGATTTATTCTACTTTGGTTGTGATGACCATTGCATTTCTGGCATTTATCAATAACAAGACTAAACGTGCGTTGCTCGCGTTTAAAAATCTACTTTATGTGGTAAGCGTAAGATCGAATTTGTGTTTAGTCAATCAAAATTTGTGATAAAAAATGCTATGCAATAGCTTTACCGCGGCAGTCTCCGAGTGCCACACGTATTTTTTATTGATATTTATTTCGTTCGAAACTTACACTTTTTATTTATTTTGCACTTTATATACAAAAGTATATAGGCGGACTTAATGCCAAAGGCATTCTCTCCCAGTCAACCTGTGGGTGGTGCAGAGATAAATAAGGTAGGTGCAACAAGGTCACTTGATTTAAATGAAACATACATATATAATCGTACATAAAAGTAAATATAGCAATTAATAAAATAAATACCTATCTTGAATATATACATAATATAAGTAAAATTGTAAATATATAACATACAAATTACACGTACATAAATACATATATAGGTATATAATATTATTATTAATGTGACGACTCTTCTGCTTCGTTCAACAGTAGCTCAGGTACTCTTCTTTTAAAGGCAAACCGAGAGGTGGCCGATCTGATTTTGAGGGGGAGTGAATTCCATAGAAGAATAGATTGGATAGCAAAGGATGAGTGAGTGAAGTTAGAGATATGGGGGGCATTTGAGGAGAAGATTGCTAGAAGAGCGGAGGTTCCTTCCTTTGTAACGAGAAAGGCTTTTCACGCGGCTAAAACCCCGAGCCACATCTAGTTATTGCATTAAGTTCTCGGTGGTGTTGCTAGTTGCTACTATACTAACTGCTTGTTTGATTAAAAATTACCCCCAAGATATAGTTGTAGATATACTTTTAATATATAGTATATATTAAAAGCATCTTATTTACAAGTCTCTCTTTTGTCGGTTGCCGGAGCCTTCGGTATTAGCTCGGTAAATGTTTAAATAAGTTAATGTGGTAAACATACGGTACCGCTTCCATGCCACGTTTCACCGAATCTTTTATTGCTTTAGTCTTTGTGTAAAATGCATTAGTCGCTTCAGCTTGAGAGAAGTTTGTTACTGAAGAATATGCGTTTGAATATTATGGCATATAGAGGATCGAGGAGCTATTTTCTGTGAGACAGTTCTAAATAGGTCGAGCCAGCACATTCATGCTTATAACAAATGGACGACATATTTTTTTATGTGTGATGACTTTAATTGTTTTATTGATGTTTATCTATCTATACTAATATTATAAAGAGGAAAGATTTGTATGTAAGTATGTTTGTAACGAATAAACTCAAAAACTACTGAACGGATTTCGATGAGATTTGGCACACGGGTAGATCATGTCCTGGATTAACACATAGGCTAATTTTTATACCGGAAAATACTTTTATCCCGGAAAAAAAAAATCACGCGGGCGAAGCCGCGATCACAAGTCTAGTAAGAAATACGCAAGCTATTTGATGAATGATCAGGACACTTCTCATGTAAGGAAAGCTGAAAACAGACTATAAATAAAGTCTAGAAATAGTTATCAATCTCAAAGACTTACAAAACGTCAGCGATGACTGGCAAAACACAGTTATCTCGCGAAGTCGCGGCAGGTAATGCGAGAAAAGCCTCGCGTTAATACGTTGTGTTCGTATGTTTGTCAGGCCTTGTCGGCAGTCATCAATCATACAACCAAAACAACTGGTAGTCACGTGTGCAACTCCGTCACGACTTGTACAGGAAGTTCAGATCAACGAAACGTGTGTTATAAAATGTCCTTGTCATTAGACTTCTTTGATACTTGTCACGAAATTAGTGTTTTGTTTTAAGAAGCCCAGTATAGGATTAATCTTTGCGATATTATACCTCTATAGATGTTATTATACCAAGATTTACATAAAAATACGTCGTTATTTTTGTAACACTTTTAAAGTAAGTTTAAGCCTAGTCTTTGTCTTCGGAGAGTTAAGTTCTGATCGAACTTCTGATCATGTTATATACACACTGTAGGTGTCTACCAAACCTGGACACTAGACTACTGAGTCTCAAAATCATATGATTTTATAATAACTATACAGTTATTAATGGTGGCACTATGGCAAGCAAGTTCTATGTATGATGTTCCAGAAGTAAGGGGGGGGGGGGGGATTAGGGTCTCCGGAAATCTGACAAACAAGCCGTCACTTCAATGATTTGTGTCACCCTTTATAATTTTGGTGCGTGATGGACTAAGGCCTAAACTCTCTCAGTAGGTAGTGGAGGAGACACGTGCTCAACAGTGGGTGGTATAGTACACGGCGGGTATTGTTACTATATTATTTTACATGCAATGTAACCTCAATGACTGCGATAATGCAATGGCAATGAGTAATATTAAGAGGAAATCACTATAAATTTAGGGTTGGCAAAGTATGATTGGTAAATTTTAACTAACATTTACTTCTTAAAAAACAATGCTTAAATATACGCCTTAAATATAATTATAATTTAAGGTATATAGGTCAGCTCATCAATTAACCCTACTATTTATTAAACATCATAATAGTAATTTATTTTAAGACCTAGCTCAACGTCAGGTGAGTTACAAAGTGAATACGAAATGCGAGCATACAGGCTGAATTTTTTAGTGATCTCTTTTAAGTTCACTCAAAGGCTGAGAGGCGACAGAGTAAAGCAAAGTGTTCGTAGCTTAAGGTTTAGTATTCAAAGCATTAGATTTTTAGATAACTACAGTGTGGTTTTGTTTGAAGTTTTTTCATACAAATGATGAGCACGTCTCTTGTTCGATGGTACATCATACTCGTCTATCAACAGTATAGAAATCAGAAAAGACTTTTATAAAAATATTTCCTCGGCTAATGACTGTATTTCTTTTTCTTCTTTAACTATTCAATAGTTTCACGTAATAGAATGTAATGCTATCAATAAATAATGACGTAATTAGAACTTGGACTTATATAATATACATGGTTTTGCACTGTCCTCGTTACCTTAAGACAGATGCCCCTGAATCCCTAGTGTGTTTGCTACAATTTCACAAATATTTCAATAAATATCCTTCAAATCGACGTAGTGCATAATGCTTGGTCGCAGTAATTGACAAAACAACTCTACTTTTATCTTCAAGTAATGCGTAAATAAGATAGTCTAGCGCCCCTAACATAAAGCAATAATTTCGACGTGTTGACATTACTCATAATATTTACATGTTAAGGCCGGCGTTGGTTTAAGTAAACATAATTTTTGACAGTGTTTATTCGTAATACTGGGATTTAGTATTTGTACGAGTCGACTAATGAGGGGGCTTTACTGATAGTAATAAATAATCATTATGTGGTTTTGAAAATTGTTCTTTCGCGTTAAATGAGACACAGTTTTATGATCATACGAAATGTTACTTTGGATTTAAACTACACAAACACACATCACGCCTTTACCCCCGAAGGGACGGACAGAGTTGCGACCAGGACATCCACTTTTCGTCATGTGTGTTCAGTCCCATGGTCCACCTCACCTGACTCGGGATTGCAACCCGGAACCTCAGAGTGCTGTCGTTCTGCGCGCTCTGTGTTGCGCAATAAAACTACGCCATTGAGGTAATCATAAACGGATTATAGACCAGTGGGTACAGGGGTCGATTCCCAGGTTGGACAATATTGACGGGTTTTTCTAACATTGTAAACTTTAGGTTCGTCGTAAAAACTACACTAAATAGTTTTTGCAAAATGCCTTTAAAAGATTGATGTGCCGACCCCACGTTGAAGTCGGTTAAGATCAACTGGTGGTAGGTCTCTCATTATGTAAGAGGCCGTCTGGGTGGGTACCACCGCAATGTCTATTTCTACCGCCAAGCAACAGTGTGCATGCACTGTTGTGTTTCGGTTTGAAGGACATTGTAGCCAGTATAACTACTGGACATAATGAGACTTAACATCTTATGTCTCAGGATGTCTAGCGCAGTGGAATGCCACACAGTACTTTGTAAGTCAAGGTGCTGGATGGTGTTGCTACTGTTTATGGGTGGTCGTATCGCTTACCATCAGGCGAACGGCATGCTCGTCTCGTCATCCAATGCAGTAAAAAAAAAAAAAAAAAACATCAATGCAAATAGGTAATGATATTGTGAACAGTGTATATTATAGCAAGGTTATGAGGACTCATTCGATTGACCGTCATATATTTACTGACCATAGAATTAGTAGTAACCCTGACTAATAAAACAGTTTAAATAAAATTTTACTACGTTTTCTTTTATGAAATAGGTTTACAATCCTTTGTTATAGATAAAATTTCATACTTTTTTTTCTAAGACGTGTTACATTTGGCTTTGCAAATCTTCTTTATCTATTTTATGTGAAATGTATTAAATTTTTAAGCCTTTTTTGAACATTAATACTGATTAATGATAAATTAACTACCGTCCGATGTTTCCCTCCATCAAAGAGTTTTTTAACATTCCAATTAGCTAACGCATAAATAACGAAGTCTTAATAAAAAAAAAGATAATTAAATAAACTACTAAAATGATAAGATGCTGTTAACAGCGATTAGTATCGGTTTCTAAAAATATTTGTTGCGCGGGCACCGAACGCGGGACCTCCCATAAACCACCCCATATACACTTTTATCTGTCTTTAACAATTTCGTTAACTCCTCGCTGGCATATAAATTAGGTACACTCGCCCTTTTATTATGTTGCGAAGCTTTTATGTTGTCAAGTAATTCTGAACTCTACATTTTCGAATTTAAGTTCAAATTGATACGGAGAAATTTCGTTGAGCGTTTATATCTTTTGCCCTAAGTGTGGCACATCGTCTCAAATTGCCCCATGCTAATAAAAAAGGGGAAGATGGGGTGGAATTTTGTTTATGGCTATCTTTATTTCGTATTTTATTTCTGTAAGGCAATACGTTTTAATAAAACCTGACGATGTTTTGAATCAGTTATTTTGATGGTTGATAATGATTTGACGTGAAATTATTCAACTCAATATAATTTATCGACGATTGTATCTAAATTATTTTGATAATTTATTTAATAAAAAACATGAAATGAGTATTAAGATTGTATCTAGATGAATTATCGTTTCATATTAAAATTATTTAATGTGATGCAAAAAGAGACTTTATTGCCACATCAAGAATCGTGACTTTTAAAAATAGAATCCTAAATCTCTTCGTTATTTATCTTCGAAATTACGACAGCGTGAGTGGTCATTCAGTTCGCTGGCCTAATGAAAGTGGCACGTTTATATTTAACAGTAGCAAAACCAGCCAGGATCTAAGAACACTGCATGTCACTGCACTGCGCCTTGTGGTCAATTGCTCAGTCTCATAACACTTATCCACTCTGGCGGCAATGTTTTGTATATAGATACTACAACAAACGTACATACAGTAGTTCAAGTAAGTTTTTATAAATTGTACCAGCAATAAACCTTTCTTTCTTACATTTCTTGGTGGTAGAAAGAGACAAAGCATTGATACCATAGACCTGTGAATAGAGACCTACCACGAAGTAAAACGTTAATATGATGGGGTATTTTAAAATGACAATTCACTTTAAGATGTATTATTTAAAAGATATATAGTAGGATTGTAAATTCGTAGACGCAAGGATTAGAACCCTGACACTTCATTCAGAAGGCATAGCTTATCCGTTGAGCCAGTGCAATCTCTTAGCATTCACTTTTTAGTCCATTGTTAATAAACAATTCACAATATAATCGGATATTGTTTTGTATAAAAACTTTAAAAAAATAATTTCACTTTTTTATCTTTTGTGTATAAGTTGTGGTTAGATTAATTATCTTTCAACAGAGATAGCTTAAGGCGATCACTTTAAAACATAAAGGATAAAACTTTAAGAAGAAATGGTTTAGAATATCGAATTTTTATATTTCATACTAATAAAAGGATTAAGAAGGTCCTTTAGTTTACGAATACAACAGATTACATAACCTATGAAGATATATTATTATGTATTTCATGAAAATCTTTTCCTGTTTTTTACACAATTTTATAGCACGTTGGAGAGCAGCAGCATCACCTGATTTTACGTAATTTAATGAGGACTGAACATCATCAATATACAATGAATTATGAAAGCATTACTGACTCGAAAGAGGAAGAATGGAGATTAGACCCAAACTGCCATTTTACACCGATTATAAACACTATTGCAGTGATAACAGCAGCGTCATATCAATCTAACTTTATCTTTCACATAATCAGTGAGACTCTGAAGGATCAAATACCCCGCACTCCCCTATTGCTAACTTTTGAGTCCGGCAGCGCTTCCACAATTCTATTAGGTATGTGTGTCTATATGGTTTCTATTATGATTCGAAGAGATAACTTCATATCAAGTAACGCACAAACTGGTGTTCAAGATTCATCCTTTAAAAAAATGAAGCGTGACTTCCTTACCAAAGTTTAAAAATTAATAGTTTTTGTGCATTGAAAGGTACAAATCTATGACAGTTATGCATTTAGGATCTCAACAAAAGCAGTGATTAACCTAATCCAAATTTTTTTTCTCTTAAATTATAACGTGACAAAACAATGATAAATTAAAATGATGATTATATCGTTTAGTAAAGGGGTTAGCAGAGATTATAGGATAAGTTATCAGGGGAGGTCGGTGTCAATTTGCAGTGAATTTACAATAGTCATAAACAATAGCTGGGATTAGGAGATTACGTGTGCTTTGTCGTTAATACTTTAAGAGCGTGCTAACAGTGTGGAACTCATTCGATTCCCGGATTGAGTAAGAAGGATGAATTACAACAAAAATTCGTCGAACTAGTGAATGTCCCTTCAAAGTAGTTTGCTATTTCTGATATTAAAACAAACAGGCAAAATATTAAAATACGATTCATTGCATTTAAAACATAGAGATGTATTAAAAATAATATTTTTTTTTGCGCTGTGGTTTCATTTAGTTTACAGGTAACACTACCGCAATTAAAAATCATAATCGTCTAAAAAATCCTTAAACCATAATATGCTAACAATGTGCTTAGAACTGATTAAAGTATTCTGATTCTTTTCCGCATTATTATCAACTGAGCAACAACCCCTATTATTCACCCAAAATGTTTACAAACTAAATCGCTGAAAATATCTCGGACCCCACATAGAGCTGAGAATAAAAACAAAAAATTAATATTACACAAATATTTCAATAAAAACAACTCGTAACGGTGTTCAGAACGTAAACATTTATTTTTAGATGTTTTAACACGAATACTGGGAATTATGAAAAACATTCGTAAACTCTACCTTGGATTTTGCTCTGGAATTTGAGGGTCAAGAGTTGGATATACCTTGGGGAGTAGTGGGTAGACTTGTATTAGTTTAGACTCTAGATCAATCGCTAATATACTTAAATATTATAAAACTACATAAGACCCCCGCCGCGTCTGTGTGTCTGGAGTCTGGACACGATAAACTTGAAAATTTCCGAACTGATTTCGATAAAATTTGGTTTGAAGATAGTTTGAGACACCGCAGAGGACATAGACTATTTTTTATCTCGCAGAAATATACGTATAGTGGGGACTTTTATCCCGATGTTTTTATAATGCGCGGATCTGCTAGCCCAAGCTGGTACTTTCTTAATTAGGTGGGAGACTGATATATTATCTATACTAATATTATAAAGCTGAAGAGTTTGTTTGTTTGAACGCGCTAATCTCAGGAACTACTAGACCGATTTTGAAAATTCTTTCACTAATAGGAAGCTACTACATTACTCCTGAATGCTATAGGCTTTTTATCCCGGAAAAACTTTTCCACGCGGGCGGAGCCGCGAGCAATTTACAATATTTAGATCGTGTCCAAAATTTTAGAATTATGTTATGTAGCGCATAGGCAAGTAGAATACACAATAACTGTGATGCGAAATATTAAATTAAAGTTTCCTTTTTTGTTAATCCTATTGCAATAAAGATACCGACTATTTTACAACTACTATAATAATATGATCGTAATACTAGCTAACCGAACGTTTGTAGTCATAAATTATATCTGTCCCAATAATGTAGAATATAACCAACATTATGTTTACTAAAATATAGGTCGATAGATACTCTATCTAAATTATCTATCTAAATCGATTAATCGCTTAGAATTAACTATCGACATAATATTAAGGCCGTACGATATGCCGAATTGATTTATGAGGTAATGAGGTGCATTGGTTATCGTTTTTATATAGTGAAATATTTATCATTATTATTTGATATCTGTCGATAATTCGAGAATTCCTTGTACTTGGAAATTTTAAACGTTCGCGTTATGAAATTTAGGTAGTTAGGTGTAGTCAATCCGGGTTCGAACTCAAAATAATCACAAACGTAGTTATCTTCATAAAGTACTATTTTATACTATGCTTGTTATCAAGATACTGTGATAAAAATAACCACGTTTTCTGGTAATAGACAAACAAATATTATTTTTTAAAACAACCAGGTCTTATATTCTAGAAACTTCTTTACAAAATCCGTGACAAAATCCACATTACGAACACAAGGTCCTTGAAAATATAGCGAAACTGCAGTTAAATATAGCTGTCATGAAGCATTGTACTGGCAAGCGCCGTTCAAAATAAATTATCTAAAACAAGTGTATTGACTGCCGAAATGTACAATGAACGTGATTATTGGAGGCGTTTAGTATTGTCTTGTCACTTTTGAAGTGCGCCGGTTGGCGGGCCGTTAAAAGCGCGGTACGGAATACGCCAATAAAACTTTATTACTTCGGCTTGGTCACGTTCGAAAGGTTTTGAAGTTATGAGTTTGCTGGAAAAATCCAGGATTGGTGTTTCGGTGGCATTGGTTGATTACTTGAACTTGTATAAAATATCGTAACGAATATCGAGAGTTCTGTTGAAGGATGTTAGATCAAAATTTGGAGTATTTCTAACAATGTGGACGATAAAGTGGACCATAGCCTAGTTGGGAATGGAACGGTCTGCCAAGACAATGTCCGGAAGTTCAAAACCCAAGTCACCTCGAACTTTTCGAAGTTACGTGTGTATTGTTTAACAAGTATCGTTCGCTTTATCGGTGAAGGAAAACACCGTGAGGAAAGCTACATACCTGAGAATTCTCCATAAGAATTTCGAGGGTATGTGAAGTCTGCCAACCCGCACTAGGCCAGCGTGGTGGACTAAGGATTGGTAGTAGAGGAGGCCCGTGCTCAGCAGTGGGTAGTATGTACTACAGGGCTGATTGCATTCTTTGAGTATATTAACAATATTGCATTGCATAAGAATTTTATTAAAATTAATGTCTTTATGAGTATACGTATTTTTTTATCTATAGCTAAAGTGACCATACACAAATAACGTTGCATCACTTGATGTTTGACAGAATTATCCAGAAGCTATGACAGATTTACTCTGATTTGCACACGAACGTGACGTGTCTAAACGAGCAAAATTTAGTAAACACCGAATCTAGTGTCTGAAATAAATAAAAAATAATAACACTAAACAGCCAGAGTACATATTATACAGGTAATAAGACAGGCAGGCATATTAAAAAAAAACAATAAGAAACACACTTTTTCGCCTAAATACAATTTTGCTACAAATACTTTCATTCTACGAGTCGGCTTAAAAAATGTATTATGAAAATAAAATGTTATGTATAGATAACGAATTTATCTATTATGGAATCCTAAATCCTTTATTATTATTGTTTACTGCAATAATCGTGTTATTTGCAACTTTTTTAAGAAAATATGTTTATGACATTTTTATCATGTATTGTAAACACTTTAATAAAAAATAGCTGATAATGTAATTATTTCAGATAATCACAGATATTTCTGTTTTACCAGTTATTATTTATCATTAAACGGAATCTAAATAATATCAATAATACTGAACTTCATAATAAAACTATCTTTAGCAGTTTTAACGTTCATTCTCACGACAAAGAGTAGTCTATGTTTTTTAATACATCAATGTCTATAGCATAAATAATGTAGCTTCTTATAAACGACAAAAAAAAACATCGGTTCAGCAATCCACAGATCACTGCGTTATCATAAACGAATTAATTATTTAGCTTTATGTTATGGTTGACACGTGTTATTATTAAATTTAATTCAATAATTTATTAATAAAATTTACCTACTTTCTCTATAATAGCAAGAAATACAACAATTATTAACCAAAAGTCTGACTGAGTCTGAAAGACTGCCTCGGTGGCGTAGTTGTATTACGATACGACTGCAAGGCTGAGGTCTTGGGTTCGATCCCCGGGTCGGGCAAAGTGATATTGGATTTTTCTATTCAGTATCAGCCCGGAGTCTGGAATTTGTGCCCGGTATGGCGATAGGCTCGCCCCCTATCACATCATGGGACGGAATACGCTTGGCGAAAAGTGGGTGCACTAGTTGCGCCTCTGCCTACCCCTTCGGGGATAAAAGGCGTGAGCATGCGTCTTTATGTTATGGTTGACACGTGTTATTATTAAATTTAATTAATTTATTTATTAATAAAATTTACCTACTTTCTCTATAATAGCAAGAAATACAACAATTATTAACCAAAAGTAGGACCTCTCGGTTTAGAATAAGACAGTAACTCGCCCGTCTAGTTGTCAGTTTAGTGGCTCAAGCAAGTGTTACAAGGCGACTGTTTCGCTAGAATATAATTTACAGCGAGCGGCGTTTACAAAAGCTTGCCCGCGTTTATTGCCCTCATAAATACAACTACAACTACGGGCAAATTTATTTCGTTTGACATTTTTATTTATTACTTTACGATGCTGTGTTCTGGTTTTGCCCCGTGTCATAATTTTGGGTTTTCTGCCGTTTGCAAACTAGAGTAAAATTCCGCGATTTGTTGGAAATTATTCAAGTGATTTCTGCTGATAATATAATGTCCTGTTATCTACAGTATACACTCTTATTGTTATTCCTTTTTTTAGCCAATAACGGTTTTTACGTTTCTTTCTTTTAGCATAACGTTCTGTAAATCAAAGATAGAATAAGATAGAATTATATTTTTCTATTTACATGGGTAGCACTGATTTTTCTGATTAAATATAGGCATTGCAAGCTGTGTTATATATTATGGCATTATGACCAGCGTAATAGCTATGTATTATTGGACAACAGGTAAATAAGGCAGTGCCTTCAATGAAGGCAAATATCGTAGTACAGTCAGGCACATAAGTGGCGGAAACAAATTCAAAACTTCAAATCGCCTGTTCACTTTTGTGTTTAAAATGAAAGGTATTTACTCTACTTCACATGAAGAAAAAAATGTTTTAATTAAACTTAATGCGTATAGGCGATTTCAAATTTTGAATCTGTTCAGCTACGTGTGTTGCTCACTGTACATTTAACTCAATGGACAAATATTATGTTGATACAGTTTTCATGAGTCGACTTTATCCCATCATAAAATTAGTCTAACATATTTAACTATCGCAAACAATCGTATTTGGGTAAACAGACTATTCAGTTTACAACCCAGATAAAGAAAGGCAGATTTGTCACTATCTTCAGGATATAAGATAAACTTAGCCGGCTAATTGTTTTACAATTGAAGGCCTGTCGTTATTTGCATTGTATTTCCTAGTTTTCGGACGTATTGTCAGTTAATTGCTAAAGGTTGTAATTTTATTTTTATTTTCTACAAATGGCCTTGGTTTGCAAAAATTTTGGAGAAAGGTAACTTTGAACATTTCTTTTTTAATGTATGAAGACAAAACACAGGTAAAACATCTCATGGATTTTATATAGCTGTGAAAGTGCAGAAGTCCTGAATCGAAGATGGTAAAATTAGTACGAGGTTTTAAAAAAAAATATCCGGATAAATTATGGTTTGCAATCAGCCCTGTATTATATACTGCCCACTGCTGAGCACGGGCCTCCTCTACTACTGAGAGGGGTTAGGCCTTAGTCCACCACGTTGGCCTAGTACGGGTTGGCAGACTTCACATACCCTCGAAATTCTTATGAAGAATTCTCAGGTATGTAGGTTTCCTCACGATGTTTTCCTTCACCGTTAAAGCGAACGTTAATTGCTAAATAAAATTATGGTTTAGTTGGTATATACAGTACATTTTCGGGGATATTTCTTATTCGACCATACTTATACAAGTACACCATCAAAAAATATGATTTGTTGTAGTATCAACATATTATTACGTTAATTTCACTATAGTTCCCGCTGAATACTCAATGTTCTCAACAATACGTTACTCATCCCTTGTTGTTACTACTGCGATAATAAAGAAAGTCAAAGAAAACTGACTAGGCGAATCACCGAATAGAAAATAATCTCTAAATCCAAAAGTTTAGAATGACCTTAGTATTCTGAACCTAAAACTAATTTCTAAGTTAAACTAATTAAAACAAGCAAGTGTCCCGGCGCCAATCGACGAGTCATTGACATAGCATCAAACGCCCCGCCTGGGACCAGTCAAGCTTTTTACACAGTTTGTAAACAGCAATTTGGTATCGGCGGCGTTTCTTTGTGTTCAGCGCTTTGATCTCGCCGCATCCGCTCTACACAATGGCGCTCTATCTGGGGAAGGATCCGGACGTTAGAGCGTTTGTTCCTTGTGGTGACTGGTAACGTTTTATGGCTGTGGTTTGGGATTATTAAATGGTGATTATGTAATTTTCAAATTTCAATTTCATTTTCGTATCTGGTTGTGTATTTGAAGCTAATTTAATTATATTTTTAATAATAATACAAGATAACAAAATCGTTTGCCTCATTGTAAGGGCTACGATTGTCCTACATACTTAACACCAATGAATTTGAATGACTAAAAAATCAGTCCTAAATACATGGTTGTATGTCGCTCGTCGCCCTGAGATAGATAAGTCCCTCATTGAATAAATTACAATGGCTTAGAAGCCGAATAAATCCGCGAGAGTGCTTGAAGCTTAGCATATAGACAATGGTTTTTTTTTTTTTTTTCGGTAGGCGATCCTGCAGTCAACACCGGGGGAAACCTGCGAATGGGATACTGGAGTCCCCCGGCTTGACGACTGCAGGGGCCTGGGAAGGAAGCGGAAAAGGATGATGGAAGGAAAGGTGGGGAGTGGAGAAAGGTTCTCAGGATGGGCGGAAAAGGGTGCCAGGAAATATTCGCGGGCCCTTTTAGGCCTCAATGTGTTATGCAACCAAGAGGTATACACACTGACTGTGTGCCTCGGCCCGCGACTAATGTTCCCCCGCGCATGGGCGTGCATTGGGTGTGAAGACCCAAAGCACTATAGACAATGGTTACTATCTATTACCAAAAACTCATACGAAAGACATACTTAGTTGACTTAGTTCATCAAATAAATATTGTAATATGAATTAGGGATAGGCAGAGGTACCACACTCTCATTCGATAGTTAGGGTCTATGTAATAGATAGCGTGCCTATTGCGTTATTATGGGACACAAAGACTACTAGTTAATACAAAGCTAAGATCCAGCACTAGAGGCGGCTGTTGCAGCGTACAATTACGCCAAGGATTACTCCTGAATTCAAATGGCCCAATACATCAAAATTTCAATAGTTGGCAGTTGGCACACTAAACCACAGATTGTTCGATCAGAATAACTTTCTACATCACCGTGTAATGGGTTTAGGAAATTGTTTCGCTAATCCACAGACCGACGGAGCGTTAAACGGCCTGTTATTAAACCATTAGTTAACTTCACGTTAATTCGTATAGCTTAAATTATAAGTGACTTTTAGTTTAGGTATGAAGAATTGAGTTATTTTTGTTGAATCAAATGATGTGATTTGCCACATAATGGTAAGCGCTACGACTTTTTTTTTGGCATTGTACGACAAGACGAGCATGCCGTTCGCCTGATGGTAAGCGATACGACCACCCATAAACAGTAGCAACACCATCTCCAGCACCTTGAGTTATGAAGTCCTGTGTGCCATTCCACTGCGCTCGTCATGCTGAGACATAAGATGTTAAGTCTCACTATATCCTGTAGTTACACTGGCTACAATGTCCTTCAAACCGAAACACAACAGTGCATGCACACTGCTGCTGCTCAAACAGTAGCATACCACATTGAATTATAAAATACAGTACTCGACAACTATCGTCGAGAGAGATATACAATACTCGACAGTATAATATTGGCTTTAGAAAGAACGGTTAGCTTCAGCTTCGTAGGGCGTAACTTTATCACACCAATTTAACTTTTCGAGTCTTTCTTCTGTATATAATGTTGTAGATACATAGAGTTTCATAGACCCCAGTAAATACACGGACCACAATATTGTTTCAAATTTAATTATTGCCATAATACTAGTGCGTAGGAGGTTATTCCATATCTATTTAAAAAAAAAACTTTTTTCTGGTCCATGGGTCTAACAAATATTTCTAATCAGTGGACACTGACCAGTATTTAACTCTTGGAGTCAGAAATGTATTATCTCAAGAAAGAAAGTGACAGACTTTTGATCATTATGTTGACCGATTGTTAACATAATGATCAGAAAGATTATTTTCAACAGGTAAGTATATAATATGTAAAAAGATAAACTCTTTTCTATGTAAGCATAAATAATATACAAATATAAATATGTTATTATAAATAAATGACGTTAAAGAAAATGAAATCATTAAATAGGCTTCATATACTAAGTATAAATTGTAGAGTCAGCATCACTATTAAAGCTGTATAAATCCCCAATCTCCGGTCCAGAAATAAAATCCAGACTAAAAAAAATCTAACCAAAGAAAAACTCTCATATTCTGCGGAATCAATCGTCATGGAGTTGATAGAGCCGGCGAGGGTGACAGGCGTGCGTACAAAGCGCGGGCAGGCGCCTGCCGCTTCTAAACAAACACTAAAATGCCCGCGGAGCTAATTTATTGGAGCGACCGAGTCGCGCTCGCTCGCCGAGCCGTCTCACCGCACCGCACCGCTCTCGCAATAAACATGTTTTTTTGCTTCGCGTGTCCGCGCACTGTCAAATATATTACAACCCGCCGGGTTATTTACGACCTCTGTCGTCCGCCCATACGTTATACTTAGTATCTTTGTTTGGACACAATAAGCAATATTTCTAAAGGGCCCCGCCGCCGTCGTTCGCAGCTGTTGATATGGGTTCCCAAATTGACATATTTAATTTGATCTCCACGGAGGGTCTGCCCGGCCGAGGCCGTGTTTGACAGGTTTTAGTGTCGGATTAACATTAACGTTATGGACTCACGATACGTAAACAGTTAACAAACAGATTTACGCGTTTCCGCATAAACTTGAAACGACTTGGCACATCAAACGGCCGGTTCCGCCGAACGTATCAATTTACCCTTTGAACGTCTGTGCATCGGAACAAAGAGCTCTCGTAAATGTGTAAGTAGTTTCAAATGTGTCGGTGAAGTGCGATGACGCCGAAAGAAAGAAGCGACGCGGCGGCGTAATAAAAGTGCCGTGAGACAAAAAGTGCTCCGAGCGGCGAACGACGAGCGGCGTTCGGGCGGCGCAGGTACAGCGAGCGGCAGTCACGCTCGCGGTGCGGCGGCCGCTCAAAGCGCTGCCCGTCATGGGTGGCGAACCACCAACGCCATCGCACGTCTCAATCCGCACCCGGCCGCCTAACATACCTCCTTTCCTTTTTCCCCTACCGCAATGCAGCTATGTGTCGTTTCCGCTTTATTTTTTATGGGCGAGCGCTGCAGCGCTGAGACATAGCGCTCTCTTTCTGTCGGAGGCTCGAGGTAGCGTGCTCCTTGTCTGCGGCGCGGGGCGCGGCGCGCGGGAGGTCGCGCGCGGAGCTTTGGTGGGGTCCGCTCGCTCACAGTCGACTCGACCGCCGCCTCAGACGCACGCGTAGCTCTTGCACATTCCGCGCTCCGGTGGCACAGAGTACTTATTGCCAGAGTCGTTCCGTGACCGCACTGTGTATTTGTGATTGTTAAAGTTATCTCCAAATGGTGGTACTTGAAGACGGTGGAATGATGACCGCTAATCCCAATCAGTATCTGCAGCCCGATTATTTATCGCCGCTTTCGTCCTCTGTAAGTATACTTTACTAACTTTGAAAAAAATAAAACTTTAATTTTATTTCACGAAAAAAAGTTTTTTGTCTATTTCAAATATATTAAATATTTATATCTTTTGTTACAGTTGGACTCGAAGAAAAGCCCGCTTGCGCTTTTGGCGCAAACATGCAGCCAGATCGGTGTGGACACATCTCCGGCCAAGCCGCTGTTGCCTCCCATCGACAAGAAAAAAGTGAACAGTGTTAACAGTGACGTTATCAGTCGTTCCTCGCCCAACTCCAGCAAGCAGGATAAGCCGCGCTCTACGCCCGACAACAAACACCTCGCTTTTAAACCGTACGAGACAAATGTTGTGACCAAAAAACCTGAGGAGACCCGTCCCTCCTCTAAAGCCAGCACAGACAGTTCGGAAGACAAGAAATCCGGAAAAAGCACACCCGGACGCAAATCCACGCCGCCGACGGCAGAAAACGGCAAAAGCAGCCCCTCGCACGAAGCCAAATCTTCACCCGCCGGCTCTTCTGGTACAAGCCCTATCATCCGCTCAGGATTAGAAGTTTTGGGACATGGCAAGGACCATCTGGCCGCGTTTAAGAATTTATCCGGATTGTCTGGATTTAACCCGCTCGCTGGACTTTGTTGCCCGCCTGGAATGGAGCAGCACGCAAACCCAGCTTTCAGACCACCCTATGCCGGCGCTCCGTTCAGTGCCCATCACGCTGCGATGCTCGCGGCGGCCGCTGCGTTCCCCGGATCTTCACCAAATCCCTACCTTGGATATGCGCGAGTAAAAACACCCGCCGGCGGCGAAACTGTAGTGCCCGTGTGCAAAGACCCCTACTGCACGGGATGCCAATTCTCAGTGAACAACCATCATCTGCTAATGAGCAACGGGTCGTGCCCGGCGGGTTGCACTCAGTGTGAACATCAAAAATACAACTTAGCGATGGCAATGGCCCTGTCGCAGCAAGGCGCCGCCGCCGGCGGTCTGCCGTACCCCCAGCTGAGCCGCCCCTACGTGTGCAACTGGATTGTTGGAGAATCTTACTGTGGAAAGAGATTTGGAAATTCTGAGGAATTGTTACAACACTTGAGGAGTCACACGACGGATGGGTCGACTCCATCTTCCGCGGCGTCCACGCCGTCGCCTTCGCTGTTGAACCCGTTGAACCCCCTGTTCACGACGGCCGGTCTCCGCAGCGCATACCCGACGGCTCCTCTCAGCCCGCTGTCGGCGAGCCGGTACCACCCGTACTCGAAGGCTGGACTCCCGGCGAGCCTAGGCGCGTCTCCGTACGGCGCCTTCAACCCCGCACTAGGCCCCTTCTACTCGCCATACGCCATGTACGGGCAGCGACTCGGCGCGGCGGCTGTCCACCAATAAAATAAGTGAAGTGATAAATCAGGACTGATCGGACTGTTTTGTTATTGTCCAATTTTCTTCTGTGATATTGATAGACTCTATCTATAAGGCGTGACGCGCCATGACAAATTTAGTGATTAGTGCAATTTGAAATAGTTATTTATGTAAGTGGACGACAGGACTTAGCTTTTGGAGTGCGCAAAAGGTCAAGGATTGTACAGCCAAATGATTTGTGTAAATAATCTCTATGTTTAATATTAAATGAATTATTTCAAATATAATATCTTCATACCAATCATGAAAATTTTGTTTTTCTTACACATACATCGTCTATCTGGAAACGCCATAAAATACGTTTAGTACTCAACAAATTCAACGATTTTATTTTCAAAAAGTGTCTTTAGAAAGTGAATCGTAAATTCAAAGATCAAATAACGTTATAAATAAAATAACCAATCAACGTCAGTATAAAATACAGCTTTCGAACTCACGTCCGTGGCAATAAACCGCGCCGGATGATTGATTAATATACCGTCCAACACATTAGGGCCGTCAATCAACGGCGAGAAAATGTTACAACCATAAAACAACACTGAAATCACGCGAATGTAAACTCAAACCACCCACTGGCGTAAAAAAACTACTAACAAAATAATTTATTACGTTCAAAAAGAATAAAATGAGGGGCCTGACGTTGAGCATCATTAATAACAAAACCGTGAGCTGTCAGCTTTGTTAATGTCAAGTTTTAAATGCTATTTTGATTAGGCCCATGTCATGTCGAAACTCGACTGTCAAAAGCATAATTGGTGACACGAATAGGCAGGTGGCACCGAGGCAGACGCGACGGGGCGACGGCCATTGTTCCGAAAAAACGGGCAGAGAACATTCGCTAGATTTCTATTTGACGGCTCAAAAGCTATTTAATCCTTTTAAATGCTAATGTTGACTTTCCTGCACATTTTATATTAATAACCGAATGTATTAACATTGAATATATTATAACTAATAGCATAATTATATTTTATTTATTCAATGTCGTGGGTGGACTTAATCCTGTACACGCTCTAGTGGAGTTTGGTTTTTACGACCGTGGATTCTTGACATCTCATTTAGATTAATCCCCTTTACTTTGTCACCTACTTAACATTCTGAAAGACAGCATTAGACATTTGTTTTAGAATTACGAGTTGAGATCTTTACACAGGCTGATTAACTGCCTTGTATTTTTATTGTTCGTGATAATAAAATAAATTAGTATGTTTATATCAGAGATAAACGAAACCTTCGCGCGTCTGTTCCTTACATTTTAATGTTCGTACATCCGCATATTTCTGAGTTAACGATAAATATCTACGTTGTTTATATTTCGTAAATAATTGGCGCGATTATAAAACAAATGTGGATAGCTTTTTATATAAAAATACCACACTTCCTATAGTGTAGTATTACTGAAATTTTTTAAATAAAAAAAGCACACGGTGGCTCGTCCTCCGAGACATAAGATGTTAAGTCTCATACCATACCATACCAGCCCTGTATCATATACTGCCCACTGCTGAGCACGGGCCTCTTCTACAACTGAGAAGGTTTAGGCCTTAGTCCACGCTAGCCTAGTGCGGGTTGGCAGACTTCCTATACCTTCGAAATTTTTATGTATGCAGGTTTCCTCACGATGTTTTCCTTCACTGTTAATTCTAATAGTACACGGTAATAACACTCACAACTGCTGTCATTTCTAACAGGATCAAATCTTGATTAATTCCGTACGTAAAGTAAAATATACAAATTATAATTGTGGTTTGCAAATAAAGCAATTACATATTCTTTGACAAATCATAACAATGTAGAAGTTATGATTTGTCAAAGAACAATGATTTGATGACTTTACTAGCCTATATTTCTAGTATTGAAAAGGAGCTTTCCTAACTTTATGATTAGGAGATTAAGACCAGCTAGCATCCTTATCTGTGGACTAAAGATCACCAGAGTTTCATCTACTATCCAGCAAGGGAACCCTACTCGTGTCCAGATGATAAAAAACCCATAAATATAAATATGTAAATTCGTTAATGCATTCATGTGTCATAACAGTGGGTGGACATTGGAATTAGCTAATTCCAACTGTCAAATATCCATTTATCTCGAGCACTGGTTAATAGATAACCGCGATAACAATAATGGAATGACATATAATGTTACATGATTGATAATGACGTTTATATCCGTTCTAATTTAATAATAATAAATCATATGTATCTGCAAAATGAATCGTTAAGATATTATTCGATTTTGACATAGTTTTTCGGCGTTCGTTAACTTGTTGCGTTTCGGTACTGCTAGCGCCATCTGTTAGTTATGCTCTGTACTATGCACCTCTGGCTGAGTTATTTTGCTTTATTATGCGGTTCTCTTCAGTGCTTACCGAGAAGTTACTATGAAATAATAATTTGTTTTAAATACTTGATAGGAGTTTTGGCGGGAACTTGGTAGTGTCATGAGGTGCTCTTGTTTTAATTCATTATTTTGGTGATACTTAGTGTTATATTGCATAATTATGGTGGTATATTATCCAATATAGTTCTATTAAAGGGCTCAAATGAAGTGAATTGAAATAACTGTGCTAGTCAAGTGTTTGTTTTGTTGCCGCCAAAACTCCTCGATAAAGTCTTGGTAAGGTAGCCACTGCTTTACTTCGACATAGTACTACTACTACTGAGGATAACAAAGAAACAATATTATATATGTAACTTCCAAAACTTTGACACTGGCATGACATGCGCAAACCGCGCCTTGCCAAAGAGAGAAAAAAAAAATACTTGATAATGAATAATATTTTTATCAATAGCTATGAATCAACAGATTTTCTCCGAAGCTGTAGTGATGGAGGAATTTCCGTCCAAACACATAACACCATATCGATTCAAATTAATGGTTATTATTCCCAGTAAAGTATTTTGTCTTCTTAAAACAAATAAACATAAATGGACCGACCTGTCATATAACTCTATTTATTATTACATTTCCTAAGAATACTACCAACACCAATGAGGAAATAAGTTTAAAATAAATTTGACATTTTAAAATGGATATAAATATGCTGCTTCGGTGGCATAGATGATTACGATACGATACGACTGCAGTGTTGAGGTCTCGGGTTCGATCCCCGGGTCGGGCAAAGCAATATTGAGTTTTTCTACTTAGTATCAGCCCGGAGTCTGGAAATGTGCTCGGTTAATGGCAATAGGCCCGCCCCCTATAACATGGGACCTAACATAGCTGGCGAAATGTGGGTATGATACACCTCTGCCTACCCCTTAAAAGGGGAAAACCGTGATGCTATGTATGTATGTATAAATAGGTATAACACAAAACAAACACACATCACGCCTTTGTCCCCGAAGGGTTAGGTAGAAATTAAACTATGGTTATCATTTTTCACCGTTTGTGTTCCTTCCCATAATGTGATAGGGGCGAGTGTATCAGCATATCAGGCTTAAAACTAAGTATTAAAACTTCAATCATACTTTTGTACGAATTTATTTCAAAGTAATTATTATTTTTAAGCAAAAATTAAAAAAATCAAACAATAAAAAAAATCGATATTAGGTATGTACGCCAGAGGAGCAGTTAAAATAAGTTATAAAATGTACTTCCAAAAACTCATATGAAATACACGACACGCGTGAATTAAGCGTGACCTTTCTCATTTAGCGTGCTCTATAAAGGCATTAACTTAAACATACACAATTATATAGCAATTTATGAACAATAAAACATAATGGCATACGCAATTAACGTGCTAAAATTTGACGTGACAAATACAAACATAAATTCTGTCGGCGTGATAAATGATGGAGATTAAATAATAAATGAACACGTATTTTACTATAATTAAGACGTAGAAACTACGAAATCTTATTATATTGAGTAACTGTGATTGGGGACTGATAAATACAACTTTAGCTAACATATTTAGCCTATTCAACATATTTATTTACCCATATATATTGTGACGTTGCTGAGATTTCCGTTTCTGAAGTGTTGGTAACTACCACAGGACATAACTATGTTCTGGAGTGTTGTGATGGGAGCGTATCAGCTGAATATATGAAACAATATAATTAACTAGATGAAAGGTATCTCGCGGAATACGCACGGCGAAAAGTGTTTGCATTAGTTGCGCCTCTGCCTATCTCTTCGGTGATAAAAGGCGTGATTGTATGTGATGTGATGTGTAACCAATAAGAATTTTTGTGTCCATCAAACGACGGTCTATGTCACATCTAGCTACATCCTCATTCCCCCAATGCATATTTATAATTCCTAACTAATTTATTTGACACAACATCGACAGCGACACTGTTTATTAACCCGTCAGTGCCGGCGGGGGTACAAATGGCCCCTCTCGAGACCCGGCGTGACGCTGTGATAGATGACAACGTCGTGTCTGTAATCCGTGCATTGAAATAACCAATTACGATTAGCATAAACATAAGGTGATGTGAATTAACATATTAACGTGGAACTAGAGCGGTGATGCGGGTTTGCTTGGTGTTATAGTGTGATTTAAATTATAAAATAGTAGTCAGATATAAATTTAAAGAGATTAAAATAACTACATGTGCTGAGGAAACAACGACATTACATAAAGTGGGACTCCTGGTCTTACTACACATAGAAGATACCAAGTCGGGGTCGAGGATTCAAAAAATATTACTGTTATAACCTAAAACTATTTTTGGCCAGTGTAACGGAAAAAACAATTACGAAGAAGCGCACAACAGCGTCATCTAGTGCGGAATAGAGCAAGAAAACTAAACGCTTTATCGGCATTACTGAATTAGTTCTGTCACTTACCGCAAATAACAATAACAACAAGACTGAAGAACTACTGCCATCTAGCGGCTTCGACCGAAACTAGGTCGTCAACAGAATATAGAAACAAACCAGATAAATATCCGCGTAATCTAATCGACCAGCCATCGCTTCTCTCACCCGGTTAGCGACAGAGGGCGCTACTTTACTCTTAACTATGGATGAAATTAAAACTTTGCTGATAAACCTGCAGGAAGAAATGAGACAGCAAAAGAAGGAAATGTTAAATATGAAAGAAGAAATCAAAAACACTATTAACCAAAACTTTAACGAGAAGTTTCAAAGCTTAGAAAACAGAAACGCACTTATAGAACAAAAAATAGAAGCACAAAAAAAGACATTAGACAATGTGGAGAGATATATGAGAAGGAAAAATCTACTATTTTTTGGAGTAGATGAAACCGAGAAGAACTATCAAGAGTTGGAAAATAAAGTGGAAGACATCATAAAAAATATATTGAACATCAAATGCGATAAAACCACCATAGAATCCATAAGAAGACTTGGGAAAAGAAGCGAAAAGGTTAGACCCATTGTAGTCACATTACTCACGATGGGATTAAAAATACAAATACAAAAAAATAAAAAACGCTTACACGGAACTTCGTTTTACATAAAAGAAGACTTCCCGTTAGATGTACTAAAGAAGAGAAATGAACTTCAAAGCGAACTAAAGAAATTAAAAGAACAGGGAAAAAAGGGCTATATCAAATACGATAAACTCGTCATTCTCGATAGAAACACCCAAGATGACGAGCAACAGACATCAAACAAAAAAAGGAACTTATCAGAATCTCCCGAAACATCAAATAACTATAACAAAAACGATAAACAACACAAAAAACCACCTACAAAAATAAACAAAACAAACAGCATAAATAATTTCATTATAAAAAAGCCTATGTTACTATACCCTGTACAAAACCCTTCCCAAGAACAGAACCCCAACCACACAAAAACAAACACAGAATAGCAAACAACGGCCTCTCTCAACCTTCCAATCCGGCTGGTCACCGTGGAAGAGTATGACCAAAACCCTCCATATAATATTTCAAAAACAAAAACTAGAAATAAAAATAATAACCTAAAAATAGCCACATATAACGTCAGATCACTCTCCACCACGGAAAAATACTTTGAACTAATGCATGCTATCCGATATATAAACATAGACATATTGGGGCTAGCAGAAATAAGAAGAATGGGACGCAAAATAGAAGAATATAGCAACCATATACTCTGCTACGTAGGGGAAACCCCCGGTCTGTACGGGGTGGGATTTCTAATTAAGAAAGAATATAAGGAAAACATAACAAATTTCTGTGGTCTATCGGAAAGAGTTGCTTTTCTTCAGCTAAAATTCCACGATACAGACTTGTCAATTATTCAAGTATATGCACCGACGAATGACTCAGATGAAGAAGTCATAGAACTTTTTTATCACACACTACAAAAGGCTCACAATTTATTAGGAAACTGCAAAAATGTCATGGTAATAGGAGACTTTAATGCCAAAATAGGACAACCAAAAACCAACGAACACCTGATTATGGGAAAATACGGATACGGGGAGAGAAATAAAAGAGGAGAAAGACTGATACAATACGCCCTTGAAAATAAACTACCCGTCATGAATACGCACTTTAAAAAGAAAAATAGCCAAAGATGGACCTGGATATCGCCAGATAAAAAAACAAAAAATGAGATTGACTTCATTATGTCTAACTCCCCCAAAAATATTACAAACATAGAGGTTTTAAACAATGTAGAGTTTCCTTCAGATCATCGGCTAGTAAGAGCAACATTCATTCTAAAAAAAACAAAAAAGCGTAGAACACACTTCCAAAACTCGGTAACATCACTGAAAACAGGTAAAGAAATAAAAACATATATTTCCAACCTAGAAACTAACATTATGGACCGAAAAAACATCGACAAAGATAACATACAAGAGACCTATGACAAATTCGAACTCTACATAAAAAAATGTTTAAGATTAGAAACCACAAATAATAAGAAAGAACGCAGCTGCGATTTTTTCAGTGAGAATACCAAACTTTTAATCCAAAGACGTACCGCACTTATAAAAACTAAAAACAAATCACAAGAATTGAAAAAAGAATTATCATATCTATTCAAACAAACTAACAAGTCAATAAGAAATGATTACAAACATCATAGGAGAAAAATTATTGAAACTAACGTAATTCAATATAGAAGCGCTAAGAGAGCCTACAAAAAACTAATAACCCATACTGACTGGATCAAGAGCTTAAAAGATGGACAAAGCGAAACAAAATCAAGGAAAGACTTATTAACCTGTGCTACGAATTTCTACAAAGATCTATATGCTACTAAGCTACATACCCCGATACCGAACACAGAAACAAACGACTTGAATATAAGCACGAGCGCAATAACTATTATAACAGAAGGTGACGTCCTAAAGAATATTAGGAAATTGAAGCGAGAGAAGAGCCCTGGACCTGATGGCCTGAAGAATGAGGCGTTAATCGTTGGAGCGAAACTACTTGCCGGGCCACTATCACATATGTTTAATATAGTTCTACGTTCAGGAAAAATACCAGAACAATGGCAAAAATCCGACATAATTCTGCTATATAAAAAAGGAGACCCACTTGACATCGCCAACTACCGTCCAATTAGTCTACTCTCAAGCGTGTATAAACTATTTACTTCGATCATACAGGACAAAATTAGCCCCCAAATAGACAGCATGCAACCGTTGGAGCAAGCAGGTTTTCGTTCTGGATTTTCGACAATAGACCACATTCATACGCTAGAACAAGTCTTAGAAAAATATACAGAATTCAATAAAAACCTTTACATAGGTTTCATCGATTACACAAAAGCCTTCGACAGTCTCTATCACAACTCTATCTGGCAAGCTTTACACAACTGTAACATAGACCCAGTAATCATCAGGACCTTAAAAAACATATATTCCAATAGTATCAGCAGAGTCAAACTAGAGACTCGAGGCGAAGAGATCAAAATAGCCAGAGGCGTCAGACAAGGAGATCCTTTATCTCCGAAACTATTCATAGCGGTACTACAGTGCATATTCACCAACTTGGATTGGGACACCGAAGGCATCCAGATCAACAACGTACGTCTCACCCATCTAAGATTTGCTGACGATATCGTAGTCTTCGCCGAAACCCACCAAAAGCTAGAAAACATGATATCCGCACTGAACGCAGAAAGTAAACACGCAGGCTTGCATATGAATCTCTCCAAAACAAAAATCATGACTAATAGTGAAAAAGGGAAAATCATGTTAAACGACGTCGAACTGGAGTATGTAGAACAATATATATACTTAGGAAAACAAGTCTCCTTTAGTAAAACAAACAACGAAGACGAAGTCACCAGAAGAGTCACATGCAGCTGGAACAAATATTGGGCACACAAAGAAATACTCAAAGGCAGCCACGATCTACATATAAAAAAGACGGTCATGGACACATGCATCCTGCCCTGCTTGACATATGGATCCCAAACTTGGACCTTTACAAACAAGGTAAAAAACAAAATAATAACTTGCCAACGAGCAATGGAAAGAAGTATGTTGAGTCTAGGGAAAATTCACAAAGTAAGAAGCCAAGAAATTAGGAAAAAGACCGGACTTACAGATGCGTTACATCAAGCTCTAAAACTAAAATGGCACTGGGCTGGCCATTTGGCAAGATACACAGATCAGCGCTGGACTCTTGAGAGTACTAAATGGACCGGCCCACGCGGAAAGAGAAACGTGGGAAGACCACAAAAAAGATGGGTAGACGACATCATATCGGTGGCAGGAAAAAAATGGACCGAAACAGCCCAGGACCGAGAAAAATGGAAGGAATTGGAGGAGGCCTATACCCTGATAGGGGATTCCTATAAAAAAAAAAAAAAAAAAAATCAAATTAAAATTATATCCCTCACTAATAACTTATTAATAAATACTTATCATCTACTAACATTAGATTAAGAACAAAACATTTGTAAATATTATTGTAAGTTTATGGGAAGTAATAAAGGCTTTATTATATTATATTATATTATTATAAAATAACTTTTAATATATTATTATCATAAAAGTGACACGATTTGGTTGAAAATAGTAAACGTACTTTTTTGACATTATTTTAATACGTAAATCGAATACATGTAAATAATATAATAAGTTTTCTTTTATTTAATTTTTTTTGGAATACCAACATCAAACTATCATGAATTCAAGTAAAAATCTAAAGATATTAAAATCATAATTATGTTTTATTCTTACTGTATTAAAAGGAAAAAGACAAATTGTACAAACTGTTTAATAAAAGAGAATGCTATCAACTAAATTCCCAGCAAACACAAGAATTACCAAAGTTAAAGCAAAATTAAACGTTTAAAAACTAACTGAACAAACGCACAACCCCGTATTCACGTATCTGAATAAATTATGCATGCGGGGTATTACAGGCCCGGACGTTAAATTAGAGGGTAGCGCGGCTACGGGCGGGTTATTGTCGAAATCGTTTTACAATGATCACTTCATATGGTAATATCGACCTTTGTGTGGATTTGTTAGATTTGTATTGAATTGGGTTGTGTCACGTTTTTGGGGTTGTGATCAGTATCAATGTAGGTAAATGGCGTAGTCGTATTACTGATTGTCAGTACCGTATCTAAAAGGGTATTTGAGTACTTATGATAGGAATCAATATTATTAAGAACTAGCTTCTAGCCGCGGCTCCGCCCGCGTGAATGAGTTTTCCCGGGATAAAAAGTAGCCTATGTGTTAATCCGGGATATGATCTACCCGTGTGCCAAATTTCATCGAAATCCGTTCAGTAGCTTTTGCGTGAAAGAGTAACAAACATCCATACATCCATACTGACAAACTTTCACGTTTATAATATTAGTAGGATTACAGTGAAAAATTGTACCTTACAAAAAAAATTGTAGATACCACTTTGATACCTCGCATAAAATATACATGTAAATTTTAATGTAAAAATCTACGCGAGTGCATGTATATCTGAATCCAATATTCACCCACAAAACTATAAATTTAATAAAATATCTACACAAATGATAACATGAAATAGCAAAACAATACGTACAGAAAATAATATTGGTTTATTTTTCAACACCCTACGAGTTGGAATAAAAGCTATAGCGAAGCCGCAGGCGAAAACACGCACACAAAATCCGAAATTGATATCGTTCAACCCTCAAAAGAGACGGGCCTTTGTGTCGGAACAGGATATTTGACAATACGTGAACGAATGAGTGAACGACAAAAGAATGAGTGAGTTAAATATGAAAGGATACTTTATTGTGACTGGTATACCGACATTAATGGCCTCGTTTTAGTATCTTTACGATCTTAATTCGTGTGAGAATTGGTCCCCGAGTTGTATGTTCGTAATTTGAATGAAAATGGAATTTATTTGAATAGTGTTATTTTGTGGATTTAAATAAATTTATGTTCTTTTTGTTGCAAGTGTGATAAGAATATTAAATTTATTTTTCAATATAACTTTGGGCTTATTTGACGGATTTAAATATTAAAAGTATAATTTATTACATTTTTGTTAAAATAATTGATGTTCAACAAAAGATTACCTCAAACTTATTATGTATGTTATATCCAACTATATTTTTGCAATGCCACAATATTTGAAACATTAATGTATGCGTGTTTGCGATACTCTATTGTAGTTTTTTTTTTATAAAAAATCTGTAATCCTGCCGACATCTATATGAAATCGATCGTATTCCTTTTTAGATTACCAAAATCTTGCGAACAATCTCACATACATTTTTCCATACATATCAATCATACATACAATGAACAAACAGCAACAGATGCTCCTTGTTTATATAGAGGGCTCATCAATCAAGCGGGGTGATTGAGTGCCGGAGTATCTTCACGCCACTGATTGTGGACACAGTGGTGGATGAGGTTTGTTCGAGTATGAGGTTAGGGATTATTACTGGGGTTTTTGCTTACCAAACATATTAATTATAGGGTAGGTTGAACGATGCATAAGACCTAAATAACTTAGTACTATCCTCTCGTTGTTCTAAAGATTTAGGACCCTTACTCTAGAAAATATTTGATGTTGAATTCACGTTTGGATGTCAGTCTATTTCAGTTATAATTTCATGTTTGACAAAAATAATATGATTCAATTTATTGTAGAGACAATAATATGTTTCATGAATTAGGTCGTTATTGTACAAAAATTTATAAGATGTATTTCTGAAACAAAATATCTAAGTATTGTAGCATTTTAGAATCTTGATAAAAAGGGCCAAATTTTTATTAAACTTACTATACTGGTAAGCTACAGTTTTTTACAGCATGAAGTTTAAAAGTTGAGAAATACATTAGGCACTAACAAGTAATTAAATGAAAACTTGTTTTGATTTATTTTGATCTATAATTCATTGAATTGGTTACTTATAATTGCAAAACAGCAATTAAAATTGCAAACTATTGGCACCAATGATTTCATTAGCATAAAGTGAAGGTCAAGGTTGAGAATTTTGAGGTTTCTTTAAAATAACTTTTAACTTGAGAACTATCATACATAGGGCGTTATTCTTTTCTTCATTCGTGCCGTTATAAATCCTTTTTCTTCTGATGCCTTTTTATCGCCAACTTCTAAGACACACTGTGTTGTATTTTGGAACAAATGCGTTTATTACGCATGCTCACGCCTTTTATTCCCGAAGGGGTAGGCAGAGGCGCAACTAGTGCACCCACTTTTCGCCAAGCGTATTCCGTCCCATAATGTGATAGGGGGGGAGCCTATCGCCATACCGGGCACAAATTCCAGACTCCGGGCTGATACTGAATAGAAAAATCCAATATCACTTTGCCCGACCCGGGGATCGAACCCGAGACCTCAGCCTTGCAGTCGTACCGTAATACAACTACGCCACCGAGGCAGTCAGTCGAGGCAGCGTTTATTAGGCCTTCGTAAATCTGACTGGAAGAAAGAAAACTGAACGTAGACTAGATTTTATCAGTATTAACAAATTAAGGATTAGACAAGAAGAAATTAGTTTATAAGACATTCAGAAATCGCTCTGTATAGAATACGCCTACCGAAAAGCGAAAGCGCGAAGCTAGGAAGTAATTACGCAACAAAAAATACAACCGCTGTTAATAACGCTATCGGTTATATCGGCATCTGTAGACGTTAATTGAAAACTTATCTCGTGTCGACAGAAAAAATGTTGCGTGTAATAACAGAATAGAACTACCTTATAACTTTATCAATGTTATAAATAATTATTTATTGCACTACCTACTTAGTAGTTACAATACTTAAAAAATTATAAGGGTCTGTTTCACAAGTCTCAAGTAAAAGACTTGTCCGATAACGGGCTTAAAATTCTAACCCAGATACTTTTATATATATTCGGATAGTACTCCCAAAAACCAGGCCTTTGCAATAAATCGTTAATTTAAAAGTCCTCCGATTTTGAGATTAATGTAATTTTACTTTGCTTAAAAACTACACTTGAAATGAAACTTTTAAAAAAAGTTAGGTATAAATGGAAGGGTTTAAAAATATATTTTTTGAATGGAACCAAGGTTCATATTTTTGCCCCTTTAAAAATCATAAAGTTTGTGCCTGGTTAGATTTTGAGGCACGGCACCCATACAAAAAGCGGACATCTCCTTTATTTGACAGAACTATCGTATTAAACAGCTAATTTTGACAAGATTTAGTTGTTGAGTCATGAATTTTGGTCCCTTTATACATTTACGTGATGAGTAGAATTTACTAAGATGTTATGAAACATGCCCTAAGTGATCACACATCTCATACACATTAATCACTTTATTACCTCAAAGGATTAAGAGACGGATAATTAACTCTTATCAAGCTAATTTAAAATTGTACTGCCATTTGCAGTTTGAATTGGTTATATTTGTATATATTCAAAAATTGTAAGCCATATTAAAATCATTACCTTATCCAACACTAACTAGATTAAAGAAATTAACCCAAAGATACACAGATACTCAGAAATACACCTTAAAATTATAACACCTCTTTTTGTGTCGGTGGTTAGAAATGTAGTCTCAGTGCTCTTCCAGAAATACAGACCATAGTCGAACTCTGTGCCAAACATCCAAATCCGTATTAACGGTTTAAGGTTACGGATGACTAGGCAATAAACAAACCAGCATTAAAAACTTTGCATGTAGATTCCTTCCCCTCCCTCATCCCTACTTTTATAAGGCTGGTAGGGCATATATTTTTTGTGTCTTCAAGAACGACCAAGATGACATAGTATCAAATAACCAATTTGGTAATTTCCCAGCTTATACATACATCGATGATCGTCCACAGTCAAATCTTTCTATTGGTCTTTCATATATTTCTGCTGGCGGTAGGAACTAGGATGTATATTGCATTCCGCCGGATAGCGACCACCGTAAAGGAGTTAAAATCCGCCATAATGTCCCACGTAAGTGTGACGCGTTCCGGGTACAGCCTGTGTATTCCGGTTCACACAGGCCGGCATAATTGTGTCTACTGACAAGGGATAGTCTCTTGTCAGTCGACACTATCTGGACTCCACTCTGCTTACTAGTTACTGTCACATGCAACGGGTAAACATTGCCGTGCGCATATAAAAAAATACAACTGACTTATGTTTTTTTTTTCATGGCTTGGAATGACGAGACGAGCATGCCGTTCGCCTGATGGTAAGCGAAACGACCACCCATAAACAGTAGCAACACCATCCAGCATCTTGACTTACAAAGTACTGTGTGGCATTCCACTGCGCTCGTCATCCTGAGACATAAGTTGTTAAGTCTCACTATGTCCTGTAGTTACACTGGCTACAATGTCCTTCAAACCGAAACACAACAGTGCAATGCGCACTGCTGCTTGGCGGTAGAAATAGACATTGCGGTGGTACCCAACGAGACGGACTCTTACATATGAGAAACCTGCCACCAGTATTCTTTCTTATATATCTCCAGCTCACCACTAAGCTTTACGACTTTGATAATCTATGCTAAGAATACAAAGAACCCGCCTGAGTCTAACCCTTGTTCCACCAAATCAACCTTGCAATTAACAGACACTGTCACATGTCAGGTAATTAAATTTTGTACAATAATATATAGGTAATTTAAAATTCTTGAGAGACACGGCATAACCTATTGTAATGTCCATTGTAACACGAAGCTATTATGTTTTTGTATGTTTTGAACGAACACTTATTAAAACTGTTTTTAATTAAATTAAAGGCTATTATGGCTTGATGGGATCCGTTTCCTGACACAATATAGAGGTACAATACAATACTATGTTATGATTATCATCACTAGTGCCCACCAGCGTGATGGACTAACGCCTAACCCCTCTCAGTAGTAGAGGAAGCCCGTGCTCAGCAGTGGGCAGTACATAACACAGGGCTGATATGGTTTGGATCATAATCATATCATGCTATGACCACATTCAAATACGTTTTACATAATATACTATATTAAAATATACAAAACGCAGTAATGTATTGTATTGAAGGATAAGTATGCAAAACACATTTTATTATGTGACAAAATATTAGTTTTATTATTGCCAATAATTATAACTTCAATATCTTTCACACGAAAATGCTTATTCTCATACATAACATAAATAAAAAAACCATTTGTCGGGTCTAGGCAAATCAATAAAATACCACATTAATGAACCATAAGAAATCGACAACAGTCCTTTCAATTGTACCAACCGTGTGACGGAAACTGGCGTCTATTGTAATAATTTTGTTTGTTTTGTGTCGTATTATGCCTTTGACACAATGAGGCGAAATTAATGGTAATTATCCCTCGCAATTATAATGTTGGCTTTAATGGGTAATTGTTTTTATTGCATGCATTTTTAATAACATTTTGTACCATAAATGGTATGTTTGGTGTATCATTATTAAAGATTATTTGGTGGGATTATAATTTATTTGATTGTTTATCACAGGTTGTTCGTTTAAACATTAATATATTTTTTTGTATCTATATCATTATGAAAAAAAAGGTATACCATTTGATAAAAATATTGGATCTGGCAGGACTATTACTCATTTAATGGCGACCAATGAGAGACCGTCTGTGAGTTGGATTTAAGGTTTATTCTGTATAGCCATGATTTACCAATAGTTTTTATCGTACTAATCATACAATGTAAATATGAAAAGGAAACAAAAAACAATGTAAAATAAATACTTTATTTTTAAATATGATAATAACTGTCACAGGACCATTTTCGCAACACAAAGACCACGACACAAAAGACATGCGTTGTGGTATTAATTAAAATATTACGTTTCACTGTATTTAGCGTGGTAGTGAGGTCTTTGTGTCAATGCAATTAAAGAAACAACAATTAAAATACAGAAAATATCATAGTAGTCGTAAATACTAATAATTAACAGTGACAATAGCACTGAATGGCGGCCTTAGTCGGCTAGAGGCCTAATTTCGAAGAACAATTTCGTAGGTACGATATTTTTTAGGTTTACCTAACTACATACATAGCATCACGCCTTTTTCCCTTTTCAGGGGTATGCAGAGGTGTTATTCACCTACCTACATTTTGCCAGCTATGTTAGGTCCGTTTATATGGGACTAAGGGTGAAATAGTTGCAAGGAGGTGAACTGATCACCCGTCTATGCGACTGCATACGTCCCCAATAGACATACATAGGTCCGTTAGGTCCCATGTAATACGGGACGAGCTTATAGCCATTTACCGGGCACATTTCCAGACTCCAGGATTATACTGAGTAGAAAAACCAAATATCACTTTGCCCGACCCGGGTATCGAACCCAAGACCTCGGCACTGCAGTCGTACCGTAACACAACTACGCCGCCGAGGCAGGCAGGTCTACAAGTAACCTAACAAATAGGACCTCAGCTAGGCATAACATATTTTAAATGAACTAAGATTGGAAAATAAATCAAACTACTGTTTGATTAATAGCTACTAGCTAGTTGGTAAGAAAAGCTAATATTTGTTCAAACGTTAGCCGAATAAGCTCCACATTTGTCAAGCTAAGGAGTGTTTCCGGTGATAGCCTGTTGTAGCAAAAATAAGCTCTCGCTTCGTATCCCGAAGAGTTAAGCCGTTAAGTTAGCTGCTAAGCCATGTTAGGACTATCCCAATTTTTGTATTGTTTTTATTGTGTTTGTTATAATTGTTTATTTTTCTAACATGGTAAAGTGTCTGCATTAGTCCTGGTGGTAACTGCTAAGTAAAGTTTAATACAAACATGTCAATCTACGACAGACGTTTCGTTCTTTATCCTGACCTATCTTTCGGAATAAACACCGCCTTATCCTGTAAGGCGTCTCGTCATATCGATTTATGTATTCCTAAGTGTTTTTTCTTCGTGTATATTATTTATTTAGTCGCATATAAACTTTTATGCTGTCTCCTCCCAGGATATAAACGTTTTTATTTTTATTTATTTATGATTACAACCGATATACATTATAATGTTACAATTAAATTAATTAAATTTGTTACAATAAAAGATGATCTACTGATACCTATGCTAGGAGAACCTGTGTTATAGGTATCAGTGAAACCTCCAGCAAAAAACTTAATGTTATAGTATCATGCTAATTGTAACATCTATACTAATATTACCAAGCTAAAGAGTTTGTTTGTTTGAACGCGCTAATAACAGGAACTGCTGGACCGATTTTGAGAATTCTTTCACTAATAGGAAGCTACATTACTCCTGAGTGCTATAGGCTACTTTTTATCCCGGAAAAACTTTTCCACGCGGGCGGAGCCGCGCGCAAAAGCTAGTACAATATAAAAATCGAGATAATTTTAATCTTAAATTATACTAAATAGGACGTATGTATGCTGTTGTGAATCTATGACGATGTGGGTCTAAATATAACTTTAATATGTTTGTATAGATTATTACTATTATTCAACATGTAGAGTAAAACACCACGGCTAATTTTACCAGTACGTATCGTTCTTCTTCACTTAGTCTTCCAAAGTCTCTCTGTAAAAGGCAACAACTCGTGACCCATATACTTTTTCTTCTCAAGTATCTCTCTCTCTCTTTATAGGTCGACATTGCCCTCACAATTCCTCTGGCAATAGGTGGTAGGCAATCACCATTAACACCCTCACGCGTTAAAAAATCACCCCCGCAGGTCCAAGCAGCTCGTGTGCCTGACAACATCCTTCAATTCAGAACACAACAATGCACACTGCTACTTGGCATACATTGCACCTATGCACACACGACACCTACAAACTCATACCCTGGCCTTCCACAAATCTCCCCTGCAGGTCCCACCAGCGTGACAGAGCGGCGTGATCTGCATGCGCGAGCCGACGCTGACGGAACGGTGCAATTTCTTCATCTGCCATTTCACGCGGTGCATTACAAAGATTAATGGTCCAGTAACACGGGCAGCACAATTTGAAACGGGCTGCGGTAGGGTTGGCGCATTTGACTTTCGAAAATATTAAAATTGCTAATAATTTTGATGTCAATGCAATAGGAATGATTGATTAAAGAAGTATTACTGTACTGTTTTGCTACTGAGTTTTTTTTTATAACCTTAGTCACAAAAATTTCTTCACGTAGGTAATCATTATTTCTTCTCCCTAGGAAACTTTAATTGGCGTTGACCATCATTGAGGTAACCCGCCTAATTTCTGAACACGGAAAAAAACATGTATATTGGTGACTTTAGTCACACATTGACAGCTGTGCAAGATTTGGTGAATGTCGTTGCTAATAAACGTTATCACCCGTCCATCATAGCGCTTGTGCTTGTAAGTGAGTTGTCCGTCATTGTCACATGACCTGCTGACAGCACATGACCCCTGTAATTTGTATTTATACTTCAAATTAGATTATTAATTCAGCTTAATTTATTTATATTCAAAGTATTGATATTTTTGTATAGCAAATGCAGATAGAAAGTATGTATGCGCCTAAAGTAGTTTTGGGCACAGAGTATGCCAAAAACAGCCAAATGAATACCTGCCGTGAAATAATATTATTTTCATAAAGAAGAAATCTAAGTTAACGAAATAAGTGTTTATTTTAAACATCTATTAATTTTAAAATGCCAAGGTCTTGTACCACACCGTCATAAAATAGCAAAAATATGTTGTAAAATACTAGACTTATTACACTTCCGTACTACAAAATTAATTATAAACTAAAATATAAAATATGAGTATATAAAATTCTATCAAGAATGCATCTCGATATTTATTACCTCTACAATGTAAGCTTTTTGATCGATACGCAGATAAATTTAAACACTGCATCAGACACAAATAGCGAATATTTAGAATGTGGGCGGCGATATAGTGTTTGGGATATAAATCAAATTTACGACAAACCCACTTTTTATACGGATGAATAACATTCGACGGTCGATTGAATAAATGAAAAAGCCAGCAATAATATTAAATAGTTTCAATACTCAAAACTTAGCCTAAAACGTCCAATTACAAATGTATGACACTGCCTTCGTCAGTTTGTGTAATACTGACTTATAAACAATAAGACATCGAATGTACAAGGCTTAGAAAATAGCGCTTGTATCGCAGATACTAATTTATTCTAAAAAAAAAATCTCATAAAGCCAAATATGTTCAAAAAAAAATCAACACATGTAATTTTTTAAATGGATTCAGCATTTTATCTCAAACGAAAAACTATTTTACATTCATATTCCATAAGATATGTATAATTTACTGTTTGTATAAGGGTAAAAATTGGCGTAAACGTTTGTATAGATAAGTCGGTAATCCCCATACAAAACCCATTATAATAGCTTAGAAAAAACCGATCACAAATTTCATTCCCGTAGCAACCCTAATGCTCGCTCACAGGATACAATATTTTATGTTGACAGACATAACAGCGTTTATACCAGCGCTTATTCTTTGTGCCTCATATATTATTCGCTTTATGACGGTTGTTTGCCACGCTACGTTTCACCAATCGAGAACACATGCCACCTCGATTTTCGACTCTACATATCAGGGATAGAGTCGGCCGGATTATTCATCGACGGTAAATACAAAACTGGTATAAATGTAATAGTCTCGGACGTCGGTTGTATGTTTGTTAGAATTTTATTTCAGGGCGTTCAGCCGTCATGAAATAATGGCATAATGCACAGTTATAAATCAATTCCCCTTTTATACGGCGACGTTTGTAATGAAGGCCGCTAGTTTTGTATTAGTGTAATTTATATTTTTTATTGCTTTTATAATTCGGCTTTATTAATGGCCGTACTGTTGACGTGGATATCTTGTTCGTGGATGATTAGATACATTTTTTTATGTAAAGACGGATTGTAATTTTGAAGGGACTAAGTGGTGTAATTTATTTCTGATTTCATATTAATGATGGTTTGTCGTTTTTTATGTCTTTTGTTATTTTTTATACTAAATCCAAAGGTCAATACATTACTTTATCCTTATCACGTCACTATTACTTACAAACGGAAAACACACACACACACACTCACACTCACGGCTTTTATACCCGAAAGGGTAGGCAGAGCCGCAACTAGTGTACCCACTTTTTGCCGTGCGTATTCCGTCCCATGATGTGATAAGGGGCGAGCCTATCGCCATATCGGGCACAAATTCCAGACTCCGGGCTGATACTGAGTTTAAAAAACCCAATATCAATTTGCCCGACCCGGGAATCGAACCCAAGACCTCAGCATTGCAATCATACCACAATACAACTACGCGACCGAGGCAGTCACACGGAAAAATAAACATGTTATTCTATAATAAATCTCTAACCACAATTCTAAATTTTAACCCAAAAAATATGACATTGGTGTAGAGTACGCCATTGACGCCATTCTCAACCGGCCTCATACGGCTTAATTTCACATCCATTCTAACAATAAAATGTAAACCGAGAAGTGCAATTAAAACGGTACTCATAAATGATAAAGTATTAAAAAGGCGACAAGCATTATGAATACAAAGTCGCGTGAGCGTGTGACCCGGGCTGCGGTGGCGTCCGTACATAAATCTTCGTTGCCTCGCGATGACACACCGCGACACGTCGCTGCTACCGGCTGTGCCTCCTCTCACCTCCTTAACGACCTCTCTCGCAGCTGCTCGTACCATAAAATCGAACTTTAACTCCTACCAGTAGAGTGTGATTTAGAGTAATGGTGGAGTCGTAGAGCACTGTCAGATTTTCCTTTACAAATGTCGTTAGGAAAATAATCTTGCCAGTCGGTTTTCAACTTCGCACAGTGAAGCCAGAGCTGGTTTTACTATGAATGAATGCCAGAACTATTTTGCCCTTTTTCGTTAGATTCTCTAATTTCCAAATTCGAAACGCTGTAACAGCCATACCGCTGATAAACGAATACGAGCTCTATTGAGCTTAAATTAGAGTTACAAATGGTTTTCTTGAGCATATGCTATCTTGAACAACATTATCCCTGGCCGACAGGCGACGTCAGGTTGTCTGTTATTATAATATATGAAGCTGACAGTCAGCTGTCCGTTTGCATGAATGATTCACTTGGTGATAAATTTAAGCTCATGATTACCTTTCAGACGTCAATAATTCTATAATTACTTGGGTTTGTTTGTGTCGAGGTTATACTTGGAAGGAAAATATTGAGAATTATAATTGGTATTCTTTTGGTTTGTTTAATTTGATTGAGTTGTATTGTGTTATATCAGTCTTGTGTATACGATGGAATGGCCGCTACGAACGGAGTGGTACAGGTGTCTTGGGTTAGTCATAACCTATTCCTATAACGTTGTGGGTGGTCTTGGGTATTGTCAATAATGTTTTAAAGCCTTACACAAACAAAAATGTGTATCTTTAAATTCATGTATCAAATCACTTTGAAATAATTTAATTACTTTCCCCTCTGAGTTGTCAAAATTATTATTAATGGCATTTAGAATAAAATAAGCTTACGTATTTATGCACGTGACTAATGCCCACTTTCGCCACCCCTTATTTAATTGGACCACTAACGTGCAACTTCAAAGCAGACCGAAGCTAACTTTTTCTGCGCTGCGACGGCAGTTAAAAACAATAATAAATGACTAACATGCCCATGATTAATAATGATCTAATGCACGCCCATGGGATCTGCTTACATCATTAATTGGTAAGTTGATGATGAAATATGACATTTATGTTTAAGCAGCTCATTTAATGAAATTCCGCTTTATAACTAGTGTGGTAATTATTATAAATAGCCAAATTGAATATAGTGGCATCTTGACATATATAGAAACTACTTTCTATTAAAATTTGTTTTGTAGTATAATAAAAAATAAAAAGCAACACTTTGGCGTATTTAGATAAATAAAAATAGGCAATTCTAATAAAATTAACTGCTGTTATTTTGAATAATTAATTACGAAAATCTAAATTCCGCCAATCCGCTTTTACGTAAATTGCGACGTGATAGCACGGCAGTGAGTGTGTGGCAACCTCTGCTCGTGAATGAGTATGATTTATAGCTATAACGGCGCGGACTTATGATAAATTACTGTAATCCACGTTGAATGTAAATGTAGAAAGGCTGTTCATTTATTTTGTACGGGCTGCCATCAATTTGAGACGGTCGGATGTGACGTATTCGCAAATAGTTTACGTTATTTGATTTATATTGATGGGGTTTTGCTTGTGTGAGTAGTGTGTGTGCTTACAATACCCAATTAGCACTCGTATGTTCATATCTGGTGTATAATTTTCTTTTTTTCGTTCAGTTCACGCCTGTAATCTTTAGAAAGGTAAGCAGAAACGCTATTGAGTTTATTACACTGGACTAATTTCTGTCCTATGATAAGAATGGGTGTACTTATTGCTAAATTGGACGCAAATTCTAATCGAGTCACTCATGCGTCTGTATAATATTTAAAGATAACTTAGTGTGAGTTGAAGTCTCCAGGAGTTCGTCTATTAGAATCAATGTGAATTAAGAAAAGGTGAGGTTATCAAAGACCGCGAAGATGTCTATCCAGGTAAGATACTAACCTCCCCTCAAGCTATAACGTAACATAAAATCACAAAATAACTAAAACATTTCCAATCCCTTAAAACCTATATTTAACCTCAACATCCTCTTATTTGAAATTCATAAAGCGTGCAAAATCCTCCAATACCATAAAAACGATATAATGATACAAAACATAATGCTGACAGGCGGCGCGATCGCATCCCTGACGTGACGTCACTGCACGCCCCTCGTCTAATATCGCGTCATATAACGTGATTGGACGTGACACGCGAACACGCTCCTACATTTATGTGATAATCGGGAATTTATAGTGTCGCGACTGACGTGACATTTTGTTATCAAGCAAATCGCCACCCATTAAAAAGATATAATATGTATGTTAATTTCATATCGGCCTGTTTTACTTAGATTATCATTTTGATAATCTATATTGAGAAGTTGTTATATATTCTATTTAAGTCAAGGTCGTATGGAGGCTTTTGAAAGTGGAGTTAATGATTACTAATATCAATTGAATCCGCTGTAAAAAGTGACGCAAGTCGCAAAAGGCCGTCACACGCGGGCTAAGGTCCAGTATTATATTATTTAGTACGAATAGTAACTAAAACTGGTGACAAAAACAAAAGCTATCACGTGTTAGTATAAAGTTATCCAACTCTGACTCGTCCTGATACGTCACGGCTATCACCACCCGGACCCGGCACGGCAGTGTACAAATCTTTATTTGATTTAATTATATTTTCAGTATCACTCGAACATTCTTCCAATTTGCTAATCAATTTGATCGAAATAAATTCTAGAAGGATATTAGTGGTGGACTAAAGCCTAACCCCTCTCAGAAGCAGAGGAGGCCAGTGCTCAGCAGTGGGCAGTATATAATACAGGGCTGATTGCATTGCATTGCATTGCAAATTCTAGAACATTTTTCATAATCTTAAAAAGAATTTCCTTAAGATGTTAAACTGGGCAAACAATTCAAAGCTGTAATAACTTCGATGAGATCTTGTCGGTTTTGTATTAAATAATTAAATGCAAAATAAATTATAAGGTGTACGATAATCATCGCGTACATTGTAGCTGATGTCTACGAGCTAAGGATGAGAATAAATCAGATACCTCGTGTCTAGATTTATTTACGAAGAGACTATTACCAAGATTTGTTGATACTTACCTTATTACCAATTAACGTTATATTATGTTTTGTTATATTTTTTTTCTAAAAGAGGACTTTGCTCACAGCTCTACTAGTCTCTTTTCCAAAATAAAACATTTTTCTTTAAAGTTTTTAAGCATATATGTGGGCCATTTTCCTAGTTTTTTTTTAATAATAAAGTTTTACGCTAAGTTTGTAAAATTTATGTGTAACGGAACGTAAGCAAGTGAGCGAGAGAGAGTGTGTGTAAGGGGAGAGGGACTACAATATATCAAGATGGCGTTAGGCGTAGTATAAGAAAAAAGATTGTTAACTGTAATTAGAAGAGAACGATAATTAAAAATTGTTAAGACGAAGATTGTTTCCATTCCCAAGAAAAGAAACCTACAATTGGGGGCTCGTCCGGGATTTGTAATCATAATGACTACCGAAAAAGATATTGCGGCGATGAGCGTTTCAACGGGGACACCGGCCATGATGGCGCTGGACGCGGCTTATGGAATCACAAAATTTAGCGGCGAAGACCGAACGTATACGTCGTCTAAATGGGCGGCTGACATCGAAGACAACGCGGAGGTTTTCGGATGGAACGCCCATCAGAAGTTAATTATTGCTCGCCGATCACTTATTGGAACAGCGGAGTTATGGCTTCGGTCCGAGAAGGTGTTTAAAAGCTACGAAGAATTAAAGAACGCTCTACTCAAGGAATTCCCAGACTCTTTAAATTCAAAAGAAATGCACGAGATGATGGCGGGTCGCCGAAAAAGGAAAGATGAAACTTTTTATCAATACATGCTTGCGATGAAAGAGTTGGGCAAGAGGGCTAAATTCCCGGATTACGTCGCTATACAATACATTGTAGACGGCATATCTGACTACGAGAGCAATAAGGCGATATTATACGGCATCACAACGTATGCCGCGTTAAAGGAGAAACTTACTATATATGAGACCATGAAATCAAAGATGAATAAACCCAATATGGCCAGAAGGAGTGGTGTTACTACGGATAAGGAAGGCGCTTCCAACAAGCAGAACGCGGCATCAACCGATCCGAAGAAGTTAGTGATAGGTCGTATGTTATGTTATAAATGTGGTGATAAAAATCACATGTCTAGTCAGTGTCCAAACGGTGTGATATGTTTCAAGTGTAATAAGTTCGGGCATACAAGTAAAGAGTGTAGTAGTAAAGTTTTCGGAGCATCAAAACCGTTTACAAAAAACGTTAACGAAACCGGACATTCAATGTGTGTAATAGATGATGTTGCCGACGGTGGCGACATCGTACAAGCTTCCGGAGAACTAAGGAATGATAGAATGAATGGCGGACCGGATCAATTAACCTGTGACGACTACAGCTGTCAAAATCATTTTGACGTTTTAAATGTAAATGACATTAGGAAAACAAACAAGTCTATAAAAGTTGCTAAAATGTGCGGTGCTATTGTCGATACGTTAATTGATACGGGCTGTGATTATAATTTGATAACTTGTGAATTGTTTTTCGAGTTAAACAATGTCGCGTACATCAAAGATAAAGTTATGTTAACTGGGTTAGGGTCGGCAAAGGTGTGCACGCTAGGTAAGTTCACCACGTCTATAGAAGTAGATACCCATAGTTTTGAAACTTGTTTTTACATTGTTCCATCAGGTGTTATTCCCTATAAAGTAATATTAGGTCAAGCTTTTTTGGTAAATGCAACTATTTTATTGGACAAGGGTGCAGTCAGACTTATGCCACATAATGATTACAATCTGTGTATGTTGGGTCTGCCTACTGCTTCTGAGGAGCCTATCTCGCAGGACCCTGTGGTTCAGGAGCTTGTTAACAACTACAAACCAACTAAAGTTAAGGAAGCACCCATCAAATTAAAGATTATTATGAAAGATGATATCCCAATTTCTCAGCGTCCAAGAAGATTAGCTATCAAAGAGGAAGAAGTTGTTAAGCGTCAGATTGACGAGTGGTTAGAAAAAGGAATAATTAGGCCCAGTCATTCAGAGTATGCTAGCCCGTTGGTACTAGTTAGAAAGAAAGATGGTAGCTATAGAGTTTGTGTTGATTTTAGAAAAATAAACCAAAAGATGGTTAAGGATGAATTCCCATTACCTATTATAGATGACCACATAGATAAACTAAGCAAGTCTAGGATATACAGTACACTTGATTTAAAAAATGGGTTTTTCCACTTACCGGTAGACAGGGACTCGGTGAAATATACTGCTTTTGTTACTAGTAGTCCAGAAGGCCAGTATGAGTTTTTAAGAGCACCTTTTGGTTTGTCAATCTGTCCTAAATACTTTAGTAGGTTCATTAACATAATTTTTAGAGACTTAATTCATAGCGGTGTAGTTCTTATCTTCATTGATGATATTGTGGTTTTAGCTCAGGATGAGAAAGAGGCTCTCAAACGTCTCAAGTTAGTGTTGAAAGTAGCTTCTGAGTACGGGTTAGAGATTAATTGGAAAAAGTGTCAGCTATTACAAAAAAAGATAGAGTACTTAGGCCACATAGTTGAAAATGGTACTATTAAACCATCGCCAAGCAAGACTGAGGCTATATTTAACTTTCCTGAACCGAAGACAACCAAACAGGTTCATAGTTTTGTGGGACTGACTTCATATTTTCGCAAATACATTGAAAATTATGCAAAGATAGCTAGACCATTAACTGAATTACTTAAAAAGGATAAATTATTTTATTTTGGAGAAGATGAAAGAAGAGCATTCAACATATTAAAGACCAAACTATGTAGTGAACCTGTGTTGAAAATATTTGAAGTCGGTTTAGATATAGAATTGCACACTGATGCCTCAAAGGATGGATTGGGAGCAATCCTCATGCAGAAAGATAGTCAAGATGGAAAATTGCATCCTATTTACTACATGAGCAAGAAAACTAGTGCCACTGAACAAAAGTATCACAGTTATGAGCTAGAAGCGTTGGCAGTAGTAGAAGGTGTAAAGAAATTTAGGAAGTATGTGTTCGGAAATCATTTTAAGATAGTGACTGACTGTTCAGCATTTCAGAAAACCTTGTATAAAAATGAAATTTCTACTAAAGTAGCAAGATGGGTCTTATTCCTTCAAGATTTTGATTATGAAGTAGTGCATAGAGCAGGACGCAAAATGTTACATGCAGATTCACTTAGTAGAAACCCTCACATTTACCTTATCCAATCAGAGTTGCACTCAAGAATATGTAAAGCTCAAAAGGAAGATGAAAGTATAAGTGCGATAAGAGAAGTATTAAAGGAAAGAGAATATAAAGACTTTTACATTGAGAATAATTTACTATATAAAGGAGTTGAGAAGAAGTTAGTGATACCGGATGTTATGGAAACAGAAATTATTAGAAGAGCTCATGAGGTAGGACATTTTGGGAAGAAAAAGTCAATAGACATCATAGAAAAGGACTATTTCATAAAAGATTTAAGTAAGAAAGTAGATAAAGTTATTTCAGGATGTGTTCCATGCATTTTAGCCAGTAGAAAAGAGGGAAAACAAGAAGGCTTTCTGAACCCTATAGAAAAAGGAGACCTTCCACTGGTGACATTACACTGTGATCATCTTGGCCCATTGGATATTACCAAGAAATTATATAATTACATCTTGACCGTCATTGATGCCTACACCAAATTTGTTTGGATCTATCCTTCAAAGACTGTAACTGCCAAAGAGACAGTAGAGAAACTCAGATTACACCAAAAAGATTATGGTAACCCTACTAGAATTATCACGGATAAAGGCACAGCTTTTACAGGAAGGGAATTCAAAGATTATTGTGAGGAAGAAGGGATCCAACATCACACTGTCACTACAGGGATTCCAAGGGGTAATGGACAAGTGGAACGCATTCACCGGGTGATCATTTCAGTACTGACCAAAATGTGCATGAAAGAACCCACGCATTGGTACAAGTGCGTTAGTCAGCTGCAAAGAGCTATAAATAGTACTTATCAGAGGTCAATTAATACTTCACCTTTTTACTTATTTATTGGTACCAAAATGAGACAAAAAGAAGATATACCAATTTTGGAATTAATAGAAGAGGAATGCAGGCAAGATTTTGTAGAAAAACGTCATGATTTAAGGCAAGAAGCTAAAGCACAGATATTAAAGGTACAACAGGAAAATAGAAAGTCATTTAATAAAAAGAGAAAGGAAGAACAACAGTATAAGGAAGGAGATATAGTTGCTATTCGTAGAACTCAATTTGGAAATGCAATGAAACTTAAACCCAAATATTTAGGACCTTACAAGGTTGTAAAGGAAGCTGGTAAAGGAAGGTATCATGTGGAGAAGGTGGACCTTAATGTGGAGGGACCGCTTAAAACATCAACAGGCGCAGATTTTATGAAGATGTGGCCATGAGTTTGATTTGCGCTCTTTGTCAGTCTAAGAAATTTAATTCACTTTTCTTTGATTATTAGAATAACCCACCCGTGGGTTTGGTATATATAGGTTTATCTTTGATGTGCTAGTGTATTTTATAGTAACCTAAAATTTTGAGAGAATAGTAGCTTAACTTATTCAAGATTATTTAGAAGTATAACTAAGATGTGTGTATTAAGTAACCAAATTGCTTTATGTGAGTTGTCATTAAAAGTTAAGTCAGTAAAATGTATGATTCTAGATATTAAGATGTAGTTCAGTTTCAATTGTGTAGTCTGGGGACAGACTACAAGTCAGCATGGCCGAGCTGTGGGCCATTTTCCTAGTTTTTTTTTTAATAATAAAGTTTTACGCTAAGTTTGTAAAATTTATGTGTAACGGAACGTAAGCAAGTGAGCGAGAGAGAGTGTGTGTAAGGGGAGAGGGACTACAATATATCAAGATGGCGTTAGGCGTAGTATAAGAAAAAAGATTGTTAACTGTAATTAGAAGAGAACGATAATTAAAAATTGTTAAGACGAAGATTGTTTCCATTCCCAAGAAAAGAAACCTACATATATATCTATCTAAATTCATTAAACTAACAATTAATTTTACAATACGAGTATACCAAAACTGCATCTTACGACTGCTTAGACTTAAAAAAACATCCAAAGATGGCGTCGACAGAAACAGAAGCCCTGATGGAGCGATATAAAGCGAGCATTGTTTGCCGGCCGACGTGCATCAACGTCCGACGGTTTGATTTGTTCCCGATGCCGCTGACAGATTTACAGATAACTATAGGAATGCTTTGACGGCAGTGGCTAACATTTTATATAACTTTATGGAGCTTAATGAAATTTTGCGGTAGATTTTTTTTAATTGAATAAATTTCCTCTAATTTGTCATAACTTCAATTAATATTTGATTACAAGTTTTTCGTTTATGTTTAAATAATGACTTTTTTAACGAAATTTTAGTATTTTTAGATATGGTAGCCATCACATACCTTTGAATATTTTTAGGATGGACCCTCAAATATGCCAATTTCTACACGATTTCCTTCAATCATTTTGTAAGTAGACAAAACGTATTGCAAAGTGCAGAAAGCAAATATAATCAAACATTTCAAATAAAAACACGAGCATACTAAATCACTAAGAGAACGCGTAATTTCTCACTCCAATCCACTCCGACCCGTTCACGCTTCACCTGTTAACGAAACAAAAAGATGAACAACAATCAAAAGGTTAAAACATCTCACAAATCAACCAACTAACAAATGTGGCGATCAGGAAACAAATGATGTCCTATATAAAATACTGTACCAATTATTTGGGACAATTCATTAGAAGGCCCCCGACTCTAGGCGATTGGGTCCATCAGTCACGGGTCTAGCGACAGATGGGCATCTATCCCGTATGGAGTGCCAGGAAGAAATGGGCCGCAGTAAATCAAGCGACGGCCGACAATCCCGGCCAGTCGCCGTCAATACATCAAGTGTAATGCTTCGGATACCGCGGCCAGATAATCGTACGTGAGCATCGACTCGTTACGCTGGAAATAAGATGAGGTTTCTGACTCGTCGCCGACGGGAACGACTTAAAGGATTCTGCATTTAGTGGAATTATAGCAGTTAATGTTGTTAAGGACTTTATTGAAGAATCGACGCTATTAGCAGTCGTAGCAACGGCAACATGAAATGATAACGGTAGTAATGATGTATACAATAAGGTTGAATGTGGCGTGCGCGATCGAGTCAGTTGTCGCCGAGCACGGAGCACTGATAGATCTGTAAAGTTTGCCGCAGTCAGGAATATATCGAGTTGTTGCCTCCGTTCGGCTTTATTTATACATAACATCTGTTTGAAGTCGAATCTACCGGCGCGGACGGTGAGCGCATTACTGGAGATTTATACCGCGTCTTAATTGTGAATCGATGGGTTAATGAAGATAAAACCGGCGGGCGTGTTGTAAATTAGCTAGCGTGTCGACTCATTCTGCAGATAAAGGAGTTCTTTATTGCTTTGTTTGTTTTCTCGGACCATACTTCAAAGGGTACGGAGATAACTCGAGTTTTAATGCGAATTTGCCTTTAGTTTCAGTCAGGTGGGTAGTAGGAAGAGCTAATGACAGCCGCCGAGATAAATTGTCGGCGCGGTGAAATTAATGACGCGTCAACGCTCGCCGCAATTAACTAGGCTACTTATAAATCAGCTGGAACCTCAGCCGTCTGTAACAATAGCCGCAAAGTAAGATGAATTGACGGGACAGCTCCGCTCACACGAGTACGTATTGACAAGTGTGGCTCGGTTGTCCGTGTTCCATACTAGTGTATTGCCATACTAGTTACTGTCGCCACAGCACGTCCTGAAACTACGTTTGGATCATCTGGTAGTGTCGACGCTATTCTGTGTGGAGTTCACTTACTCTGTGGCTCGGAACACGTAACAGAATCCGAACAGGGGTTAAGCCCACACGGTCACACACACTCGTCTAATAGCCGTGATTCGACAAGTACAAATGGGTTCTGTGACAAATGGCCTGCGGAAGACCTCGTGTCTATTGCTTTGCCGTAAGTTCTATGCGGTTGCACGGCAATTTGTGCTTTAATGACAACGACTTCTAAATTAACCTCTAAAGTCATTATTGTAATGAATCTGTTGGTTTAATTGCAAACTATACGAAGATCTGTAATGATAGCAAAAATTAACTTCATAATAAAAACGCCGGGTAAGGATATTAAGATTCTGTTGATACAATAATTACAAGTAATTTTAATAGACAAGGTAATTAAGGTTGAAGTTATCTTGCAGCCACGCACTGCTGGTGACAACTACAAAGTAGATGCGGCAAGTGCTTCACAGTTCGCCCTCTGATACCGATCAAAAGTCCGAGCCGTTGTGGTTCGCGAAAATGACCCTTAAAGTATGAATTGCAAGGAAACGGGCCATGTTTCTCTTATAGCCGTTTCCCTTTTGCCAGTTCATGTAGTGTCAGATCCGGTTGCGTTGGGAGCACCGCTTTATGAGATACTGTGTGATTTATGGGTTCCGTAGTTGCGAGTATTGCCCAGGGGTTACTATTGAATACGATATCACCCTGTTTTGATGGACGAGTCTCGGATATCGCCATCCGATTTGGCTTTCAGGATTATTTTTCTATTATTCCGCAATTTTGTTAATTTTGTTGGTGATTATCAAAATATTATGAATTGCAAAAATATTACAAACATAACATTTGCTTTTGTTTCAATCTCAAGCAAAAGTTTCATGATCATTTAATAAACGAAAAGTTTTAGAGTATTGTTCTGTTTGATTGCTCTAGATTTAAAAAGACTGCAAATTTTACACCATATAAACAAACATAAAACATTATGTTTAAATTATACACAAAATATAAAACAAGGAACTAATTACATTAAATCTGTATAAGTAAATCGAGACATAACGTAATTCTTGCTTAATTTAAAAGCGATATGTCAACTTTACTACGTGTAAAAATATGTTAAAACACATAAAAAATACATTACTCTTTGATACAGTTGCAATAACAGCAGTAAAAGGCACTGACGCAATTATATTTAAAATATGAAGGCGTTAAATATTAAGACGTGGATATTACTTAAGTAAAAATAAGTGCCGACATTCTCAAAGTGCAAAAGTGAATACGCATTGTTGATCTTTGTCTTATTACCTCATTAAATAATATTGGTATAAAGGTTTTTAATAGCCGTAGTAGTATATCGTAAAATGAAATAACAACGAATCCTTTTCACATTGAATTTCATCGTGTGTCATGTATGGATGCTGGTCTTGTGTGGTATTACTGTTTATAAAAAAATATTGCGTAGGTACATCAACTTAGCGACTTACTTACCATCCTCAAACTTTTGTGCATTTAACAATTGTTAATATTTTTAGACTCAATTTGATAAACCATCTCTGTATTGTTTTAAATTACCAATTTTAATTCACCTCACATCCAAACACTGACACTGACAATGTGGCAGATTCCAGAACATTCCAAGCATGGAGCAATGAGAACCCATTAAAAGCTCAGCAATCGTAAATTACAAGCCAACGAGGATACTCTATCAATCTTGTAATGAAGAAAAGTGCGCTCGTAGGATGGTTTATCGTCTATCTGGTAATTAAAACGTTGCCCGGAGGAAATGCGAGGCAATAATAATAAATTTCGAGTTCCGACGATGTCGCTGCACGAACCTGTGTTATGTTGAACTAAGTATTTTTAAAGTGGTAGACAAGCAAAAGCATTGGTAAGTCACCAACACTTTTACTACAGCAAAATTTGTAGAACTGGACTGGATTTGTGAGGTCTAATAAGTTACCGATGCCCTTGAATCCTTGAAGTAGATTGTGTATTGTCGATCTAAGGCAATTTATATCAGGTAGAAGGACTGTCTCGGTGGCGTAGTTGTATTACGGTACGACTGCAAGGCTGAGGTCTCGGGTTCGATCCCCGGGTCGGGCAAAGTGATATTGGATTTTTCTATTCAGTATCAGCCCGGAGTCTGGAATTTGTGCCCGATATGGCGATAGGCTCGCCCCCTATCACATCATGGGACGGAATACGCTTGGCGAAAAGTGGGTGCACTAGTTGCGCCTCTGCCTACCCCTTCAGGGATAACAGGCGTGAGCATGCGGAATGGGTGATATGGAGGAGATTTATTTGCACAAAGCGCCGGTTTTGTCTAATACATTGGTTAAAACCTTAGGCTATCCATGTGCTGCTGTTGGTGTAAAGTGTAACTATTTATATAAAGTACATAGAAAGTCTATCAATAAATAAATTAAGACCGAGTCAACTACAATAGCATTTATTGTAATCTAATTGAAGTTACTTTTGGACTAGTTTAACCTACTCATGTTTTGTCTCGATTTCACTCAAATAACTTGTAGCAAGAAACACAGCGACAGATGAGTTATCAAAATACTTAATAAAGTTTATTCGTGCGAGTGAGGTTTGTTATTATTGTTATTACCAGGATTAATATTAATATAATATATATTTATATAAATTGCATATTTATATTTTACAATCATAATTGCCCAACGATTATAAACCATTAGTCATATTTAGCAGCAATTGTATAAAAAAGGCAATAAATAATTATAATCCTCAGCAAGGTTACAATAAATCAATTTGGGACAAGGTCCGTAAAAAAATATATGCAATGATTAATACCAACTGAATTCTTTGTGTTGTACATTTTTATGAATAATCGCGTACTTAGCGGACGTCGTGTTGGCGTCTGATTTAATGGTATTAATTTCAATTTTATAAGCCGAGATAAATCAAACGATCGTGTCGCATGTTCCATGTGGAGTATGTTGAAAAGTTTAATATGAATAACGTTATTATAGAGGTATGGGTAAATAATTATTTACATTATAAATATATTTTGCGCTTCATAAATCTTTTGTTTTTATTTTCGCGGCAATGCCCCAGAATAAAAGTCTCACTATACATTTTCATAGAAAGTACTATACTGTGTGTTACTGTATTATGGGCGTAGTCAAAGCGAAACTACACTAGTCCAGGTGCTAACTATTGCAGTCTGAATATCATGTAGGTCCATCGATAGTAGAAAAAAATACAAATTTCTGTATTTGAATATTGTTCCAAGAATAAACTTATCTTTATCTCTCATATTTCTATATACATAAATCTGATCTGTCTGTCCGTATATGTGTGAACGGTTACAAAAACAACCGACACATTCTCATTCAACGATAAATTTTATTTAAACAATATCTTTAATCGGTTAATAACCGTACGCCAGCAATTGAATGGAGCTGCATTTATTATGGGCTATCCGAGTAATAAAGATATGGAGACGGTCAGGACAGGACTTAAGGGCAAGGGGATAATGTGGGCTCGACCCACTGTATAATGTTATTGTTTGACAGCTTTAATTATAATGTATTAGCAGGAATAACATGGGTTTAGATGTTTTAGATTTAGATTTTATCATTGAAGGATATTATATTAAATTATCCACCAAAATCTCAATCATAACAGTATGATAAATATTAACCAGCATACGTGTACTTGATACACGCGAAAAATCTAAATTATTTGTATGCCATCCTCTCCTTCAAAAATAACCCGAAGTTGTTTGCAAATATGTTAAAAATAGCAATATACTGATAAAAATGAATGGTCAACTCTATATTTACACCTACGAAAAATATTTGAATATGGTAATTATTTCTGAATAAAGCGCATTCACTCTGAGAAAATACTTCTGCTGTCCACAGGGGCTCCAAGAAAAAAAGAATATTATGTCATATCAAATTCGCACTTCCTATTCCAATTCGAGAATTCAATACTTATTGTCCGTAATATGTCCCCCATCAAAATCCTTAATCCATCCCCCATAGCCAGTTTATAATACGGCTGTTATCCGCCGAAGGATTACCAAAGGTAGGCGTGTACTCGATTCATATTTATGAATATAGCATATAATAAATATTTTCCACTTGTTGCCTTTATCTTTTATGTGTGCTCAGTTACGAGTCCAAATGACTCGTTACGGTCAGTCAATTTACATGGAAGATTACTGTTGGGAATGATAAAAGTTTGATTATGCTTTATTGGATGTGTGTGGTGTTTTTTAGGCTGATTTATAGGCGAGGTTATCTGGGGGTAAGAGAGAGGCAAGAAATATTTATTGTTGGAACAATATTTGAAAATAAACTTAATTGATATGAGTAATAAGTAATGAACGTGCATATAGAACGTGTTTTTGAGTTTCCAAAATATCCCTGAACCTACAAAATGCAATCGTAACGCTCTTCTCGTGTCGATACACTGTTACCAGTCTTCTAGACTTGATACAGCATACTTAACATCTGAAAACATTTACCTCCACATTGACTAAGAAAACAAACGTGATTTTTTAAATTAAACTAGCATAGTACGCCCAGAAAAACATCGAGGAAACGACATTCATTTCATCATTGAGTTTGTAAAAAAATATATTGACATAAATAAATCAAGGTCTTGCCCTATGGCTACACTCAACATATGTCTAATACTAAATTCCTCACGTTACACACATGTATTTTCTAACCCAACCGAAATTTTATCGCAAGCTTTAACACATAAGTAATAAAACACGCAGAGAGGCGCTAATTAGCCGCGGTGCGACCGCGATGCTATCGCGTCGCTCGCGAGCACTAATGGCGCGCGGTTTGTCGCTGATGCCATTTAGTGGCGCTTTCAGCTTTTGTGGGGACAGGGAGGGATTAGGATAGTATAGGGGGTCATTTGTTCAGTGGTAGTTCGTGAAATTTTTTGTCGTATCTTTGTGACTACAAGGATACGACAAAAAAATCATACTATGCAGAAATAAAATTCTGATATAATTTAACGCCTGCTAAAAGTGTTAAGAGACTAGTCTTCATATAGAAGATGGAGACGAGAAATTTTAAAATTAACAAACTAGAGTCATTCATTCATAGATTCATATTTTCAATCTTTAGTGGCTACTAAAGGTTTTATATTATTCATTCGTACGTAGCAATCTCGAGTACGCATCTCAAGTCTGGAATCCTCAATATGATACATACATAATGAGATTAGAAGTTATCCAATAAGATATCTTGATTTCAAAGCGCATCAATCGACGCCTGGATATTATAACCGATGTCAAAATTATCACTTTTTGCCAGTAGAAATTAGACGCCAAATTAATGATATTTGTTTTCTTATGAATGATGCTAATGGCACTATTGATTGCCCTGATTTACTTGCAAAAATATCACTTCGTACAAATCTATTAGGCTTAAGACAAAGAGGGATGGGAGGTGTGTCATTTGCTAAAACAAATTATAGAAAAAAAATATCCATGACTCGTAGTATGAACGACCTCAATTGTCTGCCTCTGAACCTAAACATTGATTTATTCTGCACTAGCACGACAACTGTAAACGATTGTTAACATAGCAATTCTTTGCCGATAGTGAAATAAATCCCGTAACAAAATCATAAACACATTTGTTTCATTAGTATTGTAAAAGCACATTTTGTAATTAAGTAAGACAAATTCCTTCTTAATTTAGTCTATAGACGTAAGGTGCTTATTTAAGCTATTTATAGGTGGAAACCTATTGTCAGCAATTTGTTCACAATATAATGTTCCCTATCCATTGTATAATTAGTCTTTAAGCCTTACTAAAACTAAATAGATAAATAAATAGTCGTCAGAATTAAGTTTATTGACGATTCTTATATTAACGCCTGGCCATATAAAACAAAATGATATTTATCAATATGAATGAAACCATTCTGTATTTTCAATGTTTTAAATAACATTTTGTGACCTATTTACCCACAAACCCCGTAAATAATTCCCAAATCCGCCCCAGTGTACCGCTTCTCTGAATCTAAATTAAGGCCGAGGTCGGGTTGGACAATTAGACCTTTCGTGTTCCAGCAAAATTGTCTTAAACCTCCACCAGATAGTGCCAGGACAACAGTTTCCTAACCAAAAGGACATTAACGAAAATACCTGTGCTTTAGTTTCAAGTTTATTTAGTCATAATACTTTTTAAGCAAATTTTATTCATAAAATGGAATGGCAAAGAGAGGTAAATTATTTGTAGATATGGAAAATGTACTTAGAGAACAACTATTTGAGTTTCGAAGACAGATTTTGAAAAGGTACCAGTAATAGTTTTAGACAATGACATCATCAAAAGTACTGAAATATAATAGTTTAGCGATTATTCAAACAATAAATTTTATGATCTCAATAATGCGGTAAAACCATATCCATAATCCTTAGTGATTCTTTCTGGTCGCGAAATCGTCTCTCGTTGGCGATATTATACTTACATTTCACTTACAATCAAGAATAAGAAAAACACCAGGTGTATAAAACACCCAAAAACTCCCAGTTAGTGGAGATGTCATTCACCCCGCTACGCAGCGAAGTGCTTGCTAAACTAGGCACATAAATAATTTTGTCTGCTCCGAGTAAGAAGTTCTTGAGGATTTATCACATGTGAATTGGGTGAGGGGTGAGTGTGAGCGGGAAACACTTATGTTATTATATTAAACCTTGCTTAAAAAAGCAAGTAAAGATACTTTAAAAAAATTATATCTTTATTTTTCTATTGCACTTAATGACGAGACGAGCATGCCGTTCGCCTGATTCTAAGCGATACGACCACCCATAAACAGTAGCAATACTATTCAGGACCTTGAGTTACAAAGTATTGTGTGGCATTCCACTGCGCTCGTCATCCTGAGACATAAGATGTTAAGTCTCATTATGTCCAGTAGTTACACTGGCTACAATGTCCTTCAAACCGAAACACAACAGTGTATGCACACTGCTGCTTAGCGGTAGAAATAGACATTGCGGTGGTACCCACCCAGACGGACTCTTACATATGAAAGACCTACCACCAGTAATCTTTGTAGTTTTACAATACTTTTTACATGATTTTAGATATTTGGTCTTCTAATGCAGTGGGCAATATATTGACTTTGAAGGAGTATGGCTCGGGTGCAATTTACCATCCGAGAAAAACGTGTCGTGAGTATATTTAATTTTGTTTAAGGTCCGTTTATAGGGCCGAAAATCCCTTATAGTTTAATTCTATAATATATATTGTTGACTATATTTAGATAAGTCTTCCCATAACTAATCGCTTATATCTTATAACTCGTTCCTTCCAATGGCACAGCAAAGAACGCCGACAACCATTTTGTATAAAGCACAGGGGTGGTTTAAAATATTATGCATCGCGAGAAAATGTATTTTTTGGTGAAGTTACTATTTAGATGAGGCGATAACTCCCACTTAAACTTTATATGTCTGTTCGTTGTTTTAAATATTTAGCATAAGTTACTTAATGTTGAATGCAACGTCTGTTTTCGTTATTTGGATTATATTCTATACGAGTTGTGGATAGCGTCATTGTTGTCTCCTAAGCCCTGGGTGTCGTGGTATTGTTAAATGTTAAGCACAGTGGATTGGGATGTTGTAGGTTCGATTCATAGACTAGTGACCGTCCAGGTATCAGTGGAACAATAAATTGGAATTATTACCTCATTCAGGACAGCGGAATATATTTTTTATTTAAAAGGAGTTTAATTTCTCTTTACTAGTGGTAGGTCTCTCATTATGTAAGAGGCCGTCTGGGTGGGTACCACCGCAATGTCTATTTCTACCGTCAAGCAACAGTGTGCATGCACTGTTGTGTTTCGGTTTGAAGGACATTGTAGCCAGTATAACTACTGGACATAATGAGACTTAACATCTTATGTCTCAGGATGACGAGCGCAGTGGAATGCCACACAGTACTTTGTAAGTCAAGGTGCTGGATGGTGTTGCTACTGTTTATGGGTGGTCGTATCGCTTACCATCAGGCGAACGGCATGCTCGTCTCGTCATTCAATGCTATAAATAAAAGTATAGTTTAATGTGAGAAGGCATAAGATCCTCGCTTTTCAGCTGACAGGATGCAGGTGAGATCATACTTTTTAAAGCTATAGATAAGATCTTAATTTTTATACACTATACACTCAATTTTCCTTATAAGAAAAATAGGTAAAATATAATAACTATAATATTACAAAACGATAGTTGACTAAATTCCATTCCACAGTCCAACGTGGTTTTATTTTTTATTTTATTTATTTATTTAACACATAACAGGTTACAATCATAAATACTCAGTTATTGATTACAAAATATGCTTATAACTAATCGTAACCCAAAACATGTGTATAAAGAAAAGAAAAGTTAAAAATAGCGGACGAGTTTGCAATATCACAAAGTAGATAAAAATGTTACGTTATTATTATGTATATTAAAGTAATTTTAAGTGAAGCAACTGAATTTAGGTAGTAATAAATAGTTTACGGACTAAATCATAAGTAAGTAAGATGAGACTAATCACTAAGACGTGTGACAAAACACAAAAATAAAAATATATAAATCCCGAGTAATTGATTAATTGAAGATATTAAGGATCTCTCTTTTATAAGTAGTGATAGTGTTATGATATATATCTAGAGAAGGTTTCTTAATACTAAGTTCATTAAACTGTCGACACATTCGAACAATAGGATTGTAGTAAGATGTATTGTTGCGAAATATTAAAAGAGAAAATACGTTTGGCTTCCGACACCTATAATTAATATTTAAATTAAGACAAGATAACAACGAAGGAGAGTCCATAAGGGAATGAATAATTTTGTATAAACAAATAAAGTCGCTAATGAAACGCCTTGATTCAAGTGAGTGTGTGTGAAAATATGCCAATTTGGCATTATATGAATTCAATTGCCGGTGCAGATTAAATCTAAAAGAAATTATCCTGAAACAGGTCCTTTGAACTTTTTCGATCCGGTCTATATGAACACGGTAAAATGGAGACCAAATAACAGCTCCATACTCTAAAATTGTTCTAACCAATGTATTAAATAAATGAAGAAGACTACGAGGATTTTTAAACTTCCTGGTTACTCGAGCTACAAAACCAAGAACCTGTGAACTTCTTTTGATAATATCATCATAATGATTACGAAAAGAAAGTTTATCGTCGAAAAAGATTCCAAGATCTTTTGCTACATTTTTACGTTCAAGGGAATGCTTGTCTAAGGAATAGGTAAACTCAATTTTGTTAATTTTTTTGGTGAAGGAGATAATAAAGCATTTTTGAACGTTTAGGAACATGTGATTAACTTTACACCACGCACTTATAATGTCTAGATCACTTTGTAAATCAATAGCACTCCGAACACATGTAACCTCATTGAAAACTTTCAGGTCGTCTGCATATAATAAGCATGGACACTTCAGGCGGTAAATGAGGTCATTTATAAAAATAATAAATAATAGAGGTCCGAGATGAGATCCTTGCGGGACGCCTGAGGTTACAAAAACGGAAGATGATAGAGCACCATTGAGCGCGACTAATTGAGTTCGTCTGGCTAGATATGATTCAAGCCACCTCAGTAAACAACCATGAACGCCAAAAGATTTCAATTTAGAACATAATATGTTATGGTTCACCTTGTCAAATGCTTTAGAAAAGTCGGTGTAAATAGAGTCAACTTGAGTGTTACGTGCAAAGGCGGAACATAGATAATTTTTATATTCGAGAAGATTACTTATGGTAGACTTTTTACTCACAAAACCATGTTGCCTAGTGGATAGTAGAGGTTTGACATGAAAATACAATACATCATAGACAACGGATTCGAATAATTTTGCAAAACAAGACAGTATACTGATAGGCCTGTAGTTTTCACAAGACGACTTATCGCCATTTTTAAAGATTGGTACAACGTGTGCTATTTTCCATTTGGTTGGGAATACCCCAGTTCGTAAAGAGCTATTAAAGATAATGTATAAAGGTTGGGTAAGTTCTACAGCACATTGTTTGACAAAGAATGGTGGTAATCCATCAGGTCCAGCACCCTTCGACGGATCAAGATTTTTTATCTTAGCTAATATTTTATGCTTAGTAATAGCAATGCCGTGTAAAGTGGTGGCACTGGTGAGAGGTAAAGTGTTAGAGCTACTGGCAGCACCATGATCACTCTCAAATACAGAGCTAAAAAATTTGGAAAAGAGTTCACAGATACCTCTGTTATCAGAGGAACTAAGATCACCGTACTTCATAGACAGAGGGAAGGAATTGCTCATGTTTCTTTTATTGTTTACATAGTTCCAAAAATATTTTATGTTTGATGTCATAGATTGCTCAACTGTAGATACATAGTTATTGAAACACTGAACCATTAGACGTTTACTGCGAGATCGTAATAGACAGAATACATCATAATCGCGAGGATTATTATATTTTTTATGTAACTTATGAAATTTAAGTTTCTCAGCAATACATCGTTTTAATCCAGGTGTATACCAGATAGGATAGTTATCCTGACCTTTGGAAATCATACAAGTATTCTCACGTATCAGCTTATTAAGAATGTTATACAAGATAGCAACATTAGTATCAATGTCTGAGGATAAAAGTAATGATTCCCAGTTCATCTTAGATAAGGTCGTCCTAATATTTTCATAATTACATTTATAAAAGTTAGGTCGCTTCTCACGTTTAGGTACATGGAGTTCTGTTTGAGAAAGAGAAGTAAGTTCAAACTTGAGAGGAGGGTGATGTTTGTCTAAACGGACAAGGGGAGTAGCTTCAGTTACAACTAAGTGGTCCATTGTAGAGAATATTAGGTCTAAGCATCGGTTATTAAAATTAGGTATTGTGTTAAATTGGTGGAGGTTACATAAAAAGAAAAAGTCAAAAAGTAAATTTGATTTTATGTCTGAAGAAGGGCTCGGTGATGCATGAGCAGAATCATGATTTTTGGTCCAAGTAATGTTAGGGACATTAAAGTCACCAACACATATAAATTCCTCTGAGCAGTTAGAATTTGTGATATTTTTCTTACAATTAGTATAAAAATTCGTTAAATGGGTCGTTGAGAGATCTGGAGGTAGGTAACATACACAAAGGTTAATAATTTTACCACGCGTGCAATTAGGCAAAAATTTGATCCAAATATCTTCAATATCACTTTCCCAAGAGGACAAACGAGCCACAGTAAAACGTTTATTAATTGCAATTAAAACTCCACCACCTTCAGTTTTATTTAAACATGTGGTATGTCGGTCCCGTCGGAATACTTTATAATCATTACTAATAAATTCGTTAGTAAAGAAACTCTCATTCAGATTAGTCTCAGTTAAACATATCACATCATAGTTGCAGTTTAGGATATTCAAATAGAGTTCATCCGTTTTCGACCTTATCCTATTTACATTTTGATAATAAATATACATGGTGAAACGAAACAATTTATAACAACTGTAATCAGAAACAAAATAAAAATTAAAAAAGAAAAGGTTAAAAGTTATACAGAAGAAAACTATGAACAAAGGTTTTTCAATGTCTCAAAATTTTTTACGTAAATAGCTTTAGAGGAATCGTCTCTACGCATATATATGCGCCCAAATCTAACCCAAACATACTTATAATTACACGTCTTACTGATCTTACGCGCTTCGGCATATAAAATTTTAGTGTCTGGAGACAAATGTTCTCCTACGAATATTCTATTCGGTTCGCCATCAATACCCAGATGTCTAGAATTTAATGGTTCACCAACATGCTTTTTGTTGAATCTGTGCACCGCCGACAATACCATATCTCTCTGCCGAGGCGATGATAGCGTAATCAGTATGTTGCGAGGGCGACGAGAAGAGGGATCTATTTTCGCAATACGGCGACATGCACGCAAAGATGAGTCCTCGATAGTGATTTCAAGCAGGTCTGTCAATTTCTTGACAAGAGCCAAAAGATTTTCATTGCGAGATTCAGGTACAGCCTGAATTTCAATGTTGTGACTTCTTGACAGCTTATCCATAGCACTAAGTTGATTATCCAGCTTACGTAGAGATTCTTTCAGACGTGAGTTTTCATCAACAATTCTTTCAATAATGGAGGACTGTACCTCCAACTGACGACTCAACGTAACTTGTTCAGTTTTAATTTGATCTTGTCCAGTGGAGATAGTGGTGATGCTGTCATTGAAACCATCCTTAAGTTGATGTAATGCATCTGCCATTTCACTCTTAACCATAATTTTCAGATCTTCCTTTAAGACATTACGGAAGCTCGACATGAAATTAGTTAAAGTAATATTTAACTTTTGGTCTAGCATTTGTCCAATCTTCTCAATGGTAACCGGTTCACCCAATCCAGACGATGTTTTTAAGATACATGATGCGTTAGACTCCTCCATAATTTCACTGCGGTCGAGATTATCAAGAGACATATTCACCGAGTCCTCACTAACCGGTACTTGATGGCAGCGTATAGGAGTATTGCAATGGGATCTTACACGTCTAGTGACATTATTGCAAGCAGGACATATCCAGGAAGCAAGGTACTCGTTGCTGAATGCAGCATATTGAGCGGTTTTAATATTTAAGCACTCATAATGGTAATCTTGACTACATAAGCGACAATGAAGAAAAGTATTCGGCATTAGTGAGCATTTGCAAGCACTGCAATTATTATTCATTATTATTATGATTTATTTATTTATTGTAGTTTATGCGATTGCGTAAGGCCGGGCGACACAGAAGCAGCACAGACCCCGAGGCGTTTCCAGCTACCACGGAGTCGACACAGTGCACGCCGCAAGACACAGTTACGGCACAGACCCCGATGCGTTTCCAGCTAGCACACAGTGTCAACACAGCACACGCACATTTAGACGAGATCACCCACAGTTTCAAAAATGTTTTGGTGAAAATATGGACTGCAAAGCGAGCTCCCAGCTATTCAGTAGCACACAATCATTTACCAAACTCAATTTATTAGTTTTTACCACTCAAACAACGAAAACAATAACTTTAGACACTATTTTACAAATTATTTGTTACGAGCAAAAATAAACCGTCCACCGTGATTTTGATGTACACAGTGGTTTAATCCCGAGCCTCCGTCGAGTATAATACGTCATGACTGAACATTAACCAATCAACAAAACAAACTGCCACAGATATATAAAATAAATTAAAAGTGCTGAAACAGCACTGACACTTCCGCAATATTTCGTCTGTGTAGGGCTGTCACTACAGGCGGTAAAAAAGTAAATCAAAAGTTTGAAAACTTGGTTTATTGCATTTTATTTAACGCTACGCTGTACACAAAACTGTTGAAACGCAATATAAATAATATTCTTTTACTTTTATAATAAAAATATTTTTGTTTTGTGAATTATGGGGCTGGAATCGCAAATATATATATTTTGGATTATTCGGACAAGTGCCGACCGTCTGGCAACCCTAGATACGCGTAGGCCGCGTAGCCCGTAGCTCGTAGCTCGTAGCAGCTGATATATGGCCCATGTATTATTCAAAGAAATTGCTACATATTTCATCCGAGGGAAATAACTGGGAGATATGTATTGCATGGCACAGGAATAACGGTGTTATACGTTTGAGGTATAAAAATATTGAGTTAATTTATAATATAAAAAGTAGAAAGTCGCAGTAGACATTTTATTCGTAGTAAGTATATTTTTTTGTATCTTACTATAGTATAAATTACAACAAAGTATTGTTTAACTAACTTTTATCAGAATATTAATGCAATTTCTCGAATTAGGAGATATATATTTAGTTATTCGATTTTTCAATTTGAGTTCGTTGATATTTAAATAATACTTCGCCGTCATTTTTAGAATTTAAATACTTACTAGGCATATTAATCTTTTCCATATTTTACCATTATATAAAATAATGCAATCCACACAACATGGACCGCGTTGCATGTAAAACTGTAGCGAGTCGCAGAGCTTCACCTTATCTGCGTCAAAGTGATTCCGCTTGCCGCGCCCGCTGCCGCTCCTGCCCGCGATATTTATGCCATCTGCCAGATTTATGGCGTGCCACATTCACCGCGTGCCAGATGAAAACTTGTCGATATGAACTGTGAACAGTGTACGCGACAATCGAAGTTTTTATTCAGTTTATGCAAGCATTTTGCAATTCTGACTAGGTGTGCAACGCTGAACCTACTGCGGGCGATGGTCGCTTTGAGGGCGAGTATAAAAGATTTGAAAAGTATTTATGTGAATTTGATTCGTGATAAAGCTAATAATGGTGAACTTTGAAACGAAATGCGACGCAAGGTTCAAAAAACGTTACTTCAAGAATTTTAGTTTTTTCTCACAAACTCTATTTTATATGTAGTACTAAAACAAGTAACCTAGACACAAAATCGAATTTCTAGTATACAAAATGAGTTTTATCAAAAAAACATACCAACCGAGTCTTATTAATTATTTGTGGCCAGGAAAAGTGCGAACACAGTCTTAATTAAAACTTGATTTTAGTAAATATTTCAAAATTAATAACCTATTTAAATAAAAAACATCTCACTCAATCTCATAACAGACAGACCCGAGAACCGAAAAACGCCAGATGTTTGAAGAAATTATCAACACTCAATATGTTGGAATAGTGTCGTTTGTCGGCGGGACTGAACGGCGCAGATGTTTGTCTCGCGGCGGCACTTGTTAATTACCTACAACACACTGGTAGTGATGGAAGTGGCAAAGTTTGAAAGACGAATTAACAATGTAGCAGTGCACTCGGGTTGAAAGCGATTTTTAGTTTGTTTGCACTTGTGGCGAAGAAAAGTTTCTTAAAACGAAATCGTATGAGGCACATCACTACAAAGCCTCATTTAGACGGATCAGTTATTGCTATCAATAAATATACGCAGTTATTGCTTTAAAAGGTTACCTCGTCTGACCATTATCGAGACAATTCTCGTCCGCGTTGACGTACAGTTCGAAAAGTGTATGCTCGACCACCTCAAGGTTTTGAACAAGTGGCTTGCGCGTCGTCTGTCAGCAACATGCAACTTACAACTAAAGTGGACAATAAGAGTTATCTGCTGTGTCCTTTGTAAGTCACGATCGCACCTGCGTGGTAAATTGTGAAAAATGGTCGTTTTAACTCGAGAAAGTGTACTGGCTCCAAATTGGGCGATTGTACGTACGAATCTTTTGACAGATATTTATAAAACGAATATTGCTAAAATCATTGCACACGATTATTTCAAGCAATAATTGATCTATCTATAAATGACACACACACATACACACACGCCTTGTATCCCTGAAGGGGTAGGCAGAGGCTAAACGGGCTTAAGAATTTATTATCCTATTCCTAACACTGCGTTGCTCTATAGCTTAGCTGCAATTGATGTATAAAAGCAAAATTTATTCTTGGATTACTTGACTAGCACTTCGTTCTCCAGATGCAACGCGTACTACTCAGTATCTACAAAGAATAGTGACAAGACCAAATACTTGCGGTAAGTTTCTTGCGTCCGTAGAGTAGGATTCATCGCTTTCAACTTGATAATCGATCATTTCAAATTCACTTCAATTCATTTCAAACTGTCTCAATTATGAGCAGCGGCATTGTCTACTACAAAGGCGATAGCAAAGTAGTATGACAATATGGTATCTTTGTACGGAGGGTTGTCACCAATTAAATTATTGTCTCTCATACCAAATCATACGCCAAAAGAGTGCATTCATCCCTCTCTGCCGATACACGTGACGATGTGCTAACGACACTTTGTTCCCGAAATGAATGAAAGTAGTTACTTTTCCTATCTCTATCGTGACGCAGTACCGGTCCGCTAGACGATTTTTATTCCCGTTTACCACGATGCTTAGCAACGCCACTTTGCGACAGGTTTGAATGGATTCGCGATATAAATTCCGAATTAAGATATCTGGATGAGAGTCAGACAATGACCGCTTTTGCCATGTTATTTGGTATGCACTATAGAGTTAGGAGTTCTTTATTATGATCAGGTCTCATCCAGTGCGTGGTTGGTCTGTGTCTCCGCACGTCAGTTGTCGCCCGCTCACATCACGCAATACACATGACATGTTTGACGTGAAATTAACTCGAGCTGTTTGTGTATTGTTTGTGCCGGTTTATTTATACTACTTCACGTGGCTCTGGTCGAAGTTTCTCGAAAATTAGTTAAAAGATTTTTTTTAAATAATACTTAACAGTTATATACATACCCTGGGCCTAAAGAAATATACAGTTATTGTATACACTCTAAGATAAAATCCAATAATGTTTAACGTAACACCCAAAGATACAATTTCAATTAACTCAAATCAATAACAAATATTTCCAAATGACACTTTTCTTGCAGTGTAGATAAATCGCCAACCGCACTGATGCCGTTTTTAATTGTATCAATAGTTTTGAGAGGAAAAATTTATAAATAACTTTGCAATAAGAACATAATAGAAAATGCTTTATCGACTACATCGAACTTAGATGGAAAAACTTATAAAGATATTACTAAAGAAATATTTTTTCTTATTGTTGAATAAAAACCAACATTAATTTTTCTCACCTTTAAAGGATAAATAACTTAACACACTACTCAATAAGAACCAAAACCCTAAACAAACTATAAACCGAAAAATTTAACACAAAACCTAATAAATCTAAACAAATAGCGTATAATTACAAAAGGCCATAAAATCTACCAATCGGCGAAATAAATTAACACGCATTGGCACAAAAAGGAGCACCTGCCAGTTTTTGCCATGTGCCAGTGCCAGCGCCAATGGCACGCCAATTTATCAAACGACACTTCTCCTTTGAGCTCGGTGATGTATGGCCATATTACCGGGATAATAGTCGGTTCCGTGCTCGTTTGTCATGGGGTCCGGGTGGTTTTGTAATAGAGATTAGTTTTTTATGACAAGACGAACTAGTCACTCGTCTGATGGTAAGCGTCACGAGAATAAATAAAAACAGTGAACTTAAAAATACTGTTCAATTAATTTGAGATACTAGATGTCTCATAATACCTAGTAATTACACTACACTATGGATCGACTATCCTACTGAGGTTCAAGATCCGATCCGTGACTCAAATAAAGTGATATTGGGTTTTGGTGCTCAGTAATATCTCAGAACGGTAACGAGCAATATACTAACCGACGAAATCTGACTAAGTAGAGGAACAAATGATAATGCACACCTTTATAGATCATATTAGTGTGTTTAAAATAGACAAGCACAGAACAGAGAACAGTAGACAAGCGTTAAAGATTTTTTTATGTGTGCGTTCATATTGACACAATACGGTTTGACTACGCGTATTTCAATGTAGCCGTGAAAATGAAATAGCGTATTTTATCTAGAAGGTCTAAACCTGTATGCGTTGAAGTGGCTATGACTTCCTACGTATAGCAAACCCTAAACAGGCCATATTTGATACCTAACGTGACGGCACGATCAGTCTCCCCAGAGGGCCGCTCTTAAAACTCGTAAAAGGCAGCCGTAAGTTTGAATTATGGCCTCGTCGAGACGTCGCTGTAATGAATATGGCCGCTGTATATTTCAATTTGGCCCGCAGTACCAATGTGTTACGTTTTTACAGCCAAATGGGTTTTTGGCCGCGTTTCGTATACATGGTGTTTCAATGTTGAGAGTTAATTAGTAGATATTTTTTTGTAAAGCGTTTGCATTATGTCGTTGATCTGTCGTACGCGAGAAACTGTTAATGTCTATTTTACAAGCTTTTTACGTCCAAGAAGTGAACAAGCATTGTTGTGTTCATATTTCAAGTATAATGTCACTAGTATACTGTGTAATAACTATATTTAATTACATTACACTGGTGGAAATTATACTATTGTATAATAACTCCTAGAATTATGCAGTGATTATATTATAAAAAAAACATTAAAGTTTACTTCATCGAAGTAGGATAAAAAGGCCATATTAATATCATCTCAAAGCAGTGGCAATATTAAATCCTAGTGTAAAATGGCATGTATTGTTAAATAACAATAAAAACGGTTTCAAATTCTCTGACATGTTCAAGTTACAATGAGGTATCGAAAGATTATATCGTGTTTCTTTGTATATCTTTTCTTTTGTCGAAGTTTTATGTGATAGCTTTACAATGGATTTCTAAGCGTGTAATGGTGTTAATAAAATTAGTCTTCTGTATTTTGTATTATAAATATTTTAAGCTTGATTGTTGTTATAAATGATATACACCTTTGTCCTAGTGAAATGCAATGTAAATTCTTGTAGAGACATTTTTTTATTCGATGGTAAAGCATGGCTAATTGCGACAACATCAATAACTTTGAGTTACGAAATATTATATTTAACTCGTTGACCCGGCGAACTTCATACCGCCATTTTTTATTCAGTCGCAGATTAAGGAAATGTAGCACTTCTGGTAAATTCAAATCAGTTGGATTATATAATATATCAATCATTCCATATATTGACACAATCGATGTATCGAAAGTGATGAACCCATCAAATTAAAAATTACCGGAAATGTTACGCGTTAGGTACAAACTGAGACAAATATACTGAAATAAAATAATTCGACCATAACTATTGTAATGCCTGACCGATATTTTTAAGGCTCACTGGTGGCCTTTTCTTATCAATAACAATAAATAACACAACGATAAACATCTAATCACACATCAAAACACACGAAACACAGTTTTGCTGTTGTGAAAGAAGCGGTAATGGTATATTTTTTTTAAATATGGCGTCCCCGTACACGCAATGATTCTGCCAATATCGAATTGTATTATGAATTAATGCAAAATGAACAACTGAACGTCAATCTATCAATATATTGAAAATCTCTCACATTCTTCTGTCTTATTTACTCACTCGCTTTACATATTATGAGATTTAAATTTAAATTTCTTTTATACAAACCTTTTTCTGATCATAACGAACACAAGAAAAGAATTATGCAATTTGGTGCAGTCTTTCTAGATTAGATAGTCGCTTAAATACATTTCGACGATTCATTTTTATTTATATAGATAGATTTCAAAAAACATCTTTTCAATCTATACATATAAATAAAATTGGAGTGTCTGTATGTAATATTGAAATAACCGTTTTTTACTGCATGTATATGAATATATATACGGTACATACACCAAAATAACATTTTTTTCAATTTTTGTCTGTCTGTCCGTCTGTCTGTCTGTCTGTTTGTTCCGGCTAATCTCTGAAATGGCTGGACCGATTTTGACGGGACTTTTATTGGCAGGTAGCTGATGTAATAAGGAGTAACTTAGGGTACTTTTTATACCGGGAAAATATAAAGCGGGACTTTTATCCCGGGAAAACTTATTCACGCGGGCGGAGCCGCGGGCAACAGCTAGTATGACATACAAATATTGATCCCAACAAAGAGAACCACCCTGTATGTTTCCAAGTCGTTAATTTGTATTAGGGGTAATGTGTTAATTTGTATGAAAATGTTATGTATGATTAGCATAAAAATTACACACGTGTAAAGGTAATATAAAGAATGTACTACATTCGAGACAATTTTATAACATGAAAAAAAAATTACGTTATATTATACTGTGGGGATTAACAAAAAAACTCAATTAAATTGTGTCATCCTGTGAGTAGAGAAAAATAAAATTATAAAAAGCATAAATATAGCGTGTATTAAAAAAAATGTGTGTGTGTACTTATGTACACGCGTTAGAGGTTATACTTCTTTGGCGTAACAAGATAAAAATCTTTTTAAAAGTTTTATCTTTCGCCTTATTCTACGTTCAAAATTCAAAACTAAAATGTTGACTATAGCTAACTTCAGGGTGTCGGTTTTACGTGACGGTGTGCGCGCGCATCGTAAAAAATTACTCTCATCATTTTTCCCTAATGCGCCAAGAGAAGTATAACTTCAAAATTGTTGGTTTCAGTTTATTAATGTAAAATGTGTTTGTTCCAAACATATAAATTGCCTTCACTACTTACTATTATACCCCTACATACAGTCAACAGGGGTTCTTGTATAGTGAAGAGTTAGCCGCGCAATGTAGGGCCGCGGGATCGATTCTGCACTGAGTCAAACGTGTATCAGTCCGAAGTTTCTTGTAGTTCCTGACACCAAGGATATACGTAGTATAAATGGACGAAATTTGTTTGTGAACTAACCGCCCAACTGACAAAGATGTTTTGTAATAGTTATTCAGTGTTTTGTCTTATGTTAAAAACATTTACCGTCAGAGAAAGCGAGACAAAACATAGTATAACTATGACATACGCATCAGTTTATTAATAAGGCCTTTAGTAATGACCAATACTAAACCGAACGCAGCAACAGAACAATTAATACCGATAACTTGAGCCATACATTGCGAGAAAGGCTAATTTACAGTCGCCATTTAGCGCTACGAAATTGTGATATACAGGGTGTTTCATTACATACGCGTCGTAACGGGGCTGTTATTCAAAATTATTGCCCGGTTTACGACGGCAAGCGCGTCGCCCCGACATCTTTTATTTTAACTCTGAAGGTTTTCGCGTCGAGTACTAGGATTCTGGAGATGGAAAAGTTACTTGTGACAGGAGCTAAGTTAATGACGCTTTGTGCCTTTGATTGTAGGATTTGCAAATGTTGTAACACTTTTTCTTACTAGCATGAACATCTTTAAATACAGACGACTTATAAATAAGTTTAATGAAGTGTGTTGATGTGATTAACTAAATATAGACCAGGCTGCGGTAGGTAAATATAAATATAGAGAAGATAAGGTATTATTTAATACAATACGTCATTCTAACCTCCCGTAGGATAAAGTATGGAAGTTCCTATTTAAAAGTCACAAAAAGCAATGTCATGCAATCCGTATAAATCAAACTGCAGCGCTAATCACCGCTGTTTGCATTCACCAAACGCGACCATTTATAACGTTTTTATATTGCATACAATTTGGGGATAATAAATTCTGCCCACCCCAGATATCGTATATCATCACAAAAAGCGTACACACCACTACAATGAGTTTATTTATGACCTCACTACAAAATGTCGAACGATCGATATCATCTCATCTCTCGGCGTCACGCTGAGTGTGACAATGCGTGACACAAAAACTCAGCGAAGTGTCATCTCAGCGTGACGGACGACAGCTGGGGCGCAACAATACCGACTGCGGCGATTCATCAAACTGACAATTGCCGCTCGTTGGGGCGTCTACCCTACGAGCTGTGACACAGACTAAATTTACCTCATACGGAAATTTTAGCGACCGCGTGTTTGACGTTTGTTGATGTATCCAATCGGCAGGGTAAATGGCACAATAGCCGGCGTGAAACTCGACAGCCGTAGCGGATCAACAATGGCGGTGATTTAAAACGGATATAAATAAGTTCTGGACGCTAACAAACATTTCACGCTACAATCCGATAAATGTTTGCGGTGGATTAGTCGCGGATAGTGGAGTGCCCTTCTGTTTTTTGCAACTAAAATGCAATTAGTTACTGATTTTATTCTTTTACAAAAGTATGTCAAAATATTATTTGTGCTATGTCCTCTTTTATGGTGGCTTTTTAATGAATAATGCTATAACCACGAAACGGAAATAGTAAGGAATGAATGTTATAAAATAAACTACCCAAGAGTCCGCTTGTACAGAATACAGATACCAACACTAACTACTTTTACTATTAGCAGTGGCGTTAAAATTTGAAAAGTGTTACTGGAAATTATAAGACGAGTTTCAAGTTTCGAGTGTCTTCACTGCCTGTTTAATAAATTGCACACATACATACATACGTACACACTTACGCCCTTTTTCCCCGAAGGGATAGGCAGAGGCGCAACTAAAGTACCCACTTTTCGCCGGGCGTATTCTATCCCATAATATGATAGGGGGCGAGTATATCGCCATATCGGGGACACATTACATACACCGGGCTGATACTGAGTAGAAAAACCCAATATCACTTTGCCCGACCCGGGGATCGAACCCGAGAGCGCAGCACTGCCGTAGTACCATAATACGACTAAGCCACCGAGGCAGTAAATTTTTTAAAATAGAATACTTCTGATTATGGGCAATTGCTGCGTCTCCAGCAGATAAACCTCATCTCGTCATCAGATTAACCTTGCTTATCTCATCACCCAGATATATAAAAAAAAACTATGAAATTAATTTTTTTTTAGAACCGGCAAAACAAAATGTGCATTTTAATAACTGCAAGAGAATATAATTTGATAAGAACCATACCACTTATCACCGGCTGTAAAAATAACATATTTCCCACTCCATGTCATGTCAGGGTCATTATAACATCGCGGTGAATGTCGCACAACCCTCGTGACGTAGGGCTGACATATTATTTTACCCCTATATTTATTTCAACACTACCCAAGATTGACGGGTCGGATATTGTGTGATTTACCCTAAAAATAGTGTCAATTAAAGAGATATAATGGGAAAAGGGATGTGTTGATAAATGTTTCAAAAGTGCAAAATGATGTGTTTAATTAAATTTAAAACAGTAAAATCTCAAGAATGAATATTATATGAGTACTAAAAGTGCAATGAATGCATAAAGATATCGCTAATAATATTATAGTCTCATAATAAAACTGGTAGAAAATGCATATTGAAACCAGTTTGAAGGGTACCTAAATTAATAAATAGAACGTGAGAACAGCAAATTTAGTCATGTTATAATTATGAATCCAAAACATTAGGCTTCTTTTATAAAACTGTATGATAGAACAAATATTTCGAACATACAAAGATTTTAAAAGCACAAGATTGCAGCCACCGCGTTGAGATAATTGTAAGACTCTTTGAAGTTATACTTCTTTTGGCGCGTTAGGGAAAAATGATGAGAGCAAATTTTTACGATGCGCCGCACACTGTCACGAAAAACCGACACCCTGAAGTTAGCTATACTCAACATTTTTGAATTTTGAACCACAGAACAATAACTTTATTGTTCTGTGTTTTAAACGTAGAATAAGGCGTAAGATAAAAATTTTAAAAATAATTTTATCTTGTTACGCCAAAGAAGTATAACTTTTACCGCGTGTACATAAGTACACACACACTTTTTTTTATACAGCAGATAGTCTCATAATGCCCTCTAACTACACTGCTTATAATATCCTTCCAACCAGAACACAACAGGAACACAACTCTCCGGCTAAGATACGCAAAAATACATTAAATCTCACAATGACCTTAAAATCTACTCCTCAGTATCTAGGGTGGTCTCAAGCTCTCAAATATTCTTGGAAAGTATGAACAGGGTTTACGGGAACTGAATACCGCGAGTCAATCAAGCTTGCACGTTTATTTTCCCTGTGACAATGTGGACGTGTCGGCGTCACGGCCCGACATGTGCCATTGTCGCTACATTGATGGACTCTACGGTCCAACGCATGCGCTCAGTTCGGACTGATTTGGTGACTGATATGGATTGATGGTGTTTCATTGCAGGATTTGTAAATTGATACTGTTTTGTATTGATTTGCTAGAATCATTTACATGAAATTATATCTTACGGTTTATGTTCAGTGTTTTAACTACTAATTAACTTTGTAGAACTCTTTAAATAACATTAGAAATAGGCCTAGTTGATGTACCCTGTACGATGACTACTTTCAAAAATATTTACATTCAACACGCACGCACACATAGCCCTAAGTCGACACAAAGTATACGTTTGGAATGGGAGAAACGGGGTGAACATATTAAAAAAAGTAGCATGTAGCATTAGGAATTAGTGAAAGAATATTTACCATCCGAACAGTAGTTTCAAAGACAAGGGGTGTATACACAAAAACTTTAGCATTATAATATTAACATGGTTTTACCAAGAAGGGAATGATTTCATAACCACTACTATATTGTTTCGTAAAACGTACAATAAAACTAAAAATATTTCGTCGAAAATCGAAACTCGCCTTCTGTTTAAAATCACTTGAAACCATCGCATCCTAGCAAAGTTATTGGATAAAGACTGCTCGTGTAAGAGCGGCCAATGCATTCAATCGTGACGCACAAACAGTATGCGCCGAGCTTCCTGTGCTTTCACCACGATGAAATTGTGTAAACACCGATGGATTGTGAGTGCATTGTTCATCAAACTAGAACACCCTAACCGCCATACACGACCAAGCCAAAATTAACTACATGCCAATGAAAATAGGGTCGCTATTTGAGTGTTAAGGTATTTATATAGAGTGTTCTATGAATACGGTAGCAGAAGTGTACGCCAGTAATGGATTGGCCGATTGTCGGCCGGTGGCTGAGTGGTCGTGGGTGGTCATTTCGGCAGTGACCGTTCCTAAAGTACACAACAGGCGCATTGAAAGAATCGTTGTAATGCGTTTGAATTATGTCGGCCTTTGTTATTAGGTGTCAAGTTTGACTGAGTTTATTACTGGTTTTTGCTACTTCCTGCGCTATTGTGTGGAATTTGGATTTATAATAATAAATATGAAGGGGATTTGATGTAATGGCAACATCATTAATAATAAACATGAGACTACTGTATATTACAGGGTGATGGTTGAAGTAGGCATTAAAGGGTGAAGATATGTGTTGCATATTAACTTTAATTTTAAAATTAGTTAACAACTAAACGACACTGGTGACGTTTTCTTGGGTATACAATGCATGGTACATCAAGTAATCCATTGGTAGGTATATATATATATAAGTGATGAAGAGAATTTACTAATAATAAGCCAATACTGAGCTATTAGCATTTTCTGGTTTAAACTTTAAACCCTTCAAGAAATAAATAGGGTACAGAATTTATCACAGTGCATACATATCCTATTAAAACCTTCTACACCTTATCACTTACCATCAGGTGACCCACTTGCACGTCCCACCTATAAAATACACCCATAAAACACATTAACATAATGAAAACCCCATATCAATATATTTATGATAACATTAACCATACATTTTATTTCCCAAACATTTTCCTGGTGATAAAACAAAATAACTGCGGCATTAAGCCATATATGTAAACATAAAGCAGTCAACGTTTCTGTACGTTTACTGGGTATTGCAGACACGTTTATGGACAGTTAAATAAAAAAATATTGCCGCTAATACTATTCAGTTTAAAATTAGATTTTCCAGTTTAATCAATAAATTACATTATTTTGTAACTTATGTCTTAGGCTTGAAAAAGAAAACATTGTAAAAAATTATGAACATCAAAAACACATACCTTGAGATTTGAATTACTAGATTGAAAGAAAATAAAACCTATTTTCCGAAGTACCTATAAGCTTTTACAGTTATGGAATACAATAATTTCAACGAAAGTACATTAACATATCTACCTACCATCCAAAATAGCGTGAGTTTATGACCAAACTACAGCGGCACATGTAAGACCCATTATCAGCCTTATTCATATATTTATTCTTTTTATTTGTTTTGGAGTAACGCGGCTGCTTTTATCTTTATTGTGCTGTAAATTGGGGAGTCAAGCGACAGTTAATGGTGACGTTTAGTACACTTTATATACATGTTTGTTATGGGACTTATGTATGGTGTTGTGTCAAATGTTTTATACGCATTCTATTACTCAGTCGCGATATTCGTAGTAAGGAATGCAAAGCTTTTTTGATTCTGTCTAAATGATAGAAATGTAATACTTCGATAATTTCTTAGCTTTAAATAATCATGTCATAGGGCCTCCTCTCCTACTGAGAGGGTTTAGGCCTTAGTCCACCACGCTGACCTAGTGCGGGCTGGCAGACTGCACATACCTCTGAAATATTTATAAAGAACTTTACGTTTTATTTATACAAAGTATTTCTGTAATCTTCTATGCTGTCTGCTTATTAATTCTAACATAAATGTATACATATCTGTGAAAACTTTTAATTGGCCTTCTGTTACATAATATTTATACAAACTAATTATCTATGCTAGCTGTAAGTTTTCTGTAAATTAATAAATAAAAATAAACATTTCCATAAAGACGAAATACATGGTATAGATGATTATATAAACCCTGTACTCTATTAAAGTATTTTGAAGGATATAGTTGTATGCCATTGTATTAGCACGGAAAATTATTGACCGGACTTCGATAAGAGATACTATCCCATAAAAATATATATTGCAAAACTCAAACATAACTAGAACCAAACCACAACACATTAATCATAAAATGTACCGATGGAATCAATAAATTACAACTCGTAAGTGAAACATCAACGATAATGTCAATTGGGTAAACATTATAACCCTTTGCAGTTGTACAAACAGTGACCTGCCGGCTATTAGAGTCGGTATGTACGCACGAAACTATCGTGACTCAGGAAACCTCCATTGTAAATTCAACTTTGACTGTATAGATTTATAGTTGATTTTGCAATGAAGTGAGTTGGTTGTTAGTTTTTTTTTGTAACGGCCATGCGGTAAGGTAGCGACGCCATCCATCATCAGTATATGATCGATGGTTGCTGTCCAAATATTTGAGTTATACGATATTGGAGCGGGTTTCGGAAGCGCTCGGTGTCACTTGCCTCCTCTAGGCCAGGTTATATTTAATTTTGATATTTCCTCGCATTATCTTTTGCATTTGGATAGTTTATTTTGCGCTGAGGTTTTTTGATTGGGAATATTATACAGTTATTGATATCTCTCTGAAATTGGCAGGGAAATAATCCACAGTTCCATTAAAATAACATGGCGTAATATTTGTATTTTGATCATTTAGGCGATAAATAATATACATTATTACCCATTCATATCATTAATTTATCTTATAAGCAAATCAGTAACATTAAAAATAAATCTTCCTACATAATTATCACAATTCGTATGAAAATGGCTGATATAAAAATGAGATACGAGTTTTTACAACTGTCACATAATGAAGAGCGCAGTGGGGCGCCTGATAATTTATAATTCAAAATGGGTGTTGTTGCTACTGTTTACCGGTTGAAGAGCTGTCTAACTTTGTCTTGGTTTCAGACCTGGGTTTGAATTCTAGGTAGAGTAACAGTGTACAATAGCGACTCCGAGGTGGACGACAATGCGGGTGGTCGGTCTCCTGCAGTCGTAGACGTCAAAGGCGTCCTGTAGAGCTCGGGGGCATCTTAGCCCCCTCATATAGAGATGCAGGGGCGGTTCCGTGCAGCTATCTTCGTGCAACATGATACCCCGGGGCCGTCCCGTAGGCGCCAAAGAAGGCCACTGCGGGTTTTGGTTGGTATGCCGGTGTAGGGTGTACATAGTGTTAGGGACTCGGTCCAATGCCCGCTCGGATGATGCCATACTCCCGAGTGTCGACATTGGGCCGTTAGATCGGTGAAACCAACATAACCATCCACTCACCCCCCAGTGGTGGTAGCGACAACGCGGTTTTTCCCCGCGAGAAAAAAATAAAAAAATAAAAACAGTGTGACTTTTTCTTACACGATTTACTTAAAAAGTAAGATATTGTTTTCTCTAAATTGTGTCTGAAACGTGTTGCGCACCACCGCTGGAGTAGGATAAAACAGTTAAAAGATGAGTGCTTATTATCCTGCACGTCTTGTCATTCAGTTTTATTAACCGACTTTCAATAAAGGAGGAGGTTCTCAATTCGTGTGTTTGTATTTTTTTATGTATGTAGTCTATCTAACTTACCGAAGCTTGACGCCCCACTTCATTCTAATTTAAGCCATCATTCCTAGATAACAGGAAATTTGTGTCAGTAATGCACACCACAATTTCTTGGAAAAATTAATTTCTTTATTAGGTACTTAATACTGTAAGTCATCAAGATAGATCTACGAAGATAAACGAATAGTATGCAAGAGACACGAATATGAGGTTTATTTTAAAGTTATTATGAGTTATTTTTGCTTATTATTTTTAATGTTTGTCAGATTAAACATTTACATCATAAATATTAACAAACAGCTTTATTTGCTAAATGGCGTAAACGTATTAATAATTTATGACGCATGACACATCTTATTACTGGGCCTGTAATCATTAAATATGATTCCTCGTGTAATTTATGTAATAAACAACGTCAATAGGTATAATACTATGTAGATGAGAGATGAGACAAAAATGATGAGAACAAGCCGTTACGCAGAAGCTAGCGTGAAATAGTACATGAATTGTTGTTTGTTTGCAATGAGTTGTTAAATTACCCGAGGATTGTCATCTTCATTTATTTTGTACTTGTAATAAATGTTATTTAAAAGCCTACATCATTTAAACAAATTGCATTTCATAAAATATTTTTATCTTTATAGATTCATTATTTCGAATCCGGCTATATATAGTTAGTAATTACAAACCAATCAAATAATTGTTGCAATGATTAATGATCGACAAATTGTTTTGATTTGATCAATAAATATGTCCTAGTCGTTAACCCTTAGGTCTTAACCTAGCCTTGTTCATTTATGTAGATAGTAGCGGCGCGGCGCTAGAATATGGAAGACCCAATATTGTTTCTAGGTTAACTTGTTTTAATGATAGATGTCCAAAGGAGAAGATCGAGACCCAATTAGAGATTATATTTTTCGTCTATTGCCGATCAGCAAATAGTTCAAAACTACATGTCATCTAAGAAAACGATTTACACATTTTTTCTACTGATCATCATACATACACACTCACGCCTACTATTGCCGAGGGGGTAGGCAGAGGCGCAACTAGTGCACCCACTTTTCGCCGTGCGTATTCCGTCCCATGATGTGATAAGGAGCGAGCCTATCTAATAATTCAAAACTATTTCAATTTACTGATCATCAAATCTAAGAATTTCAATTCCGCTTCATAGGTACGCTGTTATTAGACTAAATAACGATTTTTCTATATTTTTTACACCAACTCCGAAACTAGAGCAAAATTTATGATGACGATGAAAAATATAAAAAATTACCAAGCTCTACAATTCAGAAGCACATTAATATCGTAGATTTTTCCGCGTTAAAACTCTATATCTTTCGTTATATATTAATGTCTGGCAGAGTCAACATGGAGCGATAATCGGCCACTTGTCGACGTCTCTGTAAATATAGTAGATCAAACATCGCCCCAACCACTATTTACTGACGAGTCTCTTGTTTGAGTTATTATTAGAAAAAATATCAACACGTGTCTAGTATTAACAGTGGCTATGAGGTTTTGAATTCGCTTTCCAGATCGGGCAATTTTTTTAATAAACAAAACATTAGGTAGATAAGATTGGAATATGGGTCCAATATGAGGTTAGGCTTATGCATTACATTATGCGATCGTTAAGCTCAATAAAAATTATTACACTGGATGCGCCGTGGTCTATCACCTCAATTATAAAATGCGTATAAACATGATAAGACTGGATTTTTAAATAGGCCATTTTGGTTGTGGAAGTACTGATGCTAAGCTTAGACTTTAAAATTATTGCAACACCCAGAAAAAAATAAAGTCACACCAGTTTCAGACCATCAAAATGTTTATAAATACCAGTTATTCATGCATTCAAACTTGTACATTAAGGGCATCAGCAGAGTAATCGACTGAACCGGCTGGTGAAGCAATTTGTTTTCCTAAACATAAAAATTAAACAACAATTTTAGGGAAACAATTCCATTGTGGGGCACGGCTTCCCCTCAGTACCACAGAGCCACGGCGCACAGCGAAGCAACTCTGAATGGTTTCAGGGCGCGGTAACTTAATTTTTATCGGTAATTTAATCATTACTTTAAAGTCCCTATGAATGGATTACTAATCACACTTGATGATTATTATGACAGTATTGAATTGTGATAATTTTTTAGAAGAAAAGATTTCGAAACTCAAAGTAATATTGTACCTAAAACGAGGTGATAAGAGTGTGACTAAAACTAATAATTCAGATTGAGCTAAGGGATTGACTGAACAGGGAATCGAATCCAGGATCTCTCGCACCACAGCCTTTAGACGATGCCGCCAGACCACAGAGGCAATACAGTTTAAACAACATGTAACTAATGTGTTGTTTGTAATTATAACGGTAGATAAACTGCAGCTTCCAATAACAGCGTTGCAAACCTATATTTATTATTACCTATACATGTAATGTGGACGATAGCCTAGTTGGGAGTTGACGATAGCCTAGTTGGGGATGGAACGGTCTGTTGAGACAATGTCCGGAGGTTCAAACCCAAGGCACACTCCTCTGACTTTTCGAAGTTAAGTGTGTATTGATTATCACTTATCGTTCGCTTTTACGGCGAAGGAAAACATCGTGAGGACACCTACCTACCTGAGAATTATCTTTAAGAATTTCGAGGGTATGTGCAGTCTGCCAATCCGCACTAGGCCAGCGTGGGGAACTAAGGCCAGAACCCTCTCAGTAGTAGAGGAGGCCCCGTGCTCAGCAGTGGGCAATATACAGGGCTGATTGCAATAAAATACATGTAATTAAACAAATAAGTATTAATCATCTTGCCCTACTGTTTCACAATATCCTGTACCACCATCACGCAGACATCCCCCACCCAACGCTGACGGTAATTGATGATCCTGGCGCAGTGATTAACGAGACGCCATTCATCATAACTGGCTAGCGCTGACGCCTGACGTCTGACGCGACGTCGCTGACGCTGACGCCTTGCGTTCCGAATGGTTAGCTAATTACTACTTATCTGTGTTGATTGGGGTTACGCTTTTCCATGATAGTTAATTTGATGTGTGTTAATCATTCTATTGCTAGGTTTGGACTTTCAATGTTAGGCTAGTGAAGACTAGAGAAGTGACTAGTTTGAATCATTAATGGAAACCTAGATTTATAAGCACAGTAGTTAATGTCGATTTAAAATTGAGTGAAGGTCGATTGCATGTATTCTGAATCTATTTTAATCAGGTTAAAATAAAATTCCAATAATTTTTATCTGCGTTTTGTTGTTGATCGAAATCGATTGATATTTAGCTAATTAATCATGTTGCCTCGGTGGCGTAGTTGTATTGCGGTACGACTGCAATGCTGAGGTCTCGGGTTCGATCCCCGGGTCGGGCAAAGTGATATTGGGTTTTTCTATTCAGTATCAGCCCGGAGTCTGGAATTTGTGCCCGATATGGCGATAGGCTCGCGCGATCCCTATCACATCATGGGACGGAATAAAACTGGCGAAAAGTGGGTGCATTAGTTGCGCCTCTGCCTACCCCTTCGGGGATAAAAGGCGTGAGTATGCGTATGCGCTAATCAAGTTTTCCAAAATTAAAAAATATGTGACAATTTGTCTTAAAAATAGCACATTATCTTAGATAAGGTTTTCCGTAATTAGATCATTTACTTTAGCTACCCTTACTGTCGCATCACAAAAAATCCTTGTATATTGTAAATATTCTTTTACAAATTAGCAGATACCTATTAAGCCAAAGTAGTAAAAAATCTTAACCCTAATAGTAAATGAGGTACCCAGCAGTAACATTACCACCAGTTATTTAGCAGTCAATAAAATTGCACTTAAAATCCAACAATAACCGACATTAGATATGGCGTATCAATCATAGGACAAGTGATAGATGAAGCGGGAGGTCGTTTATCAAGGAGCCACGGCCATCGCTCATGCTGTCCGGGAATAATAAAATTGTGAGCCGCCTGTTCCTGCGGGAACTGGGTCCGGCTGGTTCGAGTCCCGGTGAGAATTACAATTTATGGATAGAATTTGAAGTTATAGTTTCTAAATTGATTCGAAAAAAAATATTATAGTGTTTATTAAGTAAAGATATTAGGAGTACGTTTTGTTGACCTTGAAAAATGAGCCTTAAAGTCTGACAACGTAACAAGGAATCCTGTATTATTATGAGTGTTGTTAAGAGACGTACTTAATAAATACTTTCTCATAGGAATCTTAGCAAAATATAGAGAGCTAAAAGTTCCAACTCATTACATAATCTAGTATTTACTGAGGAGTAATCAACCGATATATTATACTTTGTAGTAAATCCTAAGACAAGGTCAACGAATGATTTACTGCCAACGATATCTTGATGTTTAATTATGATTTATTGTTGTTAATAATCGGATTCGATTTGTTTGTCTCCATGAATACTTTAATTCTATGACGTATTTGCATAATCCTGAGTAATTAAGTATTAACTTGTAATGCTGTTGAAATATCTTTGTCATAAGAATGAATAATCCCACTGACTAACTTATTATGAGCAATAAAACTGGCACTTTACGCCATAGTGGCCTACTTAAGTGAGCCACGCTCCGGGATCAGCTTGTATATTATATCCGATTCCAAGAAGCCGGCATAATAAGGTAGTTGACTACGTTTTTAAAAATGCATTTATCAAAAATGTATTCCATCCAAAATCAAACGGAAAATGAATTTTCTAAATTGACGCAATAACAAGTACCTAAGATATAAAGCTTTGAAAGTTGGTAGGAGTGGTTGTGGAATAATGTGAAATTTTGCAGAGGGTAGTGAACGACACTATTATTCATGAGAACCTCCTTTTCTGGAAGTTGGTTAAAAATACAGGTGCATACAGAAAAAAATGTTGAAGTTACTTGTTCCTATCATCACATGTCACCGCCTCGAAGGAGAAATAAATCTGATGATCACTGCTGAAATATATCCATTGATTAATACCAAAACAATCTTACAGATTTGTGCGTTATCAATAGGTACTTCTCACAATGACAAATACCTATAATAATGATGTTCCTTTAAGATCAATATGGCATTAAATAATATTAATTAACAAAAAGTGTTCTAAGATTATATAGAGCGGACATTGTGAAAATTTTCATACAAAAATGTTGAGCCTGTTCGTCAGTAACTCAATCTACCGTGAAATAGCAAATCACCTATGTAAAATGTATTAGAACATACTTCGACATGATCGTAATGCGCAAATTGTCATATTTCCTTCCAAAAAATTGTTATTTTTTTTACAAAATTTGCGCCTACCGAGACATCTCGTCACACGGATGTGTCAGATAAGACAGCGACTTATTACCATTTGCTAATAACTTTTGGTCGAAAAATTTGGGCCTGATGTCCGGTCTATAACTAACTATACTGTTTAATGTCTTTGGTATTTAATGACATTCCTGTCAAGTTACTTATCAGCTACATTTTACGACAATGATAAACTTATAATAACTTGGTGGTGTATTCACATTTCTAGTATTAAAAGGCTTTTTGTAATTAATAAGAAAAAATTTAGGAATCCTACTAATCTTATGTCTCATTAACCTTAGATTATTATATTGTAATAATGGCGCAAACCCCGGAAGATGTTTACACGTGTATTAGGAGCAAAGACATTAAACAGTATAGTTATAGACCGGACATCAGGATCAAATTTTTCGTCCAAAAGTTATTACCAATTGGTAATAAGTCGCTGTCTTATCTGACACGTCCGTGTAACAAGACTTCTCGGTATGCTTAAATTTTGTAAAGAAAACAATATTTTGGAAGGAAATATGCCAATTTACGCATTACGACCATGTCAAAATATGTTCTAATGAATTTTAGATAGGTATTTTGTTATTTCACGGTAGATTGAGTTACTGACGAACAGGCTCAAAATTTTTGTATGTCAATTGTCCCAATATCCACTCTATATAATCTAAGAACTCTTTGATTAGGGGATACACCAACCGAAAAATGGGTTTTCTCGGAATTTGTTTAGTGACATTTTAAAAATAAAAATCCGACTTTTTTTTACTTCATATTATTTAAAACATTACATTATTTACCAGCGAATAATTAACAATACTTATTCTTTGACCCATATAGCTGTTGCGTCAAACAATAGAGCGTAACCTCTGTTGTAATGTGTTTGACATTTCGCCATCTTTTAGGCTGTCTTCAAGCCGAGACAGTGACTATTAGCATAAATATCTACACTACAATTTTGCAAATACTTCTTGCTGCTATTTTAAAGGAACGTTACTGCTAAATTTGTCACATTTTTATGTTAGTTATAATGAGGTTTTAGTTAAAAAATAAATTAACACTCCAGCGACGTTGAAATGATTTTACACTTAGTATTATTAATATTTTTAATAAGACAATTAAATTGCAGTTTCATTTTAGATGGTAATGATTAACTTAATAAAAACATATTTGAATATAAATAACATTAGGACAACAGTATAAATGAGAGACCTACTTAAAATAACAGCATTAGCACTAATAAATTATTGCTAATTTATTACTCCATTTACATAATTTTATTTAAATGTTAGTTGTGTGTGTTAAATTCATTTTATATCTCACAAATAATTAAAGTCTTTGCAAAACGTGACTACTTTATTAATCTGTTGAAAATTACCTCACTGTATTATTTGGTTTGATTTGCAAGTGGAAATATTTAAATAATTAAGCATTCCTTATATCATTTTTAAATTTTTTGAAGAGTGCTGACCACACTGCACCTGACGGTCAGCGTAGTGAGGTACAGATAGATTATCGACTGACAAGAGATGATTATCTCTCTTCAGTCGACAGAATTATACCGACTTGTTAGAAGTTAGAACTGGATACACAGGCTTATCCCGAAACGCGACATACTTTCGTGTGCCACTGTGACGGGTTTTACCTCGTATACGGTGGTCGCTATCCAGGTACAATATATATCCTACCACCAAACCGATAGACGTTTCAATAGATTTATTTGGCACACGGTTAGATCGCAATTAGTGTCTTGGAATAAATACAAAAAGTGTGTGTACTTATGTACACGCGTTAGACTTAGAAGTTATACTTCTTTGGCGTAACAACAACAAGATACAAATCTTTAAAAAAATATATATTTCACCTTATTCTACGTTCAAAATTCAAAAATAAAATGTTAACTATAGCTAACTTCAAGGTGTCGGTTTTTCGTGACGGTGTGCACGCGCATCGTAAAAATTTACTCTCATCATTTTTCCCTAACGCGCCAAAAGAAGTATAACTTCAATAAACTACTTTTATTATGTAACTATTATATTCTAGGTAAATACACTGGAGAAACAACCAGCAAAAGCTAAGATACTACTTAGATGTATAACTCTAAATCGTCTCATACATTTTTCATTTGAAATCGGTTCATTTATTATGAGATATTTTAAATACAATAATTTAAACACTACTCTCGTGTGCGACCAGCTTAACTCATTTGTCAAATACGTAATATTTTTAAACACAAAAGAAGTCTGTCAGTTACGATGACAAATGATATTTTCGCATTTAAAAGTGAAACTAAATAACCTTTTAGCCTTCGCCTGTCTAATTTAAAATCACGGACCAAAATACACGAGACTTGCAGATTTGAAATGGTAAACTCAAGGTAATTTTAAAGGCTACAGCTCCTTTATGGGAGATTGTAGATCTCCTATTATGAGTCGGTTTTTTATTGCTCCCGAAGGCAGACAAGCTAACGGCCCACCTGATGGTAATTGGTCACCGTCGTCATGGACTTCCGCAATGCCACGGGCACAGCCATGCCGCTGCCTACCGTGAAAAAGGTTTTTTTTATATATTTGTACCCAATATAAGTGCCAGAGTATTCTAATCTACAAGTTTAAGGGATATTGTAACTAGAGAAAGTTTGAAAATTATGAAACTGATATGCTTTTAATCTATCCAAATGCGTTCTATAACATGCGTGGCAAAGGTAACCTCTAACCTGAGGAGTAAGATAAAGCCAGAAAGAAGAAGTCGAGATTGATGTAACATAGGCATAGTATTATTTTGTTTATTGCCTTAGTAGGCAAACGAGCAAGCGACCCGGCTGCCTGACTGTAGGCACGTCATTTATAACAGTTAAGTCATTTTTTCCAACTTAATTTGCCTTGCATACTTATATACACCTCCTGTCATTCAAACTCAAAACAATATTTCCATACCTAAATTACTCGTCGACTTCACCCATCCCTATCTCTTTCTAAATGACTACTATACTACTGCATAGTTTTCAGTTCTACAACACATTATTTAGTATTGGTAAGTGTCTGAGCGCGAGTGCCGCTCCGAAGCGACAACTCGTGACAGCGCGCGCCATTACTTCCGTCTTCGCCTTCCGCCTGTCAGACGCCTGATGCGCGCTAGTGAGCCGCTGTTGTCGATATCGATGACTGGGTTACGAAAATAATTGAGGGATAGTGGTGATCTGTCGATGTTGATATGTGGAAAATTTAGGATCGATTGAGATGTTTTATTTTATTTGGAATGAAATACATAAAATGGTAAATTTTGCATACACAAAATGCAGATATGTAAGTTTTAGAGAGGTTTGCAAATGAATTCGCTGGAGTTTAATTGCTTAAATTAATTACATGATGTACAAAAGTAAGATTATTCTTTGACCTTTGTGTAATACATTCCTACGAATGCATAAGAGAAAATAATTAGTTTTCTACATATTATGCTTGCAAGCTCGTAATACTCCGTGAGCAGGGTATTTGAATAAAAAAGTATGTTAATACACACACATTCACGCCCGTTATCCCCGAAGGGGTAGGCTGAGGTGCAACTAGTGCACCAACTTTTCGCTGTATGTATTCCGTCCCATGATGTGATAGAGGGCGAGCCTATCGCCATATCGGGCACAAATTCCAGACTCAGGGCTGATAATGAGTAGAGAAATCCAATATCACTGCCCGACCCGGGGATCAAACCCGAGACCTCAGCATTGCAGTCGTACTGTAATGCAACTACGCCACCGAGGCAGTCAAGTATGTTAATTTTTTTCAAACTAAATCGTTATGTATATACAATTAAGAAATTATGCGTAACTTCCTTATTGACAATTACAAGTAGGTACATTAGCAATCAAAGAAATATGCAATTCTAATACATATTTAAATCAATTTCATTAATAACTATTCGATTCGATTCAATCAATTGGAATACGATTAATTCAATTGATTAGAATAAAATATAATAATTTTAAGTTACCTGTTATTAAGATAAGCAATATTAATAATTTTGTACAAACTAGTGGTACCTAAGTCTCATATGTAAGAGTCCGTCTGGGCGGGTACCACCGCAATGTCTATTTCTACCACCAAGCAGCAGTGTACATGCACTGTTGTGTTTCGGTTTAAAGGATATTGTAGCCAGTGTAACTACTGGACATAATGAGCCTTAACATCTTATATCTCAGGATGTCGAACACATTGGGATGCCAAATAGTACTTTGTAACTGAAGGTGCTGAATGGTGTTGTTTCTGTTTATGGGTGGTTGTATCGCTTACCATCAGGTAAACGCCATGCTCGTCTTGTCATTCAATGCAATAAAAAACATATCATGGAAACTTAAATTATAAACGGGAATATAAAATACTAGCATTGTGCGCGGCTCCGCCCGCGTGGAAAAGTTTTTCCGGGATAAAATGTACCTATAGCACTCAGGAGTAATGTAGCTTCCTATTAGTGAAAGAATTTTCAAAATCGGTCCAGTAGTTCCTGAGATTAGCGCGTTCAAACAAACAAACAAACAAATAAACTCTTCATCTTTATAATATTAATATATTTGCGCGCAGCTCCGCCCGCGTGGAAAAGTTTTTCCAGGATAAAAAGTACCTATAGCACTCAGGAGTAATGTAGCTTCCTATTAGTGAAAGTTTTTTAAAATCGGTTCAGTGGTTCCTGAGATTAGCGCGTCCAAACAAACAAACAAACTCTTCAGCTTTATAATATTATTTGCGCGCGGCTCCGCCCGCGTGGAAAAGTTTTTCCGCGATAAAAAGTAGCCTATAGCACTCAGGAGTAATGTAGCTTCCTATTAGTGAAAGAATTTTCAAATTCGGTCCAGTAGTTCCTGAGATTAGCGCGTTCAAACAAACAAACTCTTCAGCTTTATATATATATAGTATAGATAGTATAGATTGGAATATGAGTAGTTAGAAGACTTCAGCCTACTGAAACAAATTCTATTTTACCCCATCTATCAGGTTTTTTTTTTAAATTTTATCTAGTGTAATCTTGTTATCTTGCCATGACCTATTACTATGTCTAGATATTGTATAATACCATAAAATAACAAATTAACATAAAATCAGCAAGTCAATAAAAATCAGCTCTAGATTAGTGCCAACGATAAAAATTTATAACCCCTAATAAATATCTTAATTAAACGTATAGGTAATAAAATGCTACTATAGAGATCGGTAAATGTCAAAATATATTGCCATCCTTGTGTTAGCGAAAGGTGAGCGGGAAATGTATCCATTTATAGTGATTATAATGTAGGTCATTAATTTTATTGATCATCAGCGAATTTCAAATAGTTATGATTGTCTCGTATGTTTTTATTTTCAGATGGAAGTATAAACAAGCAAGTTATTCATTTGATATTATTTGGATGAGATGAGCAAGCCGTCTGATGGTAAGCGTACTTTTTGTCCATAGACAGTAGCTACATCACTCAGAATTTCATATAGGTAGTATTACGTTCATAGCCCGATGTAACATTTCATAAAACATAGCAACTACGATGTTTTTTACACTAGAACATAATTACAGAGCTTGTAAATTGCTTAGTGATAGAAATTTAAAAAACGGCAGCACATACCCTTTATTGATTGGGAGTATCAATCATTGTAAAACAATAACATTATTGTATTCCTTTTTTTTTTACTTGGCGCTATCCGTGTCTAGTACCAGGATCCTTTAACGTTATTAGAACTAACCTAATTGCTCCTGTACTCTCGACATCGATAATAATTTTATCGATAAATCCCAGTCCCATCCCTCTTCCGTCGTGCACAGAACGTGTCAATTAGAATGCGTGCGGTCCGCAGCGCGATATCTTGTCACTGCTGCGATAGTGCGCTCGGTCGAGTACTCGCGCAAGTCGCTGCCGTCGCACGCGATCTGCTTCTTGAACTTAATAGACTGGAGTTAGGTATTTACCTGAGTGGTATCAAATTTATACATACCTAGTTATACGGAAGGTTTGTAAGTTTGTAGATGTTGATATTTACGACTAATATTCCTATTATGCACTATTGTTGCTCCTATATATTCTTTCACTGATGGAAAGCTATATGATTCATCATCATCATCATTAGCCCCATGATGTCCCTAAAGTTTACCAGACGCTGAGACGAACCTGTCAAAAGCGGCCTGCATCCAGCGTGTTCCTGCGACCTTTATCAAGTCGTCTGTGCACCTTGTAGGTGGACGTCCAACACTGCGCTTGCCGGTTGCTATGTGATTAGTGATGTAATTATAATATAATGAACTATAGAAACCTATTTTTTTTAAGTCGTGGAAAGACTTTTGATCTGGCAGAGCTACGAGCAAATATTATAAAGACAGTGTGGAGAGTGTTGCTACCATTTATCAGCCATCGGTTTCCATTACAGCAGCAGCTTATCTCGTCATCTAGGAGTATAATAGGTGTAAAACCACTGCAGAGGGATCAAAGCAGGATTTGCATAATCCACACGTTTGAACTAACCTCGATTCTCACATTTAAATGTAAATAAATAATTCATACATTTGTCGTGATGATCCTCTTGAACGTAAAGGTCGAACAGATTTATAGCGTCGTTACTCGTACTGTTTGCTTATGACTTAAATAAATTCATAATAGTCGATTTAAGCTGCACTGTTGGGACGTAATTTTATTTCGTTACGAATAATACCTGGGGCCGTAGCCAAGGTACATTTCTATAATCGTTAACGCTAATAGAATACAGAAAAAATTGTGTCCCACCAAAAACATTTTCATGTAAAATGTTACCAAGATGTGATCATATGGCTCGGTCTATCAAAAAGTTGTCAGATGTCATGTAAAACCAAGCTTCTAACTCGAGATTTTTTTTTCTGGTATCAATCCAAGCCCAAGTTATGAGGGTTCAAAAAATAACGAAGCGCTTCGAGACAAGGTAGGTAGTTCCCTTGCGCTTCGCTTTACTCGCCTTGGCGGGGCAGTAACGTGCCCCCAGATGGGATTGGCATATCCTATCGATAAGTCGCTCGCGCATTTATATAACGCTAGCGTTAACGATTGTAGAAACGCATCTTGGCTGCGACCCCTTGTCTCGGGTTCTATCCCCGTGTATAACATTGCCAGAAATTATACCAGGTTCCCTTTTTTTATGACATTGAATGACGAGACGAGCATGCCGTTCGCCTGATGGTAAGTGATACGACCACCCATTAACAGTAGCAACAGCATCCAGCACCTTGAGTTACAAAGTATTGTATGGCATTCCACTGCGCTCGTCATCCTGAGACATAAGATGTTAAGTCTCATTATCTCCAGTAGTTACACTGGCTACAATGTCCTTCAAACCGAAACACAACACAAGCAGTGTGAATGCACTGGCATTCACACTGCTGCTTGGCGGTAGAAATAGATACTTCGGTGGTACCCACCCAGACGGACTCTTACATATGAGAGACCTACCAGTAAGATTATTAGAGATGTACATCAGTTACTCACGGAACGCGACGAAACGAACCACCATGACAGGCTATTAACATTGTTTTTTATCATTAGCATAGCAAAATATCCTCTACCTAGTGTTAAGGGAGAAGTTCAAAGAAAATATCGAACGGCAAGAGTTAAAAACATCCCTAGACGGTCGACACAGTTATGCCGGTCTGCCTTCTTCTACACGTTCTTCACTATGTGTGGTCACTATACAGTGGGATATATGTATATCCCCCCCCCCCCCCTTCTTATATATTAAGTGGCCTTTTGGACTTATTTTTATTACCCTGTTATTATTAGTTGGAAAGTAAGCCACGTCCATCCAATCTTCCAAGAAAACAATATCTACATTATATGTTACGTAATGGTTTTTCTAGTTAGAATTATAGCATAATAATAGTCATAATAAGTAGTATTTATGTGTCTAGTCTAGAATTTTTATTGTCTAGTCTTTTGTGGTCACATAGAATATTAGAATATATTATTGTGTATTAGGTTATGCTATTTTCGTTAATTTATTTATTAGGTGTTTTATATTCTGAGTTCAGACCATTTTATTGATTTGTTAATTTTTTTATATAAATAATGTCGAATTTTATGTGACTTATCATAATATTAGTATACCTAAGTAGTTCCTGACTCGGTGGCGTAGCTGTATTACGGTACGACTGCAGTGCTGAGGTCTCGAGTTCGATTACTGGGTCGGGCAAGTGATATTGGGTATTAGTATTGGGTTTCCTACTTAGTATTAGTCTGGAGTCTGGATTTTGTACCGGTAAATGGCATTAGGCCCGCCCCCTATTACATGGGACCTAACATAGCTGGCGAAATGTGGGTGTGATACACCTCTGCCTACCCCTAAAAAGGGTAAGAACCGTGATGTATATATGTATACATCACGTTAAGTGAAATGCTGAGGTCTCGGGTTCGGTCCCCAGGTCAGACAAATTGATATTGGGTTTTTCTGCTCAGTATCAATTTGTCTGACCCGGAGTCTTAAATTTATACCCAATAATATAGTTATAGGCTCGCCCGCTATCACATCATGGGACGGAACACGCACGGCGAAAAGTGGGTGCACTAGTTGCGCCTCCGCCTACTCGTATCTTTTTGCTCCTACTATGTTTTGTTTGACTGGTAGAAATTGTCTTTGGTTTTAAGTCCACGTTGACATACTTACTTTATATAAATTACAAATAAATAAAAAACCACACAATACAACTACTCTGTGTCCTCGAAATGAAGAGTAGCGTTGCAATTAGTGTATTAACGCTTCCCTGCATATCAATACCATTCTAATACCTAGTACAAACAATTCTTAACTATAATATATTACGTCATTATAATCAGAGGATAAAATCTAATAATGCAACTCATCTGATTTTCAAATCAAACACACAGCAAATGATTTATCCACCCCTACCGATTCCACATGCCGAGTACAATGCCATAAACCAATGTGGCGATTTGTGATCGCATTTATCACATTAACAAGTAATAGATAAAGTACTCAAACTCAACATTCAATAAATCATATAATTACAACTCCAAATAAAACGTACAGAAATAAATCACGGGCTGTCACGTCGCGCGACAGCCCTAGCGGCGCTGTCACGCTAGTGTCACCCGGTCGATCTATCACGCACGCGCCGGTTGACACGCTCGCGAACTCTGCTCCTAAAATATTGTTACAATTTTCCGAAGAAATAAATGTTCAGGATTTCTGACGTGTGTCACTACATATATTTCTTTGCTAAAATCTTATTTGATTTTTTTCTTTTTTGTCTATTTAATATGACGGAGTATGACATGTTTGTTGAAAAAATCACGTCTCAACTAAGTTCGTCGGTATTATGACAATTAAATCAGCTGCCTAAATAATTTATAAACATTTATGTATTTTTTCATAACCGTCTTGACGTTTTAAAATGACACTACATACCTTAAATGACAAGTGACACACAATTTGTAATTCGTAACACATTCGTAATAAAACATGCAACCAATAAACGTTTTGAATATGTGGATGATAAAAGATTATTTAGTCATTGATCTGTCTTATGGGAAGGCCCATATAAAAAAAATATATATATCAAAATACAGGTCTCGTAATAACAACTTGTTTAATATACAGAAAACGGGTAACTAATTAGACACTACAAACAAATTAAATGCAAAATCAAGAGCAAACGGATTTCCTTACGACGCAGTTACTTATTATTAGATCACAAATAATTTCTACATCAAAGAACCTGTCTTTTTATATCAACTCAGTACTGACATAAATTTCCACATAAAGATAATTAATGTACATTATTCCAACGAAGAATCCTCTTAAATTACTGTTATACAAAGTTATTTTTACCGCCACGAAGCCAAGAGGTATTGAATTATAGAACTAATTGACAGCTAATAAAATCTATGCGACGTTTCTTTCGCTGCCAATAGTCTCTTGGACGTATGACAAAGGGTAATTAATTGACATTCATTGACAGTGAGCGATCTGTCATCAGTCTATCAAGTTGATAGATTGTGCTACATAATAGCGTGGAAATGAGCAGAAAAGTGCGTGGGCGGCAGACACTGCCAACTATTGGTGTTATTTTAATTTTATTACTGGGGAAATTGATATACGACTTTGAACAATCTTGTGCGACTCAATTTAATTTTACATTCAATTTTAATATGCCATGAGGAATTAGACAAGAAATATGAAAAATTATGTATTTTCAACGCTTTACTGCAATGTATATAATAACAATACATTATTTTTCATTTATACCAAACATTTTGAACACCGGGAAGTGAAGTCCAAATTATAATAAAAATCTAATCATCGATGAAAAACAAACATAATATATCAAATACTACAGCCAGAAAAGTCACGTTTGTATATCACTCCTCAGAGCGGGAGACTTATCTTAAGCTTCTAATTGAATTAGACACGTCATGGGCTCAACTGCGGACAAAATATTTATATCAGTAACTACATTACAAAAACTTGTCTACAACGTTTATGTTGTCTCTCATTATGCTTTCATAAGCATACAAAAACAATACTTATTCTCAACTGACATAATAATCATGAACATAAAACAACTTGAAAGGTCAAACTCAAAACTATTCTTAGGCAAAAGCGGCGCGTTTCACGTTACTAAACAATAGACTATCACTCCATCCCTTGTAAATACGCATGTCAATCGGCCGTCACGTTCGTAATGTCAATAAACAAAACCATTAATCGGCCCGGCCACGTTCACAGACGTCAATCGACACGACTGTCAGATTATCTCATTAGAGGATTTACGATCGGATCCATAATGACATCCGTTATTGCTTGACACGCCAAAATACATCGCTGTTGAGAGCGCGATTTGTCATCGATGTTGCGCCTGTGACTTCGCTTGTATTTGCGGGTATTTTATGGCAAAGTTTTAGGCATTTATGAGGCGGGAATAATAGACATGAGGAGTATTCTTACGAAGCAGATATTTACGTCTTAGAGACATATAATGTCGATAAAAATGGCACCCGTGACATATAAAAAATATTTTTTATTATGCTCTGCATATTCTATAACATATTAATGTATCTGTTTCCCATATATAACATACAACCTGTCAATCGCATACGACATTAATATCACGTTCTAATAACTATTGACATGTGTTCAACATTTACATTTAGACATATTTTTTTTATCGATTAGTTTAATTTCTAGTTCGTGAGAATCGACAGCTGATTTTTTATGTCAATGGAGATTTTAAACAAGCACGACAGTTAGATTGTATTAAGTGAGCTAGTTCCTCGGCGATCCAACCATTTGAAATTTTACTCGTAGCTGGTCTCGGCTCGTACGTTTGACATATTAAAATATAATTATAGGATCAACGCTCTCTTTTGGTTAAGAATTCCTTCACCCAGACTCTCTAATTATTACATATTCGTTCTTTTTTTTATTAAAATATGTACAAAAAGTACAAGCAAGTCTGCCGTGTGTCGCCGACGTCGAGCCGAATAAGTACGAGTTCTTTAAAACCGCGAATTAAAGCTCGTACATCTATCACCCACTTTAGTTTTTAATAATTTATTTTATAGATGTTGTCTACTTTTTCATATCACTATTGAGTAATAATCCTAGAAGGCTTACAAATAATGAAGCTTTATTCCACGGCAAGATATGAAAAAATCACAATACTTAATACGACTATGTATATGGACAATATTGTTCCCCCCTAATAGTTCCAGCCCGCGTGCCGATGAAAGCAACGGATAGGATCAACACCAATCTAACCTACTAATTGTTGATGTCTCATTCTCTCCCAGTGACCGTCCTGAGCCAAGGTCCGCAAGCCGTAAGTGAGTTGCCCTCAGCATGGTCACTTAAATTAAAGGGTTGCGAGCGCCCAAAGCGCTCACTCTAAAGTCCGATGTGGCCAGAAAAGCCGACTCGCGTCATGCTACTGGCAGTTAGGTCCGCGTTAAAAATAAAATAAAAAAAACTATATTGTTTTGCTTCTTACAGGCTAACAAAAGCAACAGTTTCATAATATATTAAAGTTAAACTATGTATAACTTTACCGAAGCTTTACTTTAAAGTGATTTATTACGTACATTAATATAAAACATGAAATGGACAAACAAACCGACTTTTCACATACACCACATACTTAAGTGGTTGCGATCAAACCTGAGCTTTCATCGCGCAATTAGCTAATTACCGTTGTCCGAGCGTGACAGGGTGTCACGTCATGTCGCCGCTGATGACACGTCAGGGCTTTTTGATGGCGCGATATTCGAATAGGGTTCGAATGGCTGATATTGAGTAATAAATACTTGGAAATTTACTGTGATTTTTAGTTCTTGATAACTTTTATACGAGTTTATTGTCGTTGAGTTTATTTTTGTATTGACTGATATTAAAAAGTATTTCGTGATTGAGATGTCGAATATGAAAATAATTTGTTGTTATTTTATCACTGAATGGCAAAAATACAGTAAAGAAAGTTTAACAATAAACCTTAAAGAAATAATTTTACTGTGATGCTCTGTCAGGTCAGTGAAATTGTGGGTTGCGCAACAAATGTCTTTCTACTTTACTCCCGTATTTGTAAGCAGTAGTGACTAAATATCGGTCCAGCTACTTGCTTGTATTCCTATCTCGGAATAAAAATAGTGACAATAAATGAATAAAAAAAGGATTTTTAGCGTTGTTTACAAATAAAAGACGTACTTGAGATAAAAAATACAAGTATCTTTAAAAACAACATTATTCAAAAATAGTTGACACACATTTAAAATGTACTGTAATATTGTTCAAATGTCAAAACTTGCTCTAAGAAATGTACGTAAACACGAATCGCATAAAAATTACATCACAATGAAGCCGGGATAGATGCCAAGTACTCACAATATCTCACGACGTCAAGATGTTTCGGGGTATTAGCGGCGTTGTCGCGCGTTGCATGCGCACGTCGCGTTTATTTATATTGGAGCTGCACTCGCGACAAACGCGCCCGGCCGGACTTGATTTAACACGCTGGTAATGCATACGGCGGGAGTTTGGCGTGACGTTGTTTATAACTCGATCTGACTGAAGTTATGGGGTTAAGTATTAATAGGTAGTTAATTTCATATGAATGGATTGGGTTTATTAAAATAATTAAACGCTATGACGTAACACATGAGATTGTAACTTTTGACACAGCTTGATAAAGCCATTAGTCGTATGTTAAAAACAAATACTAGGTATATAGTAATATATTAATGATAACTTTGTATAAATTTGCCCTACTACTGAGCAGGGACCTTTATACATTGAGGTAAGTCTTTTCCTCCACTACGTCCGTATGATTCGAGTAGTTAATAAGGTTAGTAATAACTTCAAAATGTTTATAGCGTACGCTCCCAGAATGCAGGTCTCCTTATAATATTGTATTTTTGAGTTAAAGTGAATATTAGTTACGAATACAATGAATGCAACAAGCACCAAGTACATAATGTGTGACTAAGCAACACAATATTTTGAATTCGAGACCTTCGCTTCATCGCTTCATACATTTGATAAGTAATCGCCACTTAGTTGTTATATGAATTACGAGCTTTTGCCCGCGGCTCCACCCGCTTGAATGAGCTTTCCCGGGATAAAAGTCCCGCTTTATACTTTCCCGGGATAAAAAGTAGCCTATGTATTAATTCAGGACATAATCTACACGTGTACCAAATTTCATCGAAATCCGTTCTGTAGTTTTTACGTGAAAGAGTAACAAACATCCATACATCCATACATCCATAATTACAAACTTTGGCGTTTATAATATTAGTAGGATAAATTTGGAGTGAAAATTGGAGTGACAATTTGAATTACTCGAATAAACAATCGATTATGGCACCTTATTAATCTCGTAGTATGCTAAAACTGCGAAGTTGCCGAGGTGTTTGATTTCAATCGAGCAATTCAAAATATCTAGTTTTGCAATTAGAAAAAAATGTGGGTAGTAGGTAGGGTTGGCAGACTTCACATACCTTCTAAATTCCTATAGAGAACTTCGAGATATACAGGTTTCCTCACGATGTTTTCCTTCACCGTTAAAGCGAGCGATAATTCACAAAGAATACACACATAAGTTTTTTAGAAAAGTCAGAGGTGTGAGCCTTTGGGTTTTGAACCTGCGGACATTCATCTCGGCAGTCCGTTCCACTCCCAACTAGGCTATCGCCGCAATTTATGCACCTTTATTAATATGATAACAACCAGGCCTCCTATTATAGGACATTATTAATCTTATTAGTTACACTACGATTAGTGACCTACTTTCCAAGACACAAGAGTATGAAAAAAAAACCAGAATATCTATAAAATAATCTTTTAACAATAGCTTGGTAACCAAGCAATTTTTTCCTGTAAAATAACACCAATCGAGATATTAGAAATATCACAAAATTGAAGAGATTATAATTTTTTTTGGCCTGCGGCAACTTAACTGGCCACGTATCAAAGCTACACAACGGGATTAGATATATTAAGCCGCTAGCAAACCGGCCACATATCAAAACTACGTCGGTTTTCTGCGCATATTCACAAAACATGTCACAATCACGGCATCTAAATAACCTCTTTCATCAACGCAATCAGCGCACACGTCGAGCCGTGACACGCCAGGCGCGAAACAATAGCGCGTCACGTCGCGGTGACACATTGCGAGCGTGAATCCGTGACGTGACGGCTGCTCTGTACATATCTAATAGGAAATGCGTGATTGCTAGACATCAGTTCAGGCGATAAGTACGCTGAGTAGAGAGAAAGGCACATAAAAAGCATATATTGTAGTGTTTGATTTAGAAGGGAAAAGCAATTCACCTGATAGTAAGAGTGTTGTTGAAATAAAGCTGGCTATCGATAATTTTATTAATAGCTCACAAGGACAAGAAGATATATTGGTGAATGTTTTTTACAACGGAATACAACAATGAATATTACTGCGAGGCAGCAGATGCATGCGAGAAACTAAGTAATAACTGTAGTATTAAGACACGCCGAAAATTCTCCCAAATCCAAGAAAATATAAATAAAATAACTCCATTATTATAATGAACATATCTTTGTCCATGACTCCATTCACACGAAAATGTATGTGAGAGAAACAAGCATAATATAAATAACTGCATTTTAATTAAGATAATAAAAAACGCGTTAATCTCATACATTTTAATTATTATTGCGACGCAAATTTTAATTTACATTTTACTTTCATAACTAAAATGTTTCCCACGTGTCATGGCGCATTGAAATCATTTTGGATGCTATAAAACCTTGATAATATTTGACAGTAAACCATACAACGAGAGTTTTACTAAACAAGAAATTGTCAAACGAGGGTTTCTCTCCCTTGATTGAGACTGCTATTATTGCGCGTAAACAGAAGAGCAGCTAGCCACTATTGCCTGTAACCAATAGCTGCACTAACCAATCCCACAGAATACTGAATAGTACTACGTACCAGTACTTTCAATGACAAAGCTCTGCATAGCATCGAGCTGCACTACGCTTTCTGATACATCGAATATTACTTATAGCCTACAGGGGCCGTGGCCAACGCCTTTCTACAACAGTCACGTCATTCCAATACATTGTTTTTATTTTCTATTAGCGTTAACGCTTGTAGAAAGGCGTTTTTACAGAATTGCCCCCCTTGTTGGGTTTTCCAAAAGATCCCTTTACTGTTCTCGATTCAAATCCGTAAAAGATCAGCACAGATATTATCAAAAGTAGACCCCACTTCTCACGTCCCAGTCTATTTTAGAACCATAAGCCAAGTGAGACATTAACTTACAAACAGACAAGTTCTCAGATCGATGACATTAGTTGGCTGTTACGTGGGAGATTATAAATAAGATGCAAAGGTTAATAAACGTAATCTCGTAATTAATTCGCGATAGTAAATGCGGCTTTATACACATTATTAGTATTTAGGTTTATACCTAACTACTAATAATGTTGCTTGTTGTGTAAAATTTTTATATTCTGGAATTTCAAACAGATTAGACTTGATTGATTGATAGCAGTAAGTATAAATATTGTATTAAAGTATTTTTAGTTACTATATGTTTCTGTTATGGGTCGCTTGAATTGACGAAAAAATTCAGTATCCTGGTTAGTTGACACGCCTGTAGCCACTTCAAATATCAATGCCAATCCAGGGAGACACACGCTTGATCTTTAATTTTTCTTAGTTCTGGAAAATAAACACAATCTCTTGGTTACGACCAAATACTGGTGGTAGGTCTCTCATTATGTAAGAGGCCGTCTGGGTGGGTACCACCGCAATGTCTATTTCTACCGCCAAGCAACAGTGTGCATGCACTGTTGTGTTTCGGTTTGAAGGACATTGTAGCCAGTATAAGACATAATGAGACTTAACATCTTATGTCTCAGGATGACGAGCGCAGTGGAATGCCACTCAGTACTTTGTAAGTCAAGGTGCTAGATGGTGTTGCTACTGTTTATGGGTGGTCGTATCGCTTACTGTCAGGCGAACGGTATGCTCGTCTCGTTATTCAATGCAATAAAAAAAAAAAAAACGCTGTCACCGGACCAATGATGAGATTTTTATTTTACGTTACTGATAGGTACATATTAATGTAAATATGTAACGTTCAGTAACGTTTAGTAGTGTTTCCACGTCAACATTATCCTTTTTTAGCAAAGTAATCAAAATGAATACTAAATACTACATTTAAAAAAAAATTATAATTCATAAATGAACTCACGCGAAACGGCAGCGCAAAACATGTTTTTCAAGTATTATTGTCAGTCGGCTCTCAAGCTAAATCATTTAGAATTGACAGTCTTTGCCAGTTTTTTAAAGCGTTGACAGGTGAGATGTGGCTTAATTGTTCTTTTGTTTTATTGATATTGATAATGTTTTTTTTAAGAATGCCAGATTCTATTGTGATTCACGAATACTACTCACAAATCAGTATTATATAAATTGTATGCGGTAAAAACTACTTGCTTGAACAACAAAAATTGACAGAATTATGCCGGCCTATTTTACTGAATACGCACTGGCCGGCTCTAAACGTGGGTTAATTAGAATGAAATAATGGTTCTTTATTATTTATGTGGTGGTGTCTATCCCCTCGGATGCTTCATATTATATCTGGTACCGCCCCTTCAGCAAATCATAATATTAAACTTCTTCCATGCTCTGTTTCAAAATAGCGTGTTAATGCAAATGCTGTATCGTTTTTCATTGCGTTTTGATTGACGTCCTGTCAGCGGTCACGCGATTTCTTCAGCATTTATCATCTCAGTCGTAATTACATTTTAATCATTTAGAAATCTAGACGTTTTTCTCTTTTTACTGATGATAAATCATTTAGATAATGAGATTTTTCTTACGTTTATTATAGGATAAAATCATTTTATTTCCCACGAATCAGCGGAAAAACGTGGTAGAGTTAATTGTCTAGTAATATCATTTAATAACACTTATTACAATTATTGAAGTATTATAATGCTATATTTTTAACAAGACATTAAATGAAAAACCTCTCCATAAACATCATCTAAGACATGATTTAACAAATAAACTACATAAATCTACCGGAATGATAAGTCAATACACGATGCTATGAAGGATCATTTAGTTCTTTCTTAAATACGTAATGCCTTTCTGATTATCTCATTTGGAGGATACTTCAAAACAAATTGACCGAATTCCAAAATTGTGTATGATACTACACTGCGCTCGGATACTTTTAGAAGTCTCATAATACTATTGATTTCATCCACTACCTACAATCATCTTTAAATAGGATGACAATAATGCTTTCCAATATGCTTGGCAAAAGACTAAGCGCTATTACTTCTAAATCATGATACTTAAAATTTGTCTCAAACCGATATTAAAATACCAACAAATTATTCAGTAATACGACATTTAGGATTCGCAAATTGTACGAAACCAATTAATATCTTCATATGACAGTTAATAAAATAACACGATGCGCAAACCGTATGGTCGTGTAATGACGTCGGACGTGGCAATTTGTTCATTAAAAGCGTTACTTCGCAGCTGTCTGTACGTATCTCATGTTGGATCAAATGTTTGGTCTTAGGAATATGTTGGGGCTGGATTTGTTATGGCAATATATAGATATGATGTTGTTTAAGGTATGAAGATGGATCATGGAAGGTCGTCTCCGTTTCGACAGCCAGAGGAACTATGATTGCATAGCTGATGAGGATGAGCATAGATGATGAATGAGGTTGTTTTCTTCTGGCAATCTCGCAGACCAAATCATAACAGTACACATTCTAATTCACACACACCACTCATGCCTTTTTTATATTCCCGAAGGGGTAGGCAGAGATGCAACTAAGTGCACCCATTTTTCGCCGTGCGTATTTCGTCCCAAGATGTGGTAGGGGGCGAGCCTATCGCCATATCAGGCACAAACTCCAGACTCCGAGCGGATACTGAATTCTAGAAATATCCAATATCACTATGCCCGACCCAGGGATCGAACCCGAGACCTCAAGATTGAAGTCGTATCGTAATACAACTACGCCACCGAGGCAGTCTTCTATTCTAATTCACGTCAGTTCTATTTCCACAAACATATCCACCACCCATCAAAAAGCCGGTCCATTTATGCTGTGAACAAAACGTTCCACGAAAAGGATAATTTATCTTTAAATAACTTATACAATTCACCCAAAATCTTCTTTTAGCGGTCGAAATAGCAACCATAAAAAATATTAATAAGACTTATGATGAATTTGGTATACCATTATTTAAGTAAGTAGATTTTTGATAAGAAAATAACAACACTTCACTAAGTCTTTTAACACGGAACTAGCTTAATTGAAATTGTATCGAAATTAATCTACCACAAATTAATAATCAACCTATCGAAATACAAAACTATAGATAAGTTTTCTTCCTCAATATTTTGGCAATCAAATCTACTTCAAACATTGGAGCAAACGTTGGCCCAAGTGAACATTAGAGCGACGCCGACGCAACGCGAATCGTCAATCATCAGCACGCATTAATCTTGTGTAGACAAGTTGATAGATCATCGCGCTGTGAGGCGCGTCGACTACGAAAATACGGGGCAACTGTGCTCGTTGGATGTGGTAGTTGAGCATACAATATTTCAAAGTTAAGACCACACACCGATGCAGTTGGTAGGTTTCTCTAATGCGAGAAAATGTAAGTAGGTGTGGAAGGCTTTGTCTACCTCAACACTGTAGTAACTTTAATTTTTGTTTTGTTTTGAAAGTCTTTGCAACCAGTGTAAATACAGGGCATTTAGAGATTTTATATTTAATTTCTCGGTTTCAACCAGAGCCACCAGAGATCGTACATCTTAATTTTCGAAAATATCATTTATTCCTTCTCTATTACCATTCACATCATTATTGAGAGAATTCCATAAGGAAATGCACATAACAGAGTGTTTGCTATAAGAATTTAGATGGTATGTAAAGTTTAACACACCTCAAGACCCGGAAAGACTTACTTTTATTGAAAGATAACTCCTGACACCAATGTTGTATTCGTGATAACGCCCCCATTACCTCCTCCAAGCCGTATCACTCAGAGGAGGCACGATCCCTCTCCCAGCTCGCAGGTAATAAATCGTGTTAAACAAGTAGGTTGGGCCGTTTTATCAAAGTCAGCTGGTATCTCGCCAACGCTGAGCAATTACTCGTATTGCGTTTGTTCGCTGTACTTTCATTGTGTGTTTAATTCTATTGTATGATATATGTCTTGAGGCTAGAGGAAGTTATAAGATGTTTGTATTATAATTGCTGATATGCTATACAATGGTTAATCGAAATCAACCGGTAGCGAGTAGCGACATCTATAACTGAGAACAATTCTGACCCGCATAAGGCAAGCATTAATAGACACGTCTTTAGTAGTTGATAGTTTCGACAGTAATGTAGTATAAGTAGAAATAGCAGTATAGTTAGTTACTCTTCAATGCTTAGTTATATTTGACAATTCTCGCGGACAACTTGGAAACTCTGCTTTAGCGACATATTATAGAGAGACATGAAAGACCTTACTTCCAATGACCAAGACGTGAAGAAATGGAGGAGAATGAGCAGAAAGACAAACACAGAATTGAAGTGGGGATAACGCATGACAGTAAAGTTTATATTTAGAAAGGTGTGCGTTTTGTTTTGTTGTGTTCGGAACTTTCTGATGAACAAATTAATGGTATTTTAGTTCCTTTGAGTCCTCCATTCTGTTTTTTTTTTTATTTATACGGATGTGGCAAATAATAAGGTTCTCTTAAATTATAAATGACTATAACGAAATTATAATAAAAATAACCGATATCAAAATCTAATTGTAATTCTGGACTGCAAAAGCAGGAAAAATTAGATCCATGTGTGACAAATATATCTTAAGAAAGCAATAGTGTTCATGTAAATTATCTACGCCAACTGAAGCATTAATTTTCTTAACTTTGTAGTCAATTGAAACCCAGACAACAGGCTCGTCGCGTAGTCTACAAAAGCCAAGCATAGAAATGTGTTGAATTACAATATCAGACATGTCATTGCCATATCGACTGTCAATAAGAATATTTATAAGGTCTTAACAATGGATAACAACTTTAGAACACCAGACACAATGGTTGGAATATAAATTTGCAGAGAGAAACCACATTCCTTTTAAATAATAAGTAATATGTGTCTGGCTAAAGGCTGGCTGACCTGAAGACGTACCCTGATAAAGAACTGAGAGGACCTATAACAAACAAAACCCTGTGTATGAGGCTTTATCGTGGGGCCATATTTACGAAATGGCGCTAGTAAATTGAAAAGCAAATACATGAATTATTACTCCAAAGGTGACGAAAATCTTTCACCACTAATTAGTCGGAAATTACTAACCTAATTGCAAACAGGCGAGTGGTATGTACGTCGCGTCATACAACTTAAACTAGAATAAAAAAACAAGGTTTTACTTAAAAGTACATTGGTACTAATCTTGATTTTATGTTCGAAATAGCCATAATATCTGCAAATCTGTGCATGAGAATAGCATAATTTCTGGTAGATTTTATTAACGACGTTCCCATCTAACCAAAACCTCCACGTAAGCGCAACCACGCAACGGATAACTTCACATATCTTTATAATCTCAAAACACATTACCCGAACACACAATCCGATTGAAATAATGATTATCTTTTGCCGAATCATCAATAATACGATCATCATTTCAAAATTCTTCATGTCATACAATGAAAATTAGATCGTTTCCTCAATCAATCATAATAATTAATGGCCGATCATATCACGGCACAAAAGACCGCCTACTTTTTGGTAATGGATCGTATAAAATCATGATTAAAGCGGACGCATGCTGGAGACTTTTATCGGCTCGGTGTAGTCGGACACTGTGTTAAGATATTCAAATTTGTTTTTAGAAAATATTTGAATTAATTTGAATTGCCTCATAAAGATATTAAAGTATTCGTGTTCATAATTTTGCCTTTGAACTTAATGAGCAACTGATAAAAAAGCTTGAACTCTGTCGTTCAACACAAGCTGCTAAAAAAATATGGTTTCATTACCGGTTTTCTTAATATGGAAAATTGGCTTATTTTTTGCCCTTCGAACGTGGTAGATACATTGTACAGAAAGACGGATGAAGTAATAATAGTATGTATCTGAATTAAACGAGTATCTTTTTACCACCACGCCACGTTAAAAATGATTTCATACATTCAAAAATGTTTAGAAGAATATATTCAAATAGAAAGAAATGTAATTTTTGGGTATGAAATTCAAATGCAGGTGAAACTTGTCAGTATTGCATACCCTATAATTTGGTAGATAAGGATCGAATTAAAAAGAATAAATTAATACGTCGATACTTATCAAATTATGAGTTAATTATAAATCAGGTGTGACAAAGCCGTATGAATTACTAGATGTAATGATAGTTGTGATCATTGATGATAAGATATTATATATTATACTTCCAAATGTATCATAATTAAAAATTAATTTGTCGTTAGTAAAGATCAAAGATTATATAGCGATAGCATCAAAAATTCTCCTTATATGTACCGAAACCATCTATTTCGTGTGATTCGTTTCAATGCAATTCACAATTAGGCTGGTTTTCCATTTTGTCGTAAGCCACACGAACCACACGAGCACACACACTTACGCCTTTTATCCCCGAAGGGGTAGGCAGAGGCGCAACTAGTACACCTACTTTTCGCCGTGCGTATGCCGTCCCATGATGTGATAGGGGGCGAGCCTATCGCCATTTCGGGCACAAATTCCAGACTCCGGGCTGATACTGAATTTAAAAACCCAATATCAATTTGCCTGACCCGAGAATCGAACCCAAGACCTCAGCAGTGCAGTCATACCGTAATACAACTACGCCACCGAGTCAGTCGTAGTAGGTACTAGGACGTCAAAAATATATTGCGTCATATTAAATGATCCACCAAATCTAACATAAGGTATTTCTAAACTATAAGATTCAGATTTGATTGGAAATTTGAAGCAACTATCTAGTTGTGCTCTTTTAAATAGTTCAGTAGTTTAAAGCATCTGTTTCATATTAATTTTATGGACCTTGCGATATACATAGCCTGTTATCGCAGATTGAATACTGTATACTGTCTCTGACTAACCGCATCTACGTGGCTCTTTAGGGATTTTTAATAAAATATTATGTTTACATTAATAGCCGTTAATTTATGAGAAGCGGTGGTCATTTACAGGTGGAACTTACCTATAACAAACAATGCCTTTGTAATTTTTTTGTTTAAATAGATTGTAGCACAATATTAAATAAGATATCGAAAAGGAAACCGAAAATGTCAAGAACATAAAGACGGAGTCATTTATTACAACGTCAATCCATGACACATATTCGTTTGAAATTGAACATTCTGTTTCAGTGAAAGCGCTGTCTCAACACCCCCTTATTAAGATGGATTTAAGGTCGAGAATTGTCAATATACATGTCGCATCATCAGTCAGCCAAGAGAGTAACTACCAATCCTTATTCTGAAGATATAGGGTTCAGAATTGAACTTGCTTGAGTTACGAGCTTGGTGGCGAAATGTTTCGAACGCATCAATCATTTATGTCATACGCGAAAATATTTGTTTTGAAACTGTTACCGTGGAAAGTGACAGCTGAATTATAATGACATTGAATTAGGGACATGGTGCTGCAGCGTATGACACGTGTCAATCGGCTGTCAACATGTGTATTTTCTCACAATGACGTCAGAACAGTTTACTGGTGGTAGATCTCTCGTATGCAGGGGGCCGTCTGGATAGATACCACTGCAATGTTTATTTCTACCGCCAAGCAGCAGTGTGCATGGTGCATGTACTGTTATGTTTCAATTTCAAGGACACTGTAGCCAGCGTAATAACGGTGCATTGTGAGACTTAACATCTTTTGTCTCTGGGTGATGAGCGCAGTGGAGTGCCACACAGTACTTTGTAATTCAAAGTTCTGCATGGTGTTGCTACTGTTTATGGGCGGTCGTATCACTTAGAATCAGGCGAGCGGCGTACTTGTCTCGTCATTTTATCATCATCATCAGCCACATGACGTCCACTGCTGAACATAGGCCTCGTCATTTAACTGCAATAAAAAATTACCTTCTGTTTCAAGTCACACGTAGAGTATCTAGAGCTGGATTATTCAAAGAGACTAATTAAGTAGACGAATTAAAACATAGAACATATTTTTTTATACATTTTATACTCTGATGACTTCAGATTCGTATAAAAAACCAATGAACAATGATTCCCAAATTATTTACTACATTTTGCCACGAGTTGACCAATGGCGCCAATTGCGAGCAGTTTTCTCAACAATGCTAACATTCGAGTATTTAACCAAATGCTAACGAACATTATCGAGCGCGGATAAAAATCTCTTCATACCTTCAAATACTTATCTAGCGATCAATATATATGCAAGCGAAATATACATAACATATGGTTTAATATCCCATAACAGCAATATCAGAAAGATTGCGTTTAAATTGTCTAGAAAGGAAGTTAAAACACCTGATGGTCTGCTTGAGACAGCTTAGGAGAAAATTCTTTCAATAAATCTTTGGACTGATGGATTTGATGTCTGGAATGAATAGTGGTACAGAGTGGTACCAACATCTGTTCTGACTTATCATTAGTCTAGAAAATAGGGCATAAAATAGACCAAGGCAACTTATTGTTGTGATTGTGCGTTGCGTCATTCAACTGATGTAGTGAATCGGAAAATGTTTGTACATCGTTAAATATTGAATCCAGATTTTATATTTCAGCAATATTTCACCTTAAATTAGTTATTATTTATTTTGCTTCACGATGCTTACTTTTCCACGCACCTCCTGATTTATTTCATTTCATGAGTTTATATATGTCTCGCACTATATGACTGCCTCGGTGGCGTAGTTGTATTGCGTACGCGTTACGAGTACAATTTGCGCGCTGAGGTCCTGGGTTCGAATCCTGGGTCGGGCCAAAAAACATTGTGACTGGGTTTTTCCATCTTAAAAATTACTCAGTCGCAGCTCGGAGTCAGGAAGTTGGCGGTGTGATACCCCCGTGCCTCGGAAAGCACGTAAAGCCGTTGGTCCTGCGCCTGATCTCTCTCCGGTCATGTCGGATTGCCGTCTCACCGGACTATGAGAGTAAAGGAATAGCGAGTGCACCCTGTGTATTGCGCACACACTTGTGCACTATAATATCTCCTGCGTATCTGGCTGATCTCTGTTGAGATTGGCCGCCGTGGCCGAAATCGGCTAGAAAGGGTAAAAAATAAAAAATAAATATGTCTCGCAAAACCTATTTATAACATCTACGGTGATTTATCATATATAATTGTGACTTATAAGACAAACGTGTAGACAAGAATTGTAATGAAAAAAGGTTCATAGAAGAACTATTTTTTAATGTCATAGAATGCATTGAGATTTTACAATGCCAATCATTGTCAATCCAGTATCCAGTAAAAACTGATTAAAATCAAACTTCCCATATCAGGATCACTCTGTCATAAAAACCAGCACAATAACTAATAATTCACCAGTTCCAATCCCACGGCAAAAAGCTAGCAATTTCATAATTTAAGAGAGTTGTTCTTCAAAGAGCAGTCAAATCATCAATCAACGATCAACATTTAAAAGAAAAAACTGACGGACAAATAAACAGTGCTCGAACACATTATGCAACCGGCGATCATTCTAACGTCCCGCTTGATTGATGAGCGAGAGGATCGTGACTGCGCGAAGACCAGGCTGCTAGACCTGTTCCAATCACCTCTGCACCCTCGCATGCTCCAAAAAATGTGATGACGCGGGAGGAGTGGAAGCTCAACATACGCTGGCCTAGCAAAAACGGTGATAAATGAATGTACGGATAAACATGGCTACTTCATTACAGTGTACGGTTATGATTTATTCATGCTCTTGTCAGATTTGAGCAGTTTTCCACTTGGGACCGCGAGAGTTGTGCCTTTCAAACAATATTTACTTAACTTGCTGACGGTAAAGGATTTACAAACGGTCACAAAATTATATTATATGTAGAGATATCATAATCATTGTGATGTTATAAAAGAAGAAATTGAATATTATTATCCAGAAATTTTATGGTTTTTTATGCCATTCTAGTTTTTCAATAATGTTCTTTATAAATCAAGAAAGCTGACAAGTACCTAAGTAGAGCTAAAAATTTCTACCAACATACCAATTTTTTTTACTGTAAATTTTTATAATAATCGCGAAAATTTACAGCAATAAATCGCCTTAATATCAGGCGCAGAAGACCACGTTCCTCCTACGTAATGATGATTTTCATAATATCTTGCTTCGCTTTTCAAAATTATCGCCACTATAATTATGAGGTGGTATAAATTTATTTTATAGTACAAATAAAGTTTATTGCCAAAATTGATATCTGTGGAATTTGGTGGTAGGATATATATTGTATCCATAGCGACTATGACTATAGCGTATGTTTTATCAATTATCGTTCGCTTTAACGGTGAAGGAAAACATCGTGAGGAAACCTACAAACCTGAGAATTCTCCATAGGAATCTCGAGGTTATGTGAAGTCTGCCAACCCGCACTAGGCCAGCGTGGTGGACTAAAGCCTAACCTCTCTCAGTAGTAGAGGAGGCCCGTGCTCAGCAGTGGGCAGTATATAATACACGGCTGATTTACGGCATTGCATAGCGACTATCGTACACAAGGTCCTAAAACATGCCGCCTTGGCCCACGTGAGTGTGAAGCGTTCCGGACTCGCCGGCCTATATTTATTGCGTATATTGGAGAGGGACAATCAACTCTAATCACTCAATACTCTATCTATACCCCACGCTTACGATTAGGTTTAGTGAAGTCACTATGCCGTGCCCATATAGAAAAATGGTAGTCTTTGTAATTTAATGGCTTATCTAGCTCAATTTTTGAACTTCGCCGTACGAAAATAAATAGTTTTACAAAAATAAAAACTATCGACGAGGAGTCCGAATATTTCCTTACCTAACAGTTTTTTTTGCAAATCCTTACTTTTACCGATAAAGGAGATGTCCGCTTATTGTATGAGTGCTGGGCCTCAAAATCTAACAAGGCTCAAACTTTAGGGATATTAAAAGGGCAAAATATGGAACTTAGATCCATTAAAAAAATATTCTTAGACCCCTCCATTCATAACCAACTTTTGTGAAAACTTTCATATTAAGTGTAGTTTTCAAGCCAAACAAAATTACATAAATCTCAAAATCGGAGGTCTTTAAAATTAAACTATTTACTGCAAAAGGTTAGTTTTCAGGAGTTCTATCCAAATATATATAAGTTGTCTTGTTTAAAATTTGAGGCCCGTTTTTGGACATGTCCTTTGACGTTGACAGAAGTACGAACAAAACCACGTATTATAATTAAAGACCCAAAAGGAGTACATCAGTTAGCGTCGCGTCATTATCCAGTCACGGCGCGGGTGATATGTTCTATTGATGCACAACGCGGCTAATGTTCTTCTTGATTGTACATTCTTACTTCTGTATCAATGGCTTTGCAATATTGAAAGCTATCATTGACTCGGCCAGAGAAAGTTTTGGATGTTTGCGGATCTGAAGCGTGATTGATTATGTTAGCGGATGGTGTAGTGACTACTGAGACCGGTGAAGTTATGAGTTCTATTTTCAAATAATAAAAAAAATTAGTTTAGAATAAAATTATACGATAAAAGATAATAATTTCTGTTAGATATGGATACATCTATTCTTTTTAAAATATTATAGGTTTGCACTTAGAATTCCTTCTTTAATTATATAAGTATGTCTATGTAAATGTATTTATGGTTTAAATTATAATCATAATAATATTATGTTAGACAAAAATTACATAATTTCATGTCAAAAGGTGTAATAAATAACTTATCAATCTATTTATGCTCTACGCTAATAAACATAACACATAATTGATTGGCCAGGGAGGTGGTGGCTCTATTTTGCGCAACTTTTGCCTGAGGCTGTCTATTCAGAATGTATAATCAAAATGCTGAGGAGAAAACGAGTTTTCGTACTAGCACTTACTAGATAGTAAGTCTCGTATAGAGGAGGTCGTCCGAGTAGATGATACTGCCATGTTTATTTCCTCGTTCAAAAGTCAGTACAAGCTCTGTTTAGAAGTGTTGATGATGCAGTTTCAATGATATTGAAGACAGTATAATTTATTGGGCATTATGAGATATTACAGTACTTTATAATTCACAGTTCTGATGCAATGGAATCAGCCCTGTATTATATACTGCCCACTGCTGAGCACGGGCCACCTCTACTACTGAGAGGGGTTAGGCCTTAGTCCACCACGCTGGCCTAGTAAAAAAACCAAACTTCTGAATGGCTTAGTTATTATTTACATGTGTAATTTTAGTATGATTATTAATTGTATATAATATATAAATTATTCATCATACAATTAACATTCCCTATTATTACATATATATACATATACACTCACGCCTTTATCCCCGAAGTGGTAGGCAGAGGCACAACTAGTGCACCCACTTTTCGCCATGCATATTCCATTCCATGATGTGATAGGGGGGCGAGCCTATCGCCATATCAGGCACAAATTACAGACTCCGGGCTGATATAAAACCCAATATCACTTTGCCCGACCCGGGGATCGAACCCGAGACGTTGACATTGCAGGCGTACCGTAATACAACTACGCTACCAAGGCAGTCTCCCTATTATCATTTTGTACATAATAGAAGTAATCATTTATCTACAGTTCAATTACCATAAGTAACATCATTCATCAAAAATTATAATAATTAATCAACTTTTCATAGCTATTTACGGAGTTACAGCGACTCGGTCACATATGTTTTGAATTTATTAGTCTTTCTATATTATTATCCAGGAACTAGTATTATTTGCGGCTCCGCATTCTTAAAATATTTTCTGTAATAAATATAATTCATTCAAAATGAAAAAAAGTGTACTTAAATCCAACTGGGACAGTGCAACTTTCTACGTGTGAAAGAATTTCAAAAATCGATTGAATCGGTCATAATTAGTTGATCGAACATGCAAACTTTATTTATCTCATATCTATTTAAAAGTCATACCTCGAGATAGATACAAATTAGGTAATGAAAAATTGAGACAACATGGCTTGTTATTGCTAAACGAATTTTCCAATAATATTCCAAATAAATATTAAAGCATTGTCTCAAGTCCGCAGTGTACGTACCCCCACAGGCATTAACATGCGGCGGCCCCTGAGCAATTTGTCAACGTCCAAACATATTTTTATTGTAACCAAGTTGTCGACTTGCCCTTATATCTTTTTAATGATAGAGCGAAGTGGGCTGTGGGACGTCATAATGTCACCCATTGTCACCTATTTTGGACACTATCGCTCTCTACGATTACTGTGGGCGGGGTTTTAAGAATTTGGTTAATGTGTTGGTTTCATTTGAACTTTCTTCACTGATTTGGTTGTAGCTTAATCTAAATTAGTAGATTTAGTTAGATTAAGGCCGTTAGATCTAAAATCTTTCTAATAAAGTCAGTATTAGAGTTTGTGAAGCTGTTTGTTTGCATGTTTCTCGCAGTAAATGCAGAAATTGGTCTGGATAAAATATCACTAAAATAGATGAAGTCATGAAGTAACACATACAAACATATCTGTAGGTAACTTGATTGCAAAGTGCACAGCGAGTTTTATTTCGGAAAAGGGCCTTAACTCCGTCGAAGCCGCGTTTAAAAACTAGTAGCATACACTTATTATATTTATTATGCGATGCGACATGTTCTTGATCCATTTATTTAATAACTTTTGTACTATACAATGAATTCAACAGAATTTTGTATTAAAAAGCACTTTATAACAATTCACCACGCTTGTCACTCAGATATAAATGTCACAATACTAGGAACAATGTTTTCAAATTGAAACACTACTTTCTACTGGTGGTAGGTCTCTCATATGTAAGAGTCCGTTTGGGTGGGTACCACCGCAATGTCTATTTCTACCGCCAAGCAGCAATGTGCATGCACTGTTGTGTTTCGGTTTGAAGGACAATGTAGCCAGTATAACTACTGGAAATAATGAGACTTAACATCTTATGTCTCAGAATGACGAGCGCAGTGGAATGCCACACAGTACTTTGTAACTCAAGTCGCAGTATGGTGTTACTACTGTTTATGGGCGGTCTAGCGCTTACCATCAGGCGAACGGCATGCTCGTCTCGTCATTCAATGCAATATATATATTAAAAAAAACCTAATGACGCCGACATTACGATAGACTCTTTATCTAAACACTTATTTATTTATCACCGTCCAAATATTTAAAACCACTTATCAATGTATTAAATTGTGATTTATATTGTTCATATATCTGACATTATAATTTATTGGACTGCTTACCTCACCTTTACGATAAATACACGCGATTGTACTAGCATCAATCATTACGTTATTATGGATTCGTTGGTGATGACTGATAAGTTTGTTTAGTACACTCTTTAGAGCTGAATGAATTTGGCTTGAGCTAAACACCGACAGAAATAGTAGCGATTATTGCGCTAAAAATAAAATTGTTTTTAAAGTCTAAGGTCGGCAAGCAACCAGGATGCTCGTCTGGTGTTAAGATCTCAAATGCGAAAACATTCAGAAGAGTTAGATGCGCTGCCGGATTTACATAAAAAGAATAGAACACAGACATGGATACAGTTTAGGGATGGATTGGGCACTCAGAAATATCACTTCCCATAAAAACAAACACAGGATGCTGTCACATCACACCAGTTTTCTGGGAGACAGGGTATCACCACTGCTGACCCCGGTCGAACTGCGGTAATGCTGTAGACAAACACATACAACGTGGTTCTACCACTTATGTCGCTACAAACTCGAGTACAATATACCCCGTACGCTACCAGTAGCTAACTTATGACCACATTCCCCTACAAGTAAGTCATTACATAGCGATATTGTCTCATTATAAACTTATTTTCTGTACATATTAATTGAACGTCTCACAATCCCGATGGGGTACAAAAACCCTGTTACATTGTTAACACGAGTAGCCATTAGGAGAGTGGCCATCCGTCATCCTGTCATGCCTTCGGGAACCTTTGCTCTGACTAGACCATTAGCGTCTCGGTGATTTTTGTTATTTTAAATCACGTAATTCTAAACTAATGGATTAGGGGAGTTACTTGTCTATGTAGCAATTACATGTCAGATGTTTGTAAAGTATTTGGTTTGACATTTTGTTGTAATTTAATCTCTTTCTTCGATGTAGAAACCAATTAATTGGAAAATCTAAATATATTTATTAAACCTGTCTTTATTACCATCTTTAAAATCATCTTTAAAGTTTTAGTCCCCTTTCAAGATAGACTTATGGAAATTTATTCTCAACTCGTTTATGCCCGCGGCTCCACCCGCGTTAAAAAGTTTTTCCGGGATAAAAAGTAGCCTATGTGTTAATCCAGGACATGATGTACCCGTGTGCCAAATTTCATCGAAATCTGTTCAGTAGTTTTTGCGTGAAAGAGTAACAAACATCCATACATCCATACTTACAAACTTTCGCGTTTATAATATTAGTAGGATTTCTAATTCTCGATTCCCAGGTGAAATAAACCAGTATGGGTTTATGTAACATGATTTTTTGTTACTAGCACCTAGCCTTGTTTTCATACTCCAGATTTTACCAACGCTAGGCTAAAATCTAAGCCAAATCCGTACCTGATAAAATGTGTTGCGCTGACCCCAATTAAAATGTCATACGAGCAGATGAAAAAAATAAAACCCACAACCACATAGCTGTATACTCTAGCACATTATAATTAAACCAAAGCGATTACCAAAACCGCAGCTAAAGCCAAACCCTTCAAAAGAATTCACACGGCAACCCATTCTCGAGTGACATTAGCAAGGTAAATGCGAGCTAAAGACCGCCACTGCCTCGTCATTAGGTGGTAATAAAGCAAATTGTGTATAATTTAGCCTAGTTACGGCTTGTTCTGTTGACGTGGACACGCCTGGCTAGTCTCGAATAACTTCAGGTAAGTAGTTAGGGTGAAGGGTGTTAGACTAACGAGTAGTACGGCAATAGCTAATTTATCTTTAGAATTATTTAGGGACTATAGAAATGTTGTGACAGTTCGCTCTAATGAGAAATGTATAAATTGAAACACCAATCATGTCAATGCACTAATACTTAATCAAAATGGACTTCTACATATGCGAAATCAATATAATATAAATAATAATATGGATTAGATAAATAAATCGTCTTTATCAACCTACCCTTATCCTCCTCCTATACGCAGCTGCAAATCGCTTTACAAACATGTTGAAGAAATGTTTTGGCTAAGATTTTACGACCACCTTCTTCAACCTAAGACCCTTAGAAAAATGTTTGAGCAAAATCACGAGAATTACTATAATATACTCATTGAAATAAAACTATTTTGCGGATTTTATCGCGGTTTTTTAATTGATATTTTCTCCCGACGTTTCGAAGGCTTTGCAGCACTTCGTGGTCACGGGGCGGACTGAGGTGTTGGTGGTCCGAAAAGTTAACCGCGAACCGTTAAAAAAACCGCGATAAAATCCGCAAAATAGTTTTATTTCAATATCTAACATTCGCTTAAATATAAGAAGTCATTATATAATATACTCTATGAATACTATGTTTTAAATCCTAATTCGATGTTAACTAAAAATGTCTTCTAATGACACTAGCTACCGTCTCTTCAAATGAGAAAAAACAGCGCTTGTCGTTAATTTTGGCAGTGGTGGTGGATCTGGACCGCGGTCGATTTTATTTGTATGTTATACTGTTTTTAATATAAAAAACATTAAAAAAGCATTTCAATTTCAACATGGCGCCATTATAAGAAACTTAACACTGCCAGACGTGTCGTTAAGCTGCTTTACTCTGTCATTATATCTCACGTCCATTTCACGCCGTCAGCTCTAAATTGTAGTGTCAGGCCTGCCCTCAAGCGAGCATCAGTCACTCTTCAGTCTCTTAACGAGAGAGCGTAATGTGTGTAATTATGAATTGAAGAATTAACAGGCTGTTCGTATATGATCAGAGAAATTGTTGATATTAAATATAATAATTGTGGTTATTAATCAGTTCCATGTATTGTTTCGTCACTTTCTCCTAAGTCCCCTTTTCTTCCAAGTGTGTTCGACACAACCCACTCTATTAAGCATGATCCAAATAGGTTTTTGCTTTATATTTACGACTCGCTGCCTTTGTTAGCGCTTTTCGATCTATGTACATTGTATAAGTGTATCCGCTGCCACTACACCAATAGTGCGATACTTTCGCAAGTTTCTATAGCATCAGAATATTCTTTAAAAATACTAGTTTAATCTGAATTAGTATTTCATTTACTTCTTTTAAGTATCCACTTATCACTGCCAGCCATGAACATAAACTATAGTGAAGAAATTTACTTTTTATTTCACCTCAACAAACCATTCGAGATTCCTTAGTATAATTAATGTTTAATTGACCATTTAAGGGCATCAGCTACTTGTTTATCATATATAAAAATCTGTGCCAACATCAGCAAAACATCAACCGCAAACATTTCAAATCAGCACCGTGCGTATCCGGCTGTCTATCGCTTTCGCTTCTCGACAAATAATTTATGTTCGTTGTCGAACGTCGAACGGTGTCGATTATTCATATTTATGTTGCGCTAGTGTGGGCACGGGTGAAATATTGAACAGAGGAAATTGCTCTGCACGCCTGAGGTGTTTGGATCGGCTTGGATGCGGTGACGGTTGCAGCGGAGAACGAGGCTTTTTTTTTAAAAAAGTTTTGTTTATTTTGTAAATGATATTCATAATAACCCAAAGAAAATAAATGTTGGTTTCTAAAAAGTACCTACCTACTTCCATGCTCTTGGAATGATACTAGAAATTCTCACAGAATACTTAAGCCGATGAGATAACATAAGGCATAAGCACTATAATAATAAATTATAATGCTATTAAGTTTATCTGAAGGTGAGTTATTTGATATTGGAATATTTTAACATTTAGCCATATCAGAGGTCGAAAATGATGTCAGCTAATTACGAATGCTATATTTGTATCTCTTCCCGCCCTTTAAGGGTAACATGCGTTACATATGCGATGTCTAAAGAAAAAAAAAATGATTCATAAGCACTCGCTAATCGCTTAAACCACGATCCTCGCCTCTGCACCCGCTGTATTGTTTCGTAATGTTAGTGCTTAACTGAAATTTTCAAGTTAATCGTCTGCAAGAGTAATTGTACGAGATATTTGCGTCAAATCATATACATTAGACGTTTTTAATGGCTTGTAATGACAGCTTTATTGATGTGTTATTTTATTCAGGTCAGGCGTTAGTGATTAAGATAGCGAAAAAACCTGACTAAGATTTACAATAGATATCTTAAAGAGCAATTTATTAGTATCTACGGTTGCTACTTCGTCCTGATTGTAAATAACACTTCAAAGTCTCTGCTAGGTAACTTACATTATAATTTAGGGATCTGTAATAAGTTTTATATGTATAATAGTACAAAAGTATAATAAGCTTTTAATATTCATAGAATGTAGGTTTTTAAAAAAGTCTACGTCTAAAATCCTTGTTATGGCACTAAAACGCCGATCTAAGACTGATGCCAAGTAAGTCCGAATAGTCGTTTCGGGTAATATGACTGCTTTCGTCTTGACTTATAAGTACACATGAAACCTAACATTCGATGTCTCAGGATAAACTCAATACCACGCCATGCAAAACTTTCTAATTTAATTTATGGTTGGGGTTGCTAATACTTCTAGTCAGCAAGTGTAATTACGCGGTCTACAACTTTAATATTCAAATGTTTCTGCTACCAAGCCTAAAATATTTAACAACAAACTCCACTAACTAATTAGCGTCAAAGCCTAACGAGACTTGAAATTAATAATCCAAATTATGATAGACTCCAATCAATATGATATCAATCATGATAACCGTGAGTGGGCGTCCTTTTGTCCCAGACCTCACATGCTGTAAATAGCTAGCATTAATCTCATCCTTTGTGGGCCGGCACATCAATTACGCGATGACAACACCGAACAACTTAGTCCGTAAATCTTGTGAACTCAAATGTAAATAAGAGATCATGGTTGTTTGTGGGTAGTCGGTGTGTTATGTGGACTTATATGTTGTAGCATGGTTTTTATGTATATAAAATAATTTATATTTAATATAAGTGTCGAAACAGAAATTAATTCGCGTTACGATTTGGTAGTCTTTACATTTATTGCTACATTAGGAGACGAGCAAATCGCTATAGTTATAAACAAGACTGTTAAACTACCTATAATTTTACATAATATGAAATATCACTTATCAGTCCACGTTTGGAATTTTGCTCGATATAACGATATATCCCCAGTCTCAATAAATAGTTTGTCCATCTCTTCGGGTGTAAGTTGTGATACTAGTGAATATGACATGGATATTTATCATGATAACTACAGGCACATCCGATAGTAAAACAAAAACGTAACAGTAAGTTCACTATTTTTTTCTAACTCAATGACAGCGAGTCGGCTGCCGTAAATCGAGCCAACTATCGCCCGATCGGACAGCGAGGCTGTTGAAATGAATATTCCTGATAAATCACGTTATAGCGGCCACTGTGCGCGGGCGGCGCATAAATTGTCGAGATGTCGACCTTTATTTATTGTTTGTACATGTGTTTTTATTGGGGACAGCGGTGGAACTAAAAATATTAGTTCTTGTAACCGTTTGTATGTTAGAAAGGAAACTTTTTAAACACAGATTATATATGAATAAGGTCCTGTATTCTGCGGTTTGTAATTTAACTGTACCAAGGTTTTTTAAGGACTTCTTTACTATAATGTTTGAACCAGAGACGTCATAAAATCGACTTTAATGTCAGTAAATGTTTCTAAGTATTGATATGAACTTTATTATAAATAGAAAACAACTTTCAATAGATGCTGGCTTAAGTAAAACAAGACTTTCAATTGAATATAATATAAAATTTCATTATTAATATTTGTAGACACAGAAATCGGATCATTTTCATTCTCCACTAACGTCAAAACTAAACCCATCATATTATTAAATCTATAAATAATAAAGTCGTCTCCTCACCTTTCCATATTCCACGCTACAAACGTGTATCTCAGAGTTAGACGTCGGTTATTATGTCTCGGTGAGTATGATTTTATTCTAATGCCGTATGTAAAACAAGACACGTAATTGGTACCTGACATTGTCAAGACAACTTCCCATATAATTTTGAGGAGGTTTGTGGTAATGTGTGTTTATTTATGACGTGTTGTGGCGCGGGAAAGTGTGGTCCGGCTCGAAGGACCAATGTTATTTGGTTTTCACACTATTAATATAAATGTGAAACTGAGGAATAGTTTGAATGTTTGTATGAAAATCAAATAAACTGTTGGCGTATGAATCTTTGGCTCTCAATTGACCAAATAAATGAATCCTTGGTTAAAATATTATGCTACTGGTTTGACCCAAAAAAAAATATCATTTCCATTAGGCTAAAACAACCAAGAAGAGTTATATCTAAAGAGAGTAAGATATGTTTTTAAAATGAGTTTGGTTTAAGTGTTTTACATTGAAACAAAATTATAATTTAATCAAAAGGATAAATTCCATTATAAGTGTACTCTCATGCTTTTTATCTCCGGAGGGTAGGCAGAGGCGCAACGAGTGCACCCACTTTTCGCTGTGCGTATTCTGTTCCACGATATGATAGGCGGGGAGCCAAATTTCAGACTCCGGGTTGATACTGAACGTATAAGCGTAATAAGTACTTAAATTATACGCATACTGTAAAATTGACACTCCCATTAAGGTTAAACTGGAGATAATATTCACACGCTGCTGCTTGGTAACAAAAAAAACAAATTAACCTAGCCAACAACCTCGCATTGATGTTAATGTGTATTTTAAAAAACAAAACAACAATATGTTTTTAATTAAACTATAATATTTTCTTAATATAAGTAATAAAATTTATTTTCAGACTCGACATCAGTTGCAGAATATGTTGATTAGAATTAATTAACATAATGAATATAGATAATAAAAAGACAACAACAAAATTACACATGACACATTGTCGTAACAACTCATGTTGTGTTGGTAGATTTACAACATCAATAAATCATGTCATGAATAGTTGTGATGCAGAGACAGGTGTGCACAGCGGAAAGCTGTAAATGATACACTGCTGTACAAAACAGTGTAAGTACATTCTGTAATAAATCTGTTACGAATAAATATTAGTCTAACTCTCAAATTAATGGACCATTAGGATTTAAATAGTGTTACACTGTTGTTGTGTGACATGATTGATCTGCGCATGCGTACAGTTGCTTTCATGCGAAGATTGGATAATATCATGATCTGATTAGCGTGTAATTTATCAGCTCTCGTGGTACAGTGAGTAGTTTATTAAAAGAGATAGCGCCGAGCGGGTTTGATATCAGTACCTATTACAATTTTGAAACTAAGTTTCTGACACAGATAACCTATTATAACCCTGTGCCTACAGTCAATACAACTTCCGGGAAGTAACTTCCCTAGATAACCTTTATCTCGCCGAACCCCATTACCACAAAAAATAAAAATCACTCTTACACACTTTGTCACCGCTGATTTATATTCCGGTATACCAATAATTTGAACCGATCATGTTGTTTATGGTTCAGATATGAATCATTCCAAATTAATCTTTAAGACGATAACAATAGAGCATTGTATACTATAAATATACAAACGGATGTACTATTGTCACAACATCAGGCCATTATTTACGAGTTTACGGTACGTAATCTTGGGCCATAAATTGTTTTCGAAATCTATAAGATTATTTTTTATGATATATAGTCGTAAAGCGTGGAAAACCCTAGAACAAAAGGACCTGGTGTTGGGGGAAACCCAGTTATTTATCGGTTATAATATATTGTGTTGTAAATTAATATAATCTATTTTGTTATTAATTTCTTTCATAAATCATGATATAGAGTGAATACGTTGAAGTATGCTTCTTTTACTTAAAATAGTAATCAATGTTAGGTTTTATATTGATATTTTCTTTATCCTTTTAAGGCAAACATAACGGTCTTTTCGGCAACAAATAGACACTAATATTCATAGTTTTAGTCGGTCATTACAGACAGACTCTCCTGCCTAGTAGATACATAAATAAACCGCCACAAACCTTGTACCCAGTAAATAGGCGTGAGCGACGGGCATTGGCTTGTGCATGAAAGTACCGCAGAACGGCAGATAAATCATAAAGAAACACAATGAGCAGTTACCGAGCGGAGATTACCGCTTCCAATGAGTTATTCGCAACTTTCAACGGTCTGTATTTGTCGAGGTATAGGTATGTTTGGCTGTTTGTTAAATTGCGATTTAAAATGATGAAATGCTTGAGCCATTTTTTATCGAAATGCATGATTGCAATCATTATCGCAGTTACAAAATAAATATATCACTTTTTTTAATAATTCATTATGTCAAAACTTCACACTCAAAACTGAAGCTATTATTTGTTTGAATACTTAAATCTTTGAAAATCTTATGAAAGTACTGCTCTTTTTCTAAAAATATACTACGGTCGAGTGTTATTGGCTGTTTTTACTCTAAAAACTGACTGTAAACCAGTTAGAGTCGACAGCAGAAGTTAATATTACGAAAGCTGCTATCACTTAGTACGTTTTCACCTTTGCTAGCCCAGCGATATCAATGAGTCAACCATCAGCTATAGGGATCAACATTATAAATATAATCATTATTTATTACAATAATACTAATAATTTATGATATAGATCGCACAATGAAGTTCCAACTGTGTTGCAATCGTCTCCATACTAAAACTATTGAGTGATCAGTCATTTTTATGTGACTTTCTTCTATACTTCAATATTTCTGAGTGAAAGGGACAAACTAGAAAGGATATTTAGATACAGTTTATCCCTAGGGGTCTTAGTTCGACGTCTTATAAACCTTTTTTAAAAGCATTTATTTAACTTACCATGTATGTATGTATGTAATTATGTTTGTTCGGGTGGAATCTTGCAAGTCAATTTTGAAGCAGTTACCCTCAACCGATTGTATTGAAATTTTGCATACACGTTTAGTTTGGGTGACAATGCATTGTTAGCTAAGTGACTTCATTCTGAATCCAATATGGCCGACGACCCAAGATAGCGGACTAGTTATTTTTTACGCACTCCTATAATATGGGTATCAAATAAAAGGGCTTGCTGAGAATTACTCGAAAAATAAGTAAAAAGTGAAAAATAAATTAAAAGTATTTATTTTTTATGTAAATGCTCTAAAAAGAAAAAAAAACTTTAAATTGAATCAAACTTTGTTTAATACTATGTAGAGATAAAAGCTTAAAGTGGGTCGTCTGACCCACTTGCTGAATGGTTATTGACGCCCGTAGATGTCGGCAAAGTCAGAGACACAGCCAAGCCACTGCCTAACAAAGCATACTATCTACTAGCCTCTAAATATTTGACAACTTTACAACAATTCAAATTGCTTCCATTAATATCTCAATCGAACTTAATTATACTTCTAAAGAACTTCCTACCTTTATATCAAGACATGATTTAATCGAAATAAATATATTCAAGGATAGCAAATAGAAGATATAAATACATTTTTACTTGATTTATGAACGGTATTTCTGTACGATGTGATGCAGAACGCAGACTACCGATATTAATGTGGCATGAGATAATACCTTAATCTTGATATAGTACTAGGCAATATAAATTGATAAATAATTGGCAATATTGCACATTAGAACGTAACATTCCCCGTTCAAATCCTATTCTCTTATCATCTAGCAAATTAAGAAATTAATCTGGCTGGAATTGGAACTTCACCTGCATTTTATGTTTCTATTATAATTAGTTCGGCTCGATGTTACTTTGGTAGTACTACTGCTCAATATGAATAAATACAATACTAAATATGATTTTTAAGGCTTGCATCATATAGACGATTCTTATCATATTGTATGTGTTGTGGGCAATGGAGATCATTGAACATCGGTGTTCTATTTGTATTTTTTTCCATATTATCAACAAACGCACGATTTCTTAGCTTATTTTCGTACTATGTCTTTGCATCGGCTTCAACTTTCTACCTCACTTTTTGAGTAATACTCCACCTTAGGTATCGAATCCAGTCACTTGATAGCATAGTATGCTGCCACGAAACGAAGCGTTAGATACCCATTTTTTTCTAACATTTCATGGTAGTCTGCGCCCGCATACTAATAGCATAATTATTGCCAACGCAAACAGAGCTACATTTATCTTTGTGTAGCCGACGCTACCAACGTGTGCGAAGGAATAATGTGTACTAGGAGACAGGAGTGGAACTTAGGAACTAAAATATTTATTTTTGCATAGAAATAAAGGTGGTTATGATATTTATAGTAAAATTTATAAGTAAGTTGTTTCTTTGGTCTGGTAACATTTCACTTAGGCTGAGAAACTTCGGGTTTTGTGATCGATCCCCAGGCCGAGGCCACTGATATTTGTACGAATTTTTCAATTCCAAACCAATTCTGATAGAAGACACGAGTGCCTAATAACAGATGGTAGAAAACTAACAAAAAAAAAAAACTAACTGATTGCAAACTAATGATGAATCGTGGTAAGCACAATGTAAGTTATTTCAAAATTTTTATCGTCACTATCAAACTGCTATATAATAAAAAAATACTACGAAATTCAGGCTGTCGGCTTTACACAATATTAAAAATTCGCTGAACATTATAAAACCGATAAATTAACACGATAAAAAACATAACGGAAGTGTATGATTAAGTTGACGGTATAAAAAGTTTATAAAATTCGTGAGTGGCGTTTCCTTCCGGCGCGATACAAAGTGTCTCGCAAGATCCGGCCGGCGTCACAACGGCAACTAGTTGCAAAAAATATGTTTACCTATGTTTTTATATAACTGAATGACGCGGCGAACAGTTAGCCTGATGACGCATACGCATGAGTATGCGTCTCACTCACGCCTTTTATCCCCGAAGGGGTAGGCAGAGGCACAACTAGTGCACCCACTTTTCGCCGTGCGTATTCCGTCCGATGTGATAGGGGCGAGCCTATCGCCATATCGGGCACAATTTCCAGACTCCGGGCTGATACTGAATAGTAAAGTAGAATATCACTTTGCCCGACACGGGGATCGAACCCGAGACCTCAGCATTGCAGTCGTACCGTAATACAACTACGCCACCGAGGCAGTTTGACCCTGGGCCTGATGACAAGCGTCACAAACGCCTATAAATAGTAATAGCACCACTTGTACTTTAAGTAACAAATCACTCCTTGCATCGTCTCTATCAGATATTCGATATTAACTCTCGTAATGCCCAATAAACTTATTGCAATATCGTCGAAGGTTTAACAATCTTACCTCCTGGCCCTCAAACTACATTTCAAAGCGGCGAATTGACCAATTTTCCTCAGGCGAACAATATCAGATCTTACTCGATATACGACGAGGTGCCTTGGGGTAACCCTACCATGTTTAATTGCACCCTGCGTGATATACGATTGAGATGTGCTAACAGGCGATCCAGAATCCAGATATTGTCGGCTTGTACCCGCCGGCTTCATGACTGTGTTGTTTTTTACTGTGGTTGGGGTAGATATGTTATTAAATTTAGATTGTATATCATTCTAGGGGGAGATGAAGTACGACTGCAAAGCTGAGGTCTCGGGTTTGATCCCCGGGACGAGTAAAGTGATATTGGGTTGCACTAGTTGCGCCTCTGCTTACTCCTTCAGGGACAAAGGGCGTGAGTCTGTGTATGTGTGTGTGTGTATGGAAATGAGAATTGGAAAGGTAGATAGGATTTGTTGGGTAACAAAAATATTTTTAACTACAGTACCAAGTCAGTAACCGTTCCTCTCCCATCTCTTTCAGTGAAACTACCAGTATAGCACAGCGGCACTCGCCCAGTTGGCATAATATCAGACTGTGGTAATTTATCGCACATGGAAGACGTAAATCAAAGCGCCGGCGCACGCTCTCGTAAATCCAATAATATTATCCTGTGCCGTTGTGCAGGGACGGTGTAAGGGTCGTGTGGGTCTGTCCCCCAAGGGCGAAGCTTAAAGCAAAGTTGAAATCTCTAATGTTTGCTGAATGTTATGGACATATTTGTGAAGTGAGTGTAAATTTGAGTTTCGATTTCAGTTTTCCGATTGAGACATTTTTTTTTCTTATCTAGTATCCACATTTTATAATTAGAGATTTATAAATAGCATACAAAGCAGTTTAAAAAAAAATTTGCAAGTATTTAAATATTTACATACTCAGAATAATAGTTTGTTCCGAATGTTGCTTGAGTCACCTCGATAATTGACAAAGCCTAATGGAAAATTTTGCTTAGCGGCAGAACTTAGTAACATCACTATATATCAGACGAAATATTACGTACAAGTCATTAATGTATTAAAAACCCTAATACATCAATGGTACAAGTACATTATTTTTTCTTCCCTTATTCCATTCAATGGTTGTCCGTTGGAATTGTTTCATGCGATAAAACCACCAACTGTCACTCCTGTCTGCCGTTATTCTTTTAAATCTTAAGTACAGTTATTTTGTTTTTGGTGTAAAATAAAGCCATAAACAAATTAATTAGCCCCTGACCTTCAGTCCCGCCCCGAGCAATGCCATTTGGGCCAGGCGATAATTCCCCAGTAACTGCGAGCTCTGATGGCGTCTCACGGTGGTTAAGATTATGTGCTTTATGGCGCAGATATCTGTTAACTTTCTGATAAACTCTTTGAAGTCGTTTCAGATATTTTTTAACATAAACATTATGGTATCGGTGCGGTGACTTGATGTGTTCCGGGTAGTTTTATCTAGTGCGGTTGAGATTTATTGCCGTATTGGTTTTTGAAGTTTGTTCGCAATACAGTGGGGTTGATTCTTAGTTCTTTTTTCTTCAGAAAACTGTCACCGAGATACTAATTTGTGTTCGATGTAACAAAGCACATAATTAAAGATAGCTTGTGATCATAAAAGTAATTCTTCAGAAGAAAAAAAAAAAGTTGTGAAAATCAATAGGTACAGGAAGACCCTAATCTACTAAATAAAAAGGAATAAAGGAAACAGGCTCACAATTTTGAGAGAAATCAGTGTACATACATAAAATATACAAACACACGAATTGAGAACCTCCTCCTTTTTGGAAGTCGGTTAAAAATAGTTATTAATACACAATCACTATGGTTGCGCTTATAGCGCCTCTTTATAATTTTACAACGTTATTAAGCGTATAAGATGAATATGAATAATATAATGAAATTGCAAAAATTCACATCCTTATAGCAAAAAAACACTATTACTATGATTCATAACACTTCCCTTATCAAAGGCCTGAATATAACCATATCAGCATTACGAGAATTGTTATTAACCAAGTCGACGTAGGAGGCTGCTCAATCCACACACACTGTTAACACAGTGCCTTGTGTGTCGTCATTTCGAAGCTAAATCAACACCTGTGTGTACTATTAGACCATAATTGGAATACACGGAGTCGCCTCTACTATTACCATCCGACCTTCAATAATACTATGGGCCATCAATGCACTTGCAATGTTCTTGCTATATGGCTATCTGTAAGTGCTGCCTTAAGCGCGCCGTGAAGATACGCTATCTATATGACTCTATCGTAGCACAATGTGGGAAGAAATGTTCGTGTAATGCGTGGATATTGTTCTGGCTGTGTCTTCCTGTGTTTTAAATTTATTTATAACAACGCTATGGATTTTGTTTATGGAAATGTGTATTGTAAGTAAAATATGTGGTGAATTTATGACAGATATTATGCTAGCATTTTAGCTTGATCAAGTTGTCACACAAAACAGCTTGTAGCATTTCCTGTTCTATGTCCAATAATATTCCTGTAATAAAAAATAATAGTCTTCCCAAACAGCATTCCTAGTTTTAAAATATGTAGTAATACTATAATATGTATAATTTACTTGCGAGTTTATGGGAAGTACTGAAAACTTACCATCGTTGTATTATGACCTCATGTGCCTCTTCAGTATAAACCTTGCTATATTTACAATTCAAACCTACGAAAAGATTACGTAAAACATAAAAGTAAAAATCAAAATAGCACTCCCATTTTCTCCAGAAATCGAATTACGACAAACACTGAATTATTCATAACTCCATACAAAAACAAATCATTTGAAATTGCACTACGAGGCACAAAGACGTATAATAAAAAATATAAAACACGACAACGCTAAGCAAACAAAAAGGCTGGCAAAACTTGCCACATAAAGGGAAAAATTATTACGCTTTCAACGGCACATTTAAGCGAAACATATTTCAAAAGTTTCAGCGTATTAAGCAACATTTATTTTGGCAGTCACTTGGCCATTACGCTGCTGGAACGAGTGAGCCTCGGGTTATGAATAACTTGGCCCCTACCGCTTGTGTGGTGCGACTTGAGATACAACATCTATGGGTACGGATAGCTATCTATTAATGAAGTACACCAAGTCTGAATGGTAGAGTTCAGATACCTTCAAGATGTTTAGGTAGGCGCATTTTCTAATGATTAGTGAGGTTCTTGTTCTGTTTCTTCTTTTAAAACTCTCTTGATATCATCATTATTAGTCTTCGGTTAGATAAGGGAAAAAATATATGAGCTTGTTCAATTACTACTGCAGGGCAGAAGACTGAATCTATTTTTAAAAGCTTTTTCTAAACATACAAATCTACAATCTACATCTCCAATACATACAAATCTAGTTGGGGTTAGTACATTTCCCCCTAGCCTAGTTTATGCCTCTCTACTACCATTAGCTAGCATAATTGACCAAAATATGTTTTAATATTTTTAAACACAGTAAAAACTACTAAGCTCATTTCTATGGGACTATTAAAGTCCAATACTGAAAATTTTCCCCCTAGCCTCATTCACGTAAGTACTCTCAACTACATTACCTAGTATTATCTGCAAAAAAATGAATAATTTCAAACACAGACAAACTTCTAAACTCAATTCTAGTAGACTATTATAGTCCAATACAGGGAATTCCTTCTAGCCTCGTTCATGTACATAGGTACTCTCTACAGTCTACTACATTAGTATAATCAGCAACAAAATTTTTGGTAATTTCAAGCAGTCAAACTAAACTCATTTTCACTGGACTATTATAGTCCAATACGGAATTTCCTAGACCATACTAAAACCAGTAGTAGTTCCACTATCACGCAGTTATTGCTGAACACTATAAGTACTGTCTTCGTACCACAGCGGGTCGAAGCCAGCTTTTTATTATTTACAGTTGGCCCCACTTTATTTAAGTATGAACATTTTCTTGAAAATTATGCTCGCACTTTGTCATCACGAGACAATGGAGATATTGGGACTTGGCTCTATTACTTGTGGGATTTATCGTATGTGCCTTTATTGTCTACATATTTGTGGGAATGTATTTTACTATTCTTGAGGCGAAGTAAGTGTGTCAACGTAAGTGATCACTACAAACTAAGATTAGGATCTTTAGGTAGTACGTATTGCAGAAATCGGGTAGGTAGGCATAACTTGAGGACACTCCAGCTTTATTATTAATTTCCAAGTAATATCAGTAATGAAATCATTTTACGATGCCAAAAAACCTAACAGCTAGCACAAACAAAGCTAGTATTTACACACACACACTCTCACGCCTTTTATCTCCAAAAGAGTAGGCAGAGGAGCAACTAGTGCGCCAGTTCTCGCCGTGCTTATTCCGTCCCATGATATGATAGGCATATCAGGCACAAATTCGAGACTCCGGATTGATACTGATTAGAAAAACCCAATATAATTTTGACCGATCCGAGGATCGAACCCGAGACCTCAGCATTGCAGTCGTACCGTAATACAACTACTCCAGCGAAGCATTAGTATTTATACGATAGGTATTATACCTCTCGGTTCTTGTTCAGAACAAATATTTTATTCCAATTCTGTACATAAGTTATTTTTAAAGAGCGACAAAACAATATAATTATGCAGTGAAGGGTAGTTATTCGTTAGAGGTCTGGGCGGAGTACCACGCCCTACCTGCAGGGAGCCGAGTTAAGGGCCGCGACATTAGAATAGGTTCGAATAGGTGCCATTGTTATGCATTCTTATGATGAATGACGTGTAGTATTTAAGCGGTTGCTTTCTGCTTCTGAATGTTTGTGGTTGTTTACATTAATTTATAGGTATACTGGGTTTCTAAATCAAGGAAAAATTAGGTTACTAAACGTTTCATTGATTTGTTTCAGACCCACAACACAAAAGGACTAATAAATGCATTGAAAGGTTTAAAACAAAAAAAAAAAATTATAGTCTTTCTGATGAGATATTTTTCTCCCATTGAATATGAATACAAAAAATATAATCCATTCAATATAATACAAGATGGCGGCGAAGAATTTTAGATATTTCTTATAAGTAAACAAAAAAATCGCTAAATTGATTTGGATACAGGGACAAAGACCTCAATTAATATAAAGGCTACTTTACATCGCAAATCAATATTCAGTGAGAGTTTTCAAACGTAAATTATTTCATAAAAGCAAAGTGCCTAGCTAAAACCAACAAACCACTTAATTTATATACCAAAGACACTTTAACCTAGACTCTATTTGATTTTTTATACTCAAGGCATCTTAAGACCTATTACCGTTTATTTATCAACTTAAAACTCTCCACATCAAGTCGTTTCTCTCTAATTACCATCACAGCATCTCCATCAGCCCCGCCCATCGCTAACGAGATCCTCGAACACTCCAGCTTTAAACACGAGTCAGCAGCACGCCCCGACACTCATTGTTCAGGTACATAACGCCTCCCTCATTGTTATACCCTTAGCTTTGCCGTTAATTTTTATGTGAATTGGATTTTTATGTACATAAATAAGTTACTTGCCTGATTCTGCTTTGGAGATTTCCTTGATACAACGAGAAGAAAAATATTAATTGCTGTAAATGTCATCGATGACAAAACACTTCGCCGAGGACACCTCGAAAAGGAATTATCGAGGTGTGTCTAAAATAATATTTCATATGGTTTTAAAAATAGAAAAATCCGAGCTACAATATGTTACAGCAGTATCTTGTCATGCAATAGTTAAAATAAACACTTAGAATTGCACCTTTTTCTCCTTCCATGGCCATAGCCAGAAGTGTCTCATACTCTTTGGCCAGCTATGTTACACCTCAAATCTCAATAGTCTATTAACCGCACTCCAGGCTGTAGAAACACCCAATACTTTTCAGAGATCGAACCCGAAACCTCAGTACGGCAGTTGAAACACAATACAACAACGCCACCAAGTCTTAAAACACCACTCATTATTGACTTCCATTTTAAATTGCCTACCAAGTGGGCGGAGTACTGAAGTACTCTTCAACCCAAAGTGTGAAATCTCCAATCAACACGGAAATTCAGTCACTTCTCGAACACGTTTCATAAATTAATGGAAGCAGGGCGATTATTTGATTTCCACTCATTACAGGAATGAGGGCTGGTAAGGTCCTTGTTTTTTTTCCAATTAAGGTAAATTAAATATTAAGATGAATAAGCGTTTACAATATTTTCTCAGAAAAGTATAGTGTAGATATGAATGCTTTTGGATAGCTATTAGAAGTCTCCGAACTAGGCTATATGGTCGCTGCTCAGAACGCATAAATGTAAACTTAGCAATGCTAGAGGTAGACTTGGTTTTTTTGATACATCTGAATGACGAGCAAGATACTGCTTTTGACAGATCTGTCTGAAAATCTTTAGGGGAGGCCTATATTCAGCATCGAGCTTCATGTGACTGATGCTGATTATGATGAACGACGAGATTCTCGTCTGACACTAATTTCCGATTTACCCACTGTCCATAAACATTGACACCAAACAGTGCACTTTGGCGAGACTTCGGGTCTCTACTTGATCAGAAACCCTATCAGTATTTATACTTATAAAAATAAATGAGAGTATATATGTATTTTCCCTATGGACTCCAAAATGGAGCAATTTTAAAGATTTTTTAGGATTCCGGACCTGAAAAGAAAAAAGGAACACTTATAGGATAACTTTGTTGTCTGTCCGTCTGTCTGTCGAGACCCTTTTTATGTCCAGTGGGTGATCCTGTGAAGTTTGGTAGTGATCAAATATTATTTTTGTCAATTTTGTATCACCATCGGTTTGGCTATAAATTATAATTAAAGCTTCTCGTGCGAAGCCGGGGCAGGTCACTAGTTCTTCATAAAACTACTTTTAATAAAGCTCTACCTTGGTTAGAACTTTTACTATGACCACGAGGCACGAGCCTACCCTTCGCTGGTAGTTTGTATAATCAGCATTTGCTTAGGTTAGTTATGGCGAGTCGTCGTGTCCGTCGGTGCGTCCGCGCAGATAATCTGCAACGCGGTAAATCACAGCCGGTCGCGACCTCGCGTATCTGGGATCGTGTCCAGGGTTGGCTATAAATTTAATATCTTAATTTTTTCATTTTCGATATATCGTATAATTAACATAATTATCTCCAGAATTGAATAAGTGTTTGATATGGCGATAGGCTAGCCTTCTATCATGATCTAATAATATGTCGCTGGATGATAATAAACAGTACTAGTTACGCCTTCGTCTACCACTTGAAAGATAATATCATGAGCTTATACATATGAACAGATGAATAGACGCATGTTATTGCAATTTATTTTTCTGAGATACTTAACAATGTGATTACAATGTACCTTATGGACATTTCCCTATCTAATATCAAGCAATGAGAGACATTGTGCCCATAGATGGTTAGTATTTTACCAACTTATCCCGACGCACATTTTATTTTTACCATGACATGACGATGGTTTCTCTTAGTCGGAAACAAAATATAACTGGCACACTAACCAAAAAAAAAAAACAAATTGCCAATATTTCACCGCGTGACAACCCTACCAACCGCAGGTCGTGCGAACGTTATTGAATATTGCATATTTCCCTCATATCGTCTCTCGCACCGCTGGCCACCGCCAGCCTCCTCCGCACCGCCGCGCCCCGCTCCCCACCGCATCTCATTGTTCCAACGCTACCGTATTTCAGTACTAGTTACTGAGATTTACTGCTTTTACATCCGATAGCTGTCGACTCTGCTCGTGTGATTATATTCTTGATATATGTTTAAATCGTAAAGACTTTAACTCAATAATACGGGTAGGTTAAAGTGTGGGGTTAGACACGCATGTACATAGACAGTAGCAACATAACCCAGAACTTTGAATTACAAAGTATGAAGCACTTAAAGGAAAGAAACTATACACTTGCCGTGGCCACATGAGACAGAGGCTTTGACAAGTGACTTGAGTAATACTACACCGCACGCTACACCGCACCATTTTCTAATGGATTTAGTAAAAATATTTACACTATAAATATTTATAAAATGTAAATAATATTTTTACACTTTAAAATATTTAACTTATTTGAGGCCTATGTTCAGAAGTGGACGTCATGTGGCTGATGATGATGATGATGATGATTTACACTTTAATTGGTTTTATAACACTCTGAAAAGACGCGATACTAAGCACAGCCACTTTACGACAGAGGCGTAGGCAAAAAAACAGAGGCTTATGTCAAAAGTTGTTGTGGAATTTCAATTCCGACCTTATAAATTGTAACGCACTACGGTACGGCAATAAAACGGTTCTATCCCTTTATGTCATAAGCCATACCTCTATAGTACCATCCCTTTCTGTGGGACTGAATAGGAGCTATTCAGTAGTCTATATTTTACTCTGTATACGATTAAGCACTATAGTGCTGGTCACTCTAAATACATTTTACTAAGATGACGTTGTAACATCGTGTAACATACGACGGCTGTATTAATGAAGCAATCGCATCTTTAAGTAAGATCTCAAATAGACCTTTAATGTATTGAACTATTTAATAAACCAAGATGACTTTCTTCTGAGATGAGTAACCGCTGTTTAATGTACAAAATTTGGCTATCAAAATCTGTTACCTACATTTTGTCACTTAAGATATCATTGGATGATGTTAATATGGGTATATTAAATAGCGACTATTTTAATATGCTGGCCTCAATTTGTCAGCATCTCAGCTGAAATCGTACTTCAGATCAAATCTAAGCTGCATCTATTAATATGGCCCATGGACAGGCAGGTGCTACCACCACGACCAGGCTGAAAAAGAGACACCGATTAGCTTACATTATTCCTATCCTTAGGATGCCTAGAGTTTCCTCTACCTTAATAGTTAAACCAGCATCCAAATCAATTAAAATGTTACATGTTGTGCCAACAAAAAAAATATGACTAAATTATTTTATTTGACTCTATATTACATAAAATAATATTAATGTTTTCATTATTTTAAATTGAACATATTATAGTTATATTATTGAAATCATCATGTTGCAATAAGAACATTTTATCACCATGTTGATAATTCAAATCGAAAACCTCTAACATAAATATTAGTAACAACAATGTCGGAGGCACATCTGTAAATTTAAATATGAACTAATGTAACTGCGCGGATGGACTAGATGCAACTCTCGCTAGTCACTTGAATTAGCTTCGTGACTACGTAAGTTATACTTACAGACTACACATCAAACGCCAGATTAGATAGCAATATTTTGACTGTTCTTGTTGCAAAAACTACCTGTCAATTGTTTACTTTTGATTTCCAGATTTGTGTGTGATATTACATAATGCTCCTTATAAGTACCACATAGTTGGAAAGAAACTTGTTGAAATTGTCAGCTTACATCTTTATTATGGAGCAGTTATTTCGTTTACATCATCAAATACTTCAAATCAATAGTTCGAGACAAACCAAACATCACAAAGTGGTAATAATAGTATAATCCGTGGTGGGAAACGCGGACCAATTTGCCTGAAGCCATCGATTTACTTAACTCCCGTTCGAACAAATGCTTGTGAAAGCTACGGACCCGTGTGCCTACTGGTTAGTGATGGGACAGTTTGATAGTTTTTTTATTCTGGTTTAACAATGTTTTTTCTTCTGCTTGATACCTCCAGTAATACCGCCGGCTGTCTTACTACGATGCTCCGACTTGGCCCGATTTGAGCATACGTAGGGATTCCAATGATGCCATAAGTTATAGTTAAAATAAAACGATTACTATATAATTCTATTTTTTTTTACCTGTCTTATGTTCACGTGCGTATTTCTTTATTGCAATCAGCAATCAGCCCTGTATTATATATTGCCCACTGCTGAGCACGGGCCTCCTCTACTACTGAGAGGGTTCAGGCCTTAGTCCACCACGCTGGCCTAGTGCGGGTTGGCAGACTACATATATCCTCGAAATTCTTATAGATAATTCTGAGGTATGAAGGTTTCCTCACGATGTTTTTCCTTCACCGTAAAAGCGAATGATAATTGATAAACAAAACATACGTAACTTCAAAAAGTCAGAGGTGTGTGACGTGGGTTTGAACCTCCGGACATTGTCTCGGCAGACCGTTCCATTCCCAACTAGGCTATCGTCCACTATTTCTTTATTCTATGATAAAATAACTGCATTTTATAGACTTTGCTGGCAGATATCTTCTCTCCGTCATTCTGATAAGTGCCCTTGCTTTTATGAATGTCTTCACTAGCAAAGACACAACCCAAACGCTGTCTTCCATATAGAAATAGTAAACAAACTTAAAGTGCACTTGGATACGTATGATATTTTTTTTTACTTTAATATTGTTATTTTAATTTTATCTCATTGGCACTCTAAATATAATTTCAAATGTGAACTAACATATTTTCCATTTCTTCATTTTGGGAGTGCATGCCAGCCATGGTTAGATTTCCTTCGATTCAACCTAAAATGCAATTTGAAACTACCGTTGTGCCTAGATTTCCACTATGTTTGCTATAGTCGAATCTTCTAACTTCCAAGATTTCCAATTATCATTGTACTTTCTGCACTAGATTCTTCCGTAAAAAACTAAAGTTATAAATATTTTAACGCATTTGTACACTTCTTTTCTTATATTGTATATCTTTTTATAAAAAAAATATATAAACAATGTGGTCTAACAACGTCCCCTCACTGGCAGCTACCAGTCGACGAGGCTATCACGAGCGCGATATTTACGAGCCACCGCTGATATCGGCTCATTATTTATGTCTCTTTCATATTTTTGTTCTATTATATTTACTGATCGATAAACTCACGACTTGCGTATGCGCAATGGATTGTTTATTCGGTAGAACATCTAGTGAGACAGGCTGATATAATTCTGGATCGAGGGACGCAGTCACAGTGTGAGCGAATTGTGTGAATCACTATGTCATTTGGAGGATTTTTTCTTGTTATCGAATATTTATTTCGCAATGTTTTTCGAAACCAAATTAGTCAAGATCATCTGGTCGATATACCCTGCTAATATGTTATGATCGATTTCAATTAGTAAAAGTAAAGTATTTTGTCAGTCAAGGTGCTGGATGGTGTTGCTACTGTTTATGGGTGGTCGTATCGCTTACCATCAGGCGAACGGAATGCTCATCTCAATAAAAAAAAAATTAGTAATCATTTCCTTTCTTTTACAGATCTGCAAAAGCAAGAGAAGGCTTTGCAGTAAAACAATATTGTAATAAATACTTTTATGTAAATAATAGTCAATTATTTAATCAATACAGGCTCCACCGAATTGGAATACCACATCAAATTATGTTTTACACCTTCCTCATTTTTCCATACCATCCTTAACATGTTTATTCGTACGATAATTTTACTACAACTACTACCATGGATTTGGTAATTCGGACAGATACAGTAATCATACAACCATAGATGGATAGCAGATATATCTTTTATCATACATATCATCCCATATTACAACAAAAAGATGACAGCTTGTCACGCCATTCTTTTGCATGCATAACCGGGGAATTGAATGAGTTATCTCATTAATGCAGCAGTAATATATTCGACGACACGCCTCGAGGGCCCGTCACTCGCCCTCACTACGACGTTATAAATTTGTATAATTTACGTACTGTGGTGTAGTGAGTGCAAGTTGAAGGAAAAGAGTTTTTGACTGACTGATTTCATATATCGTGCGAAATATCGAAAATGATTAGAATAGCAAAAAGGTTTTTTGTCGACGAGTTTATTTTGCTCTCTTGATATAGCAATAGAATATCTCTCGTTTAATTGCGCCTACGCAACCTAGTGAACCAAGGCCAAGTCGCGGACTAGTGAAACCTACATCAACATTGCATTTTACATGATATGCGAACGAATCGACAAACTTTTAACTAATCTTTCAGCTAATGAACCTTCACTACTAATTCAATCTCAACCTGTCCAGTACTAAGCCTTTCCTTATAGACTTATAAGTGTTGTTCGCGGCTTCATCTGCATGAAAAGCCTTTCCCGTTACAAAAGTCCCTAAAACATAGCAAGATGCCAGCACTATCTACTTAAAAAATCAGATATAATATATCCATTATTCCCCATAGGAGCAAATTACCGGGACAAAGATGACATGATCTACCCGTGTACCATCCAAATCCGTTTGGTTGTTTCTGCGTTGACTTCTAACAAACATTTAAACATTTTCACAAACTTTCGCATTTGCAATATTAGTAAGATTATAGGTTTAAGATGTTGTTTACTTGTGTACTGATTGTGTCGCCCCCTCGCACCGGCCGGCGGGCGCAACGCCTCTTCCATGTACCACATCAGATATGCGCCGATTTATAGGGGCCCGCCTTAATTGCGGCCCGATTACCGCAACAGACGAACAATTTCAATTTGTTATTATGGACCCGCAGGATGATCGATTGGGGACGATTGATGTTTGGTGATCCTGTTGTTTTTGTGCATCGGAATCATGCGTGAGCGTGGTAGCGCTCTGGGTTCCAACAGGTAAGATCCTGGATTCGATTTGTTTGATGATTCTGTTGTTTTTGTGCATCTGAATGATGCGTGAGCGTGGTAGCGCTCTGGGTTCCAACAGGTAAGATTCTGGATTCGATTTGTTTGGTGATTCTGTTGTTTTTGTGCATCTGAATGATGATTTGGTATGGGCGTGGTTGCGTTCTGGGTTTTAAATAGGTATGGTCCCTAGATTTGATTCCAGTGAGACAATGAAACTTGCTTCTGTTTTCATTAGACAAAAACAAGACGATTAGGTAGCTGTAGTGTAGTGTTTTGAACTTGAACGTTTTGAGTGGTGCTGCTTTTTTATATGGGCAGTGTGGCGGGCAAGTAAATCATTGTCACAATGTCATAAAAATAATGTTACCAAATACAGGATCTGTTACATAATTTTTGTGAAAAATAACCTTTTTCCACCTCTAACAATGTTGCCTCTTACATCCTTACAAATACATAAAACCTTTATAACCAAACCGATTTCGTACACAACATACGAAAACATAAAAATGCCATCAAAAGCCAGAAACGTAAATATGAAATAATAAAATTCTTCATATAAAACATTGGTATGTAGGTACACCACTTAGTGCCGGCTGCCGCGGCCATTCTTCTTCTTTATGATGTCGATTCACCCCCGAATACGCTGGAGTATCTACCTCACGGTCGGAGGGTCGGGAGTGTTTGTAATAAAGGTGGTTCGTATTACCGAGGTTATTATAGTGTAACACGGTAAGTTAATTTGATATATATGTGATTTTGATATATATTATGTTTCGTTTTAGTTTAATTGTATGCACATCAATTATTCAAAGTATTTTACGTAGGTACAATATAAGTGATTTTTACATGTTTTATTGGTGGGCACGAAAGATATATGCTGCTGCAATTAATAATGATGGGCAAGGTAGAGGGGAAGAGACGCGCCGGACGAAGGAAAAAATCGTGGCTTAGAAACATCCGGGAGTGGACCGGTATCACCTCCGTTGAAAAACTATTCCGCCTAGCCAGTGGCAAGGAGGAATACAAGAAGCTGACGGCCAACCTTCAACATTGAAGAGGCACTAGAAGAAGAAGAGAATTGGTGGGCATTCTACTTCTGCTACTATACAACATAAATAAACTAAGATAAACTGCGAGAAATTTTAAATCGGATACACACGGACCGAAAGCAAGAATTCATTTTTGGTGATTACAGCATTAATGATATAAGAAGTATCCAAGTACAATAAATATAAAGTGCTCAGACATATAAGAAACTAATATTATAAACGCGAAAGTTTGTAAGTATGGATATCTGGATGTCTGGATGTCTGGATGTATGGATGTTTGTTACTCTTTCACGCAAAAACTACTGAACATACACATACATATGAAATTTGGCACACAGGTAGTCCTGGATTAACACATAGGCTACTTTTTATCCCGGGAAATATAAAGCGGGACTTTTATCCGGGGAAAACTCATTCACGTGGGCGGAGCCGCGGGCAAAAACTAGTAAGAAATAAAGCAACCTTGGTCTTTCTACCACTCTGCTTACACTAAACCAACGTCTTACCGAGACTTCGATACAACGAGACAACAAACGCGAAGGTTTCACAACGGTACGCTATTTTTACAGCCCCGGGGTCATCCCTTAAATTCTTTTTATTGCCGCCCTTGTAAATCATTGCGTAATGCTTCAGTGCATTATCCGTCCGGGGAAACTTCATTATGGCCGGTTTAATGGTTCGAAGGAGCGATAAAATCTAGCCGGTTGCGGTGGGTCGGCCTGGACGCGTAATAGCTGCGGTGACTATGGCACCGAGGATGGAAGGATTGTGTGAGAACAGTGGAGATCTTGGAGAAAAGAGGATACCGTAGTTTTTGGACCCAGAAAGATTGTGTAAGTAATATGTATTTTCTGGCGGCTATCTGAAGAAGGTAACTACTAGGGTGCTTGACATGGTACCAGGGTAGAAAGCGACACTTGGTGAAGATACTCACCGTATTGGCTTCTTTCAGAGTCTCATGTTATCTAGAAAAGATTGGTTAAACAGTTGAGCTTTTTCTCTATTTTGCATTGTACTGTTCCATCTTAGGAAAGGAAACATTACAATACAACAATATCATCACTTATCATCTAGGTACATCACTTACTGTCCTTCCATGACTGTGTTCTATTAGTTAAACCGATAACATTAAGATAATGTCCGTTACTTATGAGGCTCAACATAACCGTTTTCCAATTTTAGAATAGAACATGTAGTGCTTAGCAATTCGTAACTTAATCCTATCAATGCCATTGCTGTGTTTATAGACGTTCAAAATCAGACAAGCAAACTTGCTTAAAAGTCATTTCGGGGACGGTTATTCCCCAGGACTGTCCACCAGCGGCCGTGGTGTAGGTCACCGGATTAATGGCGGACGATACATCACTTGCAATTTGTTGCGATAGCGCCGCGATAGGTGGCCTCTGCCAGCGCTGGATTGTGTTTTATTGCGCTATAAAAACGTATACGCGCGAGTACTTTTTGGATATTGTATAATATGTATAATATGCTGTTCATTTGTATGGGGTTGGATGATTTTTTCCACTGTGTTTAAGAACTATTATGTACTATGTACTAACTACTATGTTTAAGACTGCCTCGGTGGCGTAGTTGTATTACGGTACGACTGCAATCCTGAGGTCTCGGGTTCGATACCCGGGTCGGGCATAGTGATATTGGATTTTTCTAGAATTCAGTTGTACATAGTTTCGTTTGAACAAAAGCTTGATCAGTGTAATTACTGGTTTATGTACATTTAATGATGTCTTGGTATTTGTGTAAGGATGCTAATCAGAGATTTAGTTCTAAAAGGTGCTTATTAGCTGATAAAAATGAACAGTAATATAATAATCGAATCTGCAAACGCATGCACGCAGCGATGCCCAAAGTGCGTAACAAAGAAAATTCAAAAATACAATTTACCATACAATAGAAATAAAACTGCTTTTGGAATGCACAAAACATTTCTAAATTGATGATCACGCAAATACACTCGATTTTGAAATTGATATGAAGCAACAATTTCTATAGACACAAATCAATTCGTTATTTTCTATAATATTATTCTACAATATCTTAACAAAAACTCTAAATTATGTTCCAATCTAACAACTGCATACTCATTCAAATGATTTTTCAATACTTTCGAACAGTTGGAGACTTTATTATAAAATGTCTCATTGAGTAGGTAATCTGTTAAGAAGCGCTTCATCATTACGGATAATGCTGAGCTTTTACATTGTGGCGCGGTGCGGGTTCGATTCCCGCGGGGCGCCGCCCGGGGGTCCCGTATTAACTCTCAAAGAATAAAAAGGAAGATGTGATGTTGAAATTAGAAATTTAGGTATAATAAAAATAATGGGTTGGTTAAAGTGGACAGCGTCATTGCCAGTTTACGAGGAAAGATGTGACTACGGCTATTTCTATGAATACTTTTCGGATAATGATTCTCTAAAAAGCTTTTAGCATAGTAAAATGTTAAAACAGTCAGCTCATAATAGAATACTATTGTGTTGTTCATTCCAATGATAGACATAGAGAATGGATTAAATCAATTACAGTAACAAACACAAGGCTCCTGAGCGGCCAATATAATAATTATTATCAATGCGTTCTCGTAAGCTTGTGACGAGATTCGCGAATCAATCAAAATTCTAGTATAAAAAGCAACCTCCTTTTTTGAAGTCGGTTAATAACTGTTTCCACTCATTCATTTTATCTTTGTCATACTTTTAGTGATTGTTCATTACCATACTGATAGGAAGACAAATTCTTCTATGATCAATATTTCAACATTCGGTTCTATTCAAATTTAATCTATGGCACTTGACACCCGCGTTCATATTTGGAAGTAAATGGGGGGCATCGCATAAAGGGCTCTATCCACGCACTGGGGGGTCCACAATCCAGCAGCGATGTGAAATTGATACAAAATTCGGTTTTCATGCACCGATTGAGTTTTTACGTTCATTGTTATTTAAAATGGCGTTCAGTAGTTATTACGACGATGAGTGCGTGATTCTAACCCTTTTGTAATTAACGAAAATATGGATTATGTTGTATTATATTTTATTCTGCTGGTAACAATGGGGGTTCTTATAAAGCCATGTAAGTTATGTACGCAGATGGCAATTAGTTATGTATTGGTCCACTGGTGGTAGGTCTCTCATTATGTAAGAGGCCGTCTGGGTGGGTACCACCGGAATGTCTATTTCTACCGCCAAGCAACAGTGTGCATGCACTGTTGTGTTTCGGTTTGAAAGACATTGTAGCCAGTATAACTACTGGACATAATGATCTTATGTCTCAGGATGACGAGCGCAGTGGAATGCCACACAGTACTTTGTAAGTCAAGGTGCTGGATGGTGTTGCTACTGTTTATGGATGGTCGTATCGCTTACCATCAGGCGAACAGCATGCTCGTCTCGTCATTCAATGCAATAAAAAAAAATGTACATAATAAGGAAATTTAAAAGTAGTCAGAATATATTATTATAAATCATGCGTATGTGGATAATATGTATAGCTTGATAATATTAAAGAGTGTATATGGATACATCGTATACGCCATTTTGAATTTTCTATTGAAAAAGAAGGTGTACACTAGCTTAATGCAACCCAGTAAATTCTAAAGTAATAAAGTATGTTTACACTACACAATAGAGATTCGATTAACCGTACTAAATGTTGTCGTATCGGATAATTGAGTGTATGAAGAAAAGCTTTTTTTTACACAATAATTGTTATTAACAAGCTTTTGCTTGCGGCTCCAACTGCGTTTATAACCATTTCCGGGGAAAAAAGTAGCTTATAGCACTCAAAGGTAATTTATCTTACTATTGCACACACACACTCACGCCCTTTATCCCCGAAGGGGTAAGCAGAGGCGCAACTAGTCACCCACTTTTAGCCGTGCGTATTCTGTCCCACAACCAAAGATACCACACTCCAGGCTGCCATACCGTATACCGTAATACAACTACGCCACCGAAGCAGTCCATCTTACTATTGTTGAAAGAATTTTCAAAATATATTAAGTAGTTTTGAGTTTTATGCAAAGCTTCATCCGTAGCCACCAACCCGAATAGTACGAATCCGTATAACCGAGTGTCCACTATAATTATAAATCTCTTTCTGGTTCCCTAATATACCTAAGTAATATTTGTATCATAACTATATAGTACAAACAATATGGACGCGAAATAAACTGCAGTATCGTGGTTCGGACACATAATTCAGTGCCGAATCAATGGGCCATTGTGCCCGGTTACATTAAATTTGTTGCCGCAGTTACTCATAGCGGGTAAAGGTTGTCGTCTACTTCAGCTTCAGAGATGTGAATTACGCTGGCTGTAAATTATTTGTGTACCTTAATTCATAAATATTGTGATATGCCGACCTGTTCGAAGTCTGCACATTAACTTAACAATGGTGGTATTAACATATTGTGCCGCTATCCTACTATTTAGATACCAAATCTTGCAACAACCATATTTTAAAACCCAAAAACGCTAAGAATCAATCACTATATTATCACTTCCTTACATGAAATAACGATAGTCCTGAAAATCCCCGATTTGATCGAAAAGTTATTTTTAAATACGTAAGTACATCTTATGATAGCAAGTAATAATACTAGCCACAACGATAGTATTTTCTTGTATTTAAATTCTTACCTCTACACAGTGGGTGCCTACCCTACGTGCGGAGGTAGCGCGCCATAATTCCGCGCACAAAGCCCGCCCGGCGCGCGGATGATTAATGCGCGCCACCTAGCGGCCGCTGTTGAAATGAGATGTCGCTTGCTGCTCGTACTTTATGATGTGATGTATCGTGATAATTAAATATCGGGCGAAGTATGAAATAAGAGGGTGGGTTCAAAAAGTGTATATAGAACTTTTACTCTGGGATAAGATTCAGACGCTGTACCGCTGGAAAATCCTAGTTGAAAAATGACAATAAATGAAAAGTCTAGCTTTTTTTTTTAATAACATTGGTCAGCAACTAGATTGGAATTTGTCTATTATTAACCAACATGAAAAATGAGGTTCTGTATTCGATCTGTATGAAAACTACTGATCTGATTTGGATGGGTTTTTTATAAAAATTTTAGTGTTTCCAAATTTTACCGGTGGCGGCTAAGTAGCCGCTAGTTCGGAGGCATTGAATTGTTCTAGTTGGAAGGAGGTTGTAGCCAGTATGATTACGAGGCATGATAAGACAAACCTAATTAAAAGCTATGCAGAGTATTCTTGTTTGATGTAGCATTTCAGTATGGATAAGTTCATTATAAATTAAAACCAGTTGCCCGAATTTTCCAGTCTAGTCAGTTTAAACTCGCCTACATGTAAACAATAAGGGTGCAAATGCGTCCATATTATTAGAGCAAATCATGGGTGCTGGGCAGTTGTCGCGCTGCCTGCCCCTGAATTGAATCAAGTAATAGAAAAGCAATCAGAATTGAAGGGGCGTTGCGTCGCTCTCCCGCTGTTCATTGTACGGACTAGGGATTGCCGGTAGGGAAGTAAAATTATCGATATTAATGTATTATGTAGTATTTTATTTCATTACCTCGGTGGCGTAGTTGTATTACGGTACGAATGCAATGCTGACGTCTTGGGTTCGATCACAGGGTTGGGCAAATTGATATTGGGTTTTTCTACTGAGCATCAGCCCGGAGGCTGGAATTTGTGCCTGATATGGCGATAGGCTCACCCCATATCACATCATGGGACGGAATACGCACGGCGAAAAGTGAGTGCACTAGTTGCACCTCTGCCTACGACTCCTGCCTAGCTTCCTATTAGTGATAGATTTTTTTTAAATCGGTTCAGTAGTTCCAGAGATTAGTTCCTAAAAAACTACAATCTCCAAACATTTCCTCTTTATAATATTAGTATAGATAAATGATTCATTTAGTGGTAGCGTACCCGCGATATAATCAGCTTTTAGGTTCGGTTAAGAAGAAAAAATGTGTGTGTTATATCTATACGAAAATATACAATATTAGGCCCCAGAATGAGAATAGCATCAGCCCGAAACAAAATCTGGAAATATTATTATTAGTAAATGCTAACACAATACGTTTAAAATTTGGTATACGGCACCAAAGAATCTAATTCCGGAAAAACACTAATTCTGGTTCAAATTCATTTTACACTTCGATAAACGATATCGATAGTCTTGTCCCATCCCGCCACATTGTCGAAAATGCCTACGAGTAACATACAATGAGGCGAGATTATTTACCACAGCTCCATCAGCATGCAATATAATCCTCTTTCACCTGCCCTTATCGTTATTGTGGGGTCGACGCAATACCCTTTTGAACTATGTTGCAGAATGAATTTACAAACAATATTAGATATGCCTTAGTATTTATCACACAATATAATGTCGCTTAATACCGCCTTATTGTTTAGGTACTTTGAATCTACTATAGTATCTAAATTCAGATATTAGTTAACAAATTTCGATCACCTACAAAAATAAAATATGATATCTGTTAAATGTTGCATTGTAATTTTTTAATTGTTTCCCTTAGTTTAATTCGGATGCAGTAACGTGAGAAAAGCGTTTTTTAAGAAAGAATACTTAGTTTTATGATGCAGATAAGATAATTTGTAAACCCAGTGAATTTATTACAGTACTATAGTAAACTTGCTAAAGTAATATTTGGAAAACATACATTATTCAATGGAGAAAAAATTATAGCGCCATCTACCAATTTTAGGATGAACTAAAAATAAATGATAGCGGAGCCTATTACAGCAATCCAGCGCGCACTGAATAACAATTTCACAAAATACTAATAGATGGCGTTGTAGTAAATTTCATAATTTCTCTTCCAGCTTAGATAATAATTATGTAAACCGGTGTCTACTTTCCACAACTACTTCGGTAAATATTCGAAAACCAAAAATGTTGCATGAATCATAATTAATGCGCTGTTAACTACCCTATATTCAAGTTACTCTATGCTGACGACCGTGTAGGAAAGAAAAACCTACGGTTATGGAGAGGGGTTTAAATTATGATCTTTGGTTTTCTATGAAACAGTGATACTACCCTTAGAACAAATTATTAATTATTTGCTGGTAGTCTGGAACGTTAGTCTAAAGTTTTGAGTCTAAATGACATCCTATTAGTATAATAAGGATTCACGTTGTAATACTGCCATCTATCGGAATCATGTAAAATCATATAGCATCTGTGCCTACGTCTTGGATAATTTTAAAAGGATCTCGGGATACCTAACAGATGTCAGTAAAATAAATTAATCAAAGTCACCTTGATTAAAAGCCACGCGTGCACCGGACAACCCCCTCCCAAAGTAAAAAATAAAAGGTTTTATTTTACACATTTTGCCGCCCCCCAAAAGAGCCGTCCGGGGCGGACTCTTACATCTGCCCCATAACGTGACAACAGCATTATTAATAAATATAAGTAATATTACCACTATAGGCGCAGTATGCACTAGAGTGAACTGGTAGCGCACTGAATCGATGGATGCACTTTCTTAATACCATGGAGGTCGTTAACAGGGGCGTAACGCTGTATCAGTGGCGTCAATGATACGAGGCCCCCGAGCCCTAGGGGCCCCTCTTAGCTTCTACGCTAAACTTAAGTGGTCACCCAAAAGTTTAGAGACCTTTTTTGTTCCCTCATAATAGGCCTCCGGACAAGGGACATGCGGGGCGGCACAAACTGAGCAGCCTGTACTTAAGGAAAGTATAAATCTGGCGTTAGAAGCGCCCCCAACAAATTTAGATATAGTGCCCCTCTATGACAAGCTACGCCACTGGCTATAAGTAATCATTCCACATATAATATTCAGCAGGCGAATGAATTGAACTTATATGTTTTATTGGAGTTTGGAATAGGAAACGCTAATAAAGGTGCTTGAGAACTAAAAAGATATTCATGCGTGATCATAAGATGACCCACTTGATAGAAAACGGATACTCGATAACGGTCTTGTAGTAAAAGGATCCTTGAAAATTCGTATTCGTAACATCTATAAATAAAAAAATATATTTAAGTTAAACAATAAACCCAACTGCGTCAATATCTGCCATCTTTATTAAATTCATTGAAGATCTGAAAAGATAGAAACTAGATTATAATTTGAATGTTTTATTTTGGTTTTGAATAATCTTAGTTGGCAGTGTTCACAAACGCTGTCGGAGGCATCTGCTCACTCCGAGATTTTGTTGTTCTACCTATATCACCAACCAAATTATGAGAAGTGAGCGTGTTATGCCTCCGACTGCGTTTGTGAACACTGTCAACTAAGATTATTGAAATCCAAAACAAAATATTCAAATTAAAATCTTGTTTCTATCTTTTCAGATCTTCAATGAATTTAATAAAGATGGCAGATATTGACGCAGTCGGGTTTTTTGTTTTTCTTAAATATTTTTTTTTATTTCCATTTTTTTAGTTTTTCCCATTACATTAATCTCAAATTTTTTTAGTTTTTCCCATTACATTAATCTCAAAATCGGAGGACTTTAAACTTATACGATTTATTGAAAGGCCTAGTCTTTGGGAGTACTCACCAAATATACAGGGTGACTGGTAATATGACGTATTCCCGTTAAGAGCATGTAGATTGGGTCAAAAGCAATCGATTTTGTCTCATGAAGCCCTATCCGGAACGCAATAGTTTTCGAGCAATTTAAGAATCATAAGACCAAATAAAATTCAATAATAAAAAAAGTACTGAATGGGATTGGGGTGTTTTGTTGTTTTCTAGTAAATAACATTCTAGGCTTCCATAATAAACAATTAAATGTTTAAAAGTTATGATAAGTTTGAAATGATGGCCTTAAATCTATCAATTTCGTATTTTAATCAACAAAGTTTTTGAAAAATGCTGCTGTTTCTTTCAGAAAAACTTCTAGTGACTAAATGTGCAAATCACGTTATAACTTATTTATTTATCCAGCTTTTTAATCACTACATAGTATAACACAAAGTCGTCCCGCTGCCTGTCTGTCCCTATGTATGCTTAGACAATTAAAACTACGCAACGGATTTTGATACGTTTTTTTAATAGATAGAGTGATTCAAGAGGAAGGTTTGTATATATGATACATGCATAATATAGTAGAGAATTTGTATACATAATTCTTCTGTTTAACACGGATGAAGCCGCGGGCAAAAGCTAGTGAGGTATCACACATCACAGTTAACCATGTAAAAGTAAAAAAAAAGAACGGGTTGCACTCCGTGAGTGCCGGCAGAAGTGAAAACTTGAACATTACCGTTGTGCATTTTTGAATATTTTGGAATGGTTAGGGAATAATTTCGCACGAATTGCTTTATTTATCAATATAAAAGTACCAGCATTTATGTGGTCAAATACTATATTTATTTATTGCGCTGTCGTACACAAAAATGACAAATTCACTATTTCTTCGTCACTTTAAAAAAAAAACAAAATATAAATAAATAAAACGATTTCCTTTGCCAATTTGAAAAAACAAAACTGAATGAGCGGCTGTTATTGCGACATCGATACTTCATTAACCGATACACAATTCATTGCATATAAATCAAAATTTGAAAAAAGAATGTTACGCTCTTTTGTACTCGTGCCGTACCAACGCTGGGGAAATAAATAAAAATGTTGAGAGGGTTAAGGCCTTAGTCCACCACGCTGGCCTAGTGCGGGTTGGCAGACTTCACGTACCTTCTAAATTCAGAGAACTTCTCAGGTCTGTAGGTTTCCTCACGATGTTTTCCTTCACTGTTAAAGCGAGCCATAATTCACAAAGAATACACACATATTTTTTTAGAAAAGTCAGAGGTGTGTGCTCTTGGCTTTTGAATCCCTTCAATAGGAGTTAATAAAAAAAAAATATCCCATATTTGTTTTCAACATTCAAGATATTTCAATACCGAATTCCATTACAATCGATTCAATGGTTTAGCATCTCCCCTCTTCCAACCCCACAAGTTTGGGGTTGATAAAAACTGAATACCTCAATTTAATTTTTAGAGCTCAAAATCCAAATCTCAAAATCCAATTTTATCCAAATCGGACTAGCCGTTTCCGAGAAACCAATTACATAATAATATATTATATATAGCGTGTTTAAATAAGAGAGTGATAAAACACTAAAAACGTCAACACCTTTATCATCAAGATAGTCCTACTAATATTATTTTAATCCTTTTCTACTGATATTATTTGAAATAGAAATAGAAATAGAAATAGAAATCATTTATTGCAGAATGTAGGTACTTAATATACAGGTGGTTATTATACATAAATATGTTCCAATACATTCTACCGGGATAGGTACCGGTGTGCAATACTATTAAACTACATGTTACTACTACTTGTACATAGTTTTTTTTTTCTGTATACAACACATAAATTTTCACATAAATTTTCCTATTATATATTACACTATTTATGCAGAATGGAAGCTTTCATGCATGAAAATATTATGTATTATCATTTACAAAATTTAAATAACTACAAACTTATTTATATTCCAGGAATTCCTTAATGCTATAAAAACAATTTAATAAAAGCCAGTTATTTATTTTGTGTTTAAATGATGACAAGGAATCAGTATCTTTTATGTCAGGTGGTATTTTATTGTAAATTTTTATAGCCATACAATACATGTTGTTGCTAAGCATTACAGACTTGCATTTGGGATAGTATATACGATTCTTATGTCTGGTCTCTCTTTCTAAAACTTGCCCATGACTTTTAAAATAGGTTGGATGCTGTCTTAAAAACATACAAATTTCCCTTATATACAAACAAGGTAGGGGAAGCACTTTGTGTTTTTTAAATAATGGTTTGCAGCTTTCTAAGAACCACGCTCCACAGACAGCTCGAATACATTTTTTTTTTGGACTTTAAAAGCCCTGTTTAAATCCACTGAATTTCCCCAAAGTGGTAGACCGTATAACAAAATAGAAGATACAAAGCCATGATAGGCTGTAAGGGCTGCCTTCTGTGATACTGTTTTCCTAAGTCTTTTAAGTGCATAAACAAATCTATTTAATTTATTACAAACATGGTCTATATGTGCCTTCCAATTTAAGTGTTGATCAATTTTGATTCCCAAGAAAAGATTTGATTCGACACTTTCCACTGATTTTGTTTGATATTTTATATTCAAGGTTACTGGTGTCATCTTATAGTTTCTAAATAGTATCACTTTAGTTTTTTTGATGTTTATATTTAATTTATTTTTATTTAACCAGTTACCTATATCAGAGATTGCCTCATTTATGTCTGTTTCAAATCTATTTCTATCAGTACATTTAATTATTAAAGTTGTATCATCTGCAAATAGGAGACATTTATTTTTGGTAGCATTAGGTAGGTTATTAACATATAAAAGAAAAAGAAGAGGTCCCAAAATGCTTCCCTGTGGAACACCAGTGTTCTTCTCTCGAAATTCTGAACGATAAAGTTTTTTATTGTATATATTTCGAGACACGCTGACTAAACGAGCTACTTCTGTGCATTGAGTTCTTCCCAGTAAATAACTCTTTAGCCATTTGTAAGCTACACCTCTGATCCCATATTTTTCTATTTTACTAAGTAGCATCTGGTGGTCAATAAGATCAAAAGCTTTACTCAAGTCTAGCATTACCGCCGCTGCAGGCATTTTATTGTCTATAGATTCTGTCACTTCTTTTACAAGATTGAAACAAGCTAGAGTTGTTGAACTACCTTTTCGAAACCCAAATTGGTTAGTGGTTAAAATATTGTGTTTATTTACAAATTTAAGAAGCCTATTGTACATTGACCTTTCAAATATCTTCGATAGTATTGGGACAAGTGTGATTGGTCTGTAATTATTTAAGTCTTTTTCGTCACCTGCCTTAAAAATAGGTTTTACAATAGATATTTTAAGCCTGTCTGGAAAGTTTCCCTCAAGAAAGGATAAATTAATCAAATAACTCAGAGGAGTACTAACAAACTCAGCACATAGCTTAATAATTTTTGTACTAAGCCCATCACATCCAAATGAGCATGAATTTTTTAGGCTTTTTATAATTTGATAAATTTCTCTAGGGTCTGTAGGTGTTAAAAATATTGAATAAGAATTGGTAAATGATATTTCTGAAGCAATAGGGTCTCCATTACAGCATTCATTTCCTGAATTATTATTGGTAACATCTATAAAAAAGTCATTGAACAGACCGCAAATTTTATTTGGATCAGCTACTATTTTGTCATCAAATTTTACTTGGTTAATAGTTTTAAGTTTTGTATAACTAGTGTGTTTATTAATATTCGAGTTGATTGTGTTCCATGTAGCTTTACAAGTGTTATTACTATTTAGGATGTATTTCATATTATTTTTTTCTTGCGCTTTATATATACATTTTTTTAATAGGGCTGAGTATCTTTTATATTTGTTTTTGTATATTTGTTTATCCTTTTTAGCAAAAAGGTATGAAAGAAAAAGCTTTCTTTTAACTAAGCTCGATTTTTTAATGCCTTTTGTTTTCCATTGGGTATTAATAAAATGATTGTTAGATCTTTTAGACTTATGGAGAGGAAAACATAAATCATGGAAAAGGATTAATAAATCATGGAATATATCAAATGCTTTATTTAATTTAGTCTCGCTATAGACCTCGGAAAAATGAAGCTTAGATAAATAATTCTGGAATTTAGTTATATTGTCTTCATTATAATCTCTACTTAATTCAAACCAATATGATATGTTGCAGTGATGTTCTAAGATCGAAAAATTTATTAGTTGCCCCGTTTCATGGTCGGAGAGAGCCAATTTGCATACTTCACTTTGGACTTTTTTTATGTTACTTGCGATCTGGTCTATGCAAGAGTTTTTCCTTGTTGGAGTATTGATGTGCATGTTTATATTATGATTGTGTAATATTTCTTTAAGTTCACGTGTTTTATTACTTGCATGTAAAATATCTATATTCCAATCTCCGCAAATTATTATATTTTTCTTAGAATGATTTTCTGTGAGATAAGATAGAAGTTCATTCATTTTGGCAAAAAATATAGAGATATCACTATTAGGTGTTCTATATATGCAGATGATAATTATTCTATGTGCACTAACTTCTATTCCACAACATTCAAAATGAAATGAAGACGCGAGTCGACTTAAAATATCTACATTTTTATATTCTAAATCTTTCTTTAGTAAAATGCACGTACCCCCTCGCCTTTGTTTTTGTCGACAGAAAGAAGCTACTAATTGATAACCTGGTAACCGAATATTATTTTCACTTCCATTTTGTATAAAAGTCTCACTAAGACATATAGCATTAATTTTATTAACGACACTAAGCTCTGTTATTGTTATATCTATTTCATCGATTTTGTTTAAAAGACCTGCTATATTTTGATGCAGTAAACGGAAACTATTTTCATTGCTATTTACGAAAGGGCTGATTGTTAATGGTTTCTACAGACTGTCTGACATGAACAGGTTTGAAATAATATGGGATGGTGTCTCGACGAGGCAAAATGTGAAACTCTTTTTGTGTGACTTTATCCTTTGGCTTATTGACAATTACATTTGGATTTTGTTTTCTAAAATAAAAGGGAATGGTTCCTGGCTTTAAGGTTTCTTGTGTATTTTTTACTGGTGAATATGTTGGTGTATCTTTGTTAATGCTGGTATGTAGTTTCTTGTTACTAATTGTATAGTATTTATCGTAATCAATGGTGTCAATTTTTTATTAATTTTTGTATGAATATATTTGTCGTTAATAACAGACACGCCCGAAGTTAGGTTTATGTAAAATACATTAGAAGGGAAGCATTTTAATAGCGTCTTAATACTTAAGTTTAGTTTATTTACATTAAGAAATGAATTACTTAATACGCTAGTTATTAGAATTTTTGGTCTGTTGTGTTTTTTTAGTAAAGCCGACAGCTCAACACCCAGTTTCACAGGATTAGAATCATTAGATCCCAGACATAGTATTAGCCAGTCATCTATATCAAATTTTTCATTAGTTATTCCAGAACACTGTATTATTTGCTCTGTAGATGCATTAGGATAAGTTCTTCCAGAGACGGTGTACTGTTTTAGATTTTTGTATGAGGATCTTAGGTAAATCAACTTAGAAGCCATATTCCGTGTAGTTTGGTCGCCCACAATGAAGATTCTGTTTTGTTTCGTTTTCTTTGTGGAGTTTACTGTGAGTGCACGTGACTGTAACTGAGTATGCAGTGTTTTTGTTAGGGTTTCCTTTTCACAATTTAAAGTAGCGGTTTCCCCACTCTCTTCTGTTTTGTTTTTTATATCATGACATTTTATCTCTCCTGGGTTTGATTTTAATGTAATCCCTCGCTGTGGTATGTTATTCTTGGTTTCAATTGTTTTCATAGAGATTTCGTTAAAGGATGCTAAATCCATTTCTGTAAGATCTTTACATTGCTGATCATTCTTGAGATGGCTAATTAGTAGGTTGAGGTTTTTAATTTCGGCATGGGCTCTTGTGAGTTCAGTACGTAGGAAGTTTATTTCGTCACGAAATTCTGTATCGTCTTTCGTGCTGGAATTTGATAAGCTCTGCGGTGTATCCTCCATCAATGTGGTACTGTTAGCACTGGCATAGTCAGCAGATAAATTATAATTAAAATGTTCATCTGGTGAAGTAGGTAGAATAGCCTTACGTCGCCTTATTGTTACATTATTCGAAGGTGTCTCGTTGCTCGTACTAGGAGAAGGTGATGATCCTTTCTTGTTAAGATTTGGTTTGGACTTAGTAGAACATAGCCAGCTTGACATAAGTTTAGGTCGTTGGATGCTACTAATGCAAGCTTTGCACCTCCAGCTGTGCCTTCTATTATCGTCCATTATAGAAAATCTAGTGAAGGAAACATTTGCACATGCAAGATCCAGTTTTTGGTTACACTGTGAGCAGATCATGTATTCGCGCCTCAGTATATTGTTTTTGCACCTGTCACATTTGGCATTTCCTTTCAACATTTTTTTGTTTTTTTTTTTTTTTTCCTTCCTTTTTTTATTTTCAATTTTCACGGAAATAATGTGTAGAAAAGTCGATCCAAATTAAAAGAGAAATAAAAAGCAAAAATAAAACAAAAAATAAACTGCTGGTATGGGTCGTGGTCTTGATCATACGCACTCGCGGCCTGCGGACGCTATCGTACAAAATGTGCTAAGTCTCTAATTCAGCATAATAACAAAATTAACGATTGTAATTTTAAATTTTATATTGTATATGACGCTAAAAATGACAGTTATTACGGCGTCAATATTTGAAAATTAACACAGTTTTTGAATTTCGAAATTAACACAAGTTAAAACACTTATTGCACTATTGTTTTGTAGTTAATTACTTTTGCACTTATTTTATAGGTAGTGTAGCGGCTTTTCATAAAGCAATACGTACTTAAGACACGGCAGTGTCACTGAGTCTTAATTCGTTGATAACTTTTGATGTGTTTAAGTCAGATAGCCACTAACACTTTATCACTTGAGTCACTCTATTATAAGTCAATTTACCATGTTTTATCGCTTGTAAATGCCGTAAGTAATTTTAGAGATAATTTATTTTACGCGGACGATGTTTATATTCTAATAATATAATATATAATATATATATTTGTAATAATAATAGCTTTTAGCCGCGGCTCCGCCCACGTGATTGAGTTTTTCCCAGATATAAGTCCCGCTTTATATTTTCCCGGGATAAAAAGTAGCCTATGTCCTTTCTCAGGCTCTAGACTATCTGTGTACCAAATTTCATTTAAATCGGTTCATTAGTTTTGGCATGAAAGCGCGTCAGACAGAGTTACTTTAGCATTTATAATATCAGTAAGGATTTCTATACCTATGGTCCACTGACTCATCGATTGCTGGAGTGTTGACATTCATTACGAGTTGCAATTTTACTAATGGAGTGGTCTTGTCAGATACACAAGACTGATTTTGAGTATTCATTTCCTTTAAGACCGGAACGCAACTATGAGAGAAATTATGGATATTCATGCGTGATCATAAGATGACCCACTTGATAGAAAACGGATACTCGATAACGGTCTTGTAGTAAAAGGATCCTTGAAAAATCGTATTCATAACATCTATAAATAAAAAAAATAATTAAGAAAAACAAAAAACCCGAATGCATCAATATCTGCCATCTTTATTAAATTCATTGAAGAACTGAAAACATAGAAACAAGATTATAATTTTAATATTTTATTTTGGTTTTGAATAATCTTAGTTGACAGTGTTCACAAACGCTGTCGGAGGCATAACACGCTCACTTCCCATAATTTGGTTGGTGATATAGGTAGAACAACAAAATCTCGGAGTGAGCAGATTAAAATTATAATCTTGTTTCTATGTTTTCAGTTCTTCAATGAATTTAATAAAGATGGCAGATATTGACGCAGTCGGATTTTTGTTTTTCTTAAAAAAAAAAAAAACAATTTTTTAGGTCTCAAGCACCTTTATTAGCATTTCCTATTCCAAACTCCAATAAAACATATAAGTAATATATTTATTCGTAATCACCGTTAAAAAATCTTTATTTTGATACCACACTCGATGTATTTTGGAAACATTTTTTTTTTCGAGATCACTAGTCGCCAAAAATCCTTAATTTTGTTTATTTTGATGTACCCAGTGTCACTCTCACGACTAAGACGAATCTATTGATAACCACTCACATAAAAATATGACAAGCCGTTTAGAAATATACAAACATACATACATACATACACTTGAAAAACATAACCCTCCTTCTTTCGCAGTCGGGTAAAAAGTAATTTAAATTTAATTTATATGTGAGTGAAATTAGCGTTGTTTTCTAAAACTGAAAGAGTAAACAAGCTGTTTGGTAGTACAGTAACAATATCTCTGGGTATTTTATTACTTTGATTTTAAGAGTTTGCGTGGGTTTTAAATGTGCTCGTCCTTAAATGTAAGACGTAAAGTCTATGACATTCAAGCCCATCAATTAGGTATTTTCCTATGTTTCATTTTGTTAATTATTTTATATAGAACAAAAAATAAGGCCAGCGTGGTGGACTAAGGCCTAAACCCTCTCAGTCGTAGAGGTGGCCCGTGCTCAGCAGTGGGCAGTATATAATACGTGGCTTCCATACCAATGGAATATTAAATATTGAGTTCCTGCTAGATTCTGGATGGCCTAAATTTTTTGATAAATGTATAAAAAAAAATAGTCATGTTCCCAATTACACTTGAAAGATTTTTAAATCGGGATATTAAACAGTGCTTGCACAATGGTAATTAATATTTGGTATATAGCTGACTGGATTATTAATAATATTCTATAATTATTATGGGTTTGTAGCTCGCATAAAAAATTAAGATTTTCAGGACTTTACATATTATGATAGTGATGACATATGCTAATGTGTTACGGATGGTGCCTTCCGTGTTCTGATTTACTGAAACAAAAATGTTGATTTCTCAGTTATTATCATTAATTTGATCATTATACCTACGCCCTTTAGAGCTCACAAGTATAGACGCTTCAGAAAGAATATTCTTAATTAATTGGTTTAAGCTCTAAGGAGATCTAAATCCTAAACGCACACCCACTCCCCACAAAACAAAAAAAATAATCAACGCTTATGCGATAACACAAAATTATGTAAATTATTAAAATATAACAAGCTATCGACGTCATCTTTACAATACACTCGCCTTTTCGATATTATCAAATCATTCGTGAGTGATAATTAGTGCAAAAAAGACGCGGCTCTTAAAAAACATTTTTACTATTAAATGTGACACTGATAGTGATTTATAAAAAAGGTACGTGACTGCATTAGGTTTGTGTTGTGCAATTATTATGCTGAAATCGTGTTCTATTTTGAACCCTTATTAGAATTTATTTGCTTTATACAATATACCTTTTATTTTAATTTTATCAATAGCATCATTATTTTATGCTTCATATTTTTTTTTTATAATAGGGCTTAAATTTATAATTTCATTAATAATAACAGGAAAGGTACAATAATACTTAAAAAAAGCTTATCGAAAGATTAGCAGTAACAAAAGAATTGGCAATGAAATATTGAATTTCAAGTGATACAATATTGATAAACGCAGTATGGCGGTCGGAGAAGTCAGACAGCGGGTGATTAAAGATGAAAACCATAACAAAACAGAAGAAACAGAAGAGAAGAAGCCAAAGTACTTCGACCCATTGACCGATGGCGTCAGATGGATCGAAAAGTACGCAGAATCTCTGGAGAAGTTCTTCGAAAGATTACCAGAATTTATCAGCACATTTATTGCAACTTTAGCAGTGTTTACGTTTGGTGCTACTCTGAGAGGTAAGACAAAAGAATTGTTGTAGTTCTTTCTATAGCCAGCAGAAATTAAGAGAAGAGTGAGAGGGTTACCTGATGATAAGTGAACATTGACGTGTGAATACCACCAAAGGAAGTTTGAGTGCTTTGCCACATTGAGTAAGGTATAGGCTGCCTCGGTGGCGTAGTTGTATTGCGTACGCGTTACGAGTACAATTTGCGCGCTGAGGTCCTGGGTTCGAATCCTGGGTCGGGCCAAAAACATTGTGATTGGGTTTTTCCATCTTTAAAATTACTCAGTCGCAGCTCGGAGTCAGGAAGTTGGCGGTGTGATACCCCCGTGCCTCGGAAAGCACGTAAAGCCGTTGGTCCTGCGCCTGATCTCTCTCCGGTCATGTCGGATTGCCGTCTCACCGGACTATGAGAGTAAAGGAATAGCGAGTGCACCCTGTGTATTGCGCACACACTTGTGCACTATAATATCTCCTGCGTATCTGGCTGATCTCTGTTGAGATTGGCCGCCGTGGCCGAAATCGGCTAGAAAGGGTATATATATAAGGTATAGGAATTGAGAGATGCAGGTATTTTTAGAAACTCCTGCAATCTCGTGTGGTGGAGGCGTATTGAAGCTAGTCTTTGATCTTCTTTTATGTAGGCTTGGCAAAGTTACCACTGCACCTAATACGAAACAATGGGGTCCAAATAATGTCGCCTAACCAGAGGTGTTTAACCCTCGCCAGTAAATAAAATTATGCTGGCCTGGTTAAAACCGCATATACAGACTGTATAATATTCAACTGCATAATACAGTCTATATAGCTGCAATTGGAATGTCTGCGACATCCACCGCACTCCCCGGACCTTGCTCTAACAGATTACCATTTTTTCCGTAATTTGAATAACTTTTTACAAGGAAAACAATTCAACTCTGATGTGGCAGTCCAAACCGTCTTCAGAGAGTTTAATGATTCTCGCCCCATGATTTTTTTTAGTAAAGGGATCAATGAACTCCCTATGAGATGGCAAAAGTGCATAGATAATATTGGTGCATATTTTGATTAATTAATTATATTTTACACACAACTAGTGCACCCACTTTGCGCCGTGCGTATTCCGTCCCATGATGTGATAGGCGAGCCCATTTATTATATTTTACAAAAAAAAACGACTTTGTATTCCTCTCATACAAAACGCCAACTTCATATCTAAGGACCTAAAACATTGTGACTGGGTTTTTCCATCTTAAAAAAATTATTCAGTCGCAGCTCGGAGTCAGGAAGTTGGCGGTGTGATACCCCCGTGCCTCGGAAAGCACGTAAAGCCGTTGGTCCTGCGCCCGATCTATCTCCGGTCACGTCGGATTGCCGTCTGACCGGACTATGAGAGTGAAGGAACAGTGAGTGCACCCTGTGTATTGCGCACACACTTGTGCACTATAATATCTCCTGCACACCTGGCTGATCTCCGTTGAGATTGGCTGCCGTGGCCGAACTCGGCTAGGAAGGGATTATTATTAAGTAAGGACCTAATAATACATATTGTTTCCGAACTCAGCAATAAGTGTAATTCTCAATTACCCTTGTCAATAACTGTTTTATAGATGGAAGTTCACTAACCGATCCAGAGGACGACATCATTCTGGCAATTCGCGAAAAGAACGAGTTTTTAAAAAACTCTTACACTCCACAAGACCGCAGTTCCGTCCTCGCCGTCGAGGACCTCGCCGCGTTCCCCGTCGCCCTCCCGACCCCCATGACAGTTCCGGCCCGGGTGCCGATGTAAACAGCTCGAACTGATAGGATTAGGTAAAAATCCTTCCCCCCCCACTAATCGTTGAATGTCTCATTCTCCCCTCAGTGACCGTCCTGAGCCGAGGTTCGTAACCCGTTAGTGGGTTGCCCTCAGCATGGTCGCTTAAATTCAGGGTTGCGAGCGCGTCAGCGTTCACCCTAAAGACCGGTGTGGCCAGAAAAGCCGACCCTCGTCAGGCTACTGGCAGATTAGTCAGGTACAAAAAAAGATGGAAGTTATTGAGATGTAATTAATCAAATTATTGGCTCTGAACGCATAATAATGAAGTTATTTGCATTTTAATTAAACTCAATAAGCAGATTTAATTTTTTGTCCACCTGTTTTTCCAGCATTTATTCAAATGGCAGAATCGATTTTGACGGGTCTTTCACGAGCAGATAGTGTTTAAATAATGGAACTGTCTCTTTGGAAACTAAAAATTCTCATATTTTATGTACGTGAATTTATTAGCAACTCAGAAATCTCAGAATAGGCATGCCTAACTTCGCATCAGTGTCTTCACATAAGCGAAGCCGCGCGTAAACTCTAGTTACCATATAAGAAAAATATGCATTTGAATAACAAAAACCCCATCCAAATCGGATCTGTAGCTTTTGAGAAAATCGCGGCCATACAAACTTATATACATACATACGGGTCAAATACACTAATTATAATTATTAATTACTCTGAAATTTGATCAGGTAGCTGCTTCAAACTTAGCGACGACCTTAATTAACTTTGACGACTAAGACCGGGTTTTTTCAACTGTAGTTAGGGTAATCCTCGGTGTTATTAAGCTGGACGCGCTCGCAGAGCTCCGAGTGCTCCAGGTGCTGCGAGCGCGTCCAGCTTAATAAGACCCTGACAAAAAGATAACTACAGTTGAAAAAACGGGGCCTAAAGAACGCATCCATCCGTCAAAAAATAAGTGCGTATCATCGCAAATGGTCGATTTCCAGTTCAAACAGGCCATAGTTCGACTGGCGAGAGACAATCATCTCTCGTCAATCTACATTCTATCTGGACCCTTACCTTCAGGTCCAGTAGTGCCACTTCGCCGTGCCCATTATAAAAAAAAAAAAACAATAAAAAAGTGGCCACATAATTTATGTCTTACGCCTTGTTGCGGCACTAAGATTTTATGTTCTTTAAGCAACTAAATGACATAACAAGAAAACCGCTATATTTACTACCTTACCAGATGGAAAAGAGCGCCAAATGCCATTGTTTATAAAGGAAACTGTTGATAGATCTAAATTTTGATTTGATCTTCTACATACTTAATTGACAGAAAAAGCATAGCTTAAACCGATTACTCTAAAAGTCAAAAATTTACAAGTTCCTTATAATATAACGGTGAACTGTGTGGTTGTATGGCGTCCTCACTATGCAACCCATAGCTTACGACTGGAACGCATTCAGAAACGCTTTTTGAATTATCTGGCTAATTGTTCACCTGACGCTAAAGGAATAAGTTACGTTAAGAGGTTAGAATTATTTGGGATTAACTCTTTAGAAAAGGGTCGAGATTTATTAGAACTCACGTTTTTATTCAAAATATTGCATAGGAATGTGGATAGCTCGGAATTGCTGTCTAAAATTAATTTCAAAGTTTCACACCGTCTGCCTAGGCATCCTATAAAACTCCTAAGTCCACCATTTCGTAAAACTGTATTTGGGTCGAATTCACCTATTGCAAGAATATGTAAGGTCTACAATGAAAACTCCAGTAAGATTGACCTGTTTGGCACGAGTCCTTTAAATTTAAAAGGCAATTAAAACATCTTGGAAACATTTAATCATATCATGAAGTTAATTTTGAGTTGTATCTGTATTCTTACATGCTTTATAGTCAGCGTTGCTTAGACGTTGTCCATAATTTTATAAGTTATTAAGTAGTGTATTTTTTCTTTTCTCTTTCGAGATACTATGTGCTCTCTATATTTTGTATGAAGTGTTCACTTTTTTATGTTGTGCACTTAGTTTAATTTAATTATGTACTGTATGTTTTTTGTATTAAAATTCGGTGTAGCAACTGTTTGTGAACCTATTAAAATAAAATAAAAAATAAATAAAATAAAACACTCTAAAAGAATATCAAAAACTCCTGCAATAAGAGACTGAAATGCCATCGATAATACGGCTAACTTAAAGTGAAGTCTTATTATAAAATCGAATAATTTACTGGTCATTTCATAAAAATTTACTAAAAGTTGACTGAAACCGCTCAAACGAACTGATGTTGAAATTGGAAACTAATATAATATCACTTAAATATTGCTTTTGCAACTATTGGAAACTTTCAAATACCAGGAACGGATATTGTAGCGAATACATTGGACGTTGCGGCCTTTAATGGTCTTTTAGCTATATAATAAATTGAGATTTTATATTATGTAAGATATTAAATGTACTGCAGATTCTTAAATATTCTTCTCTAGTGGACTTTTAAGCATAATATTGATATCCAAAAAAATTGCAGTGATCTTCATTGGTTAATATCAGCTCATGAAGTCAATAAAATCATCTATAGGTACTATATTATAAAGCTGAAGAGAACTACTAAACCGATATCGATTTTTTTTCACTAATTGGAAGCTACGTTACTCCTGAGTGCTATAGGCTACTTATTATCCCGGGAAAATATTTTTATCCCGGAAAAACTTTTTCACGTGGGCGGAGCCGCGAACAATACAAGTCTTAAATAATCGCTTCTGAATGATATTTTGTAGCGTTATAAGAAAGACTAGCATTGCGCGCGGCTCCACCCGCGTGGAAAAGTTTTCCGGGATAAAAAGTAGCCTATAGCACTCAGGAGTAATGTAGCTTCCTATTAATGAAAGAATTTTCAAAATCGGTCCAGTAGTTCCTGAGATTAGCGCGTTCAAACAAACAAACAAACTCTTCAGCTTTATAATATTAGTATAGATGTCATAACTGCCCGTAGCGTGTATGATTGAAGAAAATTGCAGTGATTCTTGTGAGTTGTGAGTGTGTGACTTATAACATTAGGCATTCTACATTTTGATATTTAATTTTAGTATAATATATTATCGCAGTGGTTTCAATTCAATACGGATTAAAAAACGTCTATCATTAATGCCAATTCCTCCCATTACCACTTGGCGCCGGCTTTTATATCTTCATCTTCATCTACATTCTCGTCTTTATTTCTGCATTTATTGTAGAACTGATTGATCTCCACATGCAAACAACAACAAAATATAGTGTTAACATCCCTCTTGTGTTGTAGGTATTTCTAAACATATGCAATCTCAACGAATCTCCGTGACGTTATTACTTTTTAATTCACTGATAAGGAACACCTGCACCTGTTCATCACTCAAATAACAGAAGATTGAGTAGGTATGCTTCGGTAGGTTGAGCCGATAACATAGATAAAGATAAACAACACTGTTGCTTTGGTATTTTAGCATGATATTTGATAGGTATATTAACCCGTCAACGCTCGCTTATATATAGCTATAAGCTAATTTCCTTATATAAATGGACACCGGTGTCCACCGCGGGCGTCCAAGGATTAAAATGCATTAAAGAAACTTTAAAACCAAAGAGTGAAAGAGAAGAGAGAATTCAATCAGTACGTCTCATAGTAAATTATTATTATCATGCAACAAATGACACTGAATTACATACATACACCCACGACTTTTATACCCAAAGAGGTAGGCAACGGCGCACCCACTTTTCGCCGTGCGTATTCCGTGATATATAATATAAAAATCTAATACCACTGCCTCGGTGGAGTAGTGGTATTACGGTACGACTACAATGCTGAGGTCTCGGATTCGGATTCGGAATTAGCAAATTCAACTATTAGATTCTCAACTCTTTTGTGTTAATAACAGAAGCAGTAGCTTTTGTTTTTGAAAAATGATAATCAACATTTGATTTCAACGTTGCGTCATTATCGCCAATCAACAGAATTCTATCAAAATACATGCGTAGACGTACGTGAGCACTGGTATGTTTCAGACTTAATAACATAATCCTGATGACGGACGGGGTAATCGCACATCGAATTCACGTAATTGTGACATCGATACAATATCATATCGCCATTGTTCGATAATCTATAAAGTCTCTTACACGAATTTTGCTGGCTTTTGGCATTGCTATTGAACATGAACTTGGATCATCTGTTTCCTTTGTTTCGTTTCAATTACATTTTAATAACAAATCAGTGTAATTACTATGTATTACGAGATTAAGATCTAGTCTGAGAGTGACAGGCGTAGTATGGTATAGAATAGTAATTCAAATTCTTAGGTGACATTGACATGACTTGGGCTGTCATGTGCTTGCGATCAGATAAGATCGACTCGCTACTAAAAGCACAATAAAATGCATGCAGCTTCTTCTAGTTATAGTAATGGGTGAAGTACAACCCAAGCAATAGTAAGGAACGAGGAAATCACAGCTAACGAATGAAAAAAAGTTGGCAGATTACTCAGAGAGAACTAAAGAACTTAACTCTATCAAGTTAGAAATAGGAAAGATTGTATGACGCTAAAAGCAACCTTTTATATCGGAGAGGCGCTAGAAGAACTAAAACAATATAAAGACACATAGTACTTATGACAAAATGTTCACTGAACCCTTAGCATTAATTTTAAAATGAATTATAACTAAAACATTCAAAACCAATAGTTAGAAGTTGGGAAATTTCATAAATAGCCTTATCATTGATATTTTACTAAATAATAGATCACCTCTGGAGATAGAGTAGCCAAAGTTATGTACGGTGACTGGATGTCAAAGCTGTCTCATTATCATCATCAGCCACACGAAGTCCACTGCTGAACATAGGCCTTTCCTAAAGATTTCCAGACGGTCGTTACTAAAATTAACAAAAGAACCGTTGTTAGTGGCGTTAGACATCAAACGTAATTTCTCTACCCACAACATCTGAAGTGATGCAGCTATTCGAACGTGATTACACTTCCTAGGAGCAGCCAACCTTATATTCACAGTTAGTATCACCGACCCTACAGCTTTCAGTATCGTTCCTACTTTAGTCAACCAAAATGGCATGATTATATAAACAAACTATTTATATCTACTCCAGGCATTTTCGCTCCATTAAAGCAATCTATATAATCCAAATTACTTTACTTTCTAGGGGAATGGGTGGTGATCCTAGTGACAGCCCTGAAGCAGATCACAGGGCACACGCAGACCGGCAACGTGACGGCCGAGGAGATCTACAAGCTGTTCACTTCGGAAAACCTGAAGATGGAACACTTCAGCTACATATTCATCGCGGCGCACGTCGTATCCCTCAGCGTGTACTTCTTGATTGGAGGGTTTTTGCATGTAAGCGAAACCTAAATTATGTGACAAAATGTTTACTTTTCAGTTTTTGATCTTCATCTTTTTGAATCTTAATAATATAATATACCCTGCTTTCGATGTGTAATAATTTGTTCCAGTTCGAACATGAAAGATAATTGGAATGAATTACTAGTAGGGTCATTCGGGGCAACAGCACGCAGTGGGTAAAAGTTCGCATGGTCAATATCTCGGAATCTATTGAAGGGACTCAGACACTTTTTCGGCTAGATCAGGGGCGCGTCAGGGACGATGTCAGAGCCACAAACTGTTTTAACAAGCCTCACTTGTTTAGCGAAAAACGGTGATCAACGTGATTTTGTTGATTAGTTACCAATATTTTGTGCTGGGAAAAAAGTGTATGGCTAGACGGTGCATCAGTTTACAAAAGTTCGTTAATTATGTTAAGTTTACATGATTATTATAGTATTTATTTTAGTTATTAATTCTGTCCTAGAAAATAAATGCGTCTCAACTAACGTGTGATTATTTAAAATATTTTCAGTTTGGGTAAGAGTACGAGGTTAAAAGTACGCACCGTTATAACTTCATTACAATGATCGCATGGTTTTTTCTTCTTTAAGCTGCAATTAAGTCGAATATTATTTGTAAAGATTTTTAGGCCTTATACAGAAAAAAAATATTCTCATTAAACACTCTGCGTAGTTTAATGAGAAGTTTTTTTAATGTTTAGTTTATCACATTACGGGTCAATAGTACGAATTTCTCCCGATGCACTTAAACATGTATTGCAAAAAAAACAATGAAGCAATGTACAAAAACTCATTAAATAATGAAAGTAGAATAAATTTACTTTACATAGAGTGTTAAAACGTTTTTCAAGACACTATATTTTTGACTGTGTAGATAGAAAAAAAAGTGCGTACTTTTAGGCCGAATGACCCTATTGCTCGCGGCTCCGTCCGCGTGAAAACGTTTTTCCGGGATAAAAATATTTTCCCGGAATAAAAAGTAGCCTATAGCACCCAGGAGTAATGTAGCCTCCTATTAGTGAAAGAATTTTCAAAATCAGTTAAGTAGTTCCTGAGATTAGCGCGTTCAACCAAACAAACGAACAATCAAACAAACAAACTCTTCAGCTTTATAATATTAGTATAGATAAGCAACTAGCAGCCCACCCCGGCTTCGCACGGGTAGCACTAATAATTTATAGCCAGTTGCCAATGATGTCACATAATTGCCAAAAACCGAGGAAAAAAATTGTTTATCCGATCGCTAAACTTCACAGGATTACCCGCTGGTCTAATCTGAAGAATACCATAAAAATCATTGATATTGCTCCAGCAATTTTGGAGATCATGAGAAACATACACACACACTCATTTATATATATATATACATATATAATCACTGTAGCAAGTCAGAGGTGCGTGATATTATGTTGATGACAATCAGTTCGATACACCGTGTCGCTATCGAGTATCGGTATATTTTTAAAATCTAATCGAAATATATAGATACCCATCTGAGTCTAACCTAATTTAGTTACCATCCATAACAGGCCAAATTTTCATTAAAATTCTATTTGATCGTTTCATCTTAAGAGTCGAATCTTTGATGTTACTTTTTATTAGTTAATAAAATTTTAGTCGATGGTTAATTATGCGAATCTCGATACTTTTCATTTAATTCGTATAAAATTTAATAACGCTACGAGCTTTACATGAGCGTGTCTGCAAACTATATCGTCACAAGACATTTAATGTGTTAGATCTTCAAAGTTCCAAATATTGAATCTTCATGTATGTATGTCTATGTTAATATTTTCCCAGAATATGTGCAACCGTTTGTACCAGATAGATATTCATTCATACTTATATGATTGATACATTTTACCTTACGTACATTTTCCTTCTTCCCGAACAGTCTTTCTTGGTTTTTCTGATAATTCATGTAATTCCAATGGATATTAATAATGCTTTCTTAGTCATAGATTACATAGCATCAAATTATATGAAACAAATCTACAATATCCGTTTGTTATCGGTCCACATGTCGGAACGATACTAAGCGGCTTATCAGAACGGCAGTTCTTTGGCACAGAACGTTCTTGCGGCATATTATAGATATGCAATCTAATTTATACTTTCTTATGAATTATTTTTTGCTGTCTGAAAGACATAAAAATTACATGTTAATATTGAGGTAATAAAAATAGGCTGCTTTAATTTTCAGTATTATTTTCCTTGTATTTAAAGACTATATTAAATTTCTTTCGTGTCATTGGAAATTAAACTGACTATATCATAATATTATGTGTAATAAGATGATAAATTAAATATTAATATATAAATATGACTAAATTTGCACTCAAAGTCTGAACATAAATTGTACCTACTTAAATTTAGATTTTTGTACATATGTAACAGGATGCCAATTCCGATAATAGAGCCGATAACATAAAATATATGATTTCTTATCGTTATGATAATATAATTTACTGCCTACTTTATAGCGCAAAGAATTGTTTTAATAAACTAAAGCCTCATTTAGACTATTGGCGAATAATTCTCCGAATAACTTGGCGAATACTTCGTGCATGAATATGGCTATGAATATAGGTAATAGGTAGGTAACGAATACACTCGAATAAGTTGTTTACTATACGTGTCTATTCGTCTCTACTCGGCAAGTATCTAAATCGGGGGTAAGATTTAACAATTCAATACGTTATTTATTGCTTGTACTGTGAATCACCAAGTCAACAAGTCCCTCCCTTGATTCAAACAAATTTTAAATTACAGAACATGCGAGATATCTAGTAAATTTATTCGGAGCCTGAAACGACTGTCTTGAAGAAATGTTTCATCTACATAATTTATTACCAGAAATTTGTACAAGAAAACTGAACCTATTTATCGAAATCACTGGTTCGTGTGTCTTAAGATAAACCGTTGTTTAGATTTTTCCATGTATTCTTCTGGGTAAAAATCTAGCTCATTTATCATGCGGTTTGAAAAGTACTTCTTAGACTTTTCCCACATATTAGTTGCAACTATTGACGAGAGTTCGTTAATTTTGTGATAAAAACATCCAATATAATTCAACCTATTTAATCATTTTGCTTTTTGCTTCCAGTGGTATTTCTACATGAACAGAAGACACATCGCTCATGAATGGAAGATCCAGCCAAACAAATGGTTGTCTCCGGAGTTAGAACGTCACGAGATAATGGTGGGGACGTTTTCGTTGCTCATCACCGGCTCTTTCTCCGCTTTCCTGGCCTGTTACATCCTGAACGGGAACCCTTCCACCGTGTACTACCAGTTCGATGAGTACGGTTGGTTATGGTTCTTCCTGCAGTTCCCGTTGATCTTCATTTATTCGGTGAGTGTTAGTCTAATACAGAGATCCTATGGCATCCAGATAGAGTGAGGTTTTTGCCAGTTTCTGCAATAGCATGAGCATAAACACTTGAAATGCTAACAGAATAATGATATTATGTGACTTTATCTCAAGATCCTCAAGGCATTACTTAAATCAATAAAGTACGAACAATCTGACTTAATAAGTGCTAATTGACGTTAATGTTACTAGGAGAGGACGCAGCTGTTTGTTTTATTTCCTTCTGTAACACAAAATTAATGCTTCCAGGACTACACTACCTACATCCTCCACCGCCTGTACCACACCCCGTGGCTGTATAAGCACTTCCACAAGCTGCATCATAAGTACAAGCAGCCTACCGCGTTCTCAGTCACCGCCATCCATCCAGTGGAAATCATGCATGTCCAGCTCACGATGTGTCTGCCACTCTTCACCATACCAGTGCACTGGGGTGAGTATTTGAAACTTTTACCCCCAAAAACCTTTATTAATCGACAGTTTGATTATCACTAATTTGTAAAATTTTTTTCTGTGTATCAAATTCTTGAGGACTGCGTAAAAACATGCAACCACTATTTTGAAAACTTTATTTGTGGCAATAATTCTCTCCTACAACTCATGCGACCTTCCAACTGTCGTAAGACACGAGGAGGTATTCAGGTAATTAACGTTTTAATTTATTTTCCAGCTCCATTCTACGTGGTGGTCATGTACAACTATTACCACGGCATCATCGACCACTCGGGCATCAACTTCAAGTCGCAATGGTGGCAGCCGTGGCAGCCTGACGCGGAGTTCCACGACCAGCACCACGAGTTCTTCCACTGCAATTTCGGATTTAATATGTCTTTGTGGGATAGGGTACGTATCTACAACTTTTATTTTTGAGTTCTTAACAAAGGATCATGTAAGTTACCTAAACCAAATAGTTAGTCGATATGATATTTAAAAAATATGTGTTGCGCCGACTCGACACTGCAATCGGATTTGGGTACGAGAAAAAAGAAGATTTACTAATTTAACGTTCACCAAATCTGAAGCTTCACTCACCTACTTAGATTTGCTTATGTAAAAACAAAACAACATAAAATTGTTGTGAAAATTAAGTTATAGCCATTATGTTAATGTTCATGATACCTTATTTTCAGCTCCACGGCACTGCAAGAAAGAATAATATTGTTTACACAGAAGAGACTTTCCACGGAGAAGCTCCGTCCATAGACTCGAAGGAAGCCAAAGAGCTCCTAGCGAAAGATCCTGAGCTAGCCGAAAGCATTCAGAAGCCAAGCGTGTTCGACAAGCCTGAACTCAACAAAACATCATGATCACTAAGGTGTACAAGAAATTAGGCAAATTTAAGTTAATGCAGTAGTTTTAATGCAATACTAGTTTATGTAATTGTTACATGTGATAATTTGGTGTATATGAGTTATTTTGTCGGCTTACTTTGGCAGTTAACCTGTACCTATTCTTGCTTTAATCAGTATCACCCGTACTTTACTGGTAATATGCAACTTAGCTCTAAATTAATACTAAAACTAGAAATACTTTTGTGTAGGTATACACAAAAACGCATGAATGGAGAAAAAACGCGGTCTTAACCGTTTTTAAAAATTAAAGTAAGAGTTACTCACTAAGATAGAAGTATCCCGAAATAGCGGTATTTTTCATTACAAAAAGTAATATAAAAAACATATTTTCAATTTGGCTTATCAAACGTCGAATCCTGATTTCGTAATTAAACATTTCAAATTCACAGTTATAATTTAGCAATTTTATATTATGTAAGGTTGTATAAGTTATAAAAAAATGACAATTATAATAATGTACATTAAATATTAGCTCAAGCTTATATTTCTGAAAGGATTTTACTGCACTTTTAGTATTCGGTTCCGTCCTTTTTTTTCGCGGGGAAATCACTTTAAAATCCCGCGTCAGTCCGAGGAACCGAAGTGAGTATGTTGGGGTTTCCGGCATGCTATGCCTGCCGGCGTACGGACTATAACTCCGCGGTAGCACACGTCAACGCATTGAAGGCGGCTCTGGAAATTAACTCTTATGGTAATAAGGCATTACCTTAGATCCCTAGGTATGTGATAACTATCGGGTGATTTTTTAATTTCCTTCTTTATTATAATTTTGCAACGCCAAAACAAATCTTAGAATTATGTTTCTTGTATAAAATGATCGCCGTTTTGGTTCATCTTCTACGATAGACTTACTTTTTGTTTTAGATTTTTTATGGATCTAAAAAAGGAATATCAATTAGATCCGTGTTAGGATGTAAGTATTTAAATTTAGTGGATGCTAGCATATTATAAAACCGGTAAATATGATGTGAGATGGTAAGGAGCTTGGAGCTGTCGTTCCTTATTTATTTTTATTTACTATACTATTTTAATAAAAATGTGTTTCTAGAAAAATATGTCGTTTGAATTGGTATTTATAATATTTTGTACCACGTTTTATTGGTAAATTGAACAATACATGTACGTCACCCGCCGGATCATAAACATTAGATTCCCTACAAAGAAGAATTACAAAAGAGAGTATGTTGTGCAACTATCACCCTAACCAGCATAGCATACCACAAGCTGGCATAATTCTAGCGACTTACACGTTTCACGTTAGTCATTATTTGGGTCACATTTACCAGTTTCAGAGGAGTAATTTTGCGTACAGGAAAAAATTACTATTTTATATTCAGAATGGTCGCTTTAAACGCCAGGAAAAGTAGAGCTTATAGGTTTCAGCCTTGGCGCTGATATCCAAGATGATATACTGCTAAAAGATGACTAGTACTAAAATAACTTTATTAGATTCGCATCAAATAACAGGCGTTCTAAAGAAATTTCAACGTCCAACATCCATTTATCATTCTGGGATGAAAAAACGGCCGGGGTCTTAGAGGGCGGAAGGAATAACGTGAGTGTGGGGTCTGGCGTTTGATTTACGCGCCCCGGGCCAACGAGGTGTTCGCGCTTTAATTAAACATCGACTTTGCCGTCGGATTTGTTGAGAGAATTTTGAGAGTGGTTAACGATGTTCTTCGTAAATAAATCATAGACCTTTTTTTATAGAATTAGATGCTGAAGATTTTGATCATAAAGAGCGAAGGTCGAAGGGCGAAGGAAGGCTTATGAGCATACGCCTGACTATATGCAGTAGCAATGTTACCCAGGACTAAAAATATTCGTGTTTCATTTATGAGACCGGTAATTCAATGGCTTTTATGACAAGTCAGTACTTACAATACATAGAAAAACGTGGGGAAATGGGCTCTCGAGCCATCTAGTAGCAAAATAAAGAACTGGTTGTTGGTTTCATAGTTATCGAATGCTTCATTATAAGTTCAGAAACACAGTGAAAGTTAACCGACGTTTATCTTAAGTTTAACTTTAATGGATCAATAGTTATTAAAAGTTTAACTAGGTGATTCAGAATCCGCGCATTAGTGCAATTAAAAGACGAGACGAGCATGCCGCTCGCCTGATGGTAAGCGGTTCGACGATACAACATAACAGACGACTGTGTATACACACTACTGCTTGGCTGTAGAAATAGACATTGGCTTGCCAGTTAGTAATCAAGGTATAACAATTCCTCTTAAAGAATATTTGAGGACGGTATAAATCTGTGTGCTTCAGTGGCAATTTATTCTCTTATACGAAGATAATTCAGATTAACTGGTTTCCTGGTGGAAATGGATGTTTTTCGCCACACTGTACACAAATATTTTTTGTAGATTTGGAAAACTTTTAGTATATATTTTCCCCCACAATACACATACAACAAACGATAGTATGAAATGGCTGTACGAAGCCTTCTTGACACACCACAGTATTACGGAGACCAACGTAAAATCAAAGTGATTTACATAGGCCGTGATTATTTTATATTAGGTGTCTAACCATAATGGGCATTGGCTGTCTGCCATTAAATAATGATGTACTTTATTAGATCCAAGAGTTCAAAATAGTCCGTGAAGCCACAACTGCAGGATTCATACACTTTAACCACATAACGAACACACTGACACTATTATGAGAAGTCGCGATTTATAATACAGATTTTATTACATACTAGCATTTGCTCGCAGCTCCGCCCGCGTAAATAAGTTTTTCCGGGATAAAAAGCCACATTATATTTTCCGGGGATAAAAAGTAGCCTATGTGTTAATCCAGGTCATGATCTACCCGTCTGCCAAATATCATCGAAATCCATTCAGTAGTTTCGGATATGTGCAGTAACAAACAAACAGAAACACAGACAGTCAGAAAAGAATGATAAAAATCGCTGATTTGTGTTCCATTACTCTTCTTTAGTCACCCCCTTTCTTATTTTATCACATTTCTTTAAATGTACAGACACACAGGTTCTACTGCTTACTTGCTGAATCATTGAAGTCAGTGCAAGAATAATCCTTACTAATGTTATAAATGCGAAAGTAACTCTTTCTGTCTGTCTGTCGCGCTTTTACGCCAAAACTGTTGAACCGATTTAAATGAAATTTGGTACACAGATAGCCTAGAGCTTGAGAAAGGACATAGGCTACTTTTTATCCTGGGAAAATGTAAAGCGGAGCTTTTATCCCGGAAAAACTTTTTCACGCGGGCGGAGCCGCGAGCATAAGCTAGTATTTAATAATACCTCAGTGTGACAGGTGCAGTGCAATGCCAAAATATTTTGTAATTAAAAACTTTGGGTGGATTTATTTATGTGGACGGCGTAGCAATGACCTGCTCATCTTATGATTTATGCATAAACATAACCTAGGCCACATTAAGTGTAATTTTGAATACAATTACAACATTTAAATACACCACTACAGACAAAGAAATTATTCTTGGCCAAGAATAATTTTAAATTTCAAAGACTTCATTCATGTCTGAAATACTTTAGAACAAGTTTATACAAAACAAAACCGTAGACGCATTAAGAAGATTAATAATGTCGTAATTAAAACAGAAAATATATACATATAACAAGGCAGTAGAACCGGTGTGTCTGTACTTTTAAAGAAATGTTATAAAAAAGAAAGGGGATGACTAAAGAAAGTAATGGAAAACAAATCAGCGATTTTTATAATTATTTTCTGTTCGTCTGTCTGTTTTTCTGTTTGTTTGTTACTGCACATCTCCGAAACTACTGAACGGATTTCAATGAAATTTGGTTTGGAGACAGTTTGAGACCCTAGAAGGCACATACGCTACTTTAAATCCCGAAAAAATATAAAACGGGTCTTTTATCCCGGAAAACCTCTTACACGCGGGCGGAGCCGCGAGCAAAAGCTAGTTTATGATAAATCGATAGAAAGCGATCTCGATATAACGAAAGGGAATTAACATGAACGGTATATTGAGAGGCAATTTTGTGGGTACTATAATTCGTTTGATAAATACTAACGTATGTTTGTTGATTTAATATCATATAACCACATACCAAAAGAATAATGGATCAACATGATATTTTCATTTGAGATATTTTTTTAGGGCGGAGAATAATGACACATGATATATTATGCTACATTTTATCCAATAAATATCACGATTTTTATAGGACTCTACTCAGCAAGCCGCGTGAAAAATTAAAAACATTTAAATGCAAGAAAAATGGAATAAATTATTAAGTCTCACTATTCAATTTTGTAAATGAAACAAACGATTGGTTTATATTCACATCACGGTGTTGTGCTTCACAAAAACTAAATAACAACAGTTATACGTACATATAGGTAAGATTACACAGTTATACAATTATTGACATGAGTATCAAACGCGAGAGATTTTCCGAAATACTCAGGCTCGAAGAAATAGAAAAATAATGTTTTGTTTTTCGGTTTACAGCGGTTTCAACGCATTGGTATAGCTACTTAACGAGGCTATTATATTAACGAGACTCGCAGTGCGAAGATAAAATGTACGAATAGGTGTTTGTGGCGACAAAGTTTACAGACTTTGTTGTGGAAAACTCGAGGACTTATTAAATTTTACATATATTAAATGGAAAGTATTGAGATTCGTATAATTAACTAACGACCGAAGGTTTTATTAATTTACTGAAAATAAAGAATTATGAGTTCAGAATGCTATGACGCCAGCTCTAAAATTCATTACAAACGCGCTTTTATCTTCAATGGTATAGGAATTAAAATTGCACCTATACTATCCTTGATGCAATGCCCTTTATTTCATTAACCTCGATACTTACATGCAAAAATCCGCCCGATCAAAAAGTACATGCTGAAGGATACGGTGTGAGCCGCTATGAAAATGTAGCCGAAGTGTTCGATCTTCAAGTTTTCCGAGGTGAACAGCTTGTAGATCTCCTCGGCCGTCACATTGCCGTTCTGCGTGTGTCGTGTGATATGCTTCAGGGCTGTCACCATCCATTCACCTAAAAAAAGCAGTATAATACCTACTTTCATTTTCTTTACTTGATTTGGCAAGGCAAGTAGCCTTGTCATTGCTCTAGTGTTTGATTACTAGACAATTGCTCTGATATTAAATCTACCTTTATATTCTATAAAGTGTATAAAAAGAAGAAGAAAGGAAATGTTTCTCTCATAGATTTATCTCGAGTGTTAAACAAATGCAGCAAAATATAATCACCACGATTGCCTGTAAACAGCTGCTGAATAATATTAAGCATTGGATGTGCTGTACTACGGCCATCATCTGTCTCCATATGAAGTTGTAATATCTTCAAAATCAGCCTACGACCGTATCTGTTCTTCTTGCCTATTAGACTGCTTGGCAGCAGAAATAATGCGTGTTATCCATCTAAACCATAACTTGTATACAAAAGAACTATCACTTAAAAATCGGTATTTATATGTGGAAGCTTGTAATTGGAATATAGTTGTTTAAGTTATAATTTATGCTGTAAAATTAGCCGTAAGCCGTAAGGGAGCTTACGGCTATTTTTTTTTTTGGTTTTTTCGGGGGAATAACCCAAAACAAAATAAATCAATTGTTATCGGAGAACTGTTTCTGCTTGTCATACATTACAACGTAATTTTAAAAAAATATGCATAATTCTTTAAAGCGGCTTAGTATTATACGATAAGTGTTATTTATGTCTAATAAAACAATATGAAGATAATGTTTTGATTATTGAAATTAATGTGGTTCCTCCACTGACTTTACGAGAATACGTGCAGGTGTTAATTGTTGTGGTTGTGGACCGCATCGGTGGCGTAGTTATATTGCACACTCACGTCTTTTATCACCGAAGGGATAGGCAGAGGCGCAACTAGTGCACCCACTTTTTGCAGGGCGTATTCCGTCCCATTATCTGATAGGGAGCGAGCCTATCGCCATACTGAACACAAATTCCGGACTCCGGGCTGATACTTTTTTTTTTTTTTTTTTTTTTTCGCCGAGAATGTGACTTATTACTATCGCCCAGCCTTCAAGGGGGGCGACTGAGCGGTTATGTTGGGTTCACCGTGCCTTACGACCCGGCGTTGAGCCGCCCGGAGAGATGTAACCATCGGGCGACCGCCGGGCCGAGTCCCTAACCTATGTACAACGCACGGCATACCAACCAAAACTCAACGGTGGCCATCTTCGGCGCATTAGGGACGGCTGTGGGCTTCCTCTGACGGAAGTGTCTAAGTTGTCGTCCGCAGCCGCCCCTGCGCGGTGCCGCCTAGTGCGGCCCGTCTCCTGTTTGGGGGGGGCTCAGAAGCCCCCGCACACCGAAGGACGCTCTCAGCGTCAACGGCAACGTGAGGCCTACCAGCCACGCTGTCGTCCATTGGTGCTGTCGTCCATACAAGACGGACAGCCCCCTGCCGCCCGCCTGCGACCCCCGGTGGCCCCTATTAGTCGCCTTTTACGACAGGCAGGGGATACCGTGGTGGAATTCTCCAAACGCCCCCAATCCACAGGGCGTCCGGGCTGATACTGAGTAGAGAAAACACAATATTACTTTGCCTGACCTGGATGTCAAACCCGAGACCTCAGCACTGCAATCTTATCGTAATTCAACTACACCCCTGAGGCAGTCTACTAAAGTTTTAATTATTAAAGAATTAAAGCAATACCGATAGCATTTATATCAGTGTTATCGGTTTAGTGTTGTAGATACATGCTTGATGTCCTCATTCAAATGGTATTCACTCGCAGGTCCCCCTATCGAATAATTCAATATAAATACTACTGAAATGTTACGATGATTTGGCAAAACATGACCGTGGCTAGCTGCGGCATATCAAAATGAAGGACAAGGGACAAATTCTAAGGAGTGCAGAATAAAATAGACAATAATAAAAATAACTAAATATGTATTAGCAATAAAAGACAAATTTACCAGCGAAAGTAAAACGTGTGATAACGTAACAGTCGATTCATTTAAAAGTAGAAAAGAAAATAAAGTTTCTGGCGCATTTTATAAACGTTTTTGCTCAGACTGTATCTTATAAGTTTCATTGAAAATTTTATGCAAAATTTATTAGTATAATTACAAGGCAATATAAAACTTAACATTTAAATGAGGGGCGCATTTCAGTGCCAATGAGAACCCTGTAATTGGAAGTTCTGAATAAAGTAAAATAATAGCTATAATGATTCTTTATGAGTATTCGTGACGTTTACCATCTTGGCTTTCTCGTCTCGTTATTCATCTTTAGGAAGGTAATTATATTTTAAAAAGTTACCTTCGTAAAATTTATGATTATTTTTCTTTGTGTAGGATTCTTTGGAATATTTTCTTTCAACGTTACAGCGAACGATAATTATAACATAACATACGTAATTTCAAAAAGTAAAAGTTGCATGCCTTGAGCTGGAACGCTGAACCTTTGTCTCAACATTCAGTTTTATCATACAACATTATAATTAAAATTTAAATTAAATCCTGTATTGAAAGCAGGATTATAAAATTGTTCCGTAATGAACGATATGACAATAATTATAATTATCGGATAACAGACATGACAATCGCAACTGTAGCACAATGAGTGCAGACTGTTCTTTTTAAAGGACAATGCAGACAATGTTATATAGTGGGCATGAGGCAGCATCGAATAGCTCTGGGCAACTAGCTTCTCATTATCTATATGTCAAAACGGACATCATAATCGTCAGTGAGTTTATGCCATATTTACTTAACATTTACTTAACACCTACGGCTTTAAGCGATTAACGCGAGCAAAAAATACAGGTGTACAATTTAATTACAACCATCACGGTTCTACTTGTACGTAACAATATCAGAGCAGCGAGTTCTGGACCTCGGTCCCTGTACCTACACCATACCATTAAATCAATTAATCAATGTGCATTTCACAGTATATCGTTTCAATACTCTCGCCATATTGTTTTACAAAAACATTCCATACTCAAACTGCTATTAAAAGCAAACACCTCACTGTACAGAGGTTGCTAATCAATACATGGGTACTCTTTGCACATCATAATAAACCGCTCTCAATAAAGTACCATATCTTTGATGGTATTCATCAGGTGTCCAACATGATGGTATAGCGGCACTGTTACAAAATAACAAACAATGTCTCGCATTATAAAAGCAATATTTAAGTAGCTCGATCCCCGACATCTAGTTTACTATGATATAGCTACGTGTCCCGTTCCAGTATCAGTTTGTGTATACTATCTGATTTCAAACAGACTGGCACGATTGTATCAACTGATGAGGGGATAATCATTTCTTGTCAGGTGATACTGTATCTAGCTCCGAATCCACTTCCCAGGTGAAGTGGAAATTTTTGGCCGTACCTATCTATATTAATATGAAGGTGAAAAGGTATCTTCTGATTGGTTTAGAAGAATCGTGCTTGAGTTAGAACTTTGGGTGACCACCTCCGGAAAACCACCGACTTCGAAAATTACTTCATGTATGGAAAGCGAGAGTATTTCTTTTATCTCTAGAAATATTTTTCTTGAACAAACGCCGCCGCGTACAATAATATTTTCAAACGATTTTAAATTTTTTTGTTCGTTAAAAAACCATGATACTTTATTACAAAGCGTTTTGTTATAAAAACGATTGTGTTTTAAAAACCATTTATTATTCGATATTTTTAAAATATGGATATTGGATACCAATTAAACATAATTATGATTACTTTAAAAATAAACTGGATTTACTTTGGAGGTATATCGTCTATAGAGTTTTCAAGAATTGAAATATTTTTAACTGGAGGGTAATTCTTACGAAAAGGACATTTATGTCGTAATAGTAATATCTTAGAAATATTAATGTTTCATGTTACACATTCCAAAAGAATAATTATAAATAATAGTTTAAAACAACTAAAAAACACGCTTTATAGAAAATCCAACTAAAAAATAGAAAATAAATTTGAATTAAGAATAGTGTAAATAAGAAAAAAATGTATTTTATTTAAAAAAAGCGTGGGGTGCTTTTTAAGATATTATCAAAATGATATATAACACTTCTACTCATATTGTCTGTCAATAAAATATTTATAACTATTGACACCAAGCACCCCACGCTTTTTTGTACAATATAATACATTTTTTTCTTATTTACACTGTTCTTAATTCAAATTTATTTTCTATTTTTTAGTTGTATTTTCTATAAAGCGTGTTTTTTTGTTGTTTTAAACTATTATTTATTTTTATTTTTTTAGTTCCGTTCTACTATTGTCCAACAGATGTCACTAAAAACGAAAGCGCCATCTTGTGTAAAGTAGGATTTTTTACGCATAAGAGTAGCCAGTTTAGTTGTAATTCTACTATGGTCCAACAGATGTCACTAAAAATAAAAAAATTATAAATTGACAAAAATCTCATTTTGCAAATTGAATAATGGCATAATCTTATCAAATTAGGGTATTGTTATCAGTCCTCGACAAATCTACAAAGTTTGAATAAAATCTGACTGTTTAAAGTGGGCCAAAATCGCGCCCAAAGGAGTCGGTTACAAACATACATACATACAAGTGAAGCTAATATAAAGCGTGTAAAAAGATAATATACCTACATATTGTGTGTACTTACTGTTCGAGAACTTTCTTTACATAAATAATTAACTAATTTGAATGTTACAGGATCAGATATTAAATTGATATTTATTGACATAGTCACCCACAACGCCAAAAGAAATATGAATATGCTGACTGTTTCAGGGAGGGAGAAGGGTATTTCAGCTTCCCGTAATCTAATTCACCGTACGAAACGCAATAGAAAAGAGTCTGTTAAAGTAGATTTTCTACGAGGTAGAGTCTAGATGGCTATTTAGCGTGGTTTTACTGCTTTTTTAACACGCTTTAATTAGCTTCATACGTATGTATGAATATATGTAACGGAAACTTTGAACATCATTTTGACCGCCCTCAAAACGTCGGATTAAATCAAAATTTGGCATACTTATCAAGGACCTATGACAATTCAATATTTTAAACTAAAACACGCTTTTATAGAAAATCCAACTAAAAGATTAATAAATAGTAGTTTATTTATTTTTAGTGACATCTGTTGGACCATAGTAGAATTACAACTAAAGTGGCTACTTTTATGTGTAAAAAATTCCACTCGTCACAAGTTGGCGCTTTCGTTTATTTTTAGTGACATCTGTTGAACATTACTAGAATAGAACTAAAAAATTAAAAATAAATAATAGTTTAAAAAAACTAAAAAACACGCTTTATAGAACATCCACTTAAAAAAAAGAAAATATATTGTAATAAATTTGGATTAAGAAACTATTTTTTTTTTCTTATTTACATTAGTAAATAAGAAAAAAAATATATTTTATTGTAAAAAAAAGCGTGGGGTGGCTCAACTTAATTTGACCCCCCTTGACCCCCCAACCCATTTTGACCCCCCTTGACGCCCCAACCCATTTTGACCCCCTTTTTTGAAGTGAAAACTTCTTTAGCGGCGTTGAGCACTTTTCTTGGGATGGTATACAATGTTAAACTCGCGTCAGGACACGTGACCTGATCGAAAATTCGTAAGACGGAGGTTGTCATTTTTGTGTAGGTACGATGGCGCAATAAATAAATATTGTATTTAACCCATTGATGTATTAAATTTTAATACATCAATGATTTAACCACATAAATGCTAGAGTACTTTTATACTGATAAATAAACCAATTCGTGCGAAATTATTCCCAAACCATTCCAAAATATTCAAAAATGCAAGACGTTAATGTCCAAGTTTTCACTTCTGCCGGCACTCCCGGTTTTTTTTTTTAGTTTTTTTTTTAATTTATAGTAAAGCACAATATCCAGATGATTAATTTGTAAAAACGCAGATTCGCAAAAAGTTTTGAACATAATAATGTGTCGGGCATCTTAACAATTTAATAGAAATTACTGTACCTATACACGGGATACGCTCTAACTTCATGAGAATCACCTTCCAACCGTAATAATATTACTGCGTTCAAGTTCGTACTGTATTTAAAAAGTAAAGGTAAGAGAATCACCTCGGCTTCTGTCTGTCTTACGAGTTTTTAATAGCAGATGGATGGCAAACATGGAAATGGGTTATTTTATCGTAGTTCATAACATCGTTTACCATGTAATAGGTTTTTCATATGCGAGAAATCGTCTAAACTCGGGGCAAATGCCCCTCTCGATATATATTGGTACCGCCACAAGGTAGTATGCAAGCACCCACAGAAGTATCTCTTAACACGTCTGTGCAGTGCGCAAGCACCACACAATATGTTTTGAAAGATTCATTATTGTAATTATTAGGCATTACATGGAAAAAGTACAAGACAGTATTTTAAAACTACAAAAATGCTATCAAGGTGTTTTCTATCGCTTAAATTGAGCGATTTGCTTATACATGCCATTCAGTTTTATTAAAAGAGAGGATATTATTTTACTACCAAATTTCAAAATTTTCGATTTGAAAAAACTCAGTCTCCCATAATTAATGAACAAATAGCCAAAACCCTTCATTTAGATATTTTTTCCTCTGTATTTTCGAAAGAAACGCTTATGAGCATTTATTTCGATTGAATTTAATTGGACCCTTAACTCTTTCTTGGAAAATGTTTCGAGTAAAAGGGACCCTTATATTTATTACTTTTTAGGGTTCCGTACCTCAAAAGGAAAAAAAGAACCATTATATGATCACTTTGTTGTCCGTCTGTCGGTCTGTCTGCCTCTCTGTCTGTCAAGACCATTTTTCTTAGGAACGCGTAGAGATATCAAGTTGAAATTCACGTCTAATACTCGAGTCTAGGGTCTCTTTCAGCTGTGAAAAAATCAAAATAATAAGCCAACGCAATCAAAAGACATAACCGTTTATCTCGCATATTTTGCGATTTCGCATGAGAATCAAAACCTATAGGGTACTTCCCGTTGAACTAGAATCATGAAATTTGGCAAGAAGCATGTTATTACAGCCCATGTATAGGTAAAAATCTGAAAAGCAAATATGTCCTTCAATAACAAAAAACAGCGAATTTACAAACTTTTAAAATTTTATTAATTTATTAAGTAATTTTGGCGAACTATTGTACTTCTATACTTAGATACCTTACATACAAGTTTGCCGGAACCCTCGGTACGCGAGTCCAACTCGTACTTGTGTCCGTTTTTTTTTATATTTTGCTAAACTGTTTCATTAATCTCAAGACGCTATTTGATTCTACAGTTTCTAAATATAATTAAGTACAAGTCATACTACGGACTCCGTCTGTTTGAAATTTTATAAGAATTATTCACCATCTCATTCATAGTTTTTGAATTTTATAGTTTTAAATTGTCCTTTAGCAAACTGCTGCTCTGCTACTGCCTCGATGGCGTATTTATATTACGGTACGACTGCAACGCTGAGGTCTCGGGTTCGATCCCCGAGTCGGGCATAGTGATATTGGATTTTTGTATTCAGTATCGGCCCGGAGTCTGGAATTTGTACCCGATATGGCGATAGGCTCGCCCCCTATCACATCATAGGACGGAATACGCATCGCGAAAAGTGGGTGCACTAGATGCGCCTGTGCCTACCACTTCGGGGATGAAAGGCGTGAGTGTGTGTGTTTAATTTATGAATTGCGGTGGAATTTAGACCGGTTGGCAACCAGTATTTATAATCGTGTTTTATATTTCTGACTCACACAATTTTTGACGTACCGAAAGAAAAAATCTTCGAACAGCGTTTACTGAAAACATTAAATAACTTTTAACAGTGAAAGACCTTAACTGGAGTTTCTTTAATTTCGTTTTATTCTGTTTTTACGTTCGTCGCGTAAAAAATAAGAGTCGGCAAACTGTTTTATTAAGAGTAGAGATTTTAATTTAATAATAACAATTACGTCTTTGGCCTCGACCTCTTGTCTTTGTTTCATGATCTAGACCCACCTGGATGGTCATATAAATTGGAAATCGTTTTTGACATGATTAAAAACTATCAATAATCTTAGAAATAAAAAAAGGATAAATAACGATCGTTATCTACTCCCTCAGCCTGATACAGCTTATAGTGTAATTTGCTCGCTATTTTACTCACGTTAATATCAATTTCCGGGTTAAAAGCCAATAGCTCTCATGAATATAGCTTCCTATTAGTAAAATTATCTGAATCGTTGCAGTAATTCCGAAAATTAACGCGCTCAAACTACAAAAATATAAATTATTGCGAATATTTGTCGATTCAAAGTTGTATTGTAAAAAAATCCAATACTGAAAGGTTTTTAACGCCAAGTTACTCTTCAGTAGTGTTCCGGCAATAACAAAATATACCAAAACTATACCAATTGTACTGGGACAAGGAGGAAAGCAAGCCATGAGCTGAGAGCGATTGAATAAATTAAATCACAGTCTGTTGTGTTTCGTAGACGTATTATATAGTTGTTCTATTTTTTACCTGCCCTTATTCCCACGTGAAATCAGTGCAACATATAATATTTTCAAGCATGTATTTAAAAGTATTTAAGTTACTATCATTTTCGACAGTTATTTACAAAATTCTCCACCACCGAAGTAAAGAGGTGACTTAAACGTAATCCACCATACCATACCATACCAGCCCTCTATTATATACTGCCCACTGCTGAACACGGACCTCCTCTACTACTGAGAGGGTTTACGTCTTAGCCCAACCACACTGGCATAGTGCGGGTTGGCATACTTCACATACCCTCGAAATTATTATAGAGAACCTCTCGGGTATGCAGGTTTCCTTAAGATGTTTTCCTTCACCGTTAAAGCGAGCGATAATTCACAAAGAATACACACATAACTCTTTAGAAAAGTAAGAGGTGCGTGCCCTTAGGTTTTGAACCTGCGCACCTTCATCTCGGCAGTCCATTCCACTCCCAACTAGGCTATCGCCGCTTTTTTTAAAAGTAATCAACAAGTGCTAATTCTTTTAAAACAATTCCCACCAATCTAAACCAAGCGCTCAAATCTCACACCATACTCAAAAACAAAGAGGTTGGAGGAGGCAAACGGGCGTCGAAAAGCCTCCTGCATAATGCATCGCGCGACTGCAACGACCTTTGAGTCCCCGCCAGATTATACACTACGGGGTTTATTTCGAAAATTTCTAACCCACGGTATCCCGGGAGACCTGTTCCCAGCTTCGAAATTCTTTGCTCTTCCCGGGAATTTTGTTGGGAGCGGCTTAACGAAACGGGGGCAAGTGTTACGTGAATGACCTTTATTCTCGAATCTTCCATGATATAGGTAACTGTTTCGTTTTGTTCAAAAATATAATAGTTTTATTGCGAGATAGGTCTATAGGAGAAAGGAACTATTTTGCAAAATGTGACCACGTTTACAATTTATCCTTATGAGTGCACGTAACGTGTGTTTAACAGACGGATGTTAGCTTTTATTATTCATTAACGTCTAATTAGTTTCCTGAAAGACGCAACCTTCCCAAACGCGTAATCAAGCCTCATGCATTTTAAGTATGTAAATTCCTCGTCGGTTATTCTCTGTGACAAACTTCGTTAATTTCACGAGATATGAAAATCACAACGAAGTGGTTTTATTTATTAATGATTAATAAGCATTTGTTCAAATAAATCAATATACTGAAGTGTTGCACACGGTTCTACCCGCTTAAGGAGCGTTTTCGAAATAAAAGACCCATTGTACACGAGTAATTTTCGGAGATAAAATTGCTATTTGGTACAGAACAGACCCACAGACTATATAATACAATCAACCCTGTATTATATACTGCGCAGTGCTGAGCACGGGCCTCGTCTACTACTGAGAGGAGTTAGGCTTTAGTCCACCACGCTGGCTTAGTGCGGGTTGGCAGACTTCACACACCCTCGAAATTCTTATAGAGAATTCTCAGGTATGTAGGTTTCCTCACTATGTTTTCCTTCACCGTTAAAGTGAACGATAATTGATAAACAATACAGACGTAACTTCGAAAAGTCAGAGGTGTGTGCCTTGCGTTTTGAACCTCCGGACATTGCCTCGGCAGACCGTTCCATAGGGGGCGAGAACTGAGAAACTGAGCCTCACATCATAGTTTTTGCCATTTACTACTAAGAATTCATCATTTCCCAATCAAACTGACTGGCATTTCGCTGGCTGGAAATAATGTTATATGTTTCGCATTCAAAGGACAGCAGCCTGTTATTACGCACAAGCGTGGTAACATCACCGTAGGCCTAACGTGTTCAGTGAGGCGCGAAGCCAATCGCACTAATAGCTTCCTGATCACTCCCCGGATTCGAACCTGTAACAATCTTGCACAGTAACATCGTACGTTGATACTTAAGCCATTTAGTAGTTACTCTAATAGATAAACGAATAACACTGTGAGCATTTGGTCTTTGTCCGAAATTAATATTATGAATAAAAGTATCATGCATACGTATACGTAGTCCATCTTGGAGAAATAAATGAGGTAGATCATGGTAAATGACGGAGAAGGGATGGATGTGACATATATGGTTACGACGACGCACATAACATAACGACTAGGATGTTCTGATGATAACCACAATGTCTACCCATAAACGGTAGCAGTAATTACTTTATATTACGAATTAATACATCAAACTGCACTAATTGCTAAACTTAATATATTCGAATTATTTAGATATTCAGTTTCATAATGGTTAGTTTCAAACAGATTCTCTGCAAAACAGAAGCAGCAATAAATAAAACCTTTCATGCTGCAAAAACTGAATACAGCGTAGCCTAACCACTTATAAAGTTAGTATACGTACATCATCAGAAAAATATCAAACGAAACTCTAGTAGATTTATAAGGCCACACTAAAAGCGTATTTCAAATGTTCTAATTGGGAATGAAAAACTATGAATGGAACCAATCAAACTAGAACGAAGCCAAATATATACAGCAATAAGACGCGTACAGCCAATGAAAAATATTTTATTGGACGCCTTCGCTGTTCGGGTTCTTAGTTTTACACTCATGCCATAAAAAGTCAATAAAATATAGCCGGTCCTGTGGGCTAGTGTTGGGACAAAATAGTTCAAACTTGAATAAAGCAAGGATTATTTTATTCTCAATCTTTCAGAAGGAAGTTAAAGTAGCATTTGTACTGGCTCGGCTAAGGTCTAACACATACAAAAATTGACATAAATATGCAGTCAATAATATTTCAGTAAATAAAAAAATCTCTTTCCGTCACCAATCCATTCATTCATTAAATAGCTGCGTGATACACATACTGTTAAGTGGTCTAATTTTTGTATGTTCGACTTCTGCCATAAAAATGAGTTTCAAAATTCCAAAACAAACGATTTTTCTTCATTGATGAGATCCTCGAAGTGACTCCGAAACCTCGTCGATAGTAATAACATCGAGTGATTAATCGAATCTCACCGTTTTTCTTGGAACATGGTCTAAAAAAAGTTTCAAAGTCACTCAATGAGGTTTTCAAAAGACTTAAAGTATAGACTTTCATCTCCATGCCATGATATTCGACATTTTCCACAGAAGTAAATTACAAAATTATCACCATCAAACTTTATTTAAAACGCAAATCTGGTTTTCAGCAAGTTTTAAAAAATCTCGGTTGTATAAAATGTATTGTAATAAATTGAAAAAATCAAGCTATGGGTATTTTATATTTACTTGACCAATAAGAATATCGATCGCACAATGAAACAAACAAGCCATTTCTTATCCTTCTTCCGAATTGTTAAAATAATAGGTACTGCACCTATTATTTCTTCGCTCTATCTCATAAAGGTATCAAGATCCACACTTCACTACAATAATTATGGTAATAAATGGATCTTTGTTTTTTGAAATATAATATCTGGGACTAATAAACCGACTTCATTTTTTTGTCTCGAATTGATATGTACATAAACCGAATTATATTATAAATTAAATTGAGAAACAATATATTTAATTCATGGGTGGAGTCAAGGGTAAAATTTAATCCTATCCTACTATAATTCAAATTCAAATTCAAATCGTTTATTCAGTAATTAGGCCCCTAAGGGCACTTTTACACGTCATTTTTTTACAATATTTTATCATCTAAAGGATTCTACCAGTGCTTCGGAAAAGCCCACTGACCTGAGAAGAAGCACCAAGAAACTCAGCGTAGGTCTTTTATTGTTATATTTTTTGTATATATATATATATTTTACAAATTGCAAGTAAAAATATAAATTCAATTATTACTTATGTCAAAAAAAAAAAAAACAAAACAATATATAACATATAAACAATCAAATTATAAAACATGAGTGAATCCGAGCAACTTAATCCCAAGCATTTGTATCCTCCAGATAATCGCAAATACGATAGTAAGCTTTTTTACAGAGGCGGTCTTTTATGGTGATTTTAAATTTTTTTATTGGTAGTTTTACAATATGCTTAGGAAGTTTATTGAAGAAGCGTACACATTGACCAACAAAAGTATTACTAATTTTATGGAGACGAGTAGCAATAATATTATAAACGCGAAACTTTGTATGTATGGATGTCGGGATGTATGGATGATTGTTACTCTTCCACGCAAAAACTACTTACCGGATTTCGATGAAATTTGGCACACGGGTAGATTATATCCTGGATTAACACATAGGCTACTTTTTTATCCCGGGAAATATAAAGCGGGACTTTTATCCCGGAAAAACTCATTCACGCGGGTGGAGCCGCGGACAAAAGCTAGTATTCATATAATTTGGAAAACTAAGAATTAACCATAACTGCTAATGAATGAATAAGTAATTTGGTACATTAAACATTACTAGAACTTTATAAATTGACATCTATTATAACAGTCTTGAATTACGAGTAGTGTTAAGAATGTTACAAGGCGTGAAACAATTAACACGATTCATAATTTTTACTCAGGATTGGTATCATTTTGTATTCTTTAGAGTAACGTGAAGTTACTTCACTACCATGATTTCTAGCTTGGCAAACTATGGGTTCACTAGCTGTTCTTCCCATAAGCATAAAATATCAGCAGACATAAACTATATTAAATAAATGAAAATAAATAAAAATATAAAGCACCGAACGAAGGAACGAATCTAAAAGGTCCATCTCGTATTCCACGATGAGTCTCAGTTTGAACAGTGATTCGTTACACTCGAACAAAGCGGGGAACTTGTAGGTTACTGAAGAGCTGGGAAGTTAAACAAAAACTGTTATACAGCCGGCGGACCGACAATAACTGTATCGGAAACTCGTGTAAATTTAGTTTTGTGCAGTTCCACTGTTCCTTTGTGCCGCGCTCTTGGAACGTTCTTTTGGGATTCTCTTTCTTATGATTCGATATCGTTTCTTGTTTATATTTTTGTCTACATGTGTAGAATAAATGTGTTGATATCCAAGGATTTTATCTTTGATAATTTAAAATCTAAACAATCTAATATTTTGATTTGGTTCTGTTTTCAAGTTATTCGTGCAAAATCGTCGGAATCAACTTCGATCAAACTTCGTAGTTTGAATATTGCATTGTTTCAGTTTCAGATAATACTATTCAACTAGATATGCTCATGACCTTGCCCAAGTGCAAATCTCTTGACATAAGATGCCACTGTTCTTTACCGGAACAAAAACCCTCATAATGCTGCGAGCCGTTCATCTAAATGTATTTAGCGATTTTACAAAACATCTTATACACATACAATATTCGTAGTAATATGAAGTTCTTTTCAGACAAAAGCCCATTACAGCGTTAACTTAAACAAGAGTTGCCACAATCGCGCTGCGACAATAGCAAAGAAACTCGCCGACACTGCACTCAAAACCGCATTTAAACGGTGTCATATAAACGTAATAACTTTTATTTCCTTATCTGCAATATTCAGAGAGAAAATTGTTTTCTATTTAGTTCTTCTTTTAGTTCAGACTATTTGAAATGAAATATGCAATTGCTTGTTAATGGTTATTTTGAAGAGTAATTTCAAAGCAATCCGAATTAATATTTTCTTTTACTAACTTCAAATCTTCAACAAACGCTATTAATCATTTCTGTGGATGTTAATCGCCGATGATGATAATTTAGACCGGGTTTTTTGAACTGTAGTTACAGTAATCCTCGGTGTTATTAAGCTGAACGCGCTCGGAGAGCTCCGAGTGCTCAAGGTGCTGCAAGCGCGTTCAACTTAATAAGACCCTGACAAAATGATAACTACAGTTGAAAAAACGGGGCCTATCAGTGGATAGTCAGTTGATGAGTAAATTGGTGATCACCAACGCTTATTTACACCCGCACTACGACATTGCTGAGCTTTGAAGTGGGTGAATGGCGTTCTTATTTTCATGATTAACGTTTTATCTTAATTTTCAGATAAATATGTGATTTAGAATAATATCGACTAAAATAACTGCCTCGGTGGCGTAGTTGTATTACGGTACGACTGCAAGGCTGAGGTCTCGGGTTCGATCCCCGGGTCGGGCAAAGTGATATTGGATTTTTCTATTCAGTATCAGCCCGGAATCTGGAATTTGTGCCCGATTAGCGATAGGCTCGCCCTCTATCACATCATGGGACGGAATACGCTTGGCGAAAAGTGGGTGCACTAGTTGCGCCTCTGCCTACCCCTTCGGGGATAAAAGGCGTGAGCATGCGTCAACTAAAATAAAAATGCATAATAGTTGTTTCTGATTTAATTAAACATACAGTTAGGATAAAAGTTTTGTAACGGTATTTGTAGCGTGCTAACCAGATATGAAAATCAGTCGAAATGTCAAACTAATAGTGGAAATGTCAGTTGGGTGTATAAAACGGCTGCCGTATCGATGTGCACTCTCATTGTGGCTCATTCCGACTCATTCTGCTCATTCGTGCTGAGTCTTAGTAGCAGTTCAGTAAGTTGATCATTGACTTTCATGCTGGTCGGTTAGTTGCTGATATCTTTGTAAAAGTATTTCTGTTAAATGTGTTTATGTAAAACCAGTGATATATGTGTTAATGTAAAAACAGAAATAAATCGTTTTTATTTAAATCAAAATGGCTTCTGTTTCTAACAATACAATAGAAAGTAAAAGATATGTTTACTTTGTTTGTGTTTCTCATGAAACAAAATAGTCACTTCGCAGCGCCAGACCAAGGAAAAATATTTTTTCTAGAACAATGTAAAGCTAGCGCATTAAACAGCAATGTAAAATTATAACTAGCTCCCGACCTCGTAATTAAACATAACACAAGTTAGCGAAACGGCCAAGTTACTAAATGGAGCATCATTTCTACTTCCAGTGATAATAAAAGGACAATAACGTGTCAGGTTAGGAAAGGCGCGCGTTATTAACTGTTAATTATGTTATAACCAGTGTAAGTTTGTATTCAAAAGTCCGTGTAGGATGTAACTATTTCTGCAGACAAGCAATTTGCTCGTCTCGTTATTGGGAATATATGTACTGAAATCATTCAAAAAAAAATTAGAATCAAGTATTCTTATGAGAACGTAAATAGCTGTTACTGTTCAAAGCGGACTAACAAGGGTAAAGTGCGAAGAAAAATAGCCAATTTGTTCCGATGCACAAAGATACATTGTACACGATATGATTTGGTTTTCAAAATCTGTTTTCTTTACATAAATCTATAGAGATCTCTTCTGTTAGATCCTCTTTTATCTATCTTTAACAAAGCACATGAGTTTTCCCTTTTCATGGGTAAGCAGCTATGTTTCGCATCCACTTTTCTCCAGTTACGTAATAGGGGCGGACCTATCACCATTTACACCAGCATATAATTTATCTATGTTTTACATCAACCAATTCAGATATATTACGTACTCTAAAAATAAAGATTTATTTTATTTATTTATTTGCACTTTATACAACTAATGTACAGGCGGACTTAATGCCGTAGGCATTCTCGTGCAGAGATAATCATGGTAGGTGCATCAAACGGTATATTAAAAATACAGTGTTTAACTTCATAAATAAGACATATAAACATAAATACAAGACACATACACAAACATTAATACATAATAAGTATAAAATATATATATAGGTACACATATGAGGAATAAAAATAAATAAGTATATAAAATACATACCATATAATATATAATATATTATAATTAAAGTGGTGACTCTTACGCTTCATTCAAAAGTAGTTGCCGAACTCTCACTTTGAACGCTAGCCGTGTGTTAGACGCCCTGATTTCGAGAGGGAGCGAATTCCATAGGATTTAAGTTTCATTCTAAAATGTTTTTCGACTCTGTAATCCTTAGCTACAAAATCATGAGCTTTTGTGTATGGCCAGTAACAGACAAGACTAATAAGATACGACTTGTATAAAAACATTTGCTAATACAAAAGAAAAAGGAACAAATAGATGTTCTAGTATCAGCTGGGTTAGTAAATCCTACAAAAACAGGGCGGTTGGTTAATTAAACAAGCTTGTCTGCTGACCTACATTTTGTTTAAGGTCCAACTTAATTGCCAGTGACAGGTGCTGTTCTTATTTAAGGTCCCATACCGAAAGGGTAGTACACCTCTTACTAGATCTACATAGTCTGACGCTTTGACTCCCAAGCGCTTCACCTTTTTAGCGGTTGCAGAAAGAGCTGAATTTTCTACAGAATAAAATGTATTATGGAAGATTTAAAAAATAAGATGTATAATAAAGAAGTACCAAAACCTCGGGTTGTAATTAGTTGTTTTTTTACAATATATGGGTAGACGAGCTAGCTGTCAGGTTGATGGTGAAAACTAATAGTCGCTCGTTCCGATGAAATTATTTTGAGAAATCCACATACCTCGACAGTCCGAGCTATTTGTAGATTGCAACCAATATAGTAGCAACTGAAATTTAACAAAAAATATCTCAGGCCGACATGGGCAGTTTAGTAAAATGCAATTTGATGAGTTATGGAATTTTGCTGTGGGGTGGTGCGGCTGCCATTAATACTGCTAGTTATTTGCTCTCCAAAAGCGAGCTATAAGATCCATAGGAGTACTCTCTAAGTTCTAAATATTCTCTAAGAGAAAAAATCAAGAAACAAATATAATGACAGTGGGGTCACAATGCATGAAAAATGAAATTGTCCGATTTCGGCCACGGCGGCCAATCTCAACGGAGATCAGCCAACTACGCAGGAGATAATTTATTATACAAATGTGTGCGCAATACACAGATGCGCTTGCTATTCTTTCACTCTCTTAGTCCGGTGAGACAGCAATCTGACATGACTGGGGAGAGATCAGCCGCAGGACCAACGGCTTTACGTGCTTTCCGACGCACGGGGTATCACGCCGCCAACTTCCTGACTCCGAGCTGCGACTGAGTAATTTTTAAGATGGAAAACCCCAGTCACAATGTTTTTGGCTGAACCTATGTGTTAATCCAGGACATGACCTACACGTTTGCCAAATTTCATCGAAATCCGTTCAGTAATTTTGGAGATGTGCAGTAACAAACAAACAGAAAAACTGATTGACAGAAAAGAATTACAAAAATCACTGATTTGTGTTCCATTACTCTTCTTTAGTCATCCCCTTTCTATGTTGCCACATTTCTTTAAATGTACAGACACACCGGTTCTACTGCTTTATTATAATATGTATACTTAGATTTCAGAATACATAGAGGAGAAAAAGGGCTGGGATTAAGTATTTTCGTGTAATTTTCTTTGGAATTATGTCATTAGTCTCAATAAAGTTTCCTTTCTTCTAATCTGTGAGCGGCTTGGGTATGACATAGTTACGAGCCCTAATTGTCTGTACCTGCGGCGGCGTCGGTTGCCGGGTCGGATCGGACACTTCCCTGTAATATGGTTGAGCAGGTCGATGACTGGCACATGCGCCACACTCGTGAACGGGTGCTGCTTGTGTGGACTGTTCTGCCCTTTTCGCTTACCATGTCAAAGTATTAGGGGTATATCTTAAAGAATTTCAGATCAAATTATTTCATGATTCCTAAGAGGGCTGTGCACTCGTATGGGAATTTATAATTTAATATCTATATTGCGAGTATATAAATAAACTGCTATAGACAAAATAAACAATTACTTAATTGTATTTTTTTTTCTTGTATCATGCATTTTACTTTATACCTTGAACTGATTTTGAAAAGAGTAACACTAGAGTTTCTTGCCCCTTCTTCTTTGGTGAGAACTGCTTTCCGAACTGGTGGTGGAATTAATAATGACGGAATATAAGTGACGTATAACATTTTATGGCTTCGAATAAAATTATTTCATTTTAATGTATTTTTTTTCCTATCTGGCTCTAAAAGTAATTAATATTCAAAGTTCTGAGTGCTGTCACATCTTGACACTTACCATCAAACAAACGATTTACGTTTCAGTACTTACGTTTCAGTATCGTATTGTTATTGATGTAGGACCTATTCAGTTATACAATAAAGAGCAGTTCTAATGACCCTTTGTCAATATAAAAATATATCATAACTCGCAGGCCTTAAGTGTCCTGGAACAGTACACCAAATCATTATGGCAATATGAAATACGCTCTACTCCAAGAGAAATATAAGGAAGAATAAATATTAATTGTACATGTGCCGCCGTATCGATTTGAACGTAATATGTTGGATAGAGAAAACATTTTTAATATCTGACTATTAGTCCCTAATGTGAGGAACCGAAATCCTTGAGAGTATTCTTTTCATATCCCAGCATAAATTGAGCTAATGCGAGTGGAATAACCACTGTCATGAAAAATTGATTCAAGAGTGTCAAGTTCACTCAGCCGACTTCTACCCAGTAACAGAGGGCATACTTAATTCTAAAGACTGTTGTATGACCATTCGAATTACATAATAAAATACCGAAAAGCTTACCAGAACTGCCTTTTATCCTATTTATTAAGAAATCAAAGAAATGGCTCATAGATAAATGTTTCTATACAATCCAAGATTTTTTGTCATGTAAAAATAAATAACAATAATGTAATAACACAAAGTAGATGGGAGAAGGCCACGTGGACGCAGACCAATACGTTGGTCTGACCAGATCCGCACCGCTCTTGACTCTACAGTTCCCAGCGCTCTCCGCACCGCATGTGACAGATACGAATGGAGAAAGCTCGTTCGAGAGAAAATGATACAGAAGGGGGGTCGCGACCCTCAGTACTGAGGAACACGACAAGAAGAGAATGTAATAACACTCAGATAAATCTTTTATACTTATAAAATTTATATAATACTAGCTGACCCCGCAAACGTTGTTTTGCCATCAGTTACCGACCAGGGTTAAAAGTTATTAAAAAAAATAGGGGTTGATCGTAGAAAGGTAAAAATTTTGGGTTGTATGTATTTTTGAATGCTGTATCTAGCTGACCCGGCGAACTTCGTACCGCCTAGCAGTCGATTCTTTAAATATTATTTTTTATACTTATTCTGCTATTCGGTCAGCTAGTAAGTAAAAAAAGAAAAAAGAAAGATAATAAGTCAACAATTACATTATGTCAAAAAATAAAAATTATAAAACACCTAAAATTGTTTTAATAGTCACTAAAAATCACAATGAAAATTACAATTTCAGATTTAATTTTAGATTTACTAACGTCACTCAATTGTTTTGTCTTCCCGGAACCTCTCCACTAACACTTAAACTTTATGGTATGGTATTAAAGTTCAAATTGACTCTACATTTTAGTTAGAAAACGTGTGTATGGGAAGAAGAAAAGGGCTGTTTTTAGGGTTTTCCCGGCAATTATTCGAATGTTTCTCGCCGTAAAAACCATCCTTGGACTTCAACGAAAATTTAAAAAAAAGAATTGGCCAAATTGGTCCAGGCGTTGTTGAGTTACGCGCTTACCAACACATTTTGCGATTCATTTTTATATTATAGATATTACTGCAAATTGTAAGGTGCGCATTACCTAGACCGGCCCTAGACAGAAATTAGAAAAAAAAAATATACAATGAATAAGATGCTACATTTATATTTCAGACAAGTTATGTACATAGATAAAAAATATGTTATTGTTATTATAAAAAAGGGTTTATATTAATTATTGTACGTAAATAGTAGAGACCTATAAAATGTTTGCATGCCGCTGGAGTGGAGACCGCGTTTAGGTAAACGTAGTGTAGGACGCCCTGCTGCACGATGGACAGACGACTTGAAAAAGGCGGCGGGTAGCGGATGGATGCGGGCTGCTCAAGACCGGGATGGTTGGCGTTCACTTGGGGAGGCCTACGTTCAGCAGTGGACGGCGACAGGCTGATTGATTGATTGATTGATGCCGCTGAAACGGTAAAACATGATGCACATATTATGTATAATAGATTTATATATGTTTAACAGCTTTGTTACATACCGTGTTTATAGCAAAATAAATTGTTTTGATTTGACTTTGTACCGTTGAATTTTTGTCATCGTCATCAGCCACATGCAGTCCACTACTGAACATAGGCCTACACAAAAAAATTCGAGACGAACTTTTTAAAAGCGGCCTACATCCAGCGTATTCTACCTTGCATGTGAACGTCAAAATACTGAGCTTGCCAGTATACGTGATCAAATGCAACAATATTAATCGTATCTAATTTGAAGATCTTCTTATATCATCTCCAAAGATTCCGTTTATTATAGACCAGGTAATGAGACTATCCCACCCTCACACCCACCACTGCAACTCCTGTAAGCCAGGATCGACAGTGGCACGCATTTTATGACACCAAACAGTGAAGCTCGGCGAGTCTCAGGGAATACTATATAATTATTTTTAACCCGTAACGAAATTAATCAAATAGAAGGATAGGGAGGAGTTAGAACAATATTTTTCCACTTCCCTCGAAGCAAAGCGGTAGAGAAAGTTATGAACTACAAGGGGTATTTTTAAACCTCAATTAAGAGACATTTACAAATGGTTCTGCCAGATGTAAATCACGACGGATAAATTTGAAAGGATAGGCTAGGTAACTGTTTAAAAGACAAACAACAACGCAAAAAAGTACTAACGTAATCTGTAATTCAAAATAACATTAGTAAACAGTGGTAACTCCTCCGGGCTCAATCCTGAGGGTCGCACAATCACTATTATTGTCCAGGAACCATCGACAAAGGTAGGGTTCGAACACAGTATTAGTGCCGGCAAGTAACGAAACATAGACACTCGATACTGAGTGGTAAAATAGTGGATACTATCGAGTATATACTAATATATTTGAATGTATGCTCAATGATTTCTATTCGATTTATTTGAAAATACTGCGTATTGATGAAATAACATTGCAGTTTTTTTTTGCAACAGTCACTCTATACGAACCATTGAATCCGATAATAGTTTATTCAGGAAAGGATTTAAAAACGGGTATCCTTTTGGATTTATAAAATGCATCGAATATATAAACTATAAAAAAATTGTTTGATAAATTATTTCCATTTAGTTTTTCCTTTCCTTGAATATGATATACGTATCGGTATTTTTTAAATATCGATTTGGATTATTATAATATAGAACTCAATATCGATAGTCGAAGTACAAACTACCCTACATAGGTAACTTGTCGACCATTTGTATAATGCTATCCATTCGGGGCTCTCACAAAAGGATTCGGAACCAATTCGATGCTTATTTCAATTTTAAATAAACCAACGGGAATGTACGTACAAACGGGTACTTACGCGAGGATAGAAACCCACGTAGAAATAACAATCGTATTTTGGGTATGGTAGGACTGTTGACTTGTTGGTTCCGTGTAATAACAAGGATATTGAGTCTGAATAGTTGTTTGGGAAAGTAATCATTACTGTTTATTAAAACCATAACATCAGCTGAATTGTGGAGCTTTACAGAACTTTAAAAAGTGAAAATATTATATTTTAGCGGCTAGCAACCTCACGCCATAGAATTATCCTGTGGTAATACGAAACGACTAGTCCGTTTAACATTCTGCTTCAAAACTGATGATACAAGATCTACTACTGCCATCATCGTCATCAACCACATTAAGTTCACTATTGAACATAGGCCTCCCCTAGAGATTGCCAGATGGACCTGTTGAAAGCGGCCTGCATCCAGCGTGTCTAATATTCATCAACGGATTCATTATAAAAGAGTATTGCAAAATACGAGAGCAATAAACGGTACTTATCAACGTTTCGTTTGAATAGATTTATATATTGTATTTTTTTCTTTTGTTCTCGTTTATTTGTGTTTCTTAATAAAGCAATAGAGAATTATTGAAATTAAACTATTATAACGGATTTTATAGCGGTTTTTAATTTTATTTTCTCCCGACGTTTCGAAGGCTTTGCAGCACTTTGTGGTCACGGGGCGGACTGAGGTGTTGACTGACCAACGATAAAATCCGTTATAATAGTTTAATTTCAATGTCTAACATTCGCGTAAACGTAAGGAATTATTATAATAGAAAATTATGTAACATTAGCAAGAACTTCCTTAAATGTTATCAAAATTTACACAATTCTGAATTGCCATAGGTTATGAAATTTGATGATGGGGGTAAGAAATAGCAAAGCGTGGACACTATGTATTCTAGTTGAACCTTCAATGCTGCCTATTCAACATATACAGGGTTAAAATACGTAAGACCAGGCAGTATGGTCGAAAGACTATAGCCTGTCCTCTGGACGAACAAAAAAAAATAAAAATATACAGGGTTATTTTGACATTGGTTAATATATGAAACCACATACTCGTCTTTGCCTTTGCTAATGCCAAATATCATCCATGAAAACTAACCCCCGACATAAAAAATCTCTAAGAAATAAAATAATAAAAGTGTCTTTGTGGTGTAAGTACCTAGTAATATTTTGACTCAAGCGTCGTCGCGTCGGGGGACCGCTAAAGAATTATTTTCATCTCCCTGGTCTGGAGTTCGGTCCCTCGACGTGAAAACGCTTGGTTCAAAATATTACCAGGTACTAAAACGACAAAGACACTTTTACTATTTTAGTTTTTAGAGATTTTTTTGTGTCGGGGTTTATTTTAATTTTAATATAATTTTTATTTCAAACTTTTTAAATTACTTTATTCTCCATTATGGGGCTTTGATAATCAACTATCTAACACCTACTCGTTGAGACAATCAATATGAGCCCAAACACGCTATAACTGCTATAAGTTGCTAAGGAGTTGGGTATCCCACAGACTACCTAATGCTGCAGCATCCGCACATGTTTAAAAATATTGCCAAATTCACAGTACACCAAATTTAACTTCAATCGGGCTTTTTAAATTGGAAATGAGCTAATAATCTTCAAAGGCCTGAACAGATCTTCATAAATTATAGCTAAGAACCATTGCGATCACATCAGCTTTCTAACAAAAAAAACCGCGTCATAATTGGTCCATTCGTTTGAGAGCTGCGATGCCACAGACAGACATACAGATACACAGATACACACCCTAAACTTATAACGCCCCTCTTTTTTGTCGGGGGTTAAAAACGATTATTTTCACCATAAATATCAATTTTACTTTCCTGATATTTTTATAATCTTGTAGTTTAGTGCGAATATGGTGTGTGCATATTTTTTCAGACTGAAAGTGTAATGTTGCCGCTGCGACGAATTCTCTTAGAGTAGTAGTAGTGGCATTAGGGCGTGTAAACTTAGTTACTTTTTATTGATATTTATTTTGTTCGAAACATACACTTTTTTATTTTACACCTATGGTTAAAATAACTTAATGGAAAGTATTATTTTCAAGGAGATAAATATCTCGTTTCATTAAGTAACGCGATGTCACAATGACCCGGTATATTATACACTATTCTACGGTACGTTATATCAAAATGAAAAATTCGAAATTCCATCTGCTAATGCACATTTGGCATAGATTTTGTAAACGTTTGCGGACCCCCAAAAAGGTCTCCAAGTTTACTTATTGATACAATTTTCATTTCACCCTTACGTCTGTGATATTATTATTGTGGGAACGAAAAATAAAAGCTAGGCTTTGTGATCTCAGTCCTTTTGTCCCGGTTTATTTATGTTTTGCTTTGATGTCGATGGCTCTACGATCTGATGACCTTTGCCTTTGATATTACGTGGTTAGCTGAATTTAATTTATGTCTTTTTTTGTTGACTTCAAGGTAATGTTGTAGAATATAGACCGTGAGTAGATTTCATAATATTTATATGTCACTAGGTATATCCCGCGGCTTCACCCGCGTGAAAAACCTGTCCTGCTACAAAATTTCCTAAAACACAATACGACACGGTAGGTTAGCTAGGCTAGGACCTTTTTATCCTCGCCGGCGAGGACCGTGGCGTTTCCTTTCCTCGTAACGTAAAGATACTCCTTCCCTTTCTTTTATATCAGCTCCACTTCTCCTTACCTAGCCCTATTCCCGTCCCCAATGTCCGTGTCCTCTGTACCTATCAGCCCGTGCTGGTTGTTCATTATTTAATCTAGGTACTTTAAATTATTTAATTGGTATATGTACCTTTGTTATTGTCTCTACCTTGTCATGACTTGTCATAAGTGCTTTTTTATAAGCCTACTTGATCAATAAATGATTTTATAAATTTATTTATTTTACACGACGCCAGCGACATTTACTTTAAGAATCAAATTAAAAACATACATTATTTCCCACGTTAGAACATTAACGGTATACTAAACGATTATGGTTTAAATTTACAAAGTAACTGTCACTATTGGTTCTAAACAATGATGTGTTTTTCGAATTTCGAAGTTTATGGGTATCAACTGAACATCGATAATGAGAACGTAACGGAGGGCAAGCCCAACTGCAAATATAATATTAATACTACCAGTTTTTCGAAATAACAAAACAAAGTACAGAACCCATCACTGTCATGAGAGCACTGACCACACAATACATACACTACGGGAATGCTTAATTAATAAATATTATATTTCTTTCACTATGCCATATTTTTTATAAACTTTTATACTAATATGTAACAAAAACAAAAGTAGAAAATAACATTCTCACTTAATGATCCGATAAATTTAATTATTTCCAGACATTTTACACTCAAATACAGTTACAAATAAACAGGGATGAGCGCAAGAATTCTCTCGCGTACTCCGTGTCAAGATTCTTGGCGGAGCAATGCCTGTGACCGTTTCCTTCGCAGATATTTCTCATTACTTTTACAGGTGTGTTGGGAGCCGAGTAGTGAGTAAGTTCTTTTTATTGAAATTACACACACATACTCACGCCTTTTTTTATCCCCGAAGGGGTAGGCAGACGCGCAAATAAGTGAAACCACTTTTCGCCATGCGTATTCCGTCCCATGATGTGATAGGAGACGAGCCTATCGACATATCTGGCACAAATTCCAGACTCCGGGCGGATTTTTTTTTCCAGAAAAATCCAATATCACTACGCCCGACCCGGGGATCGAACCCGAGACCTCAGAATTGCAGTCGTACCGTAATACAACTACGCCACCGAGCCAGTCGTTATTGAAATTAATCTACTATAACGTATTTTATCGCGGTTTTTTATTTATTTTTCTCCCGACGTTTCGAAGGGTTGCAGCACTTTGTGGTCACGAGGCGGATAAGCTTTTTTTATTTGAACGGGATGTTTCTGGATTTATCTTTAGTGATTTTGATGTGTCTGACGTAAATGAAAGTATTAGATGTTTTCTTTATGTTTCTATATAACTCTCTTGCATATTTTGTGATATCTTGAGATAATGACTGTCCACGACCATCTGTAGTTAAATAATAGTGTTTAACTTAAATACGGTAAAGCTATAGTTAGCTAAATTACCAGTAAGTTCAATGAAGTCGAAAATATTCATAGATGACAGATTTATCTGCCTGATACCGATAAGTAAATAAAAAATGCATCTTAATACGTTTTCCTCATATTTCTTCAAACAAATAGTATGCTACAACATTTCCCATACCCCTTAAATTTAATTTTACTTTGTTGCTACTGTTTTCCTCACACTATGTTTGCGTATAGATTTTTATTGGACTACGCGGTGAGTCTTCACGCAGACCAATTTTGTTTTCATTTGCGACTGTAATAAGACGCACATACCTATATATATTATACACACCTACGACTAAGGTTTATATTTCCATCGCCAGAGTCTGATAAGGTATCAAAGTTTAAAGCTACAAAGAAAAGTATACAGGCACTGTTATTTCGTAGACGCATCCTCATAGCCAGTGCAGGTCCCGTAGGTATTACAATATGACGTTCTCCATATTATGTAATGTCTCTTCTGTTTTTAGGGCTCCGTACCTCTAAAGGAAAATAGAAATCCTTATGAAATCACTTTGTTGTCCATCTGCCTGTTTGTCTGTCAAGACTCTTCGTCTCTTTCAGCTGTGAAAAAATCAAACTTGTCAGTCAGCACGATCAAAAGACAACCGTTTATGTCACATATTTTTGCGATTTCGCAAGGGAATCAAAACCTATAGGATACTTCTCGTTGAACTAGAATCATGAAAGTTGGCAAGAAGCAATGTCTTACAGCACATGTAAAGGAACACATCTGAAAACCGTAAATATGTACTTTAATAAAAAAAAAAGTGTGTGTGTACTTATGTACACGCGTTAGAAGTTATACTTCTTTGGCGTAACAAGATAAAAATCTTTTTAAATAACGCGCCAAAAGAAGTATAACTTCAATATCTTTCGCCTTATTCTACGTTCAAAATTCAAAACTAAAATGTTGACTAGGTATAGCTAACTTCAGGGTGTCGGTTTTTCGTGACGGTGCGCGCGCGCATCGTAAAAAATTACTCTAATAATTTTTCCCTAACGCGCCAAAAGAAGTATAACTTCAAAAAGTCAATTTACTATTACAACCTTTTTAATTTTTTAATAAATTTTGGCGAACTATTGAACTTATAAACTTAGATAAAAGTTACCTACAGATTAGATAGATACAACTTACTTACAGAGAACATGACACACTTTCTCAACAACTAAGGTCCTTAAGCCATTTTCTTTTTATTTTGTGTATCCTATCATTTATCAATCAGGTTTATCGGTGCCATCTTGTGACCGACTTGAAAAAGGCTTTTGTATTAAAAGTATTGTTCATAGGATCGGTTATCGGATCCAATGTCGCCGACCTTCGTCACAGGGTCAAGTGACCTCACGAACGTACCAAGGACCGTTGTTCTGAAAACATTTAATTTCATTGATTAAAATGAAATTTTCCCAGAGACACGGTCTCAATCGATTGTAAATTCAATTTGGTAGACTTGGAATTCAATAAGGACGTTTTTGGAATGAGTCGCTTCTATGGACGGGGAATTAATCAGTTTATTCTTGAAAGTACCTGTATTGATAAAGTGAATTAAGTTTATATTATAATACCTATTTTCTTTCATTATTGGTTCCATAAGATTGTCGGTCGCTCGTGTCATCTTGTAACCTATTACTTATGTATGTAATTACAAGCTTTTGCCCGCGGCTCCACCCGCGTGAATGGGTTGTCCCGGGATAAAAGACCCGCTTTATATTTTCCCGGGATAAAGTTGCCTATGTTAATCCAGGGCATAATCTACCCGTGTGTCAAATTTCATCGAAATCCGTTCTGTAGTTTTTGCGTGAAAGAGCAACAAACATCCATACATCCATACTTACAAACTTTCCCGTTTATAATATTAGTAGGATTCCACTCAGCCGTGTACAAACGTATTAGGTTGATTGAAGGACATATTTATAAGAAAGTTACTAAAAAAAAAAAGTTAAGATAAAATTCACACTATCTTATAAGTATAACATTATTTCAAGTCGGTCTAGGTAATATGACGCTGCTAGCCTAAATCGGCCAACCCAGATAACACTGTGCGAATAACCCACGGAATATTCTATGATAATATTATAACATATGATGTATTTATGGAACTATGCTACCTAGTTTTCCTTTTTTTGTAGGGAAAAAGGAATTACTACTACCTCCCAGCTGTAGGGGCAACTGCGTGATAATGTTAGGGTCATAGATCTAATGCTGAATCCTAAGTATGCAGTTCCAATGTGGAGGCAGTGCAACACTCTTTACCAAACATGTGCACAAACTATTTTGCTTAATTTTTACGACCACCTGCCTGTCATCAATACTATAGGAGGTACTACCCTACTCAACCTGAAAATGGAATCCAGGTCCTCCCGGTTTATATCGCACACTCTCATTATCACTAAGAGACGACGACAAACTATCTTCAAAATTAAGCCACGCTATTATCTTAACCACATCGATAGCAGTCACCTTATTCTCTAAAGACAGTGTTACCCATAACGCGGCCGCGTTACGTTAACTTCGTGTAATTAGCGTTAAATGGTATTCTGTATGCCAATTTCCATATTGATAAACGCGATGAGTTACGTTACGCGCTTGTTAAGAGCGGTGAAAATAACGTGTTTCAAAGAGAATAAGGGGGCTGATTAGTAATCAACAAACGCGTCGAAATTTCCTCCTTTACACGAAATCTCGTCAAATGTTAGTAAATTTTCGAGAACACGTGGTAAAGCGTGTCGATAATACTCCAATTTCGCTTCTCATCAGCCGGCACGTGACGTGCTTAAGGCCCCCCCTCCATTACAAATTCTGATATACGGCCATAAGGAAATTGGACTGCGGTATGGAGAAATGCCTTTAACTTAATTAACGTATCGGATATCAAGAAATAGAAATTTGATCGTGAGTTTATTCTTTTGTGAGCAAAAGGTGGTGAGCTAGCCAAGTCAGGCTCAGGCAAGGTATACTTATTTATCGAATCCTATGGAGTCGTATAGGATCACGTGTCTTGAGAGGAACGAAGGGAGGCTTTCGCCCAATATTACTTTACGGATTACACAATACCTTAAATATATTGTGCTAACCCATTAGCGAATTTAATACGAATGAGCTCGATCAGGTTGAGTTTCATTATCATAATGATACTAAAAATGGACAACAAAATTTGCTTTCTTCAATCAGCAATCTATTGTAAGGCTAAAAAAACTAATTCTGAAACCCATTATTTTCGTTCATTTTTTTCACATTGTACATGTATATATCGACGCTTGAAAGGCAATCATATCTAAGCGACAAAAATACCTAAAATGAGTTATATACATATTTGGAATCGCCAGATTTTTCTGCGTCGATTGATCCGGGTTTCGTAGCTCTAGGACAACTTTTTTGGCGGTTAGATACTAGATGATTCCGGTAAATTTCACTTTTTTTTTCTCACTTACCGCCAATATTTTTACGACTTTTTGGATTTACAGTAGTTGGTATGCTTACGGAAATTGATTTTGAACTTAGTGTGTTTTACATGAAATCATGATATTACTGTTTTGCATTAATATATGTTTACTTGAAAAAAAAACTGCTCGCTCTTTAATTAGCTGTTTATTACCTACACAAAAAATTATAACTTTGGCATAGATATAATTTTACCTGGATCCATACTCTCCATATTTATGTGCTTAGATATTTTCAGCTTAATAAAATATTTTGTTAATAGTACATTTATAAAATTTTACCTAAAATAAAATAAATAATTATTAGTCGGTTAGATAATTTTACCTGAATAATATAAGTTCTATTTTTTATACTTAGATATTTTTACTTAACAACCTTTAACTTCAGTCATGTTGCATAGATAATTTTACCGGGTATGTTCAGGTGGTTATACTTATTGCTAAGAGATATTTACCTGTTCATAATAAAGTAAATACACCCGCTTGCGAACCACCTAGTGTTTTGAAAGTGTCATTTGTACATGCGCGCGATCGTGTACAGCGCGTATCGGTTGTCGCTAAGAGAGGACAGCCGTCCGACGTTTTTATGATTTTGCCTCAATTTTACGTAGATATGGTGAGTTTTTTTTACAAATAAATAGACTTTTATAATTTTAATAACGTTTATTTATATAATAAATATGTTTATGTTGCATTATTATGTATTACAATATGTTAATAATAATTTAATTCCAATTTTACCTATTCTCTCCGTATACTTTTTTGCCGGTTGAGGCTAATCCTGACCTACCCTTTTTGGAGATAATTTATTTGATAAATGCACGCTCTCGTTGGGTGCCCTCTTCCAGCCGTACCATCCACATTAGCTGGAAAGCTTACGAAAGGTATTTAACCTTTGGTGACCTGTCTTGAATCCATCCTCTCCACGTGCCCAGACCTCTTTCTATCACAACCACTTTTATCTCGATCACATTAATTTTCATTCCCTTCTCTTTTAAGACATCATTCACATAATTTTTCGTGCCTTGCAGCTCTCCCATCGATGTTCTCGTACAGAGACTTCAAAGTCCTCACCAGGTGACTCTCAATCCCATATATTAAAGACAATGTTAACAACAGTTCATTCCTCAGCATACGATCATAAGCCTTTTCCAAGTTTACGAAGGTATAAAAGACTTTTTTGGACTTAGCCAAATGTTAAAAATAACATATTAAAAAGTAGCCATACTTTTCATCGCATTCACTATTCCATTTTCCGTAATCTCATTATTACCCTCGTTTTGAGAGTAAGCCAGGTCTATAGCCTCTTAACCACCTGCTACATCCCCATCGCCTCATTTAAAAAGTCTTTTGAAGTAGGACTTCCAAGCAATACTTCCCTTTTATTTCTAAACATCCTTCCATCTTCATTTCTGATGACTCCTATCTTTGATGTCCCCGACTCTCCCCTGATCTACCATATTTGTTTTCAGAATAGTGAAAGGTTCGCTTTGGATTCACGAGAAGGTTTGTGGTCTACTTCCTTTTTCTTTCTTTTGCTCAACTATTTCCTGAACTCTCTTTTTCATTTTGGTATAAAATATACACACTTACTTGTCTTTGCGAAGTAAGTGAATGATGAAAAACCTTTGTGGGCGACGTATGTCAACATCGTAGAATGTGGTGCTCAATAGTCTTTGTCTACCCCTATGGGTTAAGGGCGTGGGTGTGTACGTAAGTATGTGCTTTCAGCAAAAATAAATTTAGAGAGAAAATTACGAGTTTCCAACACAATGAATAAATTATAATATTATTGCTTTCGAGTTATGCTTACACAGAGATATTTAAGCAAGCCGTTGTAAATGTTCAGATAAGGCAATGTTGTATGTCCTTCCGCTCATCGTATATTTGAGGCGAGAAACTCCCTCCAAAGAAATAAGTGTTGGCTATTAACAAATTCTATATCATTATGCTATATTTTGGATGTAAGTATGTTTATCTAACAATAAAATGTTGATTATTATTAAAATTTACTGATTATTAAATATTTCAATGTTTGTAGGAATAACAAGATTTACAATATTATGCACGTATTTATGTTTTTCCACGATCGTGTGACCCAGTAATTTAGCTATAGATATTTTTACTTGATTTTATTAATATGTTTAGATATCCTTATATGATTTTTACCAACTGCGCATTTTAAAATATTTGTATTTCATTAAATTTACTTGTTACGGTATTCATAAGATGATCCATTTAGATGATTTTACCTGTTTGTAAATTTAGGTAATTTTTAACTAAGCGACGTTAACTTTTTAATTTACAATCATCAGGGCTGTTAATTTAACTCAAAAAACGTCAAAAATTAAGGGGTTCCTAAAACAGTTACAATTATTTTTATGCAGCAAATGGTTAATTAGTTATGATTTTTTTTGTCAAAATCAAAACTTTAAAACGCTCTACTGAAAAATTTGCTAAATGTCGCTTAGATATTATTGCCTTTCAAGCGTCGATATATATCCCTTCCTAACCGATTTCGGCCACGGCGGCCAATCTCAACGGAGATCAGCCAGGTACGCAGGAGATATTATAGTGCACAAGTGTGTGCGCAATACACAAGTGCACTCGCTATTCCTTCACTCTCATAGTCCGGTGAGACGGCAATCCGACATGACCGGAGAGAGATCAGGCGCAGGACCAACGGCTTTACGTGCTTTCCGAGGCACGGGGGTATCACACCGCCAACTTCCTGACTCCGAGCTGCGACTGAGTAATTTTTAAGATGGAAAAACCCAGTCACAATGTTTTTTTTTGGCTCGACCCGGGATTCGAACCCAGGACCTCAGCGCGCAAATTGTACTCGTAACGTGTACGCAATATAACTACGCCACCAAGGCAGTCAATTGTACATGTACATGGTACATGGACGGAAGTGGTATCTATCCAGGGTCTCATTTATTCATTCGACCTTCAGTTATACGAAAATTTTAACCGTGTTTTAAATAAGGTCTGAAGGTCTTTTTATATTCCTACTCAAGGTTTATTCTGCAACGTGACAACACAATTGTACTTGAGAAAGGTCACGGTTCTAGCATGCTTATCCCTAGGTCTTGTTTAAAGAATGTTCAGATTTTAGGTTAAGTATTTTACGTAATAATATGATACATTTTTCTTAAGTGATACATACATAATAATATAACAACATGAAATTACTGGGCTATCAATTAATTATTATTAAATTTAAAATCTTATTTCCCAGGGTGACAAATCCAGTAAAATACTATGTAGTTGTATAATTAAACTTCAGGGTGGTATTGGACTTTTTATCGACAGTTCTTCACCAACTCGCCATTCAGTTGAGAAAAATATCAAAATTATAGGTACTCGCTTCAAAAACAGAAGCTAACCTCAACAAATATTTATGCAATACAATCCTCAAAGATCTGGAAGCAAACAGACTGCTAATTCGTATCGCTTAAGGTTTCCTTCTTATTGTGTTTTGCAAAAATGCAGCTTAATTAAAGGGAAAGTAGTTCTATTTTCATTAAAGTGGTAAACAACGCCAGCGAACGGAACGGCTGCAACGCTGGCTAATTAGCTGACATTACACGCTCAGTCGGTGAGCCTTGGCTATGGAGATTTTGTTTTATACCGTTTTTATTTTGTCACTAGGTATTGCTCGCCACTCCGCTCGTGTGAACGACTTTTCCTGCATAAAAACTACCCCTATATGTCCATCTAGGATATAGTCTTAAAAGTAGCTTTCCATACTATATTGTTAAAATATGTATGAAAGAGACGAGACAATATCTATTAAGCAGAAACAACTAACGCACTAACGCTTAGCCGAGCTTATATATCTTTTAAATTGGCGACACAAATTCCAATTCGTGGCAACGCAGGTGTATTTTTCTTGATCAAAAAACTCGCATTGGTACGCTCGGTTGTTTCCTACCTGGAAATCAAAACCAAAATCCTCACAGTTTACAAATCAAATGCACTACCGCTACATCAATGAGATTAATGTAAATAAAAGTATCTAGTAAAAAACAGTGTTAAAGCTACCAAATATAGGAAATACTCTACTCATATAACAGTACTCATATTCCGTTGTGAAAATTGGACTCCAGGGCGACGTGCAAGTGAGAAGTTTTAATAAAATTCGCAACGATATTAAAAAACTTCTCTTGTTTATGTCACACAAAAAATGTGATTATACTCTGCATATACTTTTAAAAGTTATAAAATTAGAATATATTTGATAGCTTCCATCGTACAATGGACAGTAAGCTAGCTGGGAAAGTAGGAGTTGCAGATTCCGGCACTTGAACGGATTATCGTAACCCGAATATACTTGTTCTCTAACTGGATATAGTATAGACAATATCTTAAAACTTTGGGCCAATTGCATCGTTTGCTGATAAATGCTACTCGTCACATAAACGTATAAGTCGACCAAATAGAAAATTTGCACTATAATCTATGTTTCCAAATAAATGGTAATAATATGAGTACTATCTAAATTGGCTGTTTAATACGATAACTAACAGATAAAGTTTACTTGAAACCTGTGAAACAGATCCAAAATAAAATTCTTTGCGTTATTTGAACCTTAATTCACTTCGGATTTCAATAATGTTTCGGAAGTGTTTATTACTTACCACCGCCTCGGTGGCGTAGTTGTATTTCAATACGACTGGTATGCTGAGGTCTCGGGTTCGATCCCCGGGTCGGGCAAAGTGGTATTGGATTTTTCTATTCAGTATCAGCCCGGAGTCTGGAATTTGTGCCCGATATGGCGATAGCACATCATGGGACGGAATACGCACAGCGAACAGTGGGTGCACTAGTTGCGCCTCTGCCTACCCCTTCGGGGATAAAAGGCGTGAGTATGTGTATGTGTTATTACTTACCATCAAGTAACTCACTTGCTTGTTTTTAGGTTCACCACATCTCTTCAAAACTGTAAATGTGTCAATTGCCGCTTTAAAATACCCTCATCTGGTTTTCTTGAATCTCTTTTCTGTTCATTCTCGGAAAAGCAATAACAGATTTTAATTTTAATTATGATATTTTTTGTTCGTCAGTGTGGACAGTGTGGATTCCGGTATTTTATAATGTTTTATAAATTTTCTATGCAACGTTTAGTTTCTCAAATGTTTTTCTCAATTGCTGATACATTATTAAAACCATTATACAGCGTGTACAGTAAATGGCGGACCAACTAAAACAGGTCGATAGAGAATGTCAACATGAATCGAATTAGCACCATGTAGGTTTCCCGATATTAAGTAAAGTAATTTAAATTTTTATGATAATATTTTGATGAATGTAACTTTACCAATATTTTTCGTATTTTCAACTAAGGTATTAAGTCTACCGCTGTTTGGTTTGACTCAGACAACACGTACAGTAGGTCTTCCGAATGATCATACCATTAATTAAAATCATGATATCTTTCTCAAGTTACTTTTTAAAGATTATAAAAAACTACTAATTGAGAATTAGCCCTCTCATTTTACTCAAAACTCTACTGGAAATTTTCAAGACCAGAAATCTTAACTTGCTTTACTAATATGACTAAAACCCCTCAAATTAATTTAGATTTATCTCTGCACTGCATTAGGACTAAGAATACAATATAAAGAAGCGGAGAGGAAAATAAGCCGGCTAGGTAAAAAGGACACACGTCTCTGATTTTCTTGTGCAGGCGTGGCAAAGTGACACTTAGCCTGGTAAGTACGTTCAAGAAATCACGACTAAATGTTGCGACTCTAGGCAATCAGTTAGCGATCTGTGTATTCAAAAATTTATTAAAATTAAATTGCGTATCGAGACTTGGGGTTGGAAATTGCGTAAATACCCTACAGAAATAACATCAACATATTCATATCCTCACTCACGTGAATTTCGTTTGACCGCCGATGCGCGATCACACCACCCATAAAATTGTGTGATATACCAACCGTGCGAATTTAATAAGCCAGCATAACACACGAATTCCAACTTTATTGTTTCCACCAGTTTTTTGCGATCGCTGCTTTAATGACTGTTTTGAATTAACAAGCCATTTCGAGGGATATTTAATTTGGTCATATTATTGGCTTATGCTGTAATGGAAAAGTTAATCAGATAATGCATTATTTATCGCCTCGTTAGTATTTGGGATGTGAAAGCCGACACTGATTCTCTGGACAAACAATCAAAAATTGTGTTTATTGTTTGCGTGAATTGAGGCTTTCTTTTCGGCACGTCGATGAAGTCCCCAACAATCAATATCCAAATAGAATAATAGTAATAAGTATAAGCAGTGAAATTGTGAGTGCACTAGTTGCATTATGCTTACTCCTTTAAATGATAGGCATTATGTTTCAGATTAAATAGAACTTAGAAAGTATGCTTCTTTTAAGATTAAGACATAATATGCAGGATATCTCTATTGTGTGAAAGTCGTCTGTATCAGTGTATCCAATTTTCATGAATAATGCAGAAACAATTTTTCTTACTTGATCGGCCGTCTGCTTGGATTTAACACCATTTGGGTCATCCATATCTTGCCAATTCTGCTTAGTAAATCTCGTATATTTGTTTCCCGAATTGGAATCAAATCTAGCTCGCAACCTTATCCATCGGCCATATATTACGCTGCCATTAGCTCAGAAGTAACAAATATCATCCCCAAAACCGTGGTCAATAATAAAAACCAAATTTAACCTTCGTTAAAAGTAATTAATTGCTTTATAATACCAGAATGTTTCATTTACATTTAGGTACTAAAATATATGTTTTCAATGTCCCAAGTTTGTTATCTCGCTAATTGCCCTCAGCCTTCGCGTCAAAGATGATTGGGGTACGTAACCTAATTTGCTCTTGTTAATGTTACCTGCTGCTCAGATTTATGTTACTTCTCGTAAATATTGAAGGGCGAATGGTCAACAGTCTATTGGGAATACTTGCCTTGTCTGGATAGATATAAAATTTACGATCAAAGGAATATTCGTCTAAGGTTAATTACAAAAAAAATATAGTCTCTTGTGAAAGTAATAAATTAAGGTAAATACATTATCGGCTAGATTAGACTGCCTTGGTGGTGTAGTTGTATTAAGGTAAGATTGCAGTGATGGGGTTTCGGGTCGGGCAAAGTGATATTGGGATTTTCTGTTCAGTATCAGAACGGAGTGCACTAGTTGCACCTCTTTCTACATCTTTGGGCATAAAAGGCGTAAGTGTGTATGTGTGTGTGTAAAGACATTATAAACATTATTACTATTATTGATTAGAAGCTTTTAATTTAATCTCCCTTCTAGGATAAAAGCAATATTGGTTCTAGTTAGCCTATACACGATTATAATATAAAAAAAAAAATACAAACACACGAATTGAGAACCTACCTACTCCTTTTTTGGCAGCCGGTTAAAAATACTACTTTTTCAAATACGAGGTCAAGAAAAACAACTACATAACGTCATGTTAAGTTGTAAAAGCAGGCTACAGCAATTCAAAAACACTTCCCTTCCTTTTTGTACTAAAATACCGCACTTGACCTAAAAACGTAGTCATTATTCTTTCTCGGAGACTGTTCATGCATAATTTTATAGAGATTTATTTTACAAAGCTGCAGTGGGACAAAAAGGAGTTTTTCATTAGAATAGAAATACAATGTCCCATTTTAATAATGTGTTTTAAATTTTCTCTAATTAATTTACTTTATTTAGAAACATTTTATTTTAATATAACGTCTGTGAGTGAATATAAATTGGTTGTTAACTTGAATATGTCCTTTCGACTTTTAAAAATAGGGAAAATTGTTATCAACACACTGATAAAATTAAAGTTTATAGGCATGATTGTAAATCTACGGCAATAGTGCCTATATCCTTACTAATATTATTAATGCGATAGTAACTCTGTCTATCTGTCTGTCGCGCTTTCACGCCAAATCTACAGAATGGATTTAAATGAAATTTGGTACACAGATAGTCTACTTTTTATCCCGGAAAAATATAAAGCGGGACTTTTATCACTGAAAAAAAATTCATGCGGGCGGAGTCGTGAGCAAAAGCTGGTATATTTTGTCTCACTACCTGCTCCCCTGTCAAAAATCCGTAGTTCATTAAGTAACTAGCATACATTTGGTTGACAGTGCATAAGCCAACTCCAATGAACAGAGCCAGATAGGAAAAAAAAAAAAAATGTATACTCATTGTGCTGGAATTGTATATCTAATTCGATTTCTTGCAAACAATAATTTAAATACTGCCTCGGTGGCGTAGTTGTATTACGGTAAGACTGCAATGCTGATGTCTCGCGTTCGATCCCCGGGTCGGGCAAAGTGGTATTGCATTTTTTTATTCAGTATCAGCCCGGAGTCTGGAATTTGTACCCGATATGGCGATAGGCTCGCTCCCTATCGCATCATGGGTCGGAATACGCACGGCGAAATGTGGGTGCACTAGTTGCGCATCTGCCTACGCCTTCGGGGATAAAAGGCGTGAGTATGCGTGTAAAAATTTATATAAGTACACACACTGGTGCTAGGTCTCTCATAATTAAGAGTCCGTCACGGTGGGTACCACCGTAATGTCTATTTTTACCGCCAAGCAACAGTGTGCATGCATTGTTGTGTTTCGGTTTGAAGGACATTGTAGCCAGCGTAACTACTGCACATAATGAGACTTAACATTACAGTACAACACACAGTACTTTGTAACTCAAGGTGCTGGATGGTGTTGCTACTGTTTATGGGTGGTCGTATCGCTTACCATCATGCGAACGGCAAGCTCGTCTGGTCATTCAATGCCATAAAAAAAAGAACATTAGTGATCCCTTAAGACACAAACAGATTTTGATTAAAATTTTCACTAAAAACAACCATTAACAGAGATTCCATTGAGCTTGAGTTCCTAGAGATATAGTGCTACACGTAAACCACGTTCCAAGCTATCTAACACTAGATTCGTCGTGAATCTTTTCGATGCATAATTCCGGAAAAGTATAATCGTTTTTGGGCTATATATGCTTAAACATTCAAACGATTTTGTATTATGAAGTCCACTGTATTGATTTAATTTAAAGGCGTATAAGAATTACCATCAAATGTTGTTGTAATAATAAAAGGGCTAGCTGGAGTTGCTGCTGCGTCACCATCATGCGTGCATGATCTCTGCTCGTCTCTCGTTAGAAATACACATTAAATTAATTTTGCTAGAGCACAATTCCTACTAATAACAAATGGCAAACGTACTCGTGTCGGACTAAAACCGTCATAATTGCCACCATTGTCAGGGCCATTAGGGCCACATGGTTGGACATAAACACCGTTAACATTAAAGTAAAACGCGATAATACGATTATTTCGAAGCAATCGTGCCCCGTCCGAGATGGGACGACACAGGTGCCTGATAAAATAGGTATGGGGGAGTTTAGTTTGGATCTGATTCGGTTCAGTTTGGTAGTACACTCTGCTACAATTGTGTCATAGCTAAATGCACCCACAACTTCGTCTGCGTGGACTTAGGTATATCGGAGACTGGGAAAAATTATAGTACATTGGAAATACCTTAAATTTACGATAACTCTTTATTGCCGATATCCAATTATAATGAAATTATACTCTATCCAGAACTACATAAGAGTTCGTTTAGAAATTTCGAAGATGTGCGCTAACAAACAGCAAAAGAGAAAGAAAGATAGAAAATGAATTCTAGAAATCGCTGATTTGTGTTCTATTAGTCTTCTTTAGTGACCTTCTTTCTTTTTTATTACTTTTATTTCTATTTAAAGACACAGAAGGTTCTGCTTATATATATATAGAGAAGGTTTAAGATCAAGAACCAAGGTAAAATGTCAATCCTAGAAATCAATGGTTATAAAAACTGCTTTAAACTATTAATATGTGAAATACGTGTTACGCCGTCGCTATAAAGTAAAAACTTTCACATGGAGCAACATGGAAAAGCTAGTAACTAACAAATTGGTTAAGTTTGAATCAGTTTAGCAGTTTCAGATAATACTGAACTACTCAAGTGATTTTATTTATTTACAATACTTTGTACAGAGGGTATAGAGGTAGATTGTTTTATTTTTACTAAGTAACATTCTTTACAAAGACGAGTATCCAAGGCATTTGTTATTTTGTTTTGTTTGATTATAATTTTTATTCTCGGAAAAACCTTCATGAAATCTAGGCTGTGATCTAAAATAAATGCCTGTGAAATCCAATAAACATATTAATGTGCTAGAATGAATATACTTGGACCGTATCAACGTTCATTCCTTTATCCCTCACTACGCTCGATGTAAACAGGCGGATAATAAGGGTCGATTCAGAAGCAACTGGACAGAACAGATAGGAAAGAACGTGTGCGGGCTTGTACTGTGAATAGAATTTATCATCGCTTGTTTATATTTAGATACTGAAGTAGAAACTCAAAAAAAAAATATGTCTTATAATGTGTATTTTTTTTGTATAGATAGTGGAAGTTCAGTATTCATCTTTTCTATAAGATTAAATATCGCAGTACACATGGTACAGGACTTTCTAATGCAATTAGATATCATTTTTTACATGAAAATAAAAACCATGAAGGTTTATATTTTAAAGAGCTTACGATAAAACTAATAAACGTCAGGTTATTATTATTAATTGATCTCCATTTCCAAAGTCAACTATCAAATACCATATTTCACAAATGATATTTCCGAAAGCATTGACCTTAGGAACGTTACATGAGTAGTAAAATGCAAAATGATGGTAGGTAAGATCCTCTCAAAGCCGAAGATTGTTATTCCTAGCATTAATCCATCAGGCTTTGATTAATAATATGTCGATGATTAATAGATGTAGTGACGCGCTAGCATGAAACTAAAGCAAATAGGCCGGCTTCGCTTAAGCTAGTGTGCGTGACAGCTGTGTCATACGCTATCGCTGCATTATTATGCTTATCCTTGTGTGTGCGTATTATGATACAAGTTATTGCATGGTTCCTATTAAAACGGGGAGAAAATTAAATCCATGAAATAAAAAAAAAAACAATTGAAACTAGACAATAATTTGTATGATTATTAGTTTGAAATTACTCTAATAATAATAACAAAGATTTATTAAAGGAGATGTCCGCATTTTGTATGGCTGCTGAACCTCGAGATCTAACCAGGCTCAAACTATAATATGGATATTAAAGGCGCGAAAGTATGGATCATAGCTCCATTAAAAAAAAATTAAATCACACAATCTAAGTGTAGTTTTGAAGCAAAATAAAATTACACAATTCTCAAAATCGGAGGACTTGAAAATTTTACGATTTATTATAAAAGGCTGGTTTTTCGGAGTTCTATCCAAATACATATATGTATATATATCTTGGTAAGAATTTTAAGCCCGTCTTTGTACATGACCTTTGGCAAAAAGGTGGATTAACACAATATAGGCTCTTTTTTGTATAGTTTCAATTTTTTTGGATAAGCTGATTCCATAAACTAGCAACCCATAAAATTGCGAACTCTTGTTAATTTATTAAACAAAATATGTCAACAACCTTAGTTTGCAAGAAGTGACTATAAAAAATGGAACTTACCGGTGATAGGTGACATTATTCGTAGTTTTACGTCGACGCTTATAGTTTTCGCACACTTTAAAACAATATAAATCTACGTAACAACGTGAGCGAGCTCCATGATAGTTCGAATTGTACTAAGCGCGTGGATTTGATTTAGAGGTGAATTGTTCGCCTCTATTTTCGACGTGTTTGAAGCATTCAGTGTCATTCTAGACATATTATTAATCAAAGGTTTAGGTTAAGAATTCAGTAACAGTGGGATAATAATAATACCAAGCAAGCAAGTGCGTTAAGTGATGGTATTTGATCGATCACCACTTTCACAGCTAAAATGCTAAATCATGAATGGATAGTCCTGGTAGAAAATAATAGCGAACTTGAGGTTACTAGGTTTCTAGGAAACTCACTGACTGTATTAAAATTAACGAATTTACGTAACACTCCTGCCGACCTAAATCCATGTTGTAAACAAAATTATTTACAGTTCAGTTAAGATATTCGAAAAAAAAACATGACAAAGCGGCCAACTATTCCGACTTTTTCTAGCCGAATAAATCTGCCACACAAAGGAATATCAATTACCTTTTCCGTGTCAAATTAAACAACGATCCACTAAATTGAAGATTTAAAGCATCCAATCTTTTAAACGTATTCAGGATAATTCTGTTTTGCCCGAGCAGACAACGCTGATTCTGATCTTTATTGTGATTTGACGGACGGAGTTGGTTACTGGAAATTGTGAGATTAGTGGGTCGTGGATTCTTTGAAGTTCATCACATTTGGGAGATTTATGTACAGTTAAAAAGTAATTGTTACAGTTAAAAATTCATTGTTTTATATTTTGGTATGGAATGTGAGCTAATACGTTGCTATGTTATGTAGAAAATGGTCTGCTTGGACTTTAGTTACTTACATTACGTAAAGAGGCGCTACAAATTTTCATATTCTACACCCTAAGTCTATCACTAACGCAGTAGAGTCACTTAACCACGTGAGGATAAAAGTACTAAAAATATTACTAAAATAAACTATAAACTCTTTCTTGCATTTTCTACCGCTCCGAAAAACAGGAAAGTCTCGATAGAGACTACTACAATACATGAACTTTCTTTGCTTTTCTTTTACCTTTTTGAAACTTTTGGCTGTTTGAAGTTCTTGTGCCAATGCGAAGTAAAAAAAAGCAATATTTCACATTATATATTTAAGCTATAGAACGGTACCTTTAGGTATTTAAACTGTAAGAAAATATTTCTATGTAACTGACGAGACATGCAGGTTACTTGGCTGATTGAAAGCGTCACATCATACATAAATAGCGCAACACAAGTTTGATTACATTAACAGCCGCATCGGTGATAAACCAAATAAAGAAAATTTGGTTCGACCAACGGAAAATGTTCAGAAATTTACCGGTTCAGACAAAATTTTGCCACTGCAACAATAAGATAATTAAGTCATAATACCCATTTATAATAACAATATTACAACTATACATAAAATTAGGAATACTTTCTGACATTTCAGCAGAAATATAAAATGAAATAAAAACAAGAAATGCTTAATAAAAATTCAAGCACATGGAGCATAATTTTAAAATCTTATTAAAGCAAGCTGTAGGGTCGTTAAAGGTCCATAAATAATTGTAAATTGTTGCATTTGGACGTAGCCGGCGCCAGTTGTCGGCGATATACCAGCGGTAATTATGGGAGATAATGTTAGAATTAAGCAGATTACGGCACTGTTTCTAGCTTTGGTTTGAGACCATAACATTCGTGTAATAAATGAGTTTGGACGTGTTTTAGAATTTTGGAAAGTTAATTAGGCCAGAATGAATGAGACTTTCAGAAACACAAATTTTTATCTATACTAATCTATTATACTTCTAATGAACACTAATATTATAAAGAGGAAAGATTTGTATTTTTGTATGTTTGTAACGAATAAACTCAAAAACGAATGGACCGATGTTAAAAATTGTTTCACCAATAGGTATAGAGTACATTATCAGCGAGTAACATAGGCTACTTTTTATCCTTGCAAAATATAAAGTGGGACTTTTATCTCGGAAATAGCCTAGTTGGTAGTGGAACGGGCTGCCGAGACGAATGTCCGCAGGTTCAAAACCCAAGGGCACACACCTCTGACTTTTCTAAAAAGTGATGTGTGTATTCTTTGTGAATTATCGCTCGCTTTAACGGTGAAGGAAAACATTGTGAGGAAACCTGCATACCTGAGAAGTTCCCTGAATTTTCGAAGGTATGTGAAGTCTGCCAACCCGCACTAGGCCAGCGTGGTGGACAGTTGCAGGACTCTCTCAGTTGTAGAGGAGGCCCGTGCTCAGCAGTGGGCAGTATATAATACAGGGCTGGTATGGTGGTATGGTTATCTCGGAAAAACTTTTTCCGAGATAACCATTCACGCGGGCGGTGCCCTGAGCAAAAGCTAGTCTTCATTATTATTTTTTGTTACATTACATGCCATGAACCTGGTAGAAGGTGTTTCATATGCAGGAGACCTGCTGGATAGGTACCACTGCAATGTTTATTTCTGCCGCCAAGCAGCACTGTGCAAGTACTTTTGTATTCTGGTTGGAGGGAAATTGTAGCCACTGTAATGACTGGGCATTATGAGACTTAACATCGAATATCTCTGGGTGATGAGCTTAATGAAATGCTATATAGTGTTTTATTAATCAAAGTTCGGATGATGTCGATATCTCAATGAGTAGTTGTTTCATAACGTCATGAGGCTTCTTACTGGTTTTTATCATTAGTTTGTATGTTTGTTCTATTATCGCAATTATTTATCGACTCACCGGTCTAGCGGTGGCAGCGTAAATTGATTGTGGGCTGTAGGGTTCTAAAATTTATTCTTAAATTAAGCAACAGAGTATGTGTTTTCTCTTATAACACACACATTTGTTGACCGGGCTTAGCAGTTACGATTGGCTCGCTGTACGGTATGGAACGGATACAAACTTGACAAAGACTGTGTGCACTAGATCTCCTTCTGTTTAAGCCTTCGGAGATAAATGCTGGAGCTTTGTACGTATGCCTCAATGTACCAAGCGTACGGAAAGCCATTTCAGTTATATTTCAAAGCTGTGGAAATTGCTAATTACTACTGTTTACCAGGCAGTAACCATCAGGAGAGCAATGCGCTTATTCATTCCTTCCAAAATCTTATAACTCGTATACTCCCAAGCAAAACTATTTTACAAACATTTCCACACCAAGATCCCTACAGCGTTTTACGTTCAAAGTATTTAATTTATAAGCGACAAGTCCTCGATTACTTAGTACTTAATTTGACTTAGTGTTTACGTGTGCTCGAGCGATAAGTTACATGACAAGGGTGGAACTTCGCAATTACGATACTGCTCACTGAATCTGGCGCGTTGTTTAATATTAGGGAATTGTTTCTACCAAGATAAGGGGTATAGGTGCTGTGAACAAATTTATATATGGAATCGACCGAACCTTCTGGCGTGATACTACCATTGATCTAACAGCTGTTGATCTCGTAGTCAAGAGATTTATTGTAATGTTTCACAATTTTTATTATTTTCTCAATCCTTAATTCTCCTTTAAATATCTTCACTCATAATCTATTTAGTATCTTGGTATATACTATACATATGTTCACGAATAGACAATTACTATCAACTGACCTCACTTTACGTTAGGCTTCAAGTATGTTATAAATTTTATACACTCGTAACAATAAACGAACTCTTCCATTTATTCAAAATGAATTTTCAACGCAAAACTACTCCGTCCGCAAATCGACGAAAAGTTTTATGACTCATTCGAAAGTTGATACAAATTTGTTAAGGCGGAAACCGACGCATGTACCTGAAACTTGGTGTGCTATCTTCAAACTTATGAGATAGTTCTGGCGAAAGAGCATTATCTGCGAAATTCGCAGCAGACCTTTCGTTCCAATTTTGGATAATTTACATAAATATTACGTGTCATTACCCATACCTAGGGGTTTCATTTTATTTTTCCACGCCATTTCATATGATCGTAATATTAAAATTTCTTTCATATGCAATAGGTTTTTTTTTAATTTCTGTGTGTATTCTTGGAGAATAATCGCTCGCTTTAACGGTGAAGGAAAAACATCGTGAGGAAACCTGCATAACTAGGAGGTTCTCTATAAGAATTTCGGAGGTAGGTGAAGTCTGCCAACACGCATAAGGCCAGCGTGGTTGTACTAAGACCTAAACCCTCTCAGTTGTAGAGGAGGCCCGTGCTCAGCAGTGGGCAGTATATAATACAGGTTGGTATGGTATGATAAATTACGAGCTGTAGCCCCCTAAAATCCTTTCTTAATGCTCATCTACGTTACATAAGGAACATTTTCTCTAAAATTACTGGCTTCTAGACCTAAGGTACCAGTATAAGCTATACCTTGTCTGTCAGTCAGTTTCAGAATTTTATTTAGTAGATTTTCTATTTAATCTTATTATTGTACTGGGATCATTTTAATGTATTAGCAACTAACAAACACATATTACTTGCGGTTGCACTAGTTAGTGCACCTACTTTTCGCCATGTGTCTTTCGTGCCATGACGTGATGTGGCGAGCCTGTCGCCATATCGGGCATAAATACATAAACATAAATGAAATAAATGCATAAACAGCAGGAAGATACTGAGCCGAAATCACGTTTCCTGACACAGTATTCGAACCCGAGACGTCAGCACGGCGATCGTATAGTAATACAAATAGGCCACCAAACCAGTCTACCACCGAGGCGTTGATTGTATTATAGAACCCTTTATTTACTACTAATAAATTCGTCTTAGCATTTCTGCTTTACAATAATGAACCAAATACAAACATTTAAAAATGCTGATATATCGGGTAGTTAGATGGTTGGATGAAACTTTAAATGGTTTACAAAGGAAATATTGGTCCATTAGTCCCGCAATGTTCTCTGTATAGCCTTTTATCTGCGTGTTATGGCTTACCTACCCTTTCGCGAGCGGATGTAATGTGATTCTCTGATAACAACTTCTGGCTTCCAACTTCAGCGAAGATTATACTAGTTTTGTTACTCACGTGAATAGGTTTTTTAATTATATTAAAACTACTATTGCTCGCGGCTTCGCCTGCTTGTAAAGCCTTTCCCGCTACAGGAGTCCCTAAAACACAGTACGACGCCAGCGCCATCTACTTAAAGAATTAGATTAAGAATATCCATTATTTCCCATAGCAGAAAATTACCGGGATAAAAAGCTTATGTAGCCTATGTATTAATTCAGGTCATGATCTACCCGTGTGCCAAATTTCATCCAAATCCGTTTAGTTGTTTCTGCGGTTACTTCTAACAAACATACCAACATCCAAACATTTTCACAAACTTCGCATTTATAATATAACGCATGCTCACCCCTTTTATCCCTGAAGGGGTAGGCAGAGGCACAACTAGTGCACCCACTTTTCGCCAAGCGTATTCCGTCCCATGATGTGATAGGGGGCGAGCCTATCGCCATATCGGGCACAAGTTCCAGACTCCGGGCTGATACTGAATAGAAAAATCCAATATCACTTTGCCCGACCCGGGGATCGAACCCGAGATCTCAGCCTTGCAGTCGTACCGTAATACAACTACGCCACCGAGACAGTCAGGCAAGCATTTATAATATAAATAAGCAGTAAAATAAGAAGTGAGATTAGATTGTGATGTAAAAGTTTGCAAAGACGTTTGCATGCCAAGGAATTCTGACCTCACACAGGAAGCCAATGTTCGAAATTCATAAATTATTATTTGAAGCTTTTAATCCCCGTTCCTCTCACTGTTCCATATTTTGTATTTGGTTCAAGTTTTTATCGTGCCTTACTACCTTATGTTCAGTAAAATTCATATGACGCAGTATCAAAGGAATAACTGAACACACACCAAAACACATCACCTTCCTTTGCAATCGGTTAAAAAGGCAATAACAAGAAAGCATTCGCTAATAACCAACAAACACGTTCACCCTTATTCTCATAGCGACGAAAGAAAAACCCATAAAACTAACAAGAACCCAAGAATAGTAACGAGGTAAGTTTTAATTCAATGAACGCGACGGTCGAACCGTTGTGTTCGGATAGAAACTTCAGAAACTGTTAACCTGAACGAAAGGCCGGTAATAATTGAGCAAGCCTTCGAAAAGCCGGATTAAAGTAGATGGAGTGACAGTAAATGCTGTAGCTAGTTTTGTGGCTTGGCTAGTTTTTTGAAAGCAGAATACGTTGTAAAGAAAGGGCAGTTTATCACCTAATGAACATAGTATAACCGGAGAGAGGAATTGAAGACGAGTTATCGAACTTTTGAGAGTGCTAATGAAAATTTGTTTAAAGGTTCCCGTTATAAATAAAATTAGCATTTGTACTTATTGCTTTTTCCCCTTGATATTTTTAATTATAATTATTATGTACCTATTTATTGCATGTTTCTACCTTTATAAATACATATAAATTGCCTTAATGGCAATAAATATTTCTTTCTTTTCTTTCTAATGTGAATCTGTAAACAGTAATAAGCAACACGCATAACAGCGCCATCTTATAAAAAATCTGATAAAAAGTAATTTATTTCCTACAGTTACAGGAGAAAACGTAGCCTGCATTAATCCAGGACACAGTCTATCTGTGTGCTAAATTTCACCCAAATCCGTCTAGCTATTTCTGCGTTTACTGCTAACGAACATCCAAAAAAAATTACAAATTCACATATTTCATTATGATATTAGTAAAGTAATATATGTAAGATGATAAAGATATAATCATAAAATAAGTATATTAATATTATTTTTATTGCTAACACGTTAAGGATACGCTTTGGTCAACAAGGGCATAATATAACGTCCGAAAATTATTAGTCTTTTCATGATCTTTCAAGGTCCGAAGTAACACAAACTTCAAACTCGATCGACCTTTTAGACTTATCAACAAACCCTATTGTGTTTGAAATATTAGCACGGATGAATGACTTGAAGCAAAGAGTTGTTTGAATAACGTCTTTAGACAGAGAAGCGCGTCGCTTTGTCTAACTTTACAGAGTCTTTTGTTCAACCCATCTGGAGATTTCTATCGTATATTGCTAATTCAAATCATTGCGTCGGCGGCTGTCAATTTCGTCTATATACGTTCTTATTGACTTTATGCGTAACTTTAGCTCTTAGAAGTTCCTGCTTATTCGTGCGTAAGGCCGTGACATAAATTCATTTAGTTAGCACAATATGGCAAGGTATTGAGTACTGGCTTAATGCTAAACTAATACTGGATACTAACAAGCATGATAATTTATGAAGTTACTATGAACTTTTCGTATGCCAGATTCCGTCTAGACAGTTACCATTACTTCGTGAATTATGCTGTTAATTGATATAGTCGCTGCTACTGATTTGAAGGACATTGATGCCAGTGACAGTACTAGACATAATGTAACCTCCTCCATGATGTAACCGAAACCAAGAAACCAGTGTACCTCAGGGTTCTCCATAGTCGACGGTTAAGTCTGCCAAAACATAATAGATCATAGAATAGATCATAGCTTAGGTTAGACAAAGTAGAGTAGAGCATAGCAAGCGAAAGATCGAAATTTTTCCTTACAAATATTTTGACGGATCTCGTGCTTAGCAGACAATTATGTACACAGTTTGCCTCGGTGGCTTAATTGTATTAAGATACGACTGCAATGCTGAAGACACGGGTACAATCCCTGGGTCGGGTAAAGTGATATTGGATTGTTCTATTCAGCATCAGCTCGGAGTCTGGAATCTGTGCCTGATATGGCAATAGGCTCGCCCCTTATCATATCATAGGACGGCGAAAAGTGGGTGCACTAGTTGCGCCTCTGCCTACCCCTTCGGGGATAGGAGGCGTGAGTATGTGTGTGTATGTGTAGAGAGACTTCAATATATCTTGCCAATACTCATATAAGCCAATATCCTGGTTCCCACATAGCTTTCGGTTCAAGGCATCACAAGATTCTGTGCCCTCTTTCTGTAAACGCAATATCTTTCAATTTATGTGGAGGAATATCCATCGGAGTTTTGAAATAAAGACATTCTCGGGACCTCACACAAAGGCTGTTATGTTGATATAAAAATTTCCTTGGATACCATTTTTTTGCCAAGATATCGCTTTTATTGGGCTCGCCACATGGGAACGGTTTATGTTTCTCGAAACGCGTTTAATAGAATGTTTGCCTTTCTCTTGTTGAATATTGTATAGATCGATGAAGCGATAGCAATGATATCAAAACAAAAATATCCTTTTGAAATTATTTTAGATAGGTAAACAGAAAGAGCAAATATTATAAACAAATATAATATAGATGAAGCAAGAGGAACATTGGCTCGGATGAGTTAATCGGATCAATAGGATATGTCTTCTTTTTGTATTGGGCGAATATGCGCGCCTGCCATTTTATCTAAGAGAACATTGAACGTAGATATTTTATATTAAAAAAATGTGTGACAAATATACTTAGTAAACGTCTAAGTAAAAACCTTCACTAATAAAGAAGTAAAATTAGAAAGTTTCTAAGTTTGTAAAGAGACTACTGGTTCTAAAAATTATTTCACTGATAAAAAGCTTCACGGCTCATGTTACCTAGGGTACTTATCACGTGTAGCGTAAAGCGAAAAAAATCGAGTTTCTAAAATTTGTTTATATTCAGCCTATTTGTAGTTGTAGCAGATGTAAGCGACGCGATTTTCATCTTCGACGTTCATTCTTTAGAGGCCCATAACTTTATAACTAAACCTTTTTTTTTTTTTTTCTCGCGGAGAAAAAACGCGTTACCGCTACCACCACTGGGGGGTGAGTGGATGGTTATGTTGGTTTCACCGATCTAACGGCCCAATGTCGACACTCGGGAGTATGGCATCATCCGAGCGAGCATTGAACCGAGTCCCTAACATTATGTACACCCAAATAAAAAAATATATAAATCTTAAGGCTTTTTATAATATAATTTAGATTTTTTCCTGTCAAATATTAACTCTATCACATCATGGGACGGAATATACCCGGCGAAAAATGGGTTCACCAGTTGCGCTTCTGCCTACCCCTTCGGGGATAAAAGGCGAGTGTATAATTGTATATATATATGCAAATATTAACTCAGGCGGAGTTGCGAAGAAATACTAGTAAAGATATTGGAAATATAAATAATCCATGATTCTTATATTAATGCTCCGTCTTATACAAGTTATGTTTTTTTAATAAAAACTTTGGTGGGTGTCGTGGTCGCGCGTGTCTGCTACGTGGCGGGCATTTAATGGCGACACTCTAATACGTTATTGATTCGTCGGCGACAGGTCTTAAAGACTGTTGCTGCCAACTGTATTCGGATATTGCAAGGTTTGGAGGCGCAAGACAGGATCGAAAGCGAATAAGTAGACTTTATGACATGGATTCTTAATATTTTAGTATCAGTTGTCAGTGTATAGCGATAGCCTAGTTAGGAGTGGAACGGACTGCCGAGACGAATGTCTGCAGGTTCAAAACCCAAGGGCACACACCTTTGACTTTTCTAAAAAGCTATGTGTGTATTCTTTGTGAATTACCACTCGCTCTAACGGTGACGGAAAACATTGCGAGGAAACCTGCATACCTGAGAAGTTCTCTGAATTTCGAAGGTATGTGAATTCTGCCAACCCGCACTAGGCCAGTGTGGTAGACTAAGGCCTTAACCCTCTCAGTTGTAGAGGAGGCCCGTGCTCAGCAGTGGGCAGTATATAATACAGGGCTGGTATGGTATGGTATGTCAGTGTATAATGTATAGTACCTGCCCCCCGAGGCAATTCTTGTGCTTTGGGTCTTCACACCCAATGCACGCCCATGCGCGGGGGAACATTAGTCGCGGGCCGAGGCACACAGTCAGTGTGTATACCTCTTGGTTGCATAACACATTGAGGCCTAAAAGGGCCCGCGAACATTTCCTGGCACCCTTTTCCTTTCCGCCCATCCTGAGAACCTTTCTCCACTCCCCACCTTTCCTTCCATCATCCTTTTCCGCTTCCTTCCCAGGCCCCTGCAGTCGTCAAGCCGGGGGACTCCAGTATCCCATTCGCAGGTTTCCCCCGGTGTTGACTGCAGGATCGCCTACAAAAAAAAAAAATGTATAGTACCTGGGTGACCGAGCCTTGCTCGGGTGATTTTTTAATACCATACATGGTATTTATTACTTTAAAGTAGGTCCTAATAATGTTTTCCATTTCAAGAAAACATTCACGACTGAAATCAAATTAGTCGATACCTACAGTGATTTTACTAATTAAAAAAAAATGGTTCTTCAGCGGTTCAGATTTAATTCTAAAAGATTAAATCTCAGGTTTCGTAATTCTTCCATATTGAATTACATCACGAGCAGATACATGGTTCAGTTCTCATCCCTTGTCTCACTTAGTTCCATATTGATAAAAGACGAATGTCCTATATTTATTATCATGGTTTAAGATGATTACATATCCGCACCAAATTTGGTCTGAATAATATGTTTCGATATTTAGGTTTTTTCCCCGCTTTAGCTGCCCTAAGTATTAATAAATATGAATATCCCATATTTATACTCAAGGTACATCTATATCAAATTTTATTTTCTTTTCGGTTTATTTTCTTTCCCCTTATAACCTTCTTATTTAGGGGTTAATAAAAAACTGAATCATCATCATCATCATCATCATCATCAGCCACATGACGTCCACTGCTGAAAATAGGCCTCCCCTAAAGATTTCCAGACGAACATGTCAAAAGAGGCCCGCATCCATATTTGACTGAATATGTCATATTTATTTTCAAGTTTCAAGAAATCCCCAAACCAAATTTAAATAGAATTGGCGGCCTCCTTTTACCCCTCTCATTATGGGGTTAGTGAAAAAAATATATCTCATATTCATTTTCAAGGTTCAAGATATCCCCAATCCCCATACTGTGCAATACAATCGGACCAACAGTATTTTCTCCCCTCTTTTAAGACCCTTACTTAAGGGTTCAAATAAATAATAACCCATAGTTATTATTTTATTTTTTTCATATCTTTGAGGTTATAGATATCCCCATACCAAATTTCATTACAATCGGTCCAGGAGTTTAGTTTCTCCCTCCTTGTATCCCCTTTAGTCAGGAGTAAAACAAGAGAATTAGCATGCCATGTGTTTTTTCCAGGCTTAAGATATTTCCGTATCAAATTTAATTAATATCGGTTCAACGGTTTAATTTCTCCCCCTTTTACCCTCTTATGTATGGTTTAATAAAATAAATGATACCTTATGTTTGTTTTCTAGGTTAGAGATATCGCCATACCAAATTTCATAACAATCGGTTCAGCGGTTTAGTTTTTCTCTCCTTTCACCCCCCTTAAATAGGAGTTAATAAAAAATGAATATCCCATATTTGTTTTAAACGTTCAAGATATTCCCATACCAAATTTCATTACAATCGGTTCAGTAGTTGTATATATATATATATTATATAAGTTTAGCGCGTTTAAATAAGAGAGTGATAGAGTGGCTTGGGATGGTATGTTGCAAGCAATCGTTCAAAGACGCAATCTTTCGTTGATCACAATAATATTTCAATAGTATTTACTATCTGGTGTAATGAATGGACCCTTAAGCTATTCTCACGTTTTTTTCTCTTAAATTTCTTACAGACACGATTTAACACGTGGTATACTAATTCAAAACAAAGAACGTTGCCCAGCAGCATCCTCAATTCTTTTGCCATTCATTAAAATAAAACTTGATATCCGCTATAGCGTACATCTCGCGGCACAGCACCCGTCAGGTGTACGAAGGCAGCTCACGGGACGTGATCCGGCGATAATCGATCCAATGTCACGACGGAGGCCACGCTCCGCGCTACACCCGCTGCACTGGAAATGACAACTCTAATGGAACGCCACGCCACGGCAAATTGTTACTCCTAGCTCAGAACATAGCCTATATAAAGTGGTAGACAGAAAATGATAGGTACAAAATGGTGAAATGCTGTAGACTGTTTGTTTGTAGAATTAGAGGGCTTAACAGAGGCCTGTGTTGCAGAAAGCCGTCGTGGACTGTCTTTGATGCTGCGTTTTGTACGTTCAGAGGTGTTGTTGAACATTCAATGTATCTCCTCTGCCGTTGCAATCCCTACACCTCTTAAGTTTCATAAATGTTTCAATAGCTATTTTTACTCTTTAAAAACTGTTAAGAAAATCACTACCACTGAAAGCCAAATGAATGTTTGCCTTTTAAATTATTCACAAAACACCAGTTTTTTCAAAACTTTTTACTACTCTTTTTAGTGGTAAGAAATTCATGATCTTCTTTAACTGTAGAGTATTTATGGATAGCCGTGATAAACCACTAATCATATTAAAATCGATTTAATATTAATAATGTTTGAACTTCACGTGGTTCGCGCCATTATAAACTATGAGGATCCAACATTCCGCCGTTAATGTGAAGCTCATTTAACTTTTCAATTGACATAGTTTTGTCTCAACCCTCCATGCAATATCGGTAAAATAATAGTCCTTCCGCAATGAACGTTTCATTTATAATTACTAGTACTTTCATAGTATGCAGAAGAAAGCTAATAAAACTACTTGAATTTTCGTTATATATCTATTTTTCTTCATAGCATTGAATGACGACACGAGCATGCCGTTCGCCTGATGGTAAGCGATACGACCACCCATAAACAGTAGCAACACCATCCAGCACCTCCACTACAGGACATAGTGAGACTTAACATCTTATGTCTCAGGATGTCGAGCGCAGTGGAATGCCACACAGTAATTTGTAACTCAAGGTGCTGGATGGTGTTGCTACTGTTTATGGGTGGTCGTATCGCTTACCATCAAGCGAACGGCATGCTCGTCTCGGCATTCAATGCCATAGAAAAAAAGACCTTGAGTTACAAAATACTGTGTGGCATTCCACTGCGCTCGTCATCCTGAGACATAAGATGTTGTGTGTCATTATGTCCCGTAGTTACACTGGCTACAATGTCCTTCAAATCGAAACACAACAGTGCATACACACTGCTGCTTGGCGGTAGAAATAGACATTGCGGTGGTACCCACCCAGACGGACTCTTACATATGAGAGACCTACCACCAGTAATCTATACTTATATTATAAAGAGGAAAGATTTGATTTTATGTTTGTTTGTAGTGGATAAATTCAAAAACGAATGGATCTGATTTAAAAAAAAACACCAATATAAAACTACGTTATCAGCGAGTAACAAAGACTAATTTTTATCCTAGAAAAATGTCAAGCGGTACTTTTATACCGGATTTTTTTTACGTAGGTGGAGCCGCGTGCAAAAGCTATTATTATACGTAAAATAGAAATATTATAACACACCTACATTACTCCACTTTTTTAAACAACTAAAAAACTAGCCTGCTCAGTCTGCTTGTTACTAACGACGCCTGTTCGTAAGCACCAACGCCACCCAAAACTTTGAAATTCAAACTATTGGAGGTTTACTACTCAAGGCACTCGGAGACATCGAATCTAAATCTCATTGTTTTAAAAAGTATTAAGTAGATAGCACTCTACACTTAAACACATCAAAAGTAAGTCTCATATTATCATGGCACAATCACTAGCTACAATTTCCTTCACACCAGAACACAATAGCGCTTGCATAGTGCGGCTTGGAACTTAGAAGAAATCCATATAGCTGTAGTACAGACACGCGTAAAGAAACAAGAAACAAGAAACAAACATTTATTTGCATAGAATACAGGTGGTACCAGATTTAACAGTGGTGCATAGTTCAAGCTATACTCTGCCTGCTTTAGGCATGCAAATATTTATAATTATATAAAACAAAATAATATATTTTTTTTAACAAAATGTCACTCTATATTATTATTATTTAGCATATTTATTATATTCTTAATTATATTATATTAAAATATATTTATTAGCTTTTCCGACACAAGTAATCCCTTCCTAGCCGATTTCGGCTACGGCGGCCAATCTCAACGGAGATCAGCCAGGTGCGCAGGAGATATTATAGTGCACAGGTGTGTGCGCAATACACAAGTGCACTCACTATTCCTTCACTCTCATAGTCCGGTGAGACGGCAATCCGACGTGACCGGAGAGAGATCAGGCGCAGGACCAACGGCTTTACGTGCTTTCCGAGGCACGGGGGTATCACACCGCCAACTTCCTGACTCCGAGCTGCAACTGAGTAATTTTTAAGATGGAAAAACCCAGTCGCAATGTTTTTGGCCGGACCCAGGATTCGAACCCAGGACCTCAGCGCGCAAATCGTACTCGTAACGCGTACGCATTACAACTACGCCACCGAGGCAGTCAATACACACAAGTATAATATAAACCATTAAAAAAATCGCGTGGGTATTAATCTTCATGAGTGCTAACCCTAGATTTTGATATGTGGGCAATAGCTAGTATAGAAATACTGCTGAGTAGAAATACATTACTTAGATGGAAGTTGAAATACCCAGCCGAGTTACAGTTGAGTTCAACGTTTGCAATTCAAAGGAGAACATTGTCTTGAGAAACTGCGGTGAAGTTTGATTCGCAACAGACCAGGAACAAACATTTGCATGTAAATACCTTTAATGTGTAATGGAATGAAATAATTTATTTCGAAACCAAAAAAAGTTAAACAGTATTTAAATTCAGCCAATTATTACTATACCGTCAGTTTGGAAAGTAATTTCCATCAGAGAAGAACGGGCAAGAAACTCTAGTATTGGTCCTTTCAGAGTACAATACAAAAAAAATACATTTAATATGTGGGATTTTGCTACGGTCATTTTAATTTGTCGTGTGTTAAATATTTCGGTTATGAAATCGAGAAAGTTAAGGTCCACCAGAAGACGAAGCAATAACAGCCCATCAATGATGTTCGGAGATGGGATTTCGGTTGGAGTAAAGATAATAAATAAGAACTCGCCGAATGTCCGAGTTTTAACAAAAAGGGAAAATTCTGAAAGTCGTAATCGTTTAATTACTTCGGAAATAACAATATCTACCTAAACGGCACAGCCAATTTCGAACACAGTTATTATTTTTCGACCCACGCACCACAAAAATTAAACCTAACTCAAACCTAGTCAAACACTGAGGTCACAAAGTTAGCTCGCACCAAAGGGCCTGTTTTGCATAAATGGCCGGCTGGTCCAGTAAATTCAAATCACATATTCAGCGTGCGGACGTTTTGATGACAAAGTGGACTCCAATAAAGAAACGAGTGATAGGTCCTGCTGACGCGACGTGCCTGCACGATATGTGGGGAGAAACAGTAGGGCTCTCTGGTTTAGTATTTACTGTGTATTTTTCCGTGATAATAAGAACAACAAACACACATCACGCCTTTATCCCCGAAGGGGTAGGCAGAGGTGCCACCAGGCACCTACTTCGCCATATGCGTTTTGTCACATGATGTTGGGGAACGAGCTTATAGCCATATCGGGCACAATAAAACTCTGGACTGAAACTAAGCAGAAAAACCCTCCCTGCTCAATCCGGGATTCGAATCCTCAGAGAGGTATTGTACCGCCACGCAATACAGCTACGCCACTGAGGCAGTCAATATAATAAGAGGCTGAACGGGCAAATTGCACCCAAATTAATTCCGTGACTTATGTGTTAACTTTACATTTATCATAATTATCAGTAGGATAGCTTAAGGGTAACTAAACTCGCTAAACTAAAGTTAAACTAGCCAATGGACCAAATTACATTACGCAATATATATTCATATCAAATGATGAAACATTTAATATCTGTTCATTCTCTTTGAAACAACTGAAAAAGAACCTTAAATGATAATTCGTTTTTCTCATGTTTTGATAAACGCTTAAGGTTAATCTAGAAACTTAAGTATTTAAAACGAGGCTTAAGGAGTGTATGTAAAATTATTTACTCTGATTTTACTTTGCAAGCTCAAAAAACTCATTGCGATTCTACATACATATTCCATGAAATCAGCCACGCAAGGAGCATGGAAGTTCGAACTACTACTTACTGATCATATTCTCAACTCCAAAATTACCTATATCTAAACAATTTAGAGCACCTTACTAAAATTCGTAACATTGCTGTAAAGTAAATTCGGCCCTCATTTGTACGTTGACTCAGCAGAGCCTACGTGTATAGACATTTTACAGCCGCTCAGCCGCTCAGCCGCTCACACGTGCTCGGCAGAACGTGTCTTTACAATGAAAATAAAATTTATTATCAATAAACTATTGGATGTGGAAATTATACGGAGCCATTGTATAAATTGAACGTTTAAGAAAATTGGATGCTGGTAGTACGTAGTTTTAAAAAGTGTGACCTTATGTCCTTTTTTTTTCTTTTTTTTTCGCCGGGAAAATGCGTTACCACTACCGCCCGGCCTTCGTGGGGACGACCGAGCGGTTATGTTGGGTTCACCGTGCCTTACGACCCGGCGTTGAGCCGCCCGGAGAAATGGAAAACGTCGGGCGACCGCCGGGTGACCTTATGACCTAAGTTGGCATAAGACTCTTTAGATTCTTTTAGCTCAAGTAGCTCATGGCGAATGCCCGGTACGTCGTCCGATGGTTAGGTTTAAAAGTGTAAAGCAAGATATGATGTATTTCGACAAAGATCCAATCAAATAGGAGGAAGAGGCGGCCAATCGTGTCCGTTAACGTAAATCCGTAGCTGACGGTGTTTTTGCTCACGATAACGTCTGGTTTGAGGAGCTAGCCCACAAGTGCGTAATTCGGCGCGACCACACTTAGGTACAGAAATTCGATGCCGAAATTGCGGCCGCGTCTTTCAGGCTCGAATCGGGCTGATAAATAACCAGCGCAGACGCACATCGAACTTCGAATCTGCAACGAGCGTTACTTAATCATCGAAAATAGATATAAATTTCCAAAGAAAGTAATAGATGACTTTTTTCGTTTCTTGTCTTATGACTAACTAGCTTTTTTTTATTGCATTGAATGACAAGACGAGCATTCCGTTTGCCTGATGGTAAGCGATACGACTACCCATAAACGGTAGCAACACAATCCAGCACCTTGAGTTACAAAGTAGGTACTGTGTGAGATTCTACTGTGCTTGTCATCATAAGTCTCATTATGTCCAGTAGTTAAAGTGGCTACAACGTCCTTCAAACCGAAACACAACAGTGCATGCACAATGTTGCTTGGCGCTAGAAATAAACATTGTGGTAGTACCCACCCAGACGGACTCTTACATATGAGAGACCTACCACCAGTAAAAAGTTTTCCGGGATAAAAGTCCCGCTTTATATTTTTCCGAGACGAAAAGTAGCCTTTGTCCTTTCTAGGGTCTCAAACTATCTTCATACCAAATTTCATCGAAATTTGTTCAGTAGGTTTGGAGATGTGCAGTAACAAACAAACAGAAAAACAGACAGACAGAAAAGAATTATAAAAATCGCCGATTTATTTTCCATTACTCTTCTTTAGTCACTTTCTTTCTCTCCCTTTCTTTTTAATCAAATTTCTTTCAATGTACAGACAAACCGGGTTCTATTGCTTTCTTATAGTACTAACTTTTGTCCGCGGCTCTGTCCGCATAAAAATGTTTTTCCGGGATAAAAGTCCCGCTTTGTATTGATCTATCTCGTAGGGTTTAGCCGGCGTTTCCAATGTAAGCGCAAAAAATGTGTTTATTTACGATATCACATTAGAAACCTCTAAAATTATCAGTGTTTCTCTACTATATTATTCATGTATTATACACGAGCTTTTGCCCGCGGCTCCGCCCGCGTGAGTGAGTTTTCCCGGGATAAAAGTCCCGTTTTATATTTTTACGGGATAAAAAGTTACCTATATGTTAATCCAGGTCATAATCTACCCGTGTGTCAAATTTCATCGAAATCCGTTCAGTAGTTTTTGCGTGAAAGAGTAACAAACATCCATACATCCAGACATCCATACTTATAAACTTTCGCGTTTATAATATTAGTAGGATATAAACCTTCCTCGTGAATCACCCTATCAATAACCAAAAACCGCATCAAAATCCGTTGCGTAGTTTTAAAGATCTAAGTATACATAGGGACAGACAGACAGCGGGAAGCGACTTTGTTTTATACTATGTAGTGATACATGTTATCCAGTGTTAAACTTATATTGCAGCATCATTTTGTTATTTACATATTCACGCCTATTTAGGTATGTTAGAAACCATGCACACACCCTCTCTCTCACATATACACACACTCGCAACACACACACACATTTTCAGAGAGGTTCTGTCTGAGGCAAGGGGCTGTCCGTCTTTAGTTTTGAGCTTTTCAGCACATTGTTGCGATCCCTGAGATGGACGGCACCGTGGCAGGTAGGCCTCACGCTGCCGTTGACGGCGAGGCGTCCTTCGGTGCGCGGGGGCTTCTTTTTTTAATTTGAGGAACGCATCAATATACCTAACCTTCATTCCGAGAATATACCTTCACACGGAATCGAGCAAAAGCTTTTAAAATATAATGAAACAATAACCATGAAAGTATAATCGACTTTATATTCGCCAATTAAACGAGCAGTAAATGTAAGTGAAAGTTGAAAGGGTAAGTAAACGCTTTAATAATATATTAAACATTCCCGACAGCGGAACTCACGTAATAAAGTAACCTCATAAAGTACACATTGATTAAAATTTTGTAACACATCGGCTTCATTGTGGTTTTAATTACGCTCAAAAAACAAACGTTTTATTGGACATTAATTATCATAGAAATAAGAAATTAATCTTAAAAATAATTTTAGTGCTGTACAATATAATGTGTCGGTTTATTTTGTAAATAAATACGGCATTCAGGTAAAACACAACAAGAATTAAAAGGTGCCAAATTATATCAAAATGTGTAAGTTACTAAATTGTTTCACTTTTATATTTCGTCCTGTTACTTATTTATTTATTCAATAGTTACACCATCGGCTTACCACTATAATAATACAGCTATAAATACAATGGTTATTTTAATTCAAGGTGATAAACCTTTACAGGTTTATAAAACATTTTGTACAAAAAAAAAAGCAAAATTCGACAACAGCCAGGAATTCAGAAACTAATTTTATTACAACAAAATCAAAAATAATAATTACTACGTACCGTGATATTAAGAGTACAAAAAAAATTACAAAGATATAGAAGCCAGCATCTTTGAGTATTGAAATACTCAAAGGCCATCATACTATCTTGAGGTCGTACAGAGTTACACACTTAAATATTATTATTAAGTCTTAAATTTATACAATTGGTAGTTACATATACATTTTATTTATTTATTTTATTTAAGCACTTCATATACAAATGTATAAAGGCGGACTTAATGCCGTAGGCATTCTCTCCCAGTCAACCTTAGGGTGGTGCAGAGATTAACAAGGTAGGTGCATCAGAGGTAGTTTATTCGAAATAATATATACTTATAAATACACATACCTAAATATTGAATCATATTATGATAAGTATAATGCATACACATAATCATTAATAATAAATACGGACAACCATAAAATACATAGTAAATATATATATATATATATATTTAATTAGAAGATAAGTAATTATTTAGATTTGTATATCAAAGGCCTGTTACAGTTATTTTGATAGGAAACTGAACTTAAAAAAAATATAACACAAGGCTTCATTTATATTTTAACATATTTTTAAATAGATCATTTTAAAATCTTATATATAAGTATTTCGTAATGATAAACAAGAATATAATTGAATTTTATGTATCTATTTATACTATAATAAGGAAGTAGATCCCGGTGTGTCTGTATATTGAAAGAAATGTGATAAAAAAAGGGGGTGACTAAAGAAGAGTAGTGGAATACACATCAGCGATTTTTATAATTCTTTTCTGTCTGTCTGTTTTTCCGTTTGTTTTTTACTGCACATCTCCGAAATTACTGAACGGATTTCGATGACATTTGGTACGGAGATAGTTTGAGACTCAAGAAAGGACGTAGGCTACTTTTTATCCCGGGAAAATATAAAACGGCACTTTTATCCCGGAAAACCTTTTTCACGCGGGCGGAGCCGCAAGCTAGAACTAGTAGACTAATAAATGTATTATCTGGCTCACTCATTAGCACGCCCAGTATGGGTTGAATACGTTGAGACTTTCCATCACTACATAACATCTGTAACATGCATTTTATCTGTATTCAGCACGTAGATTATTTAATTTCAAGGTCATTCGTAGTTTCTAATAAAAATGATACAAGACTTCTTATCTTAGAATGGACTATGAGTGAATGATAGATTTACTAAGATACGTACGTGTAGATTCTTTTCTTATGACTTTAGGATACGATGCCCATTTTGACTTAAAATGTGTCCGTTTCCAAAGAAAACAACACCTTACACATCACATTATACGTTTTAATTTCATAACGTGATCCCACAATAAACTAAAGTAACGGTCTGATTCATGTGACCCGTCATCGAGGACGTCTAGACGAGGTAATACTACGACGCAATGAAGTGTGACGTGCGCAGTATGCAGCCCAGTCGCTTGCTATCAACAATGTTACTCAGGTAACTGCACGCTCACATTGTTTCTAGACGATGTTTACTTTTCAATATTTCAATAACTTGTTGGAAGGTATTTTCAAGCAAGAAAATGTCTGGGTATGTACCTACCTAGTAATACAATATCTACCTTTAAAAGCAAGCATTGTTCAATATAAAAATAAAGATAAATATCTTAAGTCACAGATTGATGAGCGTATTGCCTTTCTACACAATTTCTAGTATATCAAAGCTCTGGGGGAAGTTGCTAAAGTTTATGGACGAACGTCACTTGTCATCAGTCCAAAATCTTGCATGTCTCATTTGTATAAAAGATATATTATCCAGGAAGCCATATCTAAAATAAAAAATCAGGCACAAACAAAACGCACGTAATTCTAAAACGTTTTAGTGTTTATGTTAATCGGAGCGACTCTGCCCGCCCCGTGCCATAAAGCACCATGAAGAGTGGTCCTGCTGCAACCCGCAGTACCAAATAAAGACTGCGCACACTTTTACTGAGTTTTATGAACTTTTTCGGGTTTAGTTTTATAGGTTGGTTAACTAAAGCTAGCACACATTTACAATACTTACTAATATAAAATAAAGTAATAGAATTTAGAGGATACAACAGACAGGTACAGCAGATACATGACATAGATGCAAACAAAACATCACTCTTTATTTTTTACAAGCTTTTATTTAACATGCAATGTATGTATGTTTGTTTGGGTGGAATCTTGCAAGTCAATTTTGCAGCAGTTTCAACCGATTGTGTTCAAATTTTGCATACACGTTCAGTTTGGGTGACAATGCCTTGTTAGCTAAGTGACATCATTCTGAATCTAATATGGCGGATGACCCAAGATGGTGGACTAGTTATTTTTGTGCACGTCCATAATATGGGTATCAAATGAAAGGGTTTACTGAGCAGAATACAAAAAATAAAATGACGTCTCTAAATCCAATATGGCGGACGATCCAAGATAGCAGACTAGTTAATATTTACGTACTCCTATTACATGGGTATGTAAATAATACAATAATTATGTAACTTGATCTTGACAAAAGTAAATCTCGCGACAAGCTTTTATCTCTTCATAGTATTAGACAAAGTTTGATTCAATTTAAAGTTTATTTTTTTATTTTTAGAGCATTTATATAAAAGCTTGTTTTTAAATATTTTTTTTACGTTTTATTTTTCCTTTGATGTGTGAGCATTGCGTTACTATGACAACTGCCGACTGAGGTATGTTTATCCAGATACTACACTCCCGCGACAGGTTAATGTTCTGTACGTGTCAGCTTCTTACAATCGTTATATAATTTCATTGCACTTTAATAGTTTTTCTTCTACACCTGCAATGTCCTTCTAGCCTTATGACCTCTCACCTGGGGCTCTCTATATCTCTCCCCAGGCTTATGCTAAACGACCTCAACATAGAAAAAGCCAGGTGAACAAGCTCAGCACGCTAATAGATTTCAATCAATACTTAGTAATACGGATTCAATCAAATTCTCAATCAACACGTAAATGAAAACCTAATGACGTGTACGATTTGATTAAATCATTAACGAATTATGTGTGTACTTGATTAAATTAATGGAATATTATTAATTAGTACCTATAGCATGTGGGAGAATTTTTTATCGTCTTTTTGAAGCAACAATTTTTCATGCAACGACTTTTTATAACTTTAATTTCCTATGAGGCACATAACGTTGTCTTCCTAAATCCTCTAGTATATAATATAAGGCTGTTATTATTAATTTATTCAATATGCAACAATGATAAGAGAGAGCTGTAACCCATCCGCCGCAATAATTCCCGCGTTTCGGTTTACTGCCCGCATCTCCGCTCCCGACACTTTTGTTAGACGCCGTAAAATATTTATAGTTTATAGAAACAAATAAAATATTTACATCACATTCAGCAAATCTACTTGGATATGTGTATGTAAATTCTATGATATGTGTGTATATCGCGACCTTTCTATTACTTCAAATAACTAGAATCACCATCAGCCATAAGATGTCCTATACTGGACATCAATTCATCAAAATATTTATTACAAACAATACCATAGTTAAAACCTAACCTACGTATGGAACTCAAGGCAAATATTGCTATTATGCTTATTTTAGTTACGCAACAGATTAATTAAAGCATTGTTACGTTCCAATTTAAAAAATATCGTAGGCCTTCAGGCGAAAGTCTTTTTTTCCTTGTCAAGCCCTGTTTTTTCAACCGTGGTTATCTTTTTCTCCAGGTCTTATTAAGCTGGACGCGCTCGCATAACTGCGAGTGTGCCAGGCGCTGCGAGCGCGTCCAGCTTAATAACAGCGAGGATTACCCTAACCACAGTTGAAAAAACCCGTCTTAGTTGCATAAAATAGAACACACACACACACACTCACGCCCTTTATCCCCAAAGGGTTAGGCAGAGGCGCAACTAGTGCACCCACTTTTCGCCGTGCATATTCCGTCCCATGATGTGATAGGGGGCGAGCCTATCGCCATATCGGGCACAAATTGCAGACTCCGGGCTGATACTGAATACAAAAACCCAATATCGCTTAACCCGACCCGGGGATCGAACCCGAGACCTCAGCTTTGCAGTCGTACCGGAATACAATTACGCCACCAAGGCAGTCATATAATAGAACTTGTCTGTATTCTTGAACGAGATAACGTCAGTGATGACTGCTTCGATTCTGAGAATTCTTTAACTAATAGAAAGCATCATTATCTAGGTTTTAAAGTCTACTTTGTAATTTAATCCCGGTGCAGATATTATCTCGAGTAGAGCCGGGAACAGAGTTGAGTGGTAAAGTAGTAGTAAAGTACAGTTTTATAAGTTTATATTCTTGGGTTTAGATTACGAAATTTAAAATATCTAACAAGGTGTAAATAAAGATACGAACTGTAATAAAATTATTTGTCTTTGGATGACTTTCTTATCATAACCTCGCTTGGATAATAAATTATCGTTCTTTGGAACTAAGTATATCAACGTTGTTTTCATAGGTTTTAAAAAAGGCTGTAGAAGATTTCGTCATTAGTGGATTTAATTATCATTTTTAAAAAGGAACTAGTGGAATTAATTTATGGTTTTAATGGATTTGAATAAATCATTCTAAACGGTTCGTTTAGCTAATGACGTTGTATTGAAAATATATTAGCTCTTCGCGGATCTGCCCACAAGCATAATTTATGTCTCATTGTGCATTATTCCGGGATAAAAAGTAGATTAAATTTTATTCAAAGACTTTTGTTATAATATCTGTTTTCCCAATATTAAACGTATCTATCAGACAATTGACGTATTTCCTCCACAAAGATTCAAACTTTACAATCTTTCACATCTATAACATTACGATTTAGAAGACTTCAAAAGAAATCACTGTATTAATAGTAATGTCTTAATTCTATTTATTTAATAAGACCGCATACAAAGGCATTTAAAATAAGAAAGCTAAGAGGGAATTTACAAACTACCTACAAAGAATCAAAAACGATCGCGACCACAAACCCAATTGTAGACAAATAAAACTGGGTTTATCGATTCGCAATCACTGGAACGATCGTACGACGCTGTTCGCAGCTGAAATACGCGTTTACTCGAGAGAATAGCGTGTAATACGTGATTAAGGACCATTCTATGAAATAAATGGATAAAAAATGTTCGGAGATAGGATGCTACACATAAAATGCCTATTTATTTATTTATAGGGAACGTGCACGTCGTAAGCTCTGCCATCTGGTGGCGCAATTTCACTGTTTTTCAGCCCATCGATACTTTGCATTGACGTAAAATATTCATAGTAAAAGGATGAAAAATAAAATTTAATTTGTTGATATAGTATTGCTGTGTATCTGGCTGCTCCAAAACATAAAAATAAATCAAATGATGTGAAATTCTATTATGATCCCAATAATAGAGCCTAAGTACTTACATTCCATGGTTATGTGAATATCGACAAAAATAATCCCTTCCTAGGAGTTTTCGGCCACGGCGGCCAATCTCAACAGAGATCAGCCAGGTACGCAGAAGATATTATAGTGCAGAATTGTGTGTGCACTCGCTATTCCTGCATTCTCATAGTCCGGTGAGACGGCAATTCGACATGACCGGAGAGAGATCAGGCGCAGCACCAACGGCTATACGTGCTTTCCGAGGCACGGAAGTATCACACCACCAACTTCCTGAGTCCGAGCTGCGACTGATTAATTTTTAAGATGGAAAAACGCAGTCACAATTTTTTGGCACCACCCAGGATTCGAACCCAGGACCTCAGTGCGCAAATCGTACTCGTAACGCGTACGCAATACAACTACGCCACCGAGGCAGTCGATAAAAATAATAAAAGCTGTATAAAATATACATAATTATGGGTTCCAAAAGCATTTAGAAATGTCTCATTACGTAATATATAAAAATAAAGATGTTTTGAAGATAATATTCAATACAAACAAATCTGTAATTAAGGGAACATAACCCCCTAATTTTGCTTCAATAACCTCAAAGTAACTAGCTACCATCTAAAAAAGAGCTTATTCTGGCCACGCTAGGTATCAATAATATTCAGCCGGAACCCATGTTTTATCATTTTTAACTGATTTCCAAAAAAGGAGGAGGTTCTCAATTCGTGTGTTTGTATTTTTTTTTTTGACACAATAAAAATAAATTATAGCTTAAAAAGTTCCTTTTTTATCCACATGTGACTCTTGTGTCGATTTTGTGCTGCCCCCTATAATTCGTGCACTTTCCCTATATATTTTTTTAATGAAAGTTTACAGCACTTGGCCAAAACACTATGATAGTTTCATTAGTCTAAAGGTAGTATTTGGCGTGTGAGAGTGGTTGAATTGCGGCTTCAACCCCACAGTCAGGTAGTCAATGTTTTAATTTTATGCTCATACATATCTGTAATTACGCATACGCATACTCACGCCTTATATCTCCGGAGGGGTAGGCAGAGGCGCAACTAGTGCACCCACTTTTCGCCGTACGTATTCCGTCCCGTGATGTGATAGGGGGTGATGTGTATATGCGAGCCTATCGCCATATCGGGCACAAATTCCAGACTCCGAGCTAATACTGATTACAAAATCCAAATCACTTTGCCCGACCCGTGGATCGAAGCCAAGACCTCAGCATTGCAGTCGTACCGTAATACAACTACGCCACCGAGGCAGTCTCTGTAATTACTGGAAATTGTGAAATGAAATGAAATCATTTATTCGAATCCATAAAATGTTAAACATTGCTTAGATTCAGTCAATTTTTACTCTACCACCAGTTCGGAATGCAGTTTCCACGAGAGAAGAACGGGCAAGAAACTGTAGGGTTGCTCTTTCAAAATCAGTTCAAAGATATAAATTAGGTACAGTGTATTCTTATACAATAAGATATATATATATATACAGATTTTTATTTTGTTTAGAGCTGTTCATATATTTACTTGCATAATAAAAAATTCTCAATTCCCATCCGACTGTACAACCCTCTCAGGAATCACGAAATAATTTGATGAGCTATAGTTGTCCAATACTGGTATTATTAACTATTAATTCTGAGAAATAGTAAGCGAAATGGGCAGACCAGTCCACACAAGCAGCACTCGTTCCCGAGTATGACGCATGTGTCATCCATCGGCCTCCTATGTGATTGTAAGTGCAAGGTAGCCTATTTAGAAATGGAATGGACTGCCAAAACGAACGTTCACTAGTTCAAAACCCGAGACTCTATCTCTGGAGGAGGAACGTACTCAGCAGTAAGCAGTATATAATATAGGACTTGTATTAGTAATATAGGACTTAAAATGTAGGGTCTCAAGGTGAGGGGCGCAGTGTACAGCCAGTAAGTTACACTTCAAAATTCTGAACTGTGTTGCCAGTATTTACCGACAGTTCTGACGCTTATCATGAACTTCATGCAACTCATCTTTTTTTATATGTAAAAATAAATAATGAATGTGTAAAAATAAATAATGAATATGTAAAAATAAATAATGAATATGTAAAAATAAATAAGGAAGTGATATCGACTGACTCGCTTTGAGATAGTAAACAGAGATAACCGCGAGGTCCAAAATTTAACTTCACCAGAGATGTCGGAATGTTCGTTACCTCATCTAACTAAAATGTTTGGAACAATTTCAATTAATGTGATGTGGTACAGAGATTCAATGTTGAATTTCCAGCTATAATAGAATTCCATTTGCAAATAAAGCACGCGAGTTATGTGAAGAAAAGGTTTTGTGGCAACAAAGCATAACGGAGGAGGAACATAGAATAAAATTGTTGGTTATTAAGAAAGAAGATTTCCAGACCAACGCATCCAGCGGATTTCTGCGATTTTTGGGAGGATGCCTATGTTCAGCAGTGGACTACCAAAGGCTGAAGAAGTAAGAAAGAAGATATTCTTGAAACAGCCAAATTAGTACGTACAATACCAACTAAATAACATTAATTGCTAACTTACAAATCCAGTGATATTCATACCTTTCCTTTCTACCGATTTCAGGTAAATACATTCTTAATTACAAACATGAGACCCCTTGACTTAAACCACATGTTCCTCGCTTGACCGAAATATATTCCCAAAAAATTACTCGCGCAAAAAAACCCGTAAGTAGCGCGCGTTATCGTTAAATGAGTAATTAACGTCTAACCCAAGTGCAGTGGCGGTTAATTGTACAAACATTGCTTTAAGCGCTGTAAGCGGCACGAGCGGCACAGCGGCACAGTTTGGAGTGGTGCCAGAGGCGCGAACTCTCCTGAATTTTAAACGCGTATTTATTAGAACTTAGTGGCTTTTGGCAAATTTATTGCAACTTCGCATAGTTTTTCTTGAGAATGAACATTGAGCTGATGCTGTGGCTTTTGGTTGTGCTGCTGGGCGGGGCTAATAGTGTGATCTAATCTCTTGTGATGTTTACTGGTAGTGAAATAGTCAATAACTTTACTTGATTAAAAAATACTGACAACCCTTACAGTTTTGTAGGCACCAAATACAAGTGTATGGTGAAAAGCATAAATTGCATAATGCTCATCGCCATAATATTTTCTTTTACATAGTCTCTCAACAAAAAAGTGACCAAATGTATAGAATCCAATAATAATGAATGACGATGAAATGAACATAGCTCAACTCATTTAGAAGTAAATTGATCAGAAGTTGTTGAAGTGGCTCGCATCGGAGGGCCCTCGGAGGAAACTTCCCAAGATCCCACGCTCCTTGTTAATCCTATAATTCCCGAAACTGTGTTACACGCGGGTTCGTTTGTACACCGTGAGAATTTTATTTACTTCTTATTTGGAGAAAGCGAATGGTACGTTATTTGTTCTTCGCAAAGAACAAAAAAGTAAATAAACCTAAAAATAAAAAGTTATTAATGTTAATAAATTTGATTTGCACTGAATAATTTTATAGTACAGTTATAATAAAAAAATGTTATGGATTTTTTTTAATCGTCGTCATTACTTGAATAGACTACAATTATGTTCCCTGTCTTTAAAAAGGTTGTTAAATTAAAAGAAAATGATAGGCAATTTACCTTTATTCAATTCGACACGGCAAAATTTGTGTCAGCAGAACTCAAAGACGTCGAGTAAAGTGAGTAAATAAATGGCGACTGTTAAGCAACGCTCTCAGTTCTGCAAAGTTGCTCTTTTACAAACGTTTGCGCATTAAAGGTGGGCGGCCTTTTCGGGACTCTTTCTAATCTATCGGTCTATTATCACGGTATTTCCGGGATATTAACCTGATCCCATCCTCACCTTTCAACAGAACCACGCGGACTGGCTTACGGAACTACGGCGCCAATGTTCTTAATCTCGGCTCGTATCACAAATTTTCTAAATTTCTTTACCTTTGCCGCAACATTGAGTTGTGAAATAGTTTGACAGCACCTCCTTCGTCATAGTGTGAAGTATAAATTATTCGAAATCATTGATTATTATGCTCACCTTTTGGGGCCATTCGCCATCGAGTGATCGACTCTAACTGAAAGACGTTCTACTTGGAATACACATTTCCCAAATTATATGTTTTTTGTCATAAATTCATGCAATCCTTTTCTAGATTTCTCTCGTAAATTTCAAATATATTAGACCCTTTAAACTCATTAAGATAGCTTGCAACTTCTGCCAACAGTGCACCGGCCCGCATTCAGTCAGCATGGAATATAGCCCCAATCCTACATTGTTGATGTGCACAGTATGTTGATCCTACAGAAGCGGGTATCATATTAAGTATACGTAGTTTTCGCGATGTCCGGAACAATTTTATACTATTTTGTTATTCGGGTTAGAAATGTTTATATTATTTTATATAATATAGTATAACTAAATGTCGAGAAAATCTTGTTATTTGCCTGACGGTAAGCTTGTTATACGTGACCTACATTTGATAGCCAGACGCGAGTCGGCCTTTCCAGAGTAACCGGACTCTCGAGCGAGCGCTTTCTCAAGTCTCAACCCCCTGACGGTAAACGTCATGACCTCCCACAAATAGTCGCAATATAAACATAATGCCCATTATTGCACTGTCTATAATATCATTAAACCCATGATACTGTATTATAATAAAAAATACTCCACAATACGTTTTAGCGCCATAACGTTAGGTTAATCCCATAAAGGTTGTTCGCTCAATCCATCCCTTCCTCTTTACGTTTTATATTAAAATGGAATTCGAGTCCTGGGCTTTTGTCCCACGAGTTTATAATGAGTGCTTGGTAAACCTCGTGTTACGTTGTGTAAAAAATATAGATTATAAGAATTTCTACTATTTGAGAAGCATATTATAATTTTGGTATATTATAATGGCGATTTCAATGTTATTGATCGATTAATTAAATTATTGACACTGTAAATAAACAAAAAAATATAAAAAAATGGTTTTAATAATGGATTTTTTAAATTTACAATTATATCGTGCTCGTTATTCTGGAATGTAAATATAATTACGTCTTACCATATTGTTTCCTTTGCTACATAAATTACATTAATTTTATTAACAAGTCCCAGTTTCTATAAACATTCCGTTTTTTTAAACGCTTTGCTATCCTTACTCTATAACTTGATTTTTTCTAACCTGATGTCTTTGAATTCTCCTTCACCGTTATAATCCCGCTATCCCGTGCAATGTAGCCGATTCTTGTGGTTTATTGTAAGTACACGGTGCCAGCGTATGAAATATTTCTCGTTAGCGAAATGCCCTGAACGGTTGAACTCATTTGTGTTTAAATTTACAAACATTTCTATTTCTCTTTCCAATTTATCAGAAAATTTGTTTACTTCAAAGAGTTTGAAGGAACTACGAAGTGCTTTTCGTATGCGTTTGATTCTAGATTTGATTTAATTAGTTTCGGTACTATGTTTAGTTTACTTAATATTGTACGCATACTTACCCCTTTTATCTCCGAAGGGGTAGGCAGAGTCGCAACTAGTGCACCCACTTTTCGCCATGCGTATTCCGTCCCATGATGTGATAGGGGGCGAGTTTATCGCCATATCGGGCACACATTCCAGACTCCGGGCTGATACTGAATAGAAAAATCCAATATCACTTTGCCCGACCCGGGATCGAACCCGAGACCTCGGCATTGCAGTCGTACCGTAATACAACTACGCCACCGAGGCAGTCAGACTTAATATTGTGTTGGAAATAAAAAAATAAATAAAAAAAAAGCCTTTTATTTCTTACATTTAAAAAAACAAATTGAATTAAGTACAAATGCATGCAATTATTATTTATATTATGTGGTACAGTATACAAAACATGTCATTTTATTTTTTAATTTAGTAATAAATAACATTAATTTAACAATAATAAATAAATATATATCATAATTTGTACACATACTAGTTTGTTCAGCCGTTTTTTACATGCGTAAGGGTTTGCAAGAACCCCTCATGTGAGGGTGAAGGCCTCCTCCAGACTTTTCCAACCATCTCTATCTTTGGCTTTTAACATCCACTTCTTTCCTGCCAGTTTAGTGATATCATCTTCCCATCGATATATTGGTCTTCCTCTTTTACGTGTACCTACAGGCCCAGGCCATGATGTTATTCTGATGGTCCAGCGATCATCGTTCATTCGAGCGATGAGGTCTGCCCATCGCCACTTTAATTTTTGTGAGTAATTCAGTGCGTCTATTACTCCAGTCTGGTTTCTAATAGTGGTATGGGATATCTTTTGGATTTTTCTTGTATTTGTAATACTCCTCTCCATGGCTCGTTGACAAGATCTGATTTTGTTCTTTACTTGGTTTGTAAATTTCCATGTCTGGCACGCGTAAGTAATGGAGGGGGGCAAGCAAGAGTCCATCACTTTTTTATTTATTCTTATGGGCATAGAGCTTTTTAATAATTCCTTCAAACTCCAAAATTTTCTCCAAGCGCCTGTGATTCTCCTGTCCACTTCTAAATCGTTGATCTGTTTTGAAAATGAGACTTGTTGCCCCAAATATATATATGAGTCTACATATTCCAAAGCTCTTCCTTGAAGATTGATAATGGATTTTTGGGAGTTTGACATAATCTTTGTTTTATTTAAATTTATTTCTTAGCCCACTGTTTCACTTGCCATTTGTAGAGAACATACCATTGATTCCATTTCTCTAGAATTTTCTGACAGTAAAACTATGTCGTCAGCGAATCTTAAATGGCTAATGTGTTTGCCGTTAATGTTTAGACCGCATTTTGACCAATCAAGTCTTTGGATGACTGACTCTAGTACAGCTATGAAAATCTTGGGTGATAGCGGGTCGCCTTGTCTCACACCTCTACGTATGGGTATAAGTGGTCCAGTTGTTTCTAATTTCACGCTGCTTTTACAGTCTCTGTAGAGATGCTTTAAGACTTGTATGTATTTGCTTTCTACATCCTGTGATTTAAGGGCTTCCCAAATTGAAGAGTGGAGTATAGTATCGAAAGCTTTTTGGTAGTCTATAAAAACTATGTATAGTGGTCGTCGATACTCACGATATTTTTCGATAATCTGTTCTAGAACGTGAACATGGTCTACTGTGGAATAACCTTTTCTAAAGCCCGCTTGTTCAGTCGGTTGGTGTTTTTCAAGAGAGCCGCTAATCCTTTTTTCAATAAGTGATGAAAATAATTTGTACAAGGAAGGTAGTAAACTTATGGGGCGGTAGTTGTGTATGTTCTTTGGATCACCTTTTTTATAAAGCAATATCATTTCGGACTCTGACCATTGCTTTGGGGTAGAACAAGTATTAATTATCATATTAAACAAGCATGTCAACGGGCTTGCTAGTTGTTGAATAGCTGATTTTATTGCCTCGTTTGTTATTCTGTCTGGACCCGGACATTTCTCTACTTTTAGTCTTTTTATTTCTCCGATTATTTCCGCCTCGTTGAAAATATTTATCTCTCGATCATCAGTTGCATGTTCAAGGATGGTACTATTGTCACTGATCGATTCTTGAGTGCTATAAAGATTTCTGTAGAAGTTTGTTGCAATATTCATAATATCCTTTCGGTTTTGATTTTTTTTTGTTTTTTTTTTTTTGTGTTGGATATAAACGCTATTAAATAACGTCTAATACAAATTGTTATACACTACGTACGACAAAGCGTGATCGACCTAATTATTAAGTGAAATAACAAAAAATGATACAATAAAGATTAGCAAATAGGTAGGTAAAACCATTAGTAGGCACTAACAATCGCAGCATATACATTATTTGCTAAGCTTATGTGTTTTACTGCCTCGGTGGCGTAGTTGTATTGTGCGTGCGATACGACCACCGCCTTAAGGCCCCGGGTTCAAATCCCAGGTAGAGATAAGTGATAATGGGTCTTTCTGCTCAGTATCAGCCCGGAGTGATAAATTTGTGTGTTATCTGATATGGCGATAGCCTCGCCCTCTTTCACATCTTGGCGAAAAGTGGGTACCTTAGCAACACGTCTGCCTACCCCTTGGGGTATTTTTATACTGACACGTGACCACACTGCACCTGGTATGCGAAGAGAGGTCCAACTAGTCTCAATTGACGAGCAATGATGATTCCTCGTCAGTCGAAACAATTATGCCGGCCTGTTTGAACCGGATATACACAGGTTGATCCCGGAACGCGGCACACTTACGTGGGCCACTATGGCAGGTTTCAACAGGTGTTAAAACGGTAAACATAAGGTATGGACGATGGTCGCTATCCGGGCGGATATAAAATATATCGTACCATCACCAGGATACGCTTGGTCTCTCTGTGTGTGTGTATTTGGACTTTAAGGACTCTTTCCGTAATAGAAAACAGAGTTACAAAATAAAATTATTACATGTAACATTATCATCGGTAATCGTGTCACTAGTTGACATGTATGTTGTTTTTTTTTTCTTTTTTTTTTGCATTGAATGACGAGACGGGCATGCCGTTCGACTGATGGTAAGCGATACGACCACCCATAAACAGTAGCAACACCATCCAGCACCTTGAGTTACAAAGTACTGTGTGCCATTCCACTGCGCTCGTCATCCTGAGACATAAGATGTTAAGTCTCATTATGTCCAGTAGTTACACTGGCTACAATGTCCTTCAAACCGAAACACAATAGTGCATGCACACTGCTGCTTGGCTGTAGAAATAGACATTGCGGTGGTACCCACCCAGACGGACTTTCACATATGAGAGACCTACCACCAGTAAACTTACTGTACTTACCCGTATAGAAAGTATTACAGTTTATAAATGTATTCATATAAATCGTATGCACTCCACCCCGCACCACGCTCAACGCTCCCCCGTCGGTAAATCTTCCCTGAATACCGATCGAGATTGCTGCACACTTGAAGACACTGTCTACGGAACCCTTACCATGAATTACGAAAACGGTTTAGAAGTGTTTTATTGGATTGTTACCTGCTGTTTAGAGATGCTTCATCATAGATTGGCATGTATTTTGGCCTTCTGGAAGATGTAGTCTTATGTTTATGAATAATGTCATCCAGTTTTTTTTGCATTATGGCGATGTAGTTCGCGATCCGCTAGAGCATTTTAGTAACAAAGCTTCCTCTGGAGAGAGATAGCTTTAGTATCTAACACAAATTAAAAGCATAATCTAATCTGGGACACAGCGTACTGTCCATGACTAACGACTGTATAGTATCTGCACTTTAAAAAAAAATATTTTTATCACCCTTGTGAGAAACTACTTACTTGCATTTCTTTTGGCAATGCACTATGAGACATTACAACTTTTATATGTAAAACTCTACCTTGAGCTGGAGGCCCCAGGTGACCTCTGTCTGTCAGAGAGTCACCGGTACTCTTCGAGCTCTATACCGCCTAAAGAATTTCCTCCCGCCTAAGACCAAGACTATGCTGGTTCAAGCCTTAATCCTTCCTGTAATCGACTATGGTGATGTGTGCTATTTTGATCTGAATGCAGATCAACTCAATAAACTCGACCGTCTTCTTAATAACTGCATTCGATTCGTATATAATCTTCGTAAATATGATCACATTTCTACTTATCGACAACAATTAAAATGGCTACCTATACGTCAGCGCCGATCTTTGCGTGCACTTACCACTCTATTCTCTTTGCTTACTTCCCCTACTCCACATGCCTACTTATCTTCAAAAATCCCATACCTTTGCAATAGCCATGATAGTAACCTTCGCTCATCTAGCAATCTTCTCCTTAAGTGTCCTCCTCACAGCTCTGACTTTATTCACTCTTCTTTCACTATTCAATCTATACTTCTATGGAATTCACTCCCCCTCGAAATCAGAACGTCTACGACTCGGGTTGCCTTCAAAATAAGGGTACGACAACTATTGCTGAATGGAATGGAAGAGTCACCTCCTTAACTCATTATATATTTATATATATCGTATATATTCTATGTATGTTCTATATGTTCTTTCTTGAATCTGTTTACCGCTTCAGATAACTTTGATGCACCTACCTTGTTTATCTCTGCACCACCATAGGTTGACTGGTAGAGAATGCCTACGGCATTAAGTCCGCCTATGTACATTGATTGTATATGAAGTGCATAAATAAATAAATAAAACTGATTAAAATTTCTTTCAAGTGTTAAACATCATTGAACATCAAATTGAACCTAGTTTGAACGTTGCTTCTATTATGTTGTACCCTGACAAAGTAATATAAAAAATCTTATAATCATGCAAGGTCTTATCATCGGCCCTATTGCTTTAATATTTTATATAAAATTCTTGCTAAATCCGACAAATACCATGGTAGCGGCGTATCGCCCCTACAGGATGCATCCGTCGGTCGCAGGTGCGGCGATTGATTGCACACAGTTACCCTCGCGCCGACTGCCCGTCAGCACGCCGGGAAATATTCCATTATGGAGTTATAGTAGAAGGTGCGAGTTAAGGGCGAAGAAAAATTGAAATGGAATATTTTTAGGGTTCCGGACCCCAAAAGGAAAAAAGGAACCCATAGGATCACTTTGTTGTACGTCTGTCTGTCTATCTGTCAAGACCCTTTTTTCAGGAACGCGTTGAGATTTAAAGTTGAAATTTATATCAAATACTCAGGTCTACAGTCTCTTTCAGCTGTGAAAAAATCAAAATTGTTAGACAACGCGATCAAAAGATATGACCGTTTATGTCGCATATTTTCGGATATTTTGCGATTTCGCAAGGGAATCAAAACCTATAGGGTAAAAGTTAAAAGTTAGTTAAAAGTTATGTTTGCTAGTGATTGGTAAGGCAAACAATCCAACTTGCGTCAAAAACGTATGATCGCTCCTTGTAACATATTATTATGATGCACAAACTCAAGCTTTGATGACTTGACCTTTGTTTCATAGATTGGTTAAAGCTTCACATCAAAACTGGCTTTAAGTCATGTTTTTATCAATCCAATGCTATGGTGTAACGTAAATTAAAAATACTTAAATAACATTGAAATAAATAAAATAAAAAAAAATTACCTACACTAATATAATAAAGAGGAAATAATTGTCTTGTATGTTTGTAACGAACAAAATCAAAAACTACTGGAGCAATTTTAAAAATTCTATCATCAATATAAAGCTACATTATCAGTGAATAACAGAGGCTACTTTTTATCCCGGAAATATATAAAGCGGGACTTTTATCCCGGAAAACTCATTCCGCGGGCGGAGCCGTGAGCAAAAGTCTACATACTATAATTCAATACTTACCTAAACAAAATGAGTAGATACATAATTCTTCTTTTTTTCATATACGGCATGATTCGCTAAAGACGCCTTTTTGACTGGATTCTTCAAACGTTTTAAATACTGTACGATCTTACATAAACACTAAAGAAGTTCAACGTTATTTCGCTACTAGACCTAACTAAATCCTTTCTTGACATAATTGATTTCACTTAGGAATTGTTAATACAACAGTACTGCCATGGCGTTTTACAGTAAAGTGCTATCAAATCCAGGATTAGCCTGACCACGGTTGTGGTTTAAATCTCTTCGTTTCTCAGAACACGGCAGATGAATCCAGACTTCGCTTAGCTACGTTGGAAATGATTTAATACAAGATAAGCTTATAATCTAAAATTCCATTAAGTAAATACAAATACAAATACAAATACAAATACAAATACAAATACAAATACAAATACAAAAACATTTATTCACACAACACCATGACACAAACAATATAAAGAAATTATATAAAAATAAAATAAAATATAATACACTAACACCAATACACATAAAAGGAATAACAATGAAATAAAAAAGATATCAAGAATTGCAAAGTATTAGTGCATCGTCCCAAACGTCATGGTGAGAGTGCGAAACGGGTCCCATTCAGCACAAGCCGCGAACGAGTCACAGCGCTGGTCTTCCATGGGCCCGACGCGTTGAGAGCGCACAGACGTGTTACAAAAAAAAAGAAAAAAAAACTAAATTATAAAAATAAAAACAGTGCGAAAGTAATAATAATAACTATTGTGATAAAAATTGCAATATTGTGATTGACGATTGGCAGTAAATTAATGTATAATAATATTAATTGATAAATAATAGTTAAGTAAATAAAACCTATGGGAAATGTTGTGCCGTGAGCAGTGAGCACGCGAGGGTAGACTTATTCGTCATACCCGCATTTTCTACATACGCTGGAGATAACAAGACACCGCCGCGCCATAAGTCTGCAAATGAAGAGGTAAGCAGATAACTAACCTTATTGCTCGGTATTTTTTTGAACTATAAGTAGTATTTTTTTATAATGTGTTCTAAAGGTATTTAATGTTTGCAGACTACGGAGAGGCGGTGGCAAGTCGTTCCAGCAGCGGGACGCAGCGAATTTGAAGCTACCCCGGAATGCATTAGTACGAGCACGCGGCACAACCAGCGCCCAGCTGGCTGCGCGAGTGTGGTGCGCACTCACATCCTGCAGCCAGTGCAGCTTTTCGGCGAGATATGCAGGAGTGCGGTATTTAACTAAATTAAACAATAGGCACGCCATATGAAGATCCTGGCGCGCCTTCATTTTAAGTATATCGGCTTTATTTAGATAAGGGGTTACATGTGTGCGTGGCGGAATTTTGAAACAAAACCTGGCGCATGCGTTTTGTACTCGTTGTATGAGTTTTTGCGTGCGAACCAGGAGACGTGGTGCATATACAGTGTCCATGTAGTTAAACTTAGACAGGATGAGCGTTTCGGTTAACTTAATGCGTATAGGAATATTTAGAACATCTCTAATCTGATACAAGACCCTAAGCCGATAAAAACAATTGCTCACAACATTTGTTATGTGTGACTCAAAGCGAAGTTCTTCATCCAAAATTAAACCCAAGTTACGCACTTCATGAACCCTCTCCAATGGAACTCCTTTAATGTTTAAGCGCACTCCTTTGCTGACAATTTTGAGGATCTGTTTTTTTGGCCCAAGTATCATAAACTTCGATTTGTTACCGTTTAGCACTAATGAGTTAGTTTCCGCCCAATTAGCTATACGGTCCAAATCAGTACTATATCAAGTTAATAGAGAGCGTGAGTATACCCTGTTGCTAGACTACAGCTTTCGCCGTCTTCTGATAATGAGCGGTTGGAAGATTATCAACCATATTTACCTACCTCTTAGATAACCAGGCTACATGTCAATGGTTGTTACACGTATGCGGGATTACGCCTCTGTAAGAAACACCCTTCGTTCTACTTATATTTACTTCTCAAACTAATAGAAACACTGTTGTGCAATTGAAGCTTATGAACAGTGGCAGCTTTAGCCGGCGCGGCGGGAGGCCACGCGCAGGAGTTAATAACGGTCCCCGATTTCAATAATTTAGTATGTATGATGCTCTGGTGAACAGAGTGATGACCTAATAAAAGGTCCTTAGTTAAGCACTGCGCGAGTTCCCTTCAAGCGCTAAGACTGCAACAGTTAATAATTGATTGACAGCTAATTGTCGATAAACGATATGTAATAGGAATATTTTCTTTCAATTATTTGTACATGCAATAATAAAACCACTACCAAGAATTCTATGAAACTCTTAAGCCAGCTAAATCACACACTGCAAGGTCAGAATGCAAGCCGTGCTAGACATTTGTCCTTATTCAACACGCCCGCTGATGCATGGAGATATTCTAACCATTGCATACAGCGCAGTTGGCATTCTAACGCCTCTTACCAAACTATCCTAAAGCATTGTGGATATCTGTCGATTTACTAGCATACTCTGTTACATGTAAGAGAATGCAGAAATAGAGGTTTAAGGTTTCAATGGTGTAAACTTTGAAATTTAATAGACTATTGACTACTGTAACTTGAGATTTGGCGATGAACCTTAATATTATAATATACAGAGACTATACTATAATTTTCAAAATGGTACGGCTAAGGAACAACAACATGATTGGAAATAAATAATGCACACACACATTTTATACCTAAACGAGCAGCAGCTAATGGCTTGGCTGTGCCGTTGGAATTGGTACATACACTTCATGGCGGCGGATGCTGCTTATCATCAGGTGGATCGCTTGCACATTTGCCTACTAAAGGCACAACTCTTGCACCCACTTTTCACCATGTACAGAAATATAATTTTCCGGGTAAATTATTATCCTACGCAGGACGCTTGCGACTCTCATCCAACGCCAGAATTATGGAAAGTTACTTGACGCTATACACTGACGACCTTTTAATCATGCTTTTTTATAGCTTTGCTACCACGGAATACTGGTTTAAACCTTGATTGAAGTTGCACTAGCTAATCATCGCAGAGGAAATGGACTAAATCAATCGTCGCATTAATCGCGAAGTCTGTCTGCGCACACAATACATCCCGTCCAGCTCATTTGCCGAACTAATGGGCGGGAACGCTCGATATGAAACGATTATTTTACCTTTGAACACTGCTTGTGAACGCCACAGCGCAAAACACACCTTATAACTTCAAAATATTAGCGGCAGATGACAAAAATTAGCTTGTGGAAGAACTTAATCTGTGGTATACTGTGGAGGGTCATTTGCTTGCAGAAATTGCGTACTTTAAACGTGTGCTAATGCGTTCTAATGATAAAAGGTTTATGTTTAAAATTGTGTTTTCCACCCGTTTGGTTAGCGATTTTGGTGGTTGATGTGTTGTTATAATTCAGGTTTTGAAACTTGCTATTGCTTATAAAAAAAAATATGTTATGATTTTTGAGAAGTTATTAATACTTATTTTACAGCAAGGAAGGCAAATGAACAGGATTGCATATTCAGCGAAACTGCTCGCCAAACAACATCGCTCATCGCATGAAACGTTACAAAACGGTTCTGCAGGCTTTGCGGTACAGTGTCATCATCTGAGAACTAGTCAGTATTATTAATATTATTATTCCACATTTACACTTAATAACGTTGCTCAATTTAGTCATTTGGCTTCATGGAGTACAGATAATTTGGCTTCAATAACCTGTCGATTGTAGTTGCTTGTTCATTTTAAAAAGCAATATCCAAGCAAATATCACTAGTATGAACAACACCATAAAACTCATAACAAGCATGTACAACAAATAAAACACGAATTGGTCGGCTCGTCCTGGCGTTCGCAGCCCATTCTGGCGTCAAAGCGTATAAACATCAGTGTAACCAATAAATAAATTGTATTTTGTACCACAACTATAGTTTTTACGGTCGCCAGAGTGTGTGCCAAGCGATGCAGTTACATTTGGAATCGGGGCTAGAGGTCGCGCCGTGTGCGATAAGCGGTAGCGGAAGTGTAACAGAAAATAGAATATAAAAAAATTGTTTCTTTCGTCTAGTTTCGGTTCGATTTCCAGGCGGACAAAAATGATTTTTTAATAACTTTTCCGGGGGTTTTATTTCAGGAGAGGGATATCACCATTAGCTGGTTGTAAGAATCCAAAAGGAGTCTGTCAATATACTTGAAAAAGCGTTCTGTGTCGATTGTAGCATTAGAATAGGAAAACGATTCAAACGAAAGGTTCACGAAATATTTTATCAAAGTTTAAATGAAGTAAGTTACGACTCATCATCATCATCAACAGCTACATGACGTCCACTGCTGAACATAAGCCTTCCCTAAAGATTTCCAGACGGACCTGTAAAAAGCGGTCTGCATCCAGCGTTTTCATGCGACCTTTATCAAGTCATCTATCCACCTTGCAGGTGGACGGCCGACGCTGCGCTTGCCAGTACGTGGCCTCTAGGGATCTCCTCATTTCTGAAACACCAAGCATAGCTCTCTTCATAGCTCGCTGAGTGACCGTGAGCCATCTTAGGCGGCCCAAAGTCAGAGGCCATATCTCAGTGCCGTATGTCATCACTGGTAAAACACATTGATTGATGACTTTTGTCTTCATGCACTGAGGTGTTTTGAACGAGAAGACGTTTCTTAGTTTCCCGAACGCTGCCCAACCAAGCTGGATTCGACGATTGACCTCTTTTTCAAAGTTACGACTATTATCATATAACTCTGAAGTAGATTTTGCCTCACGCCGCCGCCTTTTAAAATAGTGACGCAAGCAAAAAAGGCAATTTTTCACGAGGACAATTTAAAGCGTTAACTATACACCGTTAGTTTATATAACCTCGTTTATTTTTTAACATAAATCATGTACTTTATTGTGCAATAGTTTTTGTATTTTTCATAAAACACACACTCACGCCCTTTATCCCCGAAGGGGTAGGCAGAAGCGCAACTAGTGCACCCACTTTTCACCGTGCGTATTCCGTCCCATGATGTGATAGGGGGCGAGCCTATCGCCATATCGGGCACAAATACCAGACTCCAGGCCGATATTGAATTATAACCCAATATCACTTTGCCCGAACCGGGAATCGAAACCGAGACATCAGCATTGCGGTCATACCGTAATACAACTACGCCACCGAGGCAGTCATAAAACAGTAGGTAGGTAATATATTAAAATTATGAAGTGGCCGATTTCAAACAGACCGGCATAGTTGTGTCGACTGGCGAGAGACAATCATCTCTCGTCAATCTACATTCTATCTGGACCCTTACCATCAGGTCCAGTGGGGTCCCCTTGCCGTGTCCGTATATATAGGAGTGCTATATGATAAAACATAGTAAAATGGAAAAGTTAATCACAAATTATAAGAGCAGCAGTGTGCTAGCATTTTTGAGTTCCAATATAAAACATTCCAGACAATATAATTACTTGGCTTTATGAAATTGTATAATCTTAGTGACGAGCGTAGTTAAATGCTATGCAATGAGTAATTTAAAGTTTCGATTACTTTGTGGTACCGGTGGGCGAATTGGATCTCCAGCCTCTAGAACATAATATAACTAATTCATCTACGAAAAATGATGAGATTATTTGTTTCCACTCGCTAACCTCTACAAAGACTAATTCCATTCCAAGAATACTTTCACTAATGGTAAGGTATATTATCTTTGAGTATCTACTACTTGGAAACGTTATTTATTTGGGGACTATGTGTAGCTACCGGCTTCGCCGGCGTGAAATGCCTTTGCCGTAACAAAAGTTCCTAAAACACTGTAGCGATCCATCTTCATCCATCCACGCCAGCATCTTCGTCTAAATAAAATTCATATAAAAAAATCATTTCTTCCTACAGGAGCAAATTACCGGGATAAAAATTAGCCTACACATTAATCAAGTTTAAAGTTTATCTGCGTGGCAAATTTCATCCAAATCCGTTCAATGGTTTCTGAGTTAACTACTCACAAACATTCAACCATTTTCAAAAAACATTCGTATTTATAATATTATTAATATTTGTGAAATAGCTTTAAACAAAAGCTATTCCAGATATAAAGGAAAGACTATCTCGCTAAACGCTATCTCCTTAGCCCGCTATGCTTCAATGTACGCCCTCGCCACAACACAGACGTCTTTTTCTTGTCTACTGGTAATTCTGCCAAACTTTATCCTCTACTACGTATTGCTAAAATACATTCACTAGAACAGTAACAGGAATGTAAACAAATATACCTACATATACAAGAAGACTATTGTATTTTTTATAGTTATCTAACATTATAACGTTGGTAATTTCATGGAGTAATTGCGCAGCAATCATAACTACTTACGTCGTAATTAATCATACCTATACAGTTTACGATAGTCCTTGTTAGGAAGAAAAACGTCATAAAAAAAGCTATACATATATTTTTTTATATTATTCGATGTTGGGTAGATATTTGTTTATATTTCTGGCACAATGCTAATGAATACAGTTTATATGCGTGGGCTTTATCCGTGTGCGTGTGTGCGCCCGATTTCGTGCCAGAATGAATGTAAAATAGGACGATACAGCCGTTTTGGCCGTTTCACGGGTCATTTAAATTTTTTACGGGAATTATTTATTGTTCATATGATGTTTTGGCTTTTTTCGAAATTGCACTCATTAAATTTATGTGCGTATGCAATTTTGTGTGAAATATTAAATACATTTGATATTGTGGAAATGCATATTTTACTCCAATAGGTATGTTAAATAAAAGCAATATTTGTAAATCCTTCTAATGCATAACCTATCGTCTGTGTCCCTTGAGAAATGAACTTGCTGAACTTATTGCCGTCAGTAAACATCCACAGTACCAGAAGAATTATAAATGCCACGACGGCCTTAAAGAAAAATAATAACAATTAGGGAAAATATGCGATTTTCACTAATCTCAGTCACTGTGCGAAACGCAGAAAGTTGTATTTTCACCATTGATATGTAAAGAACCTTTATACATCAATGATTTTCACGTTGATTTTAAATGAGACATTGATACTGCCCAGACCAACCGATCCATTCATGCTATATAAAAATATGTCTATAGCGTAGCTCGAGCAGTTTTTTTTTATGATATAGGAGGCAAACGAGCATACGGTTCACCTGATAGTAAGTGATCACCGCCGCCCATGAACATCTGCAATACCAGTTTGAACGTGTTTATGAATTTCTTCACGATATCATACCGTAGCTTTAGGAAACGATAATAAATACCATTACACTATCCAAGCCCATAAATGTAGAGCTAAATCACTTGAAATGGAACCTAGGACCCGTATTTTACTCCGTACCAGTCTCACTAAGCTATGACAGTATGATATTAGTTCAATCTACACGATATAGAAATTGGTGTAGGTGTGAGCAGTTTCTTATTACTACTATCTCGTCTGAGAATTATTGGTTTTATGTCATCGATTTTATGTCTAGAATAACGAGACATAATTAATATCTCATATTTCTAGAGCAAGCATTTCTTTGTATACGAAATGCTTGTGAAGTATGTAACCTGACAGCAAGTGCTAACTGCTACCTATAAACATACTTTTATAATAGAAGCTAGACAGACGAAGGGTAGGTGTTTACCCCAGCCCTAAGACATGAAAACTGTCGGAGCATTACAGGTGTGTTGCCGTCCTTAAAAGAGAAAAAATGTTAATTGGGAAGGAAGTCTGCTGGGTCTTTGGCAGCATAAGTCGCTGATGGACAAAGCGAAGATGCTACTATCGATTATGCTTGAGACAGTGATATTGTTCGAGCAACCTTAGAATGCCCAAGAAATACTGATTTCTTCACATTTATGGAAAGAAGGTCGAGGGGGGTGCGGTGTATAAGACTGGTAATACTAAAGGAACTTTCAACAAATCTGTTCCAATGCAGATTATTCAACGAAAGAATTTAATTAGACTAGCGCTCAGTGAAACGTCACTGCTGAGTTAAAAGGCGTTTAATTTCGCTCGATGAGTGTTCTAATTTGACACAGTCGTTGATGTCTATTCTCTTTGTCGTGAGTCAGAAATGTATGAAGAACTATGGTCCTATTATATCTGAGGAATTAAATTCATCATTTCTGTCCCAAAATGTTAAAGACAGTTTTATCAGTGGCATGAATGGGCTCATTCCATCAGCTTGCCATAAATTTCTCATAGAAAATTGATGTGCAATAGAATGTGCTATGTTCTGCCCTGACTATTATACTAAACAGTGCTGCTAGATCGGAAGGCGTCGGGGCGAATGGCGATCAGTCGCCATTTAGGCTCCCTCAAAAAGAACGTGTTATATTCCTTGTTTTTGAAAAATTGGAGGTCGTTTTAGCTTCGAGTGTACTATACATGTACATAGATCACCTTACACACCGATAAATGGAAAATGGGGGAGCTTTTTTTGCTCTTCGGGTTCCCACATAATTGAGCGACTTTAGGCTACTTCATAATGATTTGAAGCATCATACATGTGGCAACACTGATTCTGAAATTCAACAATTTCCCTCTTGCAATGCGTTCTAATAGTATTTTGGATGTTAGTGGACAGTGATTATTTATTTTTATCAATTATCCCTTTTGCTAGGCGTTATAAAAAATAGTGTATGGCACAGTGCTTATTTTTTGCTCATTCCTATCATTTTTAGTGTTTTTTAATCCATCTTGTTATTGGACAACAAAATTCCGAAAAGATCTTTCTTTGTTTTAAAACATCTTCCGCTTTTGTACAGGATCAATTATCTTTGTCCCAATTTAAATAAAAAACCTTCACACAATTCAATTATACGACAATCACACTTAGCTCAGCTGTTTAAAAATTAAATATTATAAAGAATGAATATTTTGTATACAAAATAGGAAACAAGAATTATGAAGAAATATTTAAAGTAATTTTGAATAACATTTTTCATTATATTTTGAACCTATTAAATTACTATAATATTCTATATAAGGTGTATACCTTGGACCGGTATCGTAAGCCTTCCTGATGATATGAAACTGAAGGTATATGATTATTGTAGTGTTAAGGAAACTCTTGTAATTGACAATAATATGAGATTAACATGTAATGAATAAGATAACCAGAATAGAACAATGTTATACATTGCTTTTGTTATTAAAAACTTCCGATAAGTTTCAGTTTCAGGTTATAAGATGAGGAACCTATTCAAAGTCAAACTGCTGTTGAATGACGTATTAACAAATTATATCTTGTTATGTGAATAAAAGACAAAACTACCACATTCATACAATTTACGGCTCCAAGTGTTACTTCATTAACTAAGAGAGGAAACAACTCCACCCTGAACCTTAGTTAATTCTTTAGTTTCTTTGCTCCACCAAGATGATTAAAGAGTTGTTTAGAATAATGGAATACCTTCATTTAAAATATACAGGAGTAGTTTTATTCCCTTTAAAAGCCATTTTTTATGCAAGGGTATAAAAGTTAATTAGACTATAAAATTCTGTGAAATTTGAAAAATTATTACAATTATGGTGGACCATTGTTAGGAAATGTTTTAAAATGAAGTTATTTTAATGTAATTAAGGAATCTTAACAATGAGAAATGGGTATGTAAAGTATTTACCGTTGGCGACGATAAGCATTCTGTAAAAGGTACAAAGGATATATTAAATGTAAAATATCGTAAAGGAGGATACAATGAAAAGTCAAAGGATAAATCTGAAGGATTAAAAGAAAAAAAATAGGGACAAATTATATAATTTGAGCGTTCGTAAGAAACATCGCCTTAGAATTTAGGTTTTCTCATTTTGATGTCAAAAGTTGACATGGCAGGACTAAACAGTTTTTCGAGAGCTTTAAACGTCAGCTCATTAATATAGCATTGCGTAGAAAGCTTTATAAATCTTTTGTTTATTTACACACAAAACAAACAAATGAAATTATAATCTCGAAGGCACCAGTGTGAAGTTAACAAAAGCACCTAAAATCTCATAAAAAGCTGCCAACAAAGCATACCACATACATCATGAAACTACAAGTAAAATTTCTTCCTCAATGGAACCTCGTTTAACGGTGGAGGGGCAATAATCCCATTGTGGTCGCGCGGTGGGGGTGACGTGTGACGTCATCCCCGGTGGTTATTACGTCATAAGTCACGGCGGCCATTTTAATTCGTTCATAAAGTGAGCATACATCACGCCTGTCCCGGTGCAGCGGTTTGCACAAATCGAATTCTTGACTTCTATTATCGCTCATACAGTCCAAAATGCCGTGGATCAACATACGCAGGTAAAATTGGAGCAAAAGACTTAAGGAGTTATTATATTCGTAATTTATTTTTGTTAAGTACTTCAAATGATGGGCTGATGTAAAATAATTCATTCACATTTAGCAAACTTTATAACCGTTTTAATATAAATTATTTTTGACTCACTAAATTAAAAAAGGGCCTATTTTCCTTATCAAACCAAAATTCACACGATTCACATCTAACGTCCTCTATAATATATCTATCAGCCACTCAATGCCCAGTGTCTGAGGTCTTATAACTGAAGTATAAATAGTTGATAGCGTTATTGGTTCTATAATTTCGGAGAATAGGTTACTGCTTTTAACAATTTTTTTTAGCACTATTTAAATTGGTAATAAAAGAATAATTGCAGGTTTTGAAAGAATGCCATAAAATAACAATAATATAAATATATTAATCTTTTCATTAAAAGAATAATTTAATTAATAAGATATGATTAACTGATCTACGTGGAACGTTGCAGAATCTTGTTTGTTTGTTAGCTTTTCTTAGAATCTTCTTCGAAATTGCTGAAGTTTAATAGAAACTTCGACCACTTGTAAACTTTGTTCATAATAAATACTTGTTAATGACAGATACTTGTTTAATATTTCTATACAAATAAATGCCAAGCACATCACAGCAACTAGCGATCGCCATGTCTGCAAATGTAAATAACTACATGGCATTGTATCAGCTTTAAATGTTAGAAGTCAATTTTATATCTCTTGGATTTTATATTTATTTTGCTTGGCTACAGAAATACAACAAAAAATATAGGTAATCAATTCAAGCCATTAAATCCAAACTGCAACATAGAACTGATCTTAAATCCCACATATACTGTGGCTCCGGACGGGAACAATCCCTCGAATATTTTTAATATGCCCGCCAACACATAATTTATGCTCTAACATCTCTCACACAGATTTCCCAGCGGCTGTAGAATAATTGGCGGGAAAGTTCGCGGAATCGAACACCGACCCCGTGGAAGTTAAGTCAGCATATTTCACGTGAGCAATCCGTGCTATCCAACCGACACAGTTGGATGCAGAACAGTTTTGCGTGCGTAAGTGATTTTGCCCTGTCGAGTTTTTAGGAATCTGTGATTGTGGAGGAAAACTATACGTCTGCCTTGAACCACACACACACACACGCCCTTTATCGCCGAAGGGTTAGGCAGAGGCGCAACTAATGCACTCAATTTTCGCCATGCGTATTCCGTACCATGATGTGATAGGGGGCGGCGAGCCTATCGCCATATCGGGCACAAATTCCAGACTACGGGCTGATACTGAATAGAAAAATCCAATATCACTTTGCCCGACCCGGGGATCGTTTGTTTATCGTTTGTTCCACGGGGAGTGCTCCGAGGAATTGTTTAAGATGGTACCGTCGTCACCTTTCTACCATCGAACCACTCGGCACCGCAGTAGAGTTCATTCCTACCACCTGGAGACGTACCGTTTTCGAACGGAACGGTTCCAGCGTTCCTTTCTATCACGTACGTGTAAGCTCTGGAATGAACTATCTGTGTCGGTGTTCCCTGAGCGCTATGACCTGTCCTTCTTCAAACGAGGCTTAAAAAGAGTATTCTCCCTACGGTAGGCAGCGGCTTGTCTGTGTCCCTGGCATCGCCGAGTCTATGAGCAGCGGTGGCCGCTTACCATCAGGCGGGCCGCTAGCTCGTCTGCCTATACAGGCAATAAAAAAAAAAAAAAAACATAATTTTCGTGGCAATGGTAGCAATTTATACTAAACCTCGCCTATATCGCCTCAGTTAAAGAGCTAAATGAACACAGAACATGCCCTGAAATCGGAATTATTCGAAAAGTGTATTTGAGTCAATATCAGCGTCAACGCCAAGAACAGGGTTACAGTCAAGGTCGAGGTCAGGGTCAGAGTCAGGGACAGTGTACCTATAATTTTCTACTCAGGATTTTAAGTAATATTATTGTATATAAAAGTAACTTCGCTACTACCTTTAAAAAAATGCGTTATTACAACGTGCATACATGCCACAATCGATGTTCATCGAGATTTATTGGCATTACTCCAGAGATGAAAGGTTTTTAGGTAATTTCATTATTAATTGAATCAAATAATATCTAGAGATAAGTGGTTAAAAGTGGACTCAAACGACTTATGCCATTTCAATTTAAAGAATTGTAGAGCAGACAGCGTATTATTTACTGCATAAACGGGATTGGTCATAGAAAGACTAAGACAGTATTATAAAAAACCGCGTAAAATATTATTTTGCTGTTACGTGTCACCTTTTTTTATACAACTTAATAATTGACACGGACAAGTCACTCGCCTGACTGTAAGCAATTCGAATGTCCATAGACAGAAGCAACACTACTTTGACTGAACTAAAAAACACTAGTAGTAACTACTGCGCTGCACTCCTGACCCTGAGATATTGAATATTAAATTAGACAGTTATAACACATGCTGAAGTGTCCATCAAACCAGAACATAAATGCTTGCACATTGTGTACTTGGTGACAAAAATACATTACAGCTGTGGCGGCATAATTAGCAACACCGCCGCCTATCAACATTGGCCGGGAACTACTTAATTAAGTTGTCAGTTAGATGACCGACACTCATCCCTTGGACATCGAAGTGATATCGACGATTACCAGATGACGCCCAATAATACCGCTAGATGGCGACATACGATCCTGGATTACGATAGCACCATTTGCGCGAAGCAAAGTATATAATATACTACCTCCGAATAGGAACTATCGGAGGGCCCGCGGCCGGTCATGCGCAACATCGGCCTGATTGGGAATGTTCCCCTTCCATAGAGGAACGCAACCATCTGTTCCTCTACAGTGGCGACGACCTTTTGCCACCAAACAGTGTTACCTATCTAGATCCAAACTAACTCTTATAAACGAGATATCTATCACACACACAAACTCTCGCTTTTTATGTGAAGCCAGAAGTAGAAGCAGAAGCGCAACTAGTGCACCTATTTTTCATCGTGCATATTCCGTCCCATGATTTGATAGGAGGCGAGCCTATAGCCATAACGAGCACAAATTCCAGATTCTCAATACTCATATTGAGTAGAAAAACTCAATATCGCTTTGCCCAATCCGGGAATCGAGCGGAGACCTCAGCGCTGCAGTCGTACCGTAATACGATTACGCTACCCAGGCAGAGATCAAGAAGTTATAAAATTTAAAGACTATGCCAATGGAAACTTCTTTGACAAGACTTCTCAATAACAAAAGGTATCAGTAACTAATCTTCGTGTTCCAGGCACTGTGACCTGATTTCGCACTTGACGCCTCAACCAGTTAATTAAGTGCCGCTTTAGTAACAGCGTGCGCCGTGCGGAGACTTAGCTCCATTTTCATATTTTGGGAGTGTATCAGATTAGGTATTGATTTCTGTATTCGAAGCCAGGTAAGGTGATAGGTCCCGAAAATCCGGGTCATATTGTATATAATAATTACAGGTATATATTTTCCTGTGTGTGTACAATGTATAATATTGCAGATTAACAACTGATACCATCTTTATCAGTTTTTAGGTTTTTATGCTTACATTATAAAACGTAATTTAGGCTATGTTTATCAAAATGCTATAACTATCGTGTTTTGGCCATTTGTTTGCTGCATGCAAACATGAACGACATGAATTGTTTATTAAAACACATTCAATTTATTAGTTTTCTTTACAGTGACATGTTTATGTTTCCTGGTGTAGACTTCACTTTTTTAGATATAAATTGGTTCTATTATTATATAATCTTTAACTTTCTTTTTTTTTCTTTGTTTTGTACCCACAATTGTATCCTATTTATTTATGTACTTATAGGTTCTGGTCACATGTTTAGGATTATGACATCGGCTTATGACATCAGCAGGTAATGTTGACTGTTTAATGACAAGATTCTTCGTGGATCACACAGTTCTGTCTATTGTGCTACCGCCCATCAAACTGCAAATACTATTATATTTTGTTTCAAGGAAGTTATTTTAAGTGCTATTACTATTTCACGCATTATTGTACGACTATGTGATATGCTTTATAATACTAAATAAATGCTGGTGATGCTTTAAAATTAGTACCACGTGAACGAATAATGCTCTTAACATTCATGCCCCAAGGCCAAGTTGTATAATAATACTGAATTTTCACTTAGGACCTGAATATCCGCCAATTAAAATTATTTCTACTTAACCATCGCCATAGCACTTGGCAGGTTTAAGGTTTTAAGTACTCAACGTAATGGGCAAAAAATCGACGCTCTAAATTGTTATTCTCTTAAAATAGCATTATAAAAGAGTTTTCAAGTTTTTTCCACGCTTATTACTTCATAATTCGCAAGTTTAGGAAGTTGGCGGCGGGTTCTCGAAGTTCTGATTAACTGGCTATTACGAGTTGGGGTTAAGTTTGCTATTAAAAAATAAAGAGTGAGATAGTCTTGATACAAACTCGGTCTTGTGGACGGAGTCCAATAAAGTTAGACTATCCGACGCCCACTCCACTATTCCAATAAACGATGATCGAATAGGAATTAATTAAGATTTTGCTAAGTTTTCCAAATCTGAGAAATTTTAATTTATTTTTCAACTACACTCTCATCCTTTTGAATGAAGGAACTAAAAAGTTCAGCCGACAAGTGCCATGCCTAGCTGCTGACGAAACTTACAACATTAAGAATAATCAAAGCATGGAACTCTATGACAATGTACTTGATTCTTATTCTTCCGCATTGAATAAATACACATTGCTAGACTAATGAAGAGTTTAAAGTTAGAAATGAAGTTTCAATAGAATTTTTCCTAAATAATAACGGGGAAATATAAATGAAAAGACATACACCACCATTTAATTTGTGGTCAATAAAGTTATCTATCCTTCCGATATGATGTCTTCTACTCGAGACCTACTTACCTAGAATTAGAATCTTACTAATATTATAAATGCGAAAGTTTGTGAAGATGTTTGGATGTTTGGATGCTTGTTAGAAGTAAACGCAGAAACTACTAAACAGATTTGGTTGAAATTTGGCACACGAGTAGATCATGACCTGAATTAACACAAAGGATACTTTTATCCCGGTAATTTGTTCCTATGGGAAAAATATTTTTTTTTTATCTGATTCTTTAAGTAGACCCCGCTGGCGTCGTACTGTGCTCTAGGGATTTTTGTAGCAGGAAAGGCTTTTAACGCGGACGAAGCCGCGAGCAACACCTACTATGTAATATAAAACCAAGTACACAACAATTTCCAATAATAGGTAGTATCTCGGAGTAGCTGCATCGCCATCGCATCAGGCGTTATTGAGCAGTAATGCTATTTGAACGGTGATGCGCCGACCAAAGGCGGCGTATTGAGAGCACTAGTCCGGATCAATGTGATTAAAGCTGACAGGTACAGGTCAGTCCCTTGATCCGCCGATGTTTCATGTGACGGAGCTGCGAGATATAATCCAGATAGATATGAAAAATGAATTCCAAAAAACGTAAAATATTCATCATAAAAAGCTAAAAGCACACAACGTACCAATTATAATGGATAAATACGAGAAGGTTGGAGTCGTAACAAACAATACACATATTAATACAAAAACCTCCAAAAAAGGTAAATCGATTGCTAGCTCGGGATTTGGACGAACAAATTTTTACGAAATACCCAAAAGAGATTAATTTCCATTGAAATTGGTTTATAACTCCCCCGTGTATGAACAACCGCGAAACCGAGGTGAGGTGTTTAATTAAACGCATTGCTTTTTAATATGATGTGACGTAAGTTTAAATTACTATTCGATCATTCATTTGTCTTTTTTATTTTTAACTTAAAACATCTGGTCCCAGGTGGATTAATAGTTTTTTAACGAAAAATTGTTCGTAATTGCTCTACAAAATCTGCGAATATAATTTAAGGTCAGCTAGCATTATCTCTGTCGATAAGGGATTATCAAAAGATAATTAGTTTAAGTTTTGTGATGTGTCCGAATACAATCATATTGGGAGACATCAGCTTACGTCCAGACACTATTTATTTATGATAGATCTAAACGACTATTATTAATTAATGATGTATACCATGTATCGTCTATTTAATAACAGTTAAAGACATGGGCCGGATACATTTACCTATACCCAGTATAGAAGTTTTGGGAAATTACATGTTATTACCTATATGTGCATTTTGTATATTACCCATTTCAATAGCCACTCATTCCACATATGTACCATTAATAATGACACATAAAGCCAGGCCGATAAATACCGAATTAGTATGGCAATTTGGATGCATTTCACCGAAAACCTTTGTATCTCTCATTGTCATTACTAATTTATAAATGACTAGACTTCTGCTCGCGGCTCCGCCCGCGTGAATGAGTTTTTCCGATATAAAGTTCCCGCTTTATATTTTCCCGGGATAAAAAGCAGCCTGTACTCGCTGATAATGTAGCTTTATATCGAAGTTTTTGAGTTTATTCGATACAAACATACAAAAATAGAAATCTTTCCTCTTTCAATTAGTATAGATTTAGAACGTCCAATTAATTCAAACTAGCGTGTTCTTGGTCAAATTTTACCAAATTTTTATCTTGTGTAAGAAGAAAAGGTATCCTGCTATTACGGTCTTAAGCGATTTGATTGGATTAAACCTTTTGGGTGTAGATTGTAGTATGATAGTATTGATAATTATAGATACCTACTTGATTTTTGTGCATGTTTACGGCATACTACCCGTCGAATTATATAAGTGTCAATCTAGTTCTTAAATAATAATAAAGAATGAATATATTTCAAAATATACATAACGGACAATATTATTTTAAAGTACCTCTTTGATTTCCCGGATTCGAAAATTCGTCGGGCAACGTGATATTGTTTTTATCTGCTTAGTCTCAGCCCGGAGTCTGGAATTTGTGCCCGATATTCTTGCCCCCAACATGAGACGGAATACACTCGGTGCAACGTGGGTGCACTAGTAGCGTCTCAGCGTACACCTTCGGGTATGAAAGGCGTGAGAGTGTGTAAAACTTATAAAAAGTCAATGCTAATGAGAATCATCATATAATTTTACTCTTGATTCCTTAAATTGCCCTAACTTACCTAGAATATATCCTGCACAAAAATAATTCTCCCTTCTTAACAAACTTGTTAGATAAGGTCAGAAGTTTGAAGTAACTGCGCGAAATTAACTGAACAGTTTAATTAAATAACGTTTGTTCATTCATTCAGAAGGGTGGATGCTGGGTATTACCGGGTAGTTTCGGCATTTCTGTACTTTGCCACTTTGCGTTAACGTCTCGATTAATAATCTCTTTGTCTTGATGAAATTACAAAAGGTTTGCTAGTTAAAAGTTTAGGGCACATAATACTGTATTAAAATCAGTGTCAAACAAACACTAGTAATTAAATTCACAAGCTACTTTTTACGACACACACACACTCACGCCTTTTATTTCCGAAGGTGTAGGCAGAGGCGCAACTACTGCACCCAGTTTTCGCCGTGCGCATTCCGTCCCATGATGTGATAGGAGGCGAGTAGGCTATTTTTCAAATCATTAAAAAAAACATATTATTCGTAGGAGGGTCGCATGCAAGAGCTCTCACGCACATTGTCACCGAAGAATAAAACGTTATTGTATAAAACAAATTGTCCCCTATAACCACAGAACACAAAAGGCTTAGAGGCCGCATTATGCAATAAATTTCCCAACACTTCATCACCCAGATTGTGAACTCTCAAAAAGAACAGCCGACACAAGCCTTTAATCTGCACACACATCATAATAAATATAACCAACCATACAAACATGATATATCACGCCATTTTTATCTGTTTCTCCACTCCACACATCGAATGGAAATCGTTCGGAAAACAATCTGTGGAGGGAAAAATTAATGACCGCTTTGTGCAGTGAAAAATTACGGACTTGCCTTCAAAAGTTTTATGTTTGAAATGCATTGATATTACTGACAGGTTTAAATGCTGTATAAATTATTAGTGTAATATGTGATTGTGTTTATATAAAAAGTTTTTTTATAGCATGTGAATTGTGAATGCATTGTCGATTTTTAAGAATTAATAAGGATTGGTATGGGGTTTCTGAGCATTTCACAATCTGGATGACCGCACAAAACGCAATAAAGCTTGCTGTGTGAGTAGGCTTGCCGAGTTCCTATCATGGGATGGGCTATGAGTTCGATGAATGAAGGCGCACTAGTTACGTTTATGCCTAAGCTTTCCAGGATGAACGCTTGAACTTATGTTTTGTTATATTATGTTTCATTGCAGTAATCATGATGACAGTACTTAACGGTCAGAAAGGTTTTAGTTATTAAGTTACCCTTCTTATTGGACAACTACCTACGTTTCTGCAAATTAGCTTACTAATTAATTTGCAGCACTCAGAGATAATATATCTTCCTATTAGTGAAATATTTTTCCGAATTGGAACAGAGAACAACATGTTCAAAGTTGTAACGAGATATTATAATTATTGTGAGCATATTATATCAGGTTCATCCACAGCTCTCCCTCTAGGCGTGTTCCAATTCAATGGTATATCGGTAAACCATTTTTTTGTGACTGCTTATCTTTATAAAAAAATAAAATTTGTCAAGCATCTGACTATATTATGTATTGTAAAATGTGTCTGCGTCTCTGCGAATTATAAAAGGGTATTCTGAAAGGTCAGTAAGGGTCATGTTTAGAACATACCTTCAGTTGACCGAGGAATACACTTACCTAATGCTTGCATATTTATTCAAGGGGTGTGGGATTGGGACATTACATGATTAACTACGAGTAAAGTTTCGTAAAGGATGGGTGTACATATTTTTATATTTTACTACATTATTTTCGAGATCGCATGTCGGGATGTTGCATTGTCTATTTTTATTGGCAAGCGGTAATGTTTAGTATTGTTCTATTCTAGTTCGAAAACACTGTAACCAGTGTGATTACTGAGATTCAACGTGCCAGGGTGAAGGTTCAGAGTCCAGTGTAGTATCCTGGGTAGTTTTGCTGCAAGCGATGTAGTCGTGGTTACCTTCCTGAGAATTAACTTTTACAATGCAATACAAAAACATTTATTCGCATAATAACATGAAAAAGAAATTACAAGCAAAACAAAGAAATAAATTCGGCAGAAGTATTAGCGAACGGCCTATTGGTTTTTTTTTTTTTTTTTTTTTTTATAGTATTGAATGACGAGACGAGCATGCCGTTCGCCTGATGGTAAGCGATACGACCACCCATAATCAGTAGCAACACCATCCAGCACCTTGAGTTACAAAGTACTGTGTGGCATTCCACTGCGCTCGTCATCCTGAGACATAAGATGTTAAGTCTCATTATGTCCAGTAGTTATACTGGCTGCAATATCCTTCAAACCAAAACACAACAGTGCATGCACACTGCTGCTTGGCGGTAGAAATAGACATTGCGGTGGTACCCACCCAGACGGCCTCTTACATAATGAGAGACCTACCACCAGAAATAGACATTGCGGTGGTACCCACACCTTCACCCACACCAATCACTTACACATGGTAAGTGATTCCTGTCGCAGCGCCGCGCCGGTGGACTTTAGGAAGGCTCGAGGCACAGCCAAACCGCAACACCTTTTTTCTGTATCTTATATCTTTAAACGAGCAATTCTTGTATATTTATGTATAATGTGAATCTCGGAAACAGCTCCAACGATTTTCATGAAATTTAGTATGCAGGGGTTTTCGGGGGCGATAAATCGATCTAGCTAGGATTCATTTTTAGAAAATGTCGTTTTATCCGTGTTTTCAGTAATTCAACTTAAACATTAACTGGAAAATATGACTCTTTCTGACATCTATTGGCGAGTAATAAAACTATTCCAGTAGATGGCGTTATTAAGCACATAAACTGAAAAATATGACTCTTCCTGACGTCTATTGGCGAGCAATAATACTATTTTTTTTTTATTTGAGAGCAACTGACTGCTTTACCGACACAACAACACTAAAACTACTCCAGTAGATGGCGTTGTTAAGCAACACTAAGCCAATGAGTGTTTGGTTTGAGGTTAGACCAAGAAAATCAATTGTTTACTTATAAAAATATTATTCGTATTTAAATGTAATTTCCAAAAAAAGCAATTTACAAAAAAAAAATCAAGCTAAGCTCCGTCATCCAGGTACTGTTATGTTATGGCGTCATCTGGACAACACTATGCTAGATTTGAATTCAATTAGAGGTTTCGGTGTGATACTCCAACGATCACTTGGACAAACAGAAAAAAAACATACATTGTTTGTGTGCAGTCAAAATTTCAAATTGCCTACATACGTCTGTATTCTTACTAATCATTTTTCTCTTCACAAAAATAAAATATATGAGATTTACTTTACTTCAAACGAAGAAAAAATGTTTCAGTTTAACTTAACGCATATATAAGCGATATGAAATTTTGATTTTGTACAGTTACTTATGCTGCCGACTGTACAATCTATTTTATCCATTCCTCGCTTCTAGCAGGTTTTTTTATTTTTTATACATAATTAATGTACAGACGGGAAATATCTACAATTTTATTATATCACTAGACTTTGCTCGCGGCTCCGCCCACGTGAATGAGTTTTTGCGGGATAAAAGTCGCGCTTTATATTTTCCCGGGATAAAAAGGGAGGCTGAGGTCCTGGTTTCGAATACCGGGTCGAGCCTAAGACAACGTAACTGGGTTTTTCCATCTTAAAAATTACTCAGTCGCAGCTCGGAGGCAGGAGTTGGCGGTGTGAAACCCCCGTGCTTCGGAAAGCGCGCAAAGCTGTTGGTCCTGCGCCTGATCTCTCTCTCGGATCATGTCGGATTGCCGTCTCACCGGACTATGAGAGTGAAGGAAGAGCGAGTGCACTTGTGTATTGCGCACACACTTGTGCACTATAATATCTCCTGCGTACTCGGCTAATCTCGGTTGAGATTGGCCACCGCGCCGTAGCCGAAATTCGGCTAGGAAGGGATAATAATAAAGTAATAGTACCTAGCATTGGACATGTGGCTGATGATGATGTACAGTACCTACGAATATGAACTATGCATACGAGTGAATAATCTAGGAAATATATGAAGCATCAATCGGAACAGTATTTGAGTTAACCAGATCTAAATATTGTGTAGCATTTTAATGGTTCATAAATTACGTTCATTTTAAATTTTCATAAGCACCGCAATTTCTAAAGCGTTTAGTTTTATTTTTATTTAAAAATAAAAGAAACTAAAAAGCGCGTTATACACTTAACCAGAGACTAATTTGACCGGAGCGAAACGCTAAAGTTAACTATGCATTAAACGTTGTCGTTTTATGAACCACTTTAGCCACACGTAATAGTCTGCGCTATAATGTTACTAAACACGTATTTACTAAGATACACAGAGATTTCCTTCGTAAATAAAAATATATACTTATAGTCCTGGCACTAATATAAAGGAGATGTCGGCTTTTCTATGGGTGCTGGTCCTCAAAATCTAACCAGGCTCAAACTTTAGGGATGTTAAAAGCGCAAAATGGATCTTGGATCCATCAAATAAATTTTTTTAGACCCTTCCATTTATAACTAACTTTTTTAAAAACGTTCATATTGTTGTCTTCAAACAAAATAAAATTACATAAATCTCAAAATCGAAGGTCGTTAAAATTAAACGATTTATCGTAAGAGGCTAGTTTTTAGGAGATCTATCCAAATATATGTAAACTGGCTTGATTAGAATTTTAGGCCCGTTTTTGGACACGTCCTTTGTGCTGTGGATGACAATTATTGAATTTGAGTCTCAGAAGCTCAGACCTGGAATTGCCATTCCAGGTCCCCAACAGCAGATGATGAACTGGCAATGGATTTAGACATATTTAGGCACAATTTATTGGGGACTAATAATAGTTTTTACTCCCCGGGGAAAGAATTCATGAAAATTGTATGCATCGTGATGACGCCCATTACTCAACGTAGGCCTCCGCCGCAGATCCTGTGTATCTGTGTTAAAAACTATTTGCATACAGCTACTTTCAGCGACCTTTATCAATTCATCTGTTTACCTTGTTTTGTTTGATGGCGGTAAAAGCTTCCAATGACCACTTCTTTAATAACCAAAATTATAAGCCTTCTTAGCTCAAAAGAACCAATTTAAAATAGGTACTTAAGTTGCTTGTATAAAATTTTGTTTTCTTTCATGTAATAGGCATACATTTTGATCGTCAAATACGCAGTAAAATTTTACTGTATGATAACATCTAAATAAGGCGCAGTAAAACGAAACTGTATCGTTATCATTCAACGAATAGCGATATTTACTTTGGAGTTGGTTAGTCCTTCCTTTTATCTTAGTACAGCCAAAGGACTATTCCAGGTCTGATATTAAGATAAACCATACAAGGTAGAGTGTGGTCCTCATAATGTTGACAATGATACATTGCTCCCCTAAACAAAATAGATATTTATTTAGAACTAGATAATCGCGGCTTCGCACGCGTGAATAACCGTTCCCGCTACAAAAATCCTTGTACTTACTGCAGCCATCCATAGTGCGATCTACTTAAAAAATCAGAAAATAAAATCAAATACATCCCACGGGACCGGGATAAATAGTAGGTTATATGTTAAAAAGGTCATGATCTATTCGTGTGCCAAATTTTATCCTTATCCGTGAAGCGGTTACCGCATTTACTTCTAAAAACATCCAAATATCCACACATCCAAACATCCGCATTTAAATATTAGTAAAATTACTTTTATCGGACTAACCAATGAAATCATGATGAGTATATTTCTAGCTTGATGATAAGCGTCATATCTACGTATAAAGAGTAATCGCACCGCCTAAAAAAAAATATTAGCTTCTCCTGTGCGCAGCACTACGTTCGTTCTTTTGCGACATCAGCTGCTACGCGCAATATCAAAATCTTGAAAATTACACTACTTTCACCATACAATCATTGAAATAATATGCAATGTAATTAGTCCTGTATTATATACTGCCCACTGCTGAGTACGGCCTTCCTCTACTACTGATAGGGGTTAGGCCTTAGTCCACCACGCTGGCCTAGAGCGGGGTGACAGACTTCACATTTCCTCGAAATTCTTATGGAGATTTCTCAGATATGTAGGTTTTCTCACGATGTTTTCGTTCACCGTTAAAGCGAACGATAATTGATAAACAAAACACACATAACTTCGAAAAGTCAGAGGTGTGTGCCTTGGTTTTTGAACCTCCGGATATTGTCTCGGCAGACCGATCCATTCCCAACTAGGCTATCTTTGCTAACTAGATGATCAGACCCAGGAAATACGAATAAACTATGTATCTATGAATTACGAATAAATATCTTGACGACATAGAAACTAATAACGTCAAATACCCTTAGACAAATCCAGGTGCGAAGGCCCAGCACGCACTTAACACATCCAAATCGTATTTGGTAGTTTGTGCAACCATTTCACGCCTGTATCCGCTAACTGCGACAACTCGCGTTAAACACCGCGCGTTTGGGCTGTTTGCTTTTATATGATTGGGAAAGTTGCGAGTTTTTGGTCGTGTAGTGGAGGCAATAAGAAGCTAAATAGGTGTTGTTTTAAACATACTATTAAGCTTAAATGGCTAAATAGTAATAACATTAATGTTATGTAACATAGTTAAAATGTAATATTGTACACAACAACATATGAGACACGGAGTGTTATTCAGTAGAAATTTTACCAAAATGTTTTCATCAGTTTTACATTTCATTCTAAGGAACCAATAGATCTTCACGAAATTCGACATTAATATTATGAGTTAAAAAAGTCACTAACGGTCTCTTTCACAAAATTCCAGTAAATTTTATTTGACAGTTATCGTATCGAACAGCTATTTGTAGATAGTACTAATTTTATTTATTTGGGAGCATAGATTAGAGACACTTCTATTTATATTTGGTCGGCTTATATATTGATGTGACGAGTAGCATTTACTCAGAAGTTGTGAATCAGACTCTAAAAATTAAATGATCGTATCTAACACGTTATCAATAACAGGAGTACAATGGGCCGCATCAGCAGTTCGGTCACGTCGCCTGATGTGTCGCCTCTCCACGAATACCTACCCCTTGTCGCGTAACTTTCGCCATCTGAATTAAACACCATCCGCACGTTATACGATTAGGTGGTATAAAATTTTGTTGGAAAATGCAGAGTCCATTCATGAAACCATAGCATTTTTGAGTGTAGATTACCTTGGATGTTGGGCCCGTATATATGTTGCCATCGCCTTGTCCCATGTATATCGAGCAGAAGTTTGCAAACACTGTATTGTGCTTTGGAGGACACTAAAGAAAGAAAGAAAATCGATTTATTTAACTAACTGATATAATTAAGATAGAATAGCGAAAGAGATGTTTTAAACCATGTGTCATACTTCAGATCACTTGCTGGTTTTATTCTATCAGGCAGGTGCCTGACAATAAAACCAGGACATAAATTAGTCTTATTGACTACCGTTAATAAACACAAACATTGCTAGAGCAATTCATTGCTGAGCTTAAGGGAAAAGGAATTGCAAAGTTAATGATCATTCTATAAATACAATATGCTTGATCCAGGAGTCACGTGGCGGGACCTCGTTTGTCTTCGCCCACACACTCCTCGCAGACCAATTATAACAGCTCCAATTCTGACGACCTAATGACGTGTCGTTTATACTATCTTTATATTATGACGGGATATCGAACTGGAGGAAAGGTACCATCTAAATTTTTTAAATTAAGGTCTAGGGTTCGAATTTCTGGTCGGGAAACACTTTATAGGAATATAATACGATTTGCTCGGGATTAGGGAGCGAGGAGATTGGTGTCAAAAAGGCTAGGCGGCTTGCCATCAAATCTAAATATTTTTTTGATGTGTTAGGCTTCAAAAGTATGCTGCGCCATCCACACATTGGATTGTGGTGAACACATTCATTAAAGAGCTATTAATATAATGTATAACATGAGAAACCTATTTATAGCTTTCTCAATTCAATAATACTCCTTACGAAAATTGGTGGAGTGCTTCGAAATTAATGCTGAATGGCGAAACAAGATCGCGGCTAAATAATACGTTAAAGCTATATATGCTCACAAATAGTAGGAACACGACCCAAAACATTGGATTCAAGTACTGTGTGGCTCTACTATAACTCTGAAACATTAGATGTTAAGTCTCGAAATGTCTGACTTTCACCGGCTCCCAATGTTTGCATACAATCCATAGTAACTAAATAGAAAAATCATTAGGAATAATCTAAATTGCTTCTTAAACACTAGAGCCAGTCACCTAGAATTTCTTTACTTTGTAAGCAAAAACTGAACCAAACTGTTATAAAAATCTATCAACAAATTCCCATACACGATACGGAGTTTAATATAGCGATAAGGTGGAAAATAAAGGCAAGACATAAAGTCACAAAACGCACTTGGGCGCAGTTATGACGCGCCCGAAGACATTTCCTGGGTTAGCACCGCGTGTACCCCGGCCGCGCCCTACCACCCCGTCTCCCCACAATAATTGTAATATACGGCGTGGTGACATACGGGTGTATAATACATGCTAATATGCTGGATAGTATGTGAAGGCAAGTCATAGAATAATTAATGTATTTCCCAAATCGAATGTAATGTTTCATTTGAATAAGTGTAAGGAAAGGAGATGTCCAAAAACAAGTTATAAATTCTAACCAAGATACTTTATCTATATATGGACAGTACTCCCAAAAACTAGGCCTTTGCAATAAATTATATAATTTTTCAAGTCCTCCGATTTTGAGATTAATGTAATTTTATTTTGCTTAAAAACTACACTTAAAATGAACCTTTTTAAAAAGTAGGTTATAAATGGAGGGGTCTAAAATATTTTTTAATGCATGTTCTTGCCCATTTAATATCAATAAAGTTTGGGCCTGGTTAGATTTTTTTTATCATCTCATTGTCTACTGCAGCAACTATCTACTACAAAAGGATATTTTATTCCAACGAATTTTATACACGCTATTGCCAACTTAAAGCTACAACAATCTTTTTATGAATAGTTCTGGCCTCTAAAACGCAGCAATAAAAATAAAACGCAGCGTCACCGGTCAAAACATTATCTCCTATGACCCCGCAGCCAAAGAGCTTAAATATAACCGATTCTCAAAGCGACGTGACGATAAGCCGAAGACTCCACGTAGCGTGGGAATTAACCTTCGCACAAACTTGGACCACCTTCGCACTTTATGAACTTCTATATTAGTTTTGCGGATATACGAACACCGTAAGCGACCTAATATTTGCACTATTTCAGATGAATGTTTGGATATTTTTTATAGTAGGTTGGGCGATGAGAAAATAGGTGGAGTGATAGAGGTGAACTCAGTGAACTGCCTGGATGCTACTGAATCGAGCGCGTACATAATATCTCCACTTTCGAAATAAAAAAAAGGATTAGGAAAGATAGAGGAAAACGAACCTACGATTGCTTTTCTCGATTTAAAAAAAATACTGTTTCTTTTTTTAAATCTGCCTTTTCCTACACTCTCGGGGATAAAGTATATGAAGTAATAGACTTTCGAGGTACAAATTCATAATTCGAATCAGATTTTAAGATCAAAAGCAGCGCAAAATTGCGAGTTCGCGTAAGCCAAAACCGAACAAATATTTGCGGATTAGACAAACATTTGTCCAGATGCACGATTACAACCGCAAACTGTCGTTGGCTTTCTGGCTTAAACTTAGCTTCGCCGCAAAGCCTATATTTTAGTATTAAAACTATTCCTAATATACGACTTCTATACATTTTGAATGCGACTTATCAATTGTAGGGCAGAGACATATTGTTAGGAACTGGTTTTCTAGCTATTGGTCGCGTCTCAAGTTGCGTTTAACACCTTTCTTAGGATAAAAGTTCCCCTGCGCGAGTCTCCAGGATAAAAAAACATTGATGCCAAATAATAATATGAACAAACCGATTCATTCTGATGGTACCTTACTTAGTAGGTATTACATAAAACGCATGAGAAATAACAGATTTATTATTGCATTTTGGACGGTGATGCACATACACTCACTCACTCATGCCTTACGGCCTCGAAGGGGTAGGCACAGACGCAACTAGTGCAGCCACTTTTCACCGTGCGTATTCCCGTTCCATAATGTGATAGGGGGCGAGCCTATCGCCATATCGGTCACAAATTCCAGACTCCGGGTGACATTGAATAGAAAAATCCAATGTCACTTTGCAAGACCCGGGGACCGAACCCGAGACCCCAGCATTGCAGTCGTACCGTAATACAACTACGCCATCGAGTCAGGTGATGCTGCAGTACGTTCAAAAATCCTTTGTTTTGAAGTTCAACAAGCTACCACATTCTTTAGCGTTAAAAGTATTGAGTACTGACAGTGACTTGTTTAGCCAGTATTATACAATACACAACAAAACTACATACTTCTGATATATTGCTTAACAGATAAAAACCACAATATTACCAACAAGCATGGTAACAACAAAGGGAGCACTTAAGGGGCTCTTCTGAACCTCGCGAATTGTACCAAAAATATTTTTACGAATAACGCGAGACGAATCGCTATTACAGTTGTACGTCAAACGGGGATATTTAACTTTGTTACATGATGAAGGATAACATGACGTAAATAATACTAGCCCTGTATTTGTATACTGTCCACTAAACACGAGCCTCCTCTACTCCTGAGAGGGTTTAGGCCTTGAACCGCCACGCTAGCTTGGTCCTGGTGTTAGGTTGGGCAAACCCAACCCTTGGGTTTACGCTAACCTAACACCAGATAATTGGCAACCGATATAGACGATACGGTAGTATGGAACATTTTTGTCCCGAGTAAAGTTACTAGCAACATGAAATCTATCGTTTTCAAAGTCTAAGTGGTGACGGGACTTGTATTCTTCGATGATCATTACAATTATGCTGATTTACTTAATTGATTCTCGATCTGCACACCCAACACGTAACGCCTACCCTTACGTACATACATACAGTCAAAGACATTCAACAGTATAATTAGTTGAAAATACATAATATTACATACCTGCAAAAAGATCTTCGTTTCGATATACCCAATCCAAGACCTCCACTAAAAATCCGACTATGTCATCAATAAAGCCTCACAAAACAAATTACGGGCCCCTAATCGCCTTAACTGACAGCGTAACATCAATTTTATATTGTGGAATAATTCCACTTCATTAGGCAATGGGCCAACTCTAGGCTCAGCACAAGGACGTATTAATACGACGGTAGCTTGATTTATGGACCTTCGACTGTTACCTTGTAGTAATTAGCCTTTTGGAGTGAGAGCTAAATCTATCTTAGATTTTCCTGTTGGTAGTCAGACATGGATTAATGTAGGTACTCAAATTGGTGACAAGTTTCTTACTGGGTGATAAATCTCTCGTTTGTTTAATCTCTCGTTCCCTCTGGGTATAATCGATTTATTAATTCTGTCATCAGTGTCCAAAAATTTCTGTTGAAAATATTGTGATATTGTACCTTCTTTTCTCTTATATTTTGCCAATCTGATACATGACAAGATATACTTTCAGGGTCGAACTGCGTTAAATTTGCTTTAATATTTAGTAAACTAGGTTAAAGCTCAAATGCAGAAGGTGAGAGCATGCTACACGTTTTTACTGTTTATAAAGAGATTTAAATGAGACCAATAACGTAACAACATATTTTTTAAAACCTTTAAAAATACTGTCCGTAGTTATCGAATTAGAATAAAACTCTAGCTTCCAATCACCAACTAAACAGTGTCCAGCAGTAACCCCTGAAACTCATAAATCCTTGAACACAACCCACAACACGCCATCAGCGTGGCGCGGCATTAAGGCGCGGCGCAAACTGCACAAGTTGCGCATGTCGCGAGCAACAAGGCGACACTGGGATGCAGTTTGGGTGGAATTAATCCTTGTTTCGCGACTTAGACAACATGCTAGTTACGCTGCAACTTCGTCCGCAGTTGTTGTGGCCATGAGACTCGGTAATAGAGGATCTATTTTAAATTAGTTTCGTGATAATGTTACTGTGGATACTAACACAATTTTCATAGTTCTCGCCAAAATATTCTGATAAGTTTCTCTTTGCCTTGCAGTATTTTTTTTTTAGCTAGAAACATCGTCTCTCGTTACTAGTATATTACTAAACTGTAACTATCATAATCAGTCGGTAGTAAATACTAAAGCAAACCGTTTCTGCAATGTGATGGAGAGAGCGGCTTGAGCAGACCTTACTTTGGAGTGGGTTAGAGGCATATGGCACTAGAACAAGAAATAATAGCTATAATTACCACCAGTGAGCTAGACTTGGATAAGTATACTTAAAAATAACTTCCAAAACATCATCTTATGATTCGATTTTGATTAAAAACATCGCATATATTACAGCTTTAAGTAGCTTCTCATATTGGATTACAAAAACTAAACAGTATCGACATCCTACTTTCTGTTTAATGTGCAAATAATGCTGCAAATAGAGATATTTGCTAACTGAAAGCATTTCCTAGTACTGCACAAGGATATAATCGTTTGTATGATTAAGGAACATAATATGATTGTGACCAAGAATGTGTAATGTTAATCAATATTTATATGTTAACTTCCATAGTTAGAAATATATTAATTAATAGGTATATTCATGGAACTATCGTTTTTTTTTCATGAATCTAATGATAAATACATAATTATAGTCTAATTGATTAACAAGAGACTTCGCTTCCCTGGATCATCAACAAAATTATGCTAGCGTGTTCTGTTGTATGTAACTTAGTTGATCCGAAACACAAATCATCAGAACGCGGCACCATAGCTAAATTGTCACCAAGTATCTGGTTGTTGATAAATCGTTACTAATATTATAAATGCGAAAGTTACTTAGTTGTCTGTCGCGCTGTCACGCCAACTACTGAACCGATTTAAATGAAATTTGGTACACAGATAGTCTAGAGCCTGAGAAAGGACATAGGCTACTTTCTATCCTGGGAAAATATAATGCGGTACTTTAATCCCGCAATTTTTTTTATATAGATATAACGGAACATGTGATAAAATTGGTCAGTTTATCAAAATAACCTTTATTGACAATATTTGTATCAAAATTTCCATACATCATGCGCACCGTACTGGAGACGCAGTAAGCCAATGAGATTATACTAAATTGTACTTAGTAGTTGGTGGATCGATGTAAAAACTTACGAGCAGCTGGGATGCCCGGTCGGCAGCAACCGAAAAACTGTCATTTAGCGTGCGGAAGGGTTTAGCTTGTGTATAGCAATCTGGCCTTTGCACGATGAAGTTACTTAGAAGACAAATGTCTTTGAAAAGGATTTTTATACATTAAAGGAGAACGCCCATTTTTGTATGAAAGTTGGGCTACTCTTGCGTCTTTACAAAATCTTCACTAAAGTATAGGAATTTATCCTAAATCTTATACAAATTGAAAACAATTGGATATACAATGGGAGTTTGGAGTAATCTGAATTTTTATTGCTCGGTTATTTTGAAGTTAAGTATGTAGGTACTGCAATAACGTACGGTAGAAAGTACCTACGTGCCTAATTAAGTTCAGTATTGCAGTATCTACTTGTTATTACTATAAAAAAATATTGATCATTCTTTTCACCTAGCTTTAATCGCCCTTTTAAGAAATTGATAGCTACCAACATATCTGATAAGACGAAACCCCAATAAAACTCATAATAAGATAGTATGGCGGAATACCAGTTTTTTCACTGAGTGTATGCTACCGGACCTTTTGGTGTATAATATATTTTCCTGACTTAAGACTTATTCTATTAAATGGAATACTTAATCTTTATTTCCACCTGCCTTTATCTCACTCCAGCATGGCGTCGGCACAACACATATTGCAGAATAGATTCAGTTAAGTTTTTGTGACCGGCCACTTGCCTGACGCCAACCCTCTTTGGAGGGTTCCGCTCTCAGGTAACTCATGTTAGAAACACAGTGATAAAATGTTGCCTCGCCTGGGAATCGAATCCAGGATCTCTCACTTCACAGCCTGATTAGGCTAATAGTTAATTATCACAGGGAAAGAAAAATAAAACAAAAGTACGAAATCAGATGTACATTTTTAAATATATTGTGACTAAAAATACAGTACACACACACAAACAACAATCTATTATATACCCATTACAACAAACAGTCATAAAAGGTTTTACAAGATTATCTAACTTTTGCAAGCTATAGGTATCTTTTTGGAATAGGTAGTTACTGCTATTTTGTATAAATATACCCATGGGTTGAATTTTTTTTTTTTCGCGGAGAAAGTGACTTATTACTACCGCCCAGCCTTCGAGGGGGGCGACTGAGCGATTATGTTGAGTTCACCGTGCCTTACGACCCGGCGTTGAGCCGCCCGGAGAGATGTAACCATCGGGCGACCGCCGGGCCGAGTCCTAACCTATGTACAACGCACGGCATACCAACCAAAACTCCGCGGTGGCCATCTTCGGCGCATTAGGGACGGCTGTGGGCTTCCTCTGACGGAAGTGTCTAAGTTGTCGTCCGCAGCCGCCCCCTAGTGCGGCCTGTCTCCTGTTGTGGGGGAGGCGGCGGGAGGGATCTCCGCGCCTTCGATCCCTCTCGGCACTCTCCTTCCGCGAGAGGACCACCTCACAGAAGTGTGCCACCGCACGCCAGGACCTCCGGCTGTCGACCATGGAAGCGACCACGGCCGGCAGCGAGAGGTCTCCTCCGACGACTGCTCTGAGAGCGCTGCGCTCCTCATCCCAGGCTGGGCAGAACTCTAACGTATGCTGGGCCGTATCCAGCGGGCAGTTGTCACAGTGGTAACACACGGCCGACACCTCCTTCCTCACTACCCGCCACAAGTACTCACCGAAGCAGCCATGCCCGGCGAGCACCTGCGTCAGGCGAAACGTTGCCGCACCGTGGCGCCTGTCCAGCCATTCGGCAAAGACAGGACGCACTGCCGCGACGACCCTGAGCCCCGCTGACGGGGCCTCCAGCCTGAGACGCCACTCCTCCACGGCGGCTCGCCGTAGGGAGGACCTCATGGCCTCCACCTCCTTCAGGTCCGGATGTTGCCCGCGACTGGACGCCTCCTCCCGCCAATGAAAGACATCGGAGAGGGATTTGGCGTCCAGATCCCAGGGCAGAAATCCGGCCAACAAACAAGCCGCCTCGAAAGAGACCGTGCGGTACGCCCTGATCGCCCGCTGCGCCAAAGCTCTCTGCGGAGTGCCCAGGAGGGCGACGCAGGGGCGGTTCAGGGAGTCAGCCCAAACGGGGCTGCCATAGAGAGCCATGGACCGCACGACTCCGTGATATAACCTCCGGCAAGGGATGCCAGGACCTTCCAGGTTGGGCAGCAGGCTGGACAGAGCGCCCGCTGCCCGAGACAGTTTCGTCCCCAATTTCTTGAAATGGGCGCGGAATTTCCATCGGCTATCTAAGACTAAACCTAGATATTTCATGTCTTTGCCGATGGGAATCCGCACCCCCTCAACCACGATGTGGGCACCGGCCGGTGGCCCTCTCCGAGGCCCGTGGAAACAAATGGCCTCAGTTTTCTCGAGGGCCACCTTTAAACCCAACCGTCGAATCCGACTTACTACTAAGCCGGTGCCCACCGCCGCCAAGGTAGCGGCGTCCCGGAACGTCCTGGCGGTCGCTGTGACCAATGTGTCGTCGGCGTAGCACGTCACGCCGACGTCCCAGAGATTTGCACTCCCAGAGATTTGCACCTATAGGTTGCATCACACATAACAATTGCAGGTTTAATATTATCATCTAGTAAAATGGGGTTACCGAACAATCTCTCTAGTAATATTTTATTCCTAATTGCTACCTACTCTACAGTTAAGTGACCAAAACCTAAATATCTAAAGACAAAATCTGTTGTCTAAACATTTTTGTGCAATATTCATTTTTCTTCAAGCCAAGCCAGTAATGACATAAATGGGGTGACATATTTGCTACATTTTCAAAGTAATAGCCGTGTGCTCTTCATAAGATTTCTAATACTGCATCAAATTGTGCACCAGTAAAATCTCACAGATTTGAAGTTAGATCACTCCAAGATCCATTATCTCAATGAAAAATACATATTCTAGCACTTTTCCCGAGTCGGGCAGTGATTTATACCTACCGGCTATAAACTTCATGTCATAAACTATCATGGATGGCGTGGCGGCCTAAAGCAATATACAGATAAGGAAGAGAGTGAAAGTTTCTTAAGCTACTTATGCAAATATGTTTGTTTATTAATGTGTTCGGATGTTATCAATATAAAAGTACAGAAACCTCTGAACCGATGATAAAATTTTACACACAGATAGACCAGGTCCTGTTTAACACGCAGGTGTCCCTCTGTACCGGAAAACAAGACACTTGGAAATTTCTCCGTGAACAGTCAGGTCAGAGGCTCAGGTCACAAGTCCGCTTGCGTTGCGATGCCATACGGCGGCGGGTCTACGCATCACGTGACAAGGTATAGTGTTTCGTAGCAACACCGCCCCGGTACTGTACCGCATATGATTAAATGCTATACGATGCGTTGATACGCATCGCATGGCCTCTGTCTAAAAGGTACATGAAACTCCAAATCAATCAATATTTCCATTTCTTCACACCTACAGCATTAATTTACAAACTTGATATTAAATATACACTACACAAGCTCCCGATCGCTCTCGGGAATTATTTGGCTAATTTTGGCTGTCAACCGCTAATCAACTTACTAAATATTTGAATTCAATATGCATAAATATTGTCATATACGTTTTTCACGTGCATCACAATATTTGGAAGAACCCTTTTGGGTATTTGTGTGATTTGATAGCGAAAGGAAGGGAAACGTGTCGGTGGATCACCTGTGAGTGATCGTTAACACTCATATCAACCAATCCAGGAGGAATTTGTGTTAAATTACCGACCTTTAGATGGATGAATGACCATTGCGATGTGGGAGGACATTTTTAAACTCTGTGCGTAGATAGGTGTGTGGGACATTTTTTTTTGTTTTTATGTTATATGGAGTAAACGAGAATACGGTTCACCTGATGATAAGTGATCACCTCCGCCCATTAACATCTGCAATGCATATGGAAATATTATGCCGTCTGAGCGAGTTCTACCTTTAGTTGCAAGACGTGAAAATTATTTTTATATCTGATTATTATGAAATGAAAACAGCTAGTATACTAAACCTATCAAAACGAACATCGTCGAGTCTACTCGAGTAGCAAGGTGCCTGAGTAAATACCTTTTGAATGATTGCGTAGTTTCGCATCAACATCGCCTTTTTTTAACTTTAAAAGACTGTTGCCACTTAAAAATATTACACAAAAACTACAGTGCTTTAAATAAAATGGTGGCAACTTTCCAATACAAATAAATCAATCAATAGCATCAAAATCAGATCTCGATGCGTGCTCAATTGATTAATTTTTTTGTCGCGTCCAACGCGTTGTAATTTCTGTAACGCTGGGCAAACTGGATGCATGCCGCTGCGTGAATTCATTGACGCGAGTTTTTGTTGCATGTTGATGTATGGGCTGTAATAATTACTGAGTATTTGAAACTATTCGTGGTTTGAATTCGAATAGTACCGGTTCAACGTATTGCTGTAAAACGATGTTATGATTGGCAAGGTACTTAGCTATGAATTACGATTTTCTGCTTTGATTATTAGGTCACGCAACTAAATTGTTAGTGTGGCGTTTACCTATCACTTTACAATTTCATCGCAATTTGGTGTTAAGTTTTTTAATAAATAAAACCTTATCAAGCCTGCGAGAAGCCCTTTAAGATGATCACAACACCTTGTTATTTCATAATAATAAATCCACATAATATTTATGTTCTCACGACAAGACATATTGCGTACTGGCTCATTGTTTTTATAAAAATAAAATATCGACGCGTGTTCACGTGCCATATTTATACCGCGACACGCTCTATCACGGAAGCGCGTATATCACGGCGCCTTTATTGCAACGTCAACGTGAATACACGTCTTTGACGATATATCCCTTATCTTTTATTGCGATCGTAGTTTTACGCACGTGATTGATCTTTTTCAGAATATAGGTTTTGGTTTGGTCCCACCTGCAATAACTTATTTATACAACTAGTAAATATTTACACTGCTGTTAAGCGTCTTTAAGCCGAGCATGAAGCACCGAGACCTTATAAGATTTCCAGAGACTCGCTTAACTTATTAGAGACCCCAAAGCCTCGTCGGGCTTCACCGCTAAATGTCATCAAATGCATGCTGTTGTCGATATTTGCAATATTGGAGTTGTAAAGGTGACTCTGAGGGTCGAATAGTCTTAGAACTTTACTACGCTTATTTAGGGACGTTTAGTGATGTCACAGTAATTACATGGCACACATTTTTTTTCAAACCAGTACCCATTGTAGTTATGCATCACATCACCGATAATTTTTATAAAATATTACACACAACAGTCATGCCTTTTATCTCCGAGGGTGTAGGTTTAGGCGCAACTAATGCATCCACTTTTCGCCGTCCGTATTCCGTCCCATGATGTGATAGGGAGCCTATCGCAATATCGGGTACAAATTCCAGACTCCGGGCTGATACTGAATAGAAAAACCCAATATCACACTTTTCCCAACCCGGGGATCGAACCAGACCTCAGTACTACAGTCGTATAATACAACTGCGCAACCGAGACAGTCACGGCGGACGTATAAAATACTCGTGTTTTTTTTTAATATTTCAATGCATCTACATAACAGACGATCAACAAAACAAACAGCACAACTTACGGAACGCTAGTTCAGCGGGAAATTTATTATAATCGCTGGCAAAAAGTTGTGATTTATTTACTTGCAGATAAACTGTTCGGCTGAAGCGACATTAATTTGGAATTTCACGTTTATTAAGAAGGACACAAGGCCTTTTAGTTCCTAAGGAAAGCTAGAGAGTTTTTGTATAGTTCAATGGTGAGACGAGCTAGTCACATAATAGTGAACGTCAAAACTACACATGGTAGCAATACCATTACAAATTACCTCTGATTAATTATATACCTAGTAGATAGATAGACACTGAACGTTTCAAACGCGTCGAAAAAAATAGAGGCCAACTGTTGCCCACTAAATGAGTTTGAGTGAATTAATTTTTGTTGTTTTTCATGGATATAATTTTCTCCCTGTTTTATTAGAAACCATGTAATAACTGGTATCATTATGCGCGCACACAAGGATACGCAGAATGATGCAACGATAGCGTATGACACAGCTGTCACGCATACTAGCTTAAGAAAAGTTGGCCTGTTTGTTTTAGTTTCATTGCAGCGCGTCACTCCATCTAGGTATATAATTAATCAAAGCAAATTACAAAGCACTGTGTGGCACTGATACTTTCTTACCATCCCGACGTATTAGACATTGTCTCGTTACCCAGTAATAATAATCCCTTCCTAGCCGATTTCGGCCACGGCGGCCAATCTCAACGGAGATCAGCCAGGTGCGCAGGAGATATTATAGTGCACAAGTGTGTGCGCAATACACAAGTGCACTCACTGTTCCTTCACTCTCATAGTCCGGTGAGACGGCAATCCGACATGACCGGAGAGAGATCACGCGCAGGACCAACGGCTTTACGTGCTTTCCGAGGCACGGGGGTATCACACCGCCAACTTCCTGACTCCGAGCTGCGACTGAGTAATTTTTAAGATGTAAAAACCCAGTCACAATGTTTTTGGCCCGACCCGAGATTCGAAGCCAGGACCTCAGCGCGCAAATCGTACTCATAACGCGTACGCAATACAACTACACCACCGAGGCAGTCTACCAGTAATAATAATACGATAACCGAATTCGGTATCATATAAAGAACTGTAATTCAAAGAGCTGCTACTATTTTCAGTCACTCAGTTTACCTTCAGGCAAACGGGTTGCTTAAATATCGCGATAGAAACGTTGCGTAAGTCTGGGTTTAAACGATAGAGCTAGATCCCAAGACGTATGTGTGACAAATATATATGGGTCATGAAAATAAACGAGTTGGCTCTCAAGAGCGGGTCTGAAACTGTTAAGATCGGGTCTTTATTTATGAGCCTGTACACATATTAAGCCAGTATCTCTAAGCTACAGCCTCATATGAATAACCGGTCTGAATGCGCATGTTTTAATTAATTTTCTAAAATTCTTTAGTTCACAATATGTCATGTTGCTGCCAGCTTTCTAAGTAGTTGAGTCGTGTGTGATGAGTTTTACGGCTTAAGTATTTAATGTTAAGTGATCATTTTCATAATAGCAGTAGTATGTACATTAGTAAATTATAAGAAAAGGAATGAAGACTAAAAGAGATGTTTTTTCGTAAATCAATCTCAAGTAAAACAGTCAAAAATCTAAAGGCTTACACTAGAATAAAATTGTACTTTTACGTAACCTTCTATGAATGAATTATAGCTTCCACTGGTACATACTGCATGTAGTCGACTAAATAGCGACTTCTGAACACACGGAGAGTAACCATTTCGGTGAGTTGCCTTCGAGGGGTCACCATCAGAATATAATTTGCAGTTAGCAGAGTTTAAAAAGCCGGCATAGCTTTTGCGACGCAACGCCCGCTCCTTGTTGGTCGACAATAAAATATTTAGACTCCACTTTAAACAACAATACAAAAAATATAAAGTAAAATATTATTATATAATTATTAAAGTCTCATATAGAAGGATCAATTATTTCTAGCAATTATTGTACGCAATTATTGCTTACAACAGTTACCCCGTCTAAACATGCGCAACGGTAAGGCAATTTTCACCGACATTAACGTATACAAACTAATAAAATTTAATTGCAGCTACGTCTACATTTGACAGCTTTTCAAAGGCTTCAACAAAATCGGAAACATTAAATCAATTTGATTCTGATTTATTGCAGACGGCGAAATAGGATTACGAACAATAGACTATTGAATTTTGTCTAATGTAATTTGGCGGGTGTATAATAAAATTGGCTGAGTCAAAATGGAAGTAAGCACGTTTTTATGGACCGTTGTTTCAAGCCAAGAGAAGCTTAATATAGGGTGAAATTAGTAATTCCATAATATCATTATGGAAAGCATTAATCGTTTATGTTATCCAATAGATATTAAAATTTTAGTTCTTTTGTAAGCAATATCAAAAACAAGCACTCGGCTTCTGCACTAAGTATTGAAATTAACAAATGAATATTTACGTAAATAATATATACACTTACGTATATCGACAGTAAATATTTATCCAATCTCACTCCATTTTTAACAACCATTTCTCATACATAAAAGGCAGGACTAAACTGAGTCAGCCATGAAATAAAATTATTTATTCGAAGCCATAAAATGCAGTTCTCACTAGAGAAGAACAAGCAAGAAACTCTAGTGATGCTCTTTTCAAAATCATTTAATAAAACACAATGCATGATTTAGAAAAAGAATAAAACTAAGTATTTTTTTAATTTTGTTTAGAGCAGTTCATTTGCATGAGTTACATGCATAAGTCTTTACAATAAAATCACGTCGTGGTATCTAGACGTATATATCAGCGTTAGGTAGCAGCTAGCAGGTACCCCTAGATTGATTGTTGACCCTAGCAAAGGTACGGTATCGAATAAATGCAAAACAAATAGGAATCACGGCATTTCATCTTGTTCAGGTGTATTTTCAGGCGGAAATATGTCGATAAACAAAACCACAATAGCTGCGAGCGGGCCCGACCCGCATACTAATATATAAGATCGCGGCTCCAATATATTACGTCTTTTTTAATGAGAATGAAGGTGAGCATCATACATATTGTATAGTATCAAGGCTAAATAAAATTGTAACTTACAAAATTGCAGAGCATTGTACCTTTGGTCAGTCAGTCAGTCAGCCTATGATTTCCAGTAAAAGGTGCTAGTCCGGGCACACTAAGACAACAGTTCTGTCATTCATTAAATCAGTTTTATTTATGCCAGGATGAAAATCCGATCTCGGGCCAGATCGCCTTGTTGGTCTTGAGTCAGCGTAGTTGGGCTGCGAACTATGATTGAACTTGATTCCCAGGTCGCACATTTTTTTTTATGAAGTTTACTGATTAAGAAACTGATTTGCCCAACATGACCGATACAGCGATGGACTGATATATCTACGCTCGAAGAATCGTCAGTGAAGTGGTGGAGCTTCTATCTAATTCTTCAGGCACAGAGGTTTGAGTTTATGTATATTATTAAACGTCGTATAACAACGGACACGTTCGGTGGCAGCGATGCGCGCGAGGACCGCGCCAGCTACAAATTCCAAACCCATGGGAACTTTTGATTCAATTACACTTACTGAGGGCCGGCCCGGACCTTCATCAAGCTTTGACATTGTCGATGGTAGCCAACAGAAACAAAAGTTAATCTGGTGTTGTTTTAAAGGTTAATTTTAGAGGATTTAATACCAGTGATTGCAGAATAACTCACTAGTGGTTTGTCTAGTTGTAGAGTAATTTGGCCTTTGTAGTATCTTGTTTTGGGGTCAATTAGCAGCAGCTAATTAGAGAATTTGTGTTTTTCGATTAGATACCACAAGTTACTTGTCCGGGATACCTGGATAATAGTTGAATCGCTTTAGGCTCTTGCAATCACTGTAAAAATAATATAACATTTAAGATATTATGTTCATGAGTGTGTATATTATGAAGCCGTAACTGATTCTAAAGCTAACTATAATATTGTAATAACGCAAAAAATAAATAGGTAGTACTAAAGAAATAATAAAAATGCATCACAAGTATTTATAAAAAAAATACCGAGTTTTCCGTTCAACGTTCCGTGCTTTAAATAATTTTATATTTAAAAATAAAATATAGATAAAGCTAGACGCAAACTAATCGTGTGGCGCAGTGTTGCGCGGCGGGCGCGCGGCAGGCGCGAGCGAGCGCTAGGCGGCGCGTATTTGCCGCAGTCGCGATATGCGTTTGATTGATGTTGTTTGACCGAGCGTGAGCCGAGCGGGTAATGTTTCGGCAAACGCACCGCGAATAATTGGAATCTAGATGCAAAATATGTAACCGCGTGATCTATGGCTGCGGCGGGGGAAGAGATATTGTGTTTACTTGGATACGTGAACCGATTTTCGTAGTTTATCTTCGCAAATGTGCTTGCTTTCCGAACAAGTTCGTGTTTGCGAATGTATTTGTATGTTTGTTTTCGAATGGAACGCCCGTTTTGTTTTGTAATTTTACGCTACGTCTGTAGAGGTTCGAAGTTTAGCGAATTATGAAATGTGATAATATAAATCATTATTTAAATGAAAGGCTTGAATTTAAGGCTAGACTAAAGTAAATGTATTACTTTAATAAATTGGTAGGTAAACATGTTAAAATGTTACTAAAATGCTGTAGTATGTTAACAGATAATATCAGTGTGGAATACCCTTGAAAAGGAGCACTAAAAGTAACTAAAATAACTGAAAAACTGTAAAGAAATAACTAGAAAGATAGCAATATCAACCACACATGTATTTAGGTATTCACATTATAATAATATCATAATTAGTAATAACTATGCTAATTATAATCTTTCTATAATATACTAGCTTTTGCCCGCGGCTCCGCCCGCGTGAATGAGTTTTCCCGGTATAAAAGTCCCGCTTAAAATGTAGCTTATATGACACGTTCGTAGATTTACCATAGCAGCGCCATCTATTGATTACTTACTCAACCCAGTCGAAAGGTATCGACATCTGTTAGAATCATTTGGAGTTAAGATAATTGTGACTGTCAAATAATAACAGACAAATAATTAGCAATAAATTAAAATTGTGACTATAATTTGAGATTTAAACTATCCTATCTCTCAAGTTGGATCGAACTGCACATGGTGTGCGAATTTTATTATAATCGGTTAAGTGGTTTAGGAGTCCATTGAGCACAAACATTGTGACACGAGATTTATATATATTAAGATAATTCTTCCGCGGGCAAAGGTTAGTACAGTATGGATACACAATTAATTTTAGTAACAAACATTACAAGTTGCTTTTTACAGACTTGCAAATATTATACACAATTATAATATCTAACGTTATATTTTTTTATACTTGTCTTTTTTATACTAAGAAATAATTAATATAAAACACTGTCATAATATTTACAATAATATAAATCACACATAATTAAATCATTACAATTTTGTTAAGTACAAAACATTATATTAAAAAAGCGTTGCACTAAAACCTAATCTAAAAAAACACCCGGACCACACTTGGCGCAAAAAAATAAAAAAAAAATACTTTAATCACGTAGGCGAACATAGTTGCACTTTTGATAAGTCAAGATACATTAAATTGATTATATTCAAAATTATTATTAATACCAATCGTCACATATATAACTACCGACATTTTTATTGGGAGTAAATCTATGATGAGAAATAAACAAAAACAAATAGCCAGCTCGGGCTGGCAGGAAAGGGAATATAAAAAAGAGATCATTTTATTAAAATAATGGGAGGAACGCGTTGCGATCCTCACCGGTGAGGACACTACAGGCCCTAGCCTAGCTAACCTACCAGCCTTTCACTAGCTACCTAAGCGATGACGACCCGAAGAAGAAAGGCAGAAAGAAACTCCGGGCTTACTTTTTTTGTCATCAATTGTTCATTGTTTCTTTCTCTTTTTTTTTCAATACTTTTGTGCTGTATGCAGTCAGATTAGTTATATAAGCTAATGCACGCACATCACCGTTGAAATGAGATAAAATCCAAATGAAGGGATTTAGGGAATACCTGGACAGGCATGTATAAATACGTAAAACTGGACATAACACAAAAAAATAATAAAATAACGGTGTCCAACGTGCATTTGCCTACATTTACATAATTATTTTTGTTGTATTGCTTTTCCTACTTTCTTAATAAAATTAAACTTATAAAGGCAAGCGCAACAAAATGATCGGTCGGTCGTCTTCCCTAAATTTATATTATATGAGTGACGGAATATTTATAATTGTAGTACTTAGGTTACATATCTAATAGTCACAGAAGATTTAAGATTATTGTAATGTCAATATTAAAGATAGATACAGATGAGACACTTTATGCAATCAATCAATAGTAAGTGTTAACAGGGTTGACCATGGTTTGCAGGACCACTTCTCCAAACCGTCTTATCATCGAGGCAATCCGCTACATTATAATACGCCCTAGACATTAACAAAGGTATTGCTGGCAACATTACCATGATGTATGGAAAGGGATATTATGTGTTACAGCAGATATGAATCAGCGCGGAAATCTTCAACATTTTTCCTCAGACGTGGCCCCAAATCCCGGACAAACTTCTTATCCTCCGCGCATCACACTCCACTAACCTCTATCGCAAAGTGAACAAAAAATATGATCGTTAGAGCATGGATTACATTAAACATTTACATTAAAATAGATTGAAACAATGCAATCAGCCCTGTATTATATACTGCCCACTGCTGAGCACGGGCCTTCTCTCGATTGAAACAATAACAAAATAAAAAGCTACAATAATTAGCAAAGTTCCAGCCAGTTATAACTAAAATAAATGCGACATATCAATTTATTCTGAAAAATCATTTCATAAATATACAAACCGTTATGTCAATATCTTTCGGAAGCTGGAAAATTGCATCAAAAATATCTCTTGGCATGTTTGCAATTATTTCGGCGTGTCCATTAATCAACGGACATATCTCCGACAACGTATCAATATGGCCGATATGCAAACAATCTAAAGTCAATCTTTGCCCAACGATGATACATGTAGATATCGAGTCAGTTGTAATTTAGTTCTAGTAACCATTGACACATCCATATTTTCAAATTTAATTACTAAATAAAATGGTAGTACCACAGTGTATTATCATTCTGACACACTTGAATTTGTAAGTTTGATAAGTACAGAAATGCATACTTCTACTTTGCAGCACATAGCGTAATGATTACTACTAACTACCCAAACGAACTCAGGCTTTCGGAAAACCAACTGCGTAAAATTATCGGTATATGGCTAATTAAGGCACAACAAACATTTACAAGCATATTTAAAAAAACGCTATATATTTGTTTTTGAAGACCAGCGTGCATCGAGATAGACCCTCTGGGGAACTCAGTTTCGAACTAATTATGGTAGGAAATCCAAATAAAAATATTGCTCGATCTAAGTTTAGATCTGAAGACCTTCCACCACAGACAGCTCATATACCCGACCACCAGATCCAGGCAGCGATAAAAACTTTTCAGTGTAATATAAATATAAACAATAATACCATCACTGTATCATATACTGTCCCACTACTGGGCATGGGCCTCCTCTACAACTGAGAAGGTTTAAGCGTTAGTACACCACGCTGGCCTAGTGCCGGTTGGCAGACTTCACATACCTTCGAAATTCTTGTGAAATATTCTTAGGTATGTAGGTTTCGTCACGTCGTTTTTCTTCGCTATTTTCAGTGTAGACATGTTTAATCCAAATTCAAAGATTTCGGCAGCAGATTGATAGCCTATAGCAGTATGATATATACGCTCATAAGCCAAAGTTAACGAAGACCTGAACAAACCCTGTTTGTGGAAACACGCTGCTTGAGAAACACGTTATAATTAGAACTTGCATCTCATTAATAATATCTAACTGGTCGGCATAATATGTTATTTAAGGTAATAGTTAGTTAATTAAACAGATAAGTGAATTTAAATGGAACTATCATATGGTGAAATCATTTTTTATTTGATTTGAACTCAGTCATATTAATCGATTATAATCTAATCGAAATAAGGTTATTTTTCTAATTTTCCAGATCATAAATGTGTTGTTTTTTTGTGCTTTGATATAGAAAAATATAACAGTTTTTTAACCATACCTCATCATATTATACCCAGGCCCAAAATTCCCCTTCGCCTTTCACACTCAGTCCTGTTAAGTATAAGAAAGTACAGAGCATGTTCGTTTCCAGGACGCTAAGCCCGCAGACTTTCGTTCTATAGTCCGTTGCGCTTGCAACTTTTTGAAAATAGTCAATTAAGAAAGATACCAAATATTTCAAACAATTTTGTGAAACTTTATCAAAAGTGATCGAACCCATAATACACTTAAGCATTAAAGTAGAAAGGAAATTAAATAAAGCCTATTATGAAGCTTAAAAACAATATTTGTAAACTTCAGGAAACGAAAATGTTCTTGGGCGGAAATTAAAAGCTCCATTCAATGTATTTTAAACGTTGTTTATTATCAACTAAATGTTCTTTTTTATTTGTTTTTTTACAACGTCATCGGGCACAAAAAAAGAGAGCGCGGCTGTTAAGAAGCAAAGAAAAAAGACACAGAAACAAACAGAAACTTTCAACACTGGAACTGGAACTTGAAATCTTAATTCGTCAGTGTGCAGTTGCGTCTTTGTTTCAACCCCTGCAAACCCATGCACAAAGAAATGAAAAGAAATATAAAGAAATGATTCAAGCCAAAGGCGAGTCGCGCTAAAAATGTCAAAAGAAAATACAGTATAATTCAAACGGGAAACGCCGCAGTGGCACTGAAAGGAAATACGCCGGCACATAGGTCGGGACCGATAGGGCGCTTGCGCGACGTAGCCGCGCGGACCAGCCTCTCAATCGCGGCGGGCGCGAGCAGTCGCGACTCGAACGTTAGCGGGAGCTCTTACGCCGTTTCAGATTCGAAAGCGCTGTGTTCGAGATGCGAAACTTTTTGAAATGATAAAAGATGAAAAGTAATTTGTAAATGGCCAGTGTCGTTCCGTTTCACTGAGTAATTAGTGGTCAAAGATGATTTTAAGAAACATAGTGATGAAGTGGTGTAAATTGTTTGTACTGGGAGTTTCAGTGTTGTTCCGATGCACGGACTCTGTCGGTGAGTAACTTTTATACTTTAACTTTGAATTGAATAAACAAAACGATGCTATAATATACTGTTTAATGAAGTTGTGAAGTTTATTCTGTTGTGTCTACTTAGAGGTACAAAAAAGCTTTCTTAAGCTAAGAAAACCTTAAAACTTTTACTGTATTTTATAGAATTACAAAAAAATACGAGAAGTATCGGTTTTGAAATTGTAATAAAACCTTTGAACTTACGTCACAACTAACTATATTTTTATAATCAACATTCTTACGTATCATTAAAAATATCCAATCATATTTTGTACAGTTTTCCTTTAGACATTCAAGCAATCATATTATTGTTTTTAGAAGCACACATTGCCGGAAAAAAATGAAATCATTTTTTATATCAGTATTGTTTACGAAATTTAATAATACTTTGTTTTCCAAACAAAAGAGGTGCAGGCACATAAGTGTATTTTTATCCTCATCTACTTCTTTATAATGATTATAAGGCAGATTTTCCAATCTGATAACTTTTATGGTACGAATAAATTTCACATTTTGACAGATTCTACATAAAAATAATAAATGTTAAGATCACTTGGCCGATAAAATTCGTCTGACGATTGACAAACCAGTCCTGAGTTGACGACGCAAGTTTAGGGCGATGCAGTCGAGAATTCTGTATTTGATACGTACTAAAGACGCGATCGAGCGTATTAAAGACGCTCAGAGAACGAATTTCAGAAACGTGCGTTTCAGATCGATTGAAACCGTCACGTGCATGGTCCGTTATAGAGCCCGATTCACAACTTCTGAGTAAGTGCTTCTCATCACATCATAAGCCGATCAAAAATACGAGTCACATTCTAATCTATGGTCCCAAATAAATGGTAATAAAAGGAGTATAGCTGTATAATGCGATAAATGTCAAATAAAATTTACTTAAGACTTGTGAAACAGCTCCTTAGTGTAAAATGACGTAGCGTATCACACAGTAACCGAACGGCGTCCGTGCCAATTCTCGCTTAGCAAGCCTTTTGAACGTAATGGCTTCGTTGGGAGACGATTGTTTGAGAGTTCAGCTCCGATTCAGAGCCTCCGCATGACCCCCATATTGGCCATATTGATCTCTCTGCATTGTTGATTAGTAGCATGTTTAAGGGTTAGGATTTAGTATCAGTATTAAGTACGCACATTTTATAGATACTAAAGGGGCGGGTATCCTTAGTGTGAAGTGTCTTTCATAGTAATATGAACCAGATTTATTTGAAGTATCTGCACAGGCTGAGCCGAGAAACGTGTTACCGGTGCGGGCTATTATGGAAGTTTTTTCACCCTTACGATAATCGCTTTCAAAATTGGTACAATACGTTCATGCACTTTCGCATCTGCTATATGCCGGCTCTTCTCTCTTTCCCCTGAAAAATCTTCTCACAATTTTACTAAATAAAAGTTCTAAATAAAGTAACATGTTTACCCGGAGCTAAATGGGTTTTCACGCTGAAATAATCTCCCGTTATACCAATAAGACTATAGTCGGATTCTCTTACGTTGAGCTGTGGTGTTTGTCGGACCGTTAATATTTGCGTTGAGTAAAGCTTCGTCGGGAGTTTAAATTGAACTTTGTATTAGAAAACAAATCCTTGTGCAAGATTTTAACTATGAATACAGAGTATGTACTTATGGATTCTCACTTAGATGTTATTGCTTATGACGATGATAGTGATGATGATTTATTGATAATTAACCGATGAAAAAAATAATTGTGTTGAAGTTATCCGCACATATTATCTTTAGTTCCTTAAGGAATTAAGGAGCCAAAGATATTTGTGCCTGCGTGTCTTCCTAACAAACCATATTCATATTTGCGGATGTGTCATCAAATTCCGTTTGCTCAGAGTGGGGAAATTTAACAGACGGATTGTTTTGTATCATAATTATGAACTATAAACTTTATTTGTGATAAACCAAGTATTTTATAAACATTTAGATATTCAATCTGTGCCCTTAAATAAGCTTTAAATTAAGGAACTTATGAATTAGAATCAAGTGGGTTTATTAATATAATAATTTCTGTTATTTTTTTCCTATACCCTTTTAATCCTAATAATAGTTTTAAAGTTTACCTTTAACACAGAATATTTCTCTCCAGAAATTGGTTCCTTGAATTATTATGAGTCATCAAAAACGATGCCTCATTAGGATCGTTAACCTAAGGCTCAACTGTAACTTGTATGTGGTTAAATCGTGCTGTAGCTTGTTTTACATCATTAATCAAGGTGGGTTCGCTATCTTTAACTGTATTTACTGGTGGTATGTATCTGGTAAGTGAGGGGCCGTCTGGGTGGGTACCACCGCAATGTATATTGCTACCACAAAGCAGCAGTTTGCATGTACTGTTGTAATCCGGTTTGAAGGACATATTAGCCAGCGTAATTATTGGGTATGCCTTGTGCCTCAAGGTGACGCAGTGAAGTGCCACACAGTAATTTACTTTGTTTATGAGCAGTCGTGTTGCTTACCATCAGGCGAGGGTCATGCACATCTAGTTCATTGATTGGAATAAAAAATTCAAGCTATGATATTTTTGTATAATCGGTGAGATTAACAGTATTGAATACACGATTCCTTTAGCATCAGAAAGTTCAGTAATGGCACTTAACATCTCCCTCCATCTGCCCTTCTCCGACTCATATGTGGGGTCAACACAACACACTACATCAAGCATGTTACCAAAAGCTTAATTTATGATTGCCTGAATGGTATTCAATATCATGTGACCATATTCTCAAAGACTCATTTATGATCGTTAAATAAGGACTTCCTCGTCTATAACTCATAAACGCTATCTGCTTTCCAAGAGATATGACCGCCTAGAATGGAATTGAATTCGATTCCGGGTTTTATATGGTTAAATTACTGTTATAGATTCGCTTCATACCCAAGCGCAGGTCGTGTTAAATTTACGAGGTAGTAAGCCACTTTCCAGCAACTGAGTGAGCAGAATCTAATTTTCGCGACCATAGTATCCAGCTGCATTACAGGCCGGTACAGTGATTGCAATTGATTTGAAGCTTTGTACCCTAGCTATTTTTATGTGTTTGACTGTATTCTATCTTATTATGTTATATTATGAATGCATCGGTGGCGTTGTTGTATTGCGTGCGCGATGCGACTACCGCGCTGAGGTTTCGGATTCAAATCCCAGATAGGGTAAAGTAATATTGAGTTTTTCTACTCAATATCAGCCCTGAGTATGAAATTTATGCCCGATATGGCGATAGGCTCGCCCCCTATCACATCATGGGACATACGCACGGCAAAAAGTGGATGCACTAGTTGCGCCTCTGCCTACACCTTCTGGGATAAAAGGCGTGTGTGTGTTTGTGTGTATGTGTGTGTTCAACGTATGCGTCTACTGTCTTATATAATACGAGCTTTTGCTAACGGCTCCGCCCGCGTGAATGCGTTTTCCCGGGATAAAAGTCCAGGTCTAAATTTTTTCCCGGGATTAAAATTAGCCTATGTGTTAATCCAGGACATAATCTACCCGTGTGCCAAATTCCATCGAAATCCGTACAGTAGTTTTTGACACAGACATCCATACATCCAGACATCCATACATCCATACTTACAAACTTTCGCGTTTATAATATTAGTAGGATTTAGCTCATTGAGTATTACAGGCCCGTTAATATTTTAGCATAAATCCTTCATAAAATACGTGTAAGGACATGAAAGAAGTTAGATTTTTGATTTTCAACTGAATTGAGATTTTGCCCTTTAAGCAGGACTTGAAGATAATTATGATCCATTAATTAATATTTGTTACTATATAAGCAAATTGAATATAAAAACAATGATTTCACTTGAAATATAAATTATATAATATAACAAAAAGTATAAAACACTATAAAAGATATTATATTATGGACGATAGAGACACCACGCTTTGTATTTAGACACCTATGTATAAGAATAGATATTATAATAGACCCTAGGTAACAGAATCTTCTACTAGACTTTGACATTAAACCCACTTCTAAGCTCATATCTACAGAAAAGGTCAACACTCCACGTCCAACGCTTTTCAAATCAATTTATCTTAGAATATTGAGTTACAGAAATAAATGAAACATGAGATAATCAAATGAAGCTAACAATTACATAAAGAAACAGGCGACAATTTCATTTGAATATAAAATCCTTTAAAACGTCCTTTCCGACGTCGGGGCAAATAATATTAACATTTCAATTACATGGTTACAGCCATAACCTACAAATTGGGGCATAAACAGAAAAATAAATTTAAACACGTTTTGAAATGGGTCTTAACTGTCATAGATTTTTTACAACTGAATAAAGAGACTAGAAAATGTGATGCTAAGCGCTAAACACGTTTATAAACAGTAACAGCACAACATAGCTTGAATTAAAATGTACAATAAGATATAGTATGATGGTGCCCAGCCATTGTTTGTGTGTTTACTACTTAGAGATGAGACGCTAACTTTCATAAGGTATTTAGTAATTTCCTTGGCCTTAACGCACATCCTTCAACCTTCGGCTTGAACTTCAGGACTTTGTAGACTCCTATTAGGTACCAAAATGGCTAATTAGTAAAATTGCAAATAATATTTAATTTATTCGTGCGAATTTGCGAATAAATGTTTTGTATTTGTATTCTAGAATTAGTTTGTATGTAACAAAAAAAATTTCTACTAAAACCTTAAGGCAACCATCTCGCAAGCATTAAGGATGGACTGGATAGCACCGTGAAACCGAAACGAAATACCGCAAATTTTTACTACAACCACAATGCAATATCATTATACTGTCTACATCAGTCTTGCGGTGAACACGTATTCCATTTAAGTGCTCAGCGTCCCGTTAGGCCATCTCTTACGACTAGCAGGAATTGGCATTCGCCTACGTCTTTCCCACTAAACAATAATTAAAGGAAATCCTTAATCCACTCTTTACTGTTTACTTGGAAATAACAATACAATGGCAGCGGAAAATAACAATAGCAAAAGGAAGCTAAAAGGCATCGAAATGGCTCTAAAAACGATTTTTCACGTTTCTTTTGAATGAAATGACAACAAACAGTAAGCATATCGTTACAATGCGAAAGTCTTCGTTTAATAATTTCTTTTATGCCTTTTATTCAGGAATCAGGATAGGCTTTTATAACAGCATTTCGATTTGGATTTTCCATATTTTACAGTCTATTGCGACTAATTAGGCTATTTAAAAAAAAATTACATTCAATAGTAAATTTAGATTTTAAATTACTATCTGAAATTCATATGCGCATAGATGATCCTAATTTTGAGCAGTAACAGCATAGGTAATTTAGACACATAAATAAATGAAAAGAGCGTATGAATCTCTTCTACTAATAATATTATAATATTAACTATAACTCCTGTTTTTTTTTTCGCGGGGAACGAAACGTTATCGCTACTACCACTGTGGGGTGAGTGGAATGGTTATGTTAGTTTCACCGATCTTACGGCCCAATGTCGACGCTCGGGAGTATAGCATCATCTAGAGTCTCTAACACTATGTACACCCTACACCGGCATACCAAACAAAACTCGCGGTGGCCTTCTTCGGCGCATACGGGACGGCTCCGGGGTATCTTGTTGCACTAAGATAGCTGCACGGAACCACCCCTGCGCAATGCCGCTTACGGCACCTCTCTAAATGAGGGGGCTAAGAAGCCCCCGACCTCTAAAGCACGCCTTTGGAGTCTACGACTGCAGGAGACCGACCACCCGCAATGTCGTCTACCTCGGAGTCGCATAAACTGGAGTAGCAGCCCCCCACTGAATAATTATAACTCCTACATTTTTTTAAAATTAAATGCGTGGAAATCGTGTTTTTGTCATAGACACAAATATTCACTTTAACTGCTATTTTACTTTTTGCAACGCAATAGTCCTTTGTTGGACTACTGTCACATCCTCGTTCACATCGCTTTGACTTGTGTTATTCTATTACATGAAAAAGGGTATACAATGGCAAATAATCTGATTTTAAAATGGCATGAAATACCTCGGAAAGTCGAATGCCTCTTGAAACTAATCAAATCTCATATTTCTCAACAGCGGAACCTTCACCCCAAGCGTTTACCGTGCAATACATCCAAGAACAGTGATTTCACGCCGCCGCTCCCGATTGCGATTCCCAATGAATATTCAATTCACACCAGGCCTGGATGAGCGGATTTAATCAAAAGAATACTCATTTTATCGATTACGCTTTGGGTCTTTTCAAGTTTACGCGCCGGGTATAATTGGGTTGTGTGAATCCCGGGAACAGTGGCCCGGGACTCGAGTGGCCTCTGAGAAGCAATTAGGTATTAATTTGTTTAACCGCCCACCAGAATGAACAATTGATGTGGTTCGGCAAAGGAATAATGGGTTTGCTCTTGTTTGTGAAAAGTCTAGTGAGTAGATGTAATTAGATTTCGCTTCGGTATTTATCTGTTATTTTTTGCGCTTCAAGATAGTTTAATATTTTCCGTTGAATGAATGAATGAATGAATGAAAATTTATTTGCTAGAATGTGGTTACAATAAATAGTTGGTACAATAAAATCAGAATCACACACTCTGTCATCATTGACGTGCAAATATTTAAAACTAGATATTTTTAATAAAATGTATAAATTTATAGTTTTCTTACATTGTAATATTTAATTAATTGTTTTTTCAAAGTTATATACCCGTATGATATTATTATGTCTAAAAATATATTATTATTATCTTATACCTATAGTTCTTACATGTCAATTTTATTTTATTAAATTTAATATACATATTATCCATAGCGCCATGTCACATAATATTAGCTAAATATTAAACATTTGAAAATTCAGTCTATAATCATTCATAAATCAATATTCTTATCATTTAAAAAGTCATTAACATTGTAGTAGAGTTTATCTAAAAGTATTTTCATTAATATATTTTTATTGATGGATAGGAATTTCAATTAGAAATTTATTTATAGAAAGTGATTGCGTAAATAAATTCTATTTAACCTTATAAAAAGCTGCCTTTTTGGGGAAACATTCATAATTAAGAAAGAACGTTAAGAGTAATAACATTTTCTCGTAATGGCCAGTAATTAAGCATTTTCCTTACAATATAATTTACGAATAATACAACGAAAGTATATTTTCTTGAAATTAATGAGTCTCTCAAAACACCTTAAACAGCAAGATTAAAAATTAAAGCAAGACAAATGCAACGGACTCCTAACAGCTCCATTTAACGGGATGCAGTGGAGGAAGGGTAATTTGTAAACGTTGGCCCGGGGAGTGTATTGTGAGATTCCGCCGGGGGAAATATAATAGAATTTAAGAGGTCTTGCAGATATAGCTCAGTTAGTAGTGTGTTGGAGTGATATAGATTTGAATACTTTTTGAATCGCTTGAGATATTTAGTACTTACGTTATTTGTAGGTATACATAAACGCCGCTTAAGCTAGGCCTAGTTAAAATAAAACTTCTATAAAATATGCTTTTTGCTTTTAGAAACTACGTTTTAACTCACACTAAATTATCGCATATAAAATAAATAAACTTTAAACTGTGTAACTATAATATTATTATCATAAAAGAGGCTCGAATATTTGAAACCGTATTCACGACTATCGTCAGTTGATTGATCATTCACTGATGCTTTAACGGCATCTTGATCACGTTTCTGGCACTCAGTGTTCGTGAAAAAATACTTAACCCACTGACGTTGTTTTAGTCAAATTTGGACCAAGGTCTTCTTCCATAATACTGTCAATACTTAAATATGACTATAAAGTAATTATTACGATGACGAGCGCAGTGCAGTACCTAGCTAAGCTTTATGATTTTTTTTTTTTTTAGTTAGGCGATCCTGCAGTCAACACCGGGGGAAACCTGCGAATGAGATACTGGAGTCCCCCGGCTTAACGACTGCAGGGGCCTGGGAGGAGAGTGAAGGAGGAATATGGAAGGGAAGGTGGGGGGAAGGGGGGAAGGTTCTCAGGATGTGCGGAAAGAGAGGGTGCCAGGAAATGTTCGCGGGCCCTTTTAGGCCTCAATGTGTTATCCAACCAAGAAGTATACACACTGAACTGTGTGCCTCGGCCCGCGACTAATGTCCCCCCGCGCATGGGCGTGCATTGGGTGTGAAGACCCAGCGCACAAGAGTTGCCTCGGGGGGCAAGCTTTATGATTAACTTATAGGTATTTTTTTGTAATTCTAAGTTTGAGGTGGTATTGATTTTATCCATAGTCAATCACAGCTCTTATCTTCAGGCCAGATTCTTGCTCGTCGTAACTTTTTTCATAAAAATGTCTGATGGGGTTATGTGGTATTGAGTAAGCATTTTATGCAACAAATTTATAGCGTCCTTCTTGCTCAAGGGAAGAAATCCAGGATAGAATATTAGGAATATTGTGCCCTCAATCAGCTAGATTTAAATGCAAGTAAGTGTTCAGTTGTAACATTTTCACGTAAGAGTAACATTTTCCTTACGGATTATATACTTAAAGATCGAGTTTTGCAAAGGTCGACTGTGATAAGGGATCTGGGTGTTTACCATGATACCAAGCTCCTGTTTGAGACGCATATTGAAAACATTATATCTAAAGCCTCTAAAATGTTAGGATTTATAATGCGTAATTCAAATTCTTTTTCCAAAGCTAAAACATTAAAAATTTTATACTGTACGTACGTACGCAGTCACCTTGAATATGCGTCACAAATATGGAATCCAATCTACAACACATATATATCTCGTATCGAAAATATTCAAAAAAGGTTTGTAAAATTCCTGTGTTTTAAATTAAAATCGTATTACAGTTCTGATTTGTATCTGAGTCATTGTAAGAACCATCATCTACTACCGCTTTATAAAAGGCGTGAAATAGCCGACATAACCTATTTAGCAAAGGTTGCGTCTGGAGTTGTTGACTGCCCTGATCTTTTGGCTAAACTTAACTTTAATGTCCCCATTAGAACTCTAAGATTACCCTCTATGTTTCACATTAATCGAGCAAAGACTAATTATCGATGTAACTCATACTTGTTGCGCGCGTGCAATAACTTTAATGTAATCTCTAAGACTACTGATATAGACGTATTTAATACACATGTCACTAAAGTGCGATGTTTGCTTTCCGATACAGCGTTCTCATAACAATTTACTATAATTTTACGGATTACGTGTCACTTTTGCCGATATGTAGTTCAATGAATTTAGCTGCTGTTTACGCGTAAGACTTAAATAGCTTGTTCATCACTTCGTTCGTTATATATTATGTTGTTATAAGTGAAGGCCTTTAATTGGGTAACTGTATTATAATATAGCTTCTAATTTTTGTTATTATGTAACCTGTAGGACTTCCGATTAAATAAATAAATAAATAAATAGAAGCTTGTTCTTGTGAGTCGCACTACGGTGTCCACTTTGGACATTCAGTTAGACAGCCCTACAAAAATTTGATGACTGTCTAGGAATACAACATTTGACATTAGTTGACATTTAAAATAGGTTCTTTTATATATCCGAGCACGGAAAAGTGACCCCACTACACCTGATGGTAAGCGAAGTAAGGTCCAGATAGTGTTGACGATTACCTCTCGCCAATTGACACAATTATGCCGGCCTGTTTGAAACTCGATATACACAGGCTTATCCCAGAAAGCGACAGACTCACTTAGTTCACTATGATTAGCTTTACACCTTGTGTACCATACCATACCAGTCCTGTATTATATACTGCCCACTGCTGAGCACGGACCTCCTCTACAACTGAGAGGGTTTAGGCCTTAGTCCACCACGCTGGCCTAGTGCCGGTTGGCAGACTTCACATACCTTCGAAATTCCTATAGAGAACTTCCCAGATATGCTGGTTTCCTCACGATGTTTTCCTTCACCGTTGAAGCGAGCGATAATTCACAAAGAATACACACATAACTTTTTTATAAAAGTCAGAGGTGCGTGGCCTCGGGTTTTGAATCTGCGGACATTCGTCTCGGCATGGCAGTCCGTTCCACTCCCAACTAGGCTATCGCCGCGTCCTTGTGTACGGCCGTCGCTATCTGGGCGAATATAAATATCCTTCCACCCGCAAGTACTACTAAGTGTACTGACATCAGGCACAGTCTACCTAATCACTATGACGTAATAAAAAAAGAGAAATGTATTTTCATCTATTTTTTATTATATTCAGCGATATTGCTGGAATACGCTTCTAATCTTAAAGTTCCCCTTCTTAGGATAACTATGATGAACGAGCTGATAAAATATCGCACGGGTGTCGGAATACGAGCGGGGGTAAACTATTAATCATTATAACGGGGTATTTGCTGCTCGAGCAGGAGGAGGAATAAATATTACATTTGACAGGTTCAGTGGCGCTAAGGGTGAGGCGGCTGCGAAACCAGAGCCCGCAGATTCAGTTCCCGTGTGGGGAAAATTATTGACATAATAACAGGTTTTTGCTCCGTGTTTAGTCGATATCGTGGCGGCTAAAATATATGTAGTGTTTTCATCAGTCATCAGAGTGCCTCGGTGGCGTAGTTGTATTACGATACGACTGCAGTGCTGAGGTCTTGGGTTCGATCCGCGGGTCGGGCAGCGATATTGGATTTTTCTATTCAGTATCAGCCCCGAGTCTGGAATTTGTGCCCGATATGGCCGATAGGCTCGCCCCCTATCACATCATGGGACGGAATACGCACGGCGAAAAGTGGGTGCGTTAGTTGCGCCTCTGCCTACCCTTTCAGGGATAAAAAGCGTGAGTTTATGTATGTATGTATGTATTCATCAGTAACAAGTAACCTTATGTAGTAATTAAACCCCAGCTATGAAATATTTCCTTTTTCTTTTTCTTTAATAAACCGTTGGATATAAAAAAAAAACTCGAGTGCAAAACAAAGCTTGTAACATACTATGTTGAATTATCGAGGACAATATTGAGTTTTAATTTTAATATTCATAAACTTTCTTGGCTGTCATAGCCTAGCGGCACTGTGCACATTGCTGGTACGAAGGTGGCAGCCTAAACCCCAAAACATGAATTTATGACCTTCAAATTGTGTATTTGAAATACAAAACTTGAATAGTATCTGATAAAAGGTAATCATAGTAACCAGTGCAAAAAGGAGCTTATTAACATACAATGTCTCTGAGTGTGACGAGTGCAGCGCTTAGTAATTCCAAATTTTGCGTCATGTTATTGTATACTTAAAAAACCATTATGCATCAGAATTAAAATATCAAGAACTATAAAACTTCTATAACTCCCAGATACGAATCAAATTGCCAAAGACTTGCACAGCGCGACCCAAAGATTAAACCCTTAAAACAGATTTATTGTCCATTGCTCCACTGTGTGTAAAACATGTTTCGCAAAACGCAAAAATGCGCTAACATCCCAGATAGACACGCGTTCCATCCCCTAAAATAATAACGTAGATAAATAGGGGTGATACCCCAAACTCAATATACAGTCACGCCTACGCCCCGCGGGACCGCCGTGCCGGGACACCCCGGGATTGGACCGGGGCGGGAACATCCGCACCGATAACGTAGCGTGACATCATTAAACGAGCCATGAACGTGTTATCATTCCGAAATCGTATGGTTTTTGAGATTGCTAAATGTTTATGAAGATTTTAGTAAGAATCGCCGGTAATAGAGTTGACTTTAAGAAAGCGACATATTATTATATTGTTTACATGTTTCACCTCATTGGTAGCTTGGGTTCCAAGTTTGATTTTTAGGACAAATAAAAACATGTCATTTGTGCAGAGTTTAAATATATAAATGTTATATCTCTTTATCCACTTCTTGTTAAGGAACTAGGCTCGGCGAAAAATTGATGTAATAAGCACACCTCTGACTACCCGTTAGAGTAAAGGAGTGATTCATAAATTTAAAAACATAAACTATTTTGAGATAATTATGTGATGTGTACAATGTACATAATATATGAAGGCAGGCAACATGACGTTTCTGAATATTATAGTATGTTTAGTGCACTATACATTAAACTCACTTTAAAACTAAAAAAACTCTACCAAGCATATTAATTTCCAGTACAAAAAGTTTCACTACAAAACTACCACGAAATCAGCTTATAAACTCAACAATAGCATCGTTTGGTCTAAGAAAATTCTATAAAATTCCAATGCAAGCTTAGAGCGGCGCTGTTTGTTGCAGGGTATACTTCCAATAGCCCCCGCAACACAAAGGACGTTAAGTGTAAATTAAGTTGGAACTTCACATCAGCTGATGCTTTGGCTTCCTATGATATATTCAATGAGCGAAAACAATACTTCTTAACAAATATTTTTATAACATGTTGCAACCAAAAAATGTATTAAAAATCGAATACATTTCTAGGCGTTTTTGGTTGGCGTAAGGATGATATTTTAGATGGGACTTGTAAGAACAGGGATTTATATCCGGGTCGGACAATTAAAAGTAGTTTCGGAAAAGGTCAGTCTTGTCATTTGTTTGTGTCCCGGTCTCAAATATACGCGATACATATATCGCTATATTTGTATGCAATTCGAATGTCCCTGACATGGACATAGCCCGTAGACTTTATCACATAATTGACTAGCAATAATCTCGGCGAATTGGTTGGAGGTTTGGTTTGGGGGTTGCATTACATTTCGCGGAAGTATTTATAACATGTACGGTGTACCTACGTATCTAAAGACTAAAATATACTTCATATAATGTATTACATGATATGATGATTGACCATGAAGAAGTAAATAAATAAAAAGTATGATAAATTTCGTCCTATTTGGGAATTCGATAGCCTAGTTGGGAATGGAACGGTCTGCCGAGACAATGTCCGGCGGTTCAAAACCCAAGGCACACACCTCTGATTTTTCGAAGTTATGTGTGTATTGTTTATCAATTATCGTTCGCTTTAACGGTGAAGGAAAACATCGTGAGGAAACCTACATACCTGAGAATTCTCGATAAGAATTTCGAGGGTATGTGAAGTCTGCCAATCCGCACTAGGCCAGCGTGGTGGACTAAGGCCTAACCCCTCTCAGTAGCAGAGGAGGCCCGTGCTCAGCAGTGGGCAGTATTTAATACAGGGCTGGTATTATTATATATATATGATAAATTTTAATTCGGCTAAGAGCGACCGAAATTGCTTTATAATTGTAGATACGAACGCATAGTTATTTTTACTTAAATTTGCGCCTATTTCCTCAAGAATAAAACTAAGCCGCTAAACTTATCATTAAGACTCATCATAATTTCCTCGAGTTCTGACAAAAACTGTTGAAATATTTTGATTCATAATATGCTTCTAATTTTTGGAACGAAGTTCCTTATCGCGCGTTGTGAAAGGGGGCTGGACGAAAAAAAATCTCATGAAAAGTTGTCACGACACTTTTTGCTATTATCTTACTAATATGAACCTTAAATACAATGCGTAGAAGCTATAATTCTTGAAACGAGTATATTTTTATTTATTTTATTTATTAAATTCATTAAAACCATTTCTTACTAATCTAATATGAACCTTAAATACATTGCGTAGAAGCTATTTCCCCAGCGTTGGCACGGCACGAGTACAAAAGAATCGAAGGTAACATTCTTGTTTCAAATTTTGATTTATTCTACTTTGGTTATGATGACCATTGCATTTCTGACATTTATCAATAACGAGACTAAACGTGCGTTGCTCGCGTTTATAAATCTACTTTATGTGGTAAGCGTAAGATCAAATTTGTGTTTAGTCAATCAAAATTTGTGATAAAAAATGCTATGCAATAGCTTTACCGCGGCAGTCTCCGAGTGCCACACGTATTTTTTTTAAATATTTTCTAGGTGTAGATGTCATCATAACAGTTATATAATTTAACAATGTACGTTCTACATACTTTAATGAATGTTGTGTACTCCTTTAAGTTGATTGTGCATCAGAATATGACCATCTTTATACTAAAACAGTATAAACTCAATGTATAATCTGTTGAAAGCGCCTAATGAATAAATAAAGAGTATTTAAGAGGCATTACGAGGTGCAATAATCATAACGAGCTTAGATAAGGTCGTCTCGATCATCAAAACGTAATCTTTGTATCGCGTGCCGAAATAATAATTCGCTTCATCGTTTTTCTCGCTATCAATCTACCTTGCAGTGGCACGTGACGCGACGGTTTCAGTTAGGGATCCATGGTGCTTAATATGATATAGTATCGGAAATAGACACGACGATACATGCCGAACACTATCGCATCAAAGTTTTCATAGTGTGTTTATGCCAGGGATATGGGTGTGTCAGAGCTTACAGGGAATTGATGTACTATATAGACTTCCGCGGATCATACTCTCGCTGATACAACTTCAAGTAATGTACGAAACATAATATGAACTCAACTATAATGGTAAATATAATGGACTTAAAAATACCGCATGTTACGAAGTTTCCTAACACTATACTAACTATTTGCTTAGCGGGGAAGACGACGCACCGAGCCTATCGTTTCTGCGTTTATAGTGTACATTCTTATCTCAGCGCGTACACGCATTTTCTCCGCGATATCACGCACCATGAAATTTCAGCCTTGCATATGTCACGCTTTTACGGGCGACGTGACGCATTGTTTGCCCATTGCCAGCTTCCCGCGTGGCGATGTGGCGTTGGAATTGGACTTCCGACTTCCGCTGATTGTATTATTGTTGACGTTTCGAACGTGTTTATATTATAATGATTCCTTATGTTTACGCGAATGTTAGACATTGAAATTAAACTATTATAACGGATTTTATCGCGGTTTTTTATTTTATTTTCTCCCGACGTTTCGAAGGCTTTGCAGCACTTCGTGGTCACGGGGCGGACTGAGGTGTTGGTGGTCCGAAAAGTTAGTGTTACAAATCTACCTTCAATTTACAATTATACAATTTAAAGATGTTAGTCATTGTTTGCGGTCCGGTCTACGCAGTAAGAGCTCACAATGTCTTGAGGTCTGGCAGCAGGTCTTTTGGGGCCCGATTTAATTAGATGTATGACCGGGTCCCAGGCTTGTGCAAGTTTCCAACCATCTTCTCTATTGAAATTAGGATGTTTTTTGATCTCAATAGCCTCGCGGATCATCCTAGGCAGGAATCGGTGTTCTTTGGCAAGGATTTGTGGCTTGTCGAATCTAAGGTAATGGTTGGAGCCTTCTTCTGAGTGTTCAGCTACTGCAGACTTCGTAGAGCGTCGGTGTTTAACATCAGCTATATGTTCTTTTACGCGGGTCCCTATATGTCTTTTTGTTTGTCCAATATAAGAGAGGCCACAGTCGCAATCTATCTTGTATACGCCCGGTTCTTGTAGAGGTATATGGCACTTGACAGGTGGTAAAAATTGACTAATCTTCTTAGGCGGCTTAAAATAAGTTTTTATGGAAGCGCGCTTCAGGATGTAGCCAATCTTGTCGGTGACTCCTCTTACATAAGGTAATACAACTGGGACACGATCAACTGTGGCTGGTTTCACTCGGTCTCTGTGACGGCGGCGTGGAATTTGGAGCTTGTTGTCTCGCAGTACTTGCTTGACATGTTGCAGCTCAGCAGCCAGGTGTTTCTCGTCACAGATTCCTTGTGCTCTCTGAAACAAAGATTTGCCCACGGTAGCTAACTGTTTTGGATGGTGATGAGATTCACCGTTCAGGTATTTATCTGTATGGGTCGGTTTCCTATACACAGTGTGGCTTAGGGACTGATCAGGATTACGGATGACTAAAACATCTAAGAAAGCAAGAGAGTTATCCTGTTCCAACTCCATGGTAAATTGAATTTTATCATTAATGGAGTTGAGATGATTTAAAAATGCAGTTACTTTGTCAGATGGTAATATTGTGAAAGTATCATCTACGTACCGTTTGTAAAACCTTGGTGAGACCGGGGCTGTGTTCAGGGCTGTCTCCTCGAAGTCCTCCATGAAGATATCGGCGACTACTGGAGATACAGGTGAGCCCATCGCTACCCCCCTCAACTTGTACATAGAACTGATCATTCCACAACATATAGCCAGATGTGAGGCAATGTTGGAGTAGTTCTGCATATTCAACAGGGATGTTATTTTCTGCTAACCTCTTAGAAACAATTTTAATGCAGTCTTGTACTGGTAAACTTGTGAAAAGTGACTGGACATCAAAACTGACCATTGTTTCATTGTCAGCTAATTTAAGGTGTTCAATGTCGCTGACAAATTGGTATGAATCCTTGACAGATGCTCTAGTGTTTCCTCTGAGTGGTGAAAGCACTTTAGCTACGTGCTGAGCCAGTCTGTAGGTTGGTGTGTCGATCTGACTCACAATGGGACGCAGCGGAGCATTAGCCTTGTGAATCTTAGGTAACCCATACAGTTTAGGCGGTTTTGCACACGATAGAACGAGTAAGTCTACGTCTAGATTTAACTTATCGGAGTGATTCTTGATTAAAGAGCTAGTTGCCTTTAATATTTTGTTAGTCGGGTCTGTTTTGACTATTTTATAAGTACTTACATCCGATAAAAGTTGTTCGATTTTGTTGTTATAATCCAACGTATCCATTACTACTGTCGCATTCCCTTTATCTGCACGGAGAATTATAATGTCCTTCATTGATCGCAAGTTCTTTAAAGCGATGTATTGATGTTTTGGGAGATTTGGTTTCGGCACTTTGTTATGACGCAATACTGACGAAATGTCTTGGCGTATGGCCTCCGAATCTTCCTTTTTTAAATTATTTTTGAAGAGATTATTCTCAACGTTGCAGATAATATCTTCATACGGCATCCTTCGTGGTGTTACAGCAAAATTTAAGCAAAAATAAACACATAATTAAATATGACAAATTACGATCAAAATCAAATACCAAAAAACTAAATAACACCGAGTGTAGGAATGGAACGCGCGCGACCATAGATCATACACACTCTTGCGTAAACCATGAACAACGCGCGGTCATAAATCTGTCAAAACAAACATTGGATGAAAACACAATTCAGGTTTTATCGAGAGGCTTAAATTTTGCTGTAACACCACGAAGGATGCCGTATGAAGATATTATCTGCAACGTTGAGAATAATCTCTTCAAAAATAATTTAAAAAAGGAAGATTCGGAGGCCATACGCCAAGACATTTCGTCAGTATTGCGTCATAACAAAGTGCCGAAACCAAATCTCCCAAAACATCAATACATCGCTTTAAAGAACTTGCGATCAATGAAGGACATTATAATTCTCCGTGCAGATAAAGGGAATGCGACAGTAGTAATGGATACGTTGGATTATAACAACAAAATCGAACAACTTTTATCGGATGTAAGTACTTATAAAATAGTCAAAACAGACCCGACTAACAAAATATTAAAGGCAACTAGCTCTTTAATCAAGAATCACTCCGATAAGTTAAATCTAGACGTAGACTTACTCGTTCTATCGTGTGCAAAACCGCCTAAACTGTATGGGTTACCTAAGATTCACAAGGCTAATGCTCCGCTGCGTCCCATTGTGAGTCAGATCGACACACCAACCTACAGACTGGCTCAGCACGTAGCTAAAGTGCTTTCACCACTCAGAGGAAACACTAGAGCATCTGTCAAGGATTCATACCAATTTGTCAGCGACATTGAACACCTTAAATTAGCTGACAATGAAACAATGGTCAGTTTTGATGTCCAGTCACTTTTCACAAGTTTACCAGTACAAGACTGCATTAAAATTGTTTCTAAGAGGTTAGCAGAAAATAACATCCCTGTTGAATATGCAGAACTACTCCAACATTGCCTCACATCTGGCTATATGTTGTGGAATGATCAGTTCTATGTACAAGTTGAGGGGGGTAGCGATGGGCTCACCTGTATCTCCAGTAGTCGCCGATATCTTCATGGAGGACTTCGAGGAGACAGCCCTGAACACAGCCCCGGTCTCACCAAGGTTTTACAAACGGTACGTAGATGATACTTTCACAATATTACCATCTGACAAAGTAACTGCATTTTTAAATCATCTCAACTCCATTAATGATAAAATTCAATTTACCATGGAGTTGGAACAGGATAACTCTCTTGCTTTCTTAGATGTTTTAGTCATCCGTAATCCTGATCAGTCCCTAAGCCACACTGTGTATAGGAAACCGACCCATACAGATAAATACCTGAACGGTGAATCTCATCACCATCCAAAACAGTTAGCTACCGTGGGCAAATCTTTGTTTCAGAGAGCACAAGGAATCTGTGACGAGAAACACCTGGCTGCTGAGCTGCAACATGTCAAGCAAGTACTGCGAGACAACAAGCTCCAAATTCCACGCCGCCGTCACAGAGACCGAGTGAAACCAGCCACAGTTGATCGTGTCCCAGTTGTATTACCTTATGTAAGAGGAGTCACCGACAAGATTGGCTACATCCTGAAGCGCGCTTCCATAAAAACTTATTTTAAGCCGCCTAAGAAGATTAGTCAATTTTTACCACCTGTCAAGTGCCATATACCTCTACAAGAACCGGGCGTATACAAGATAGATTGCGACTGTGGCCTCTCTTATATTGGACAAACAAAAAGACATATAGGGACCCGCGTAAAAGAACATATAGCTGATGTTAAACACCGACGCTCTACGAAGTCTGCAGTAGCTGAACACTCAGAAGAAGGCTCCAACCATTACCTTAGATTCGACAAGCCACAAATCCTTGCCAAAGAACACCGATTCCTGCCTAGGATGATCCGCGAGGCTATTGAGATCAAAAAACATCCTAATTTCAATAGAGAAGATGGTTGGAAACTTGCACAAGCCTGGGACCCGGTCATACATCTAATTAAATCGGGCCCCAAAAGACCTGCTGCCAGACCTCAAGACATTGTGAGCTCTTACTGCGTAGACCGGACCGCAAACAATGACTAACATCTTTAAATTGTATAATTGTAAATTGAAGGTAGATTTGTAACACTAACTTTTCGGACCACCAACACCTCAGTCCGCCCCGTGACCACGAAGTGCTGCAAAGCCTTCGAAACGTCGGGAGAAAATAAAATAAAAAACCGCGATAAAATCCGTTATAATAGTTTAATTTCAGTGTTTATATTATATTTTAAACAATAATACATTGAAAATCTGTTCTTTTTTATAAGCATGGGAAAGTGACCCCACTGTACCTGATGATAATGATTCAGATAGAGTCGAGTGACGAGCGATAATTATCCCTGGCAAGTCGACCTAATTATGCCAACCTGTTTGAATCCGGAGATATACAGGCGGATTCCAGAACGCGACACACTGACATGGGCCACTATGGTGGGTTTTCCGACTTGTCTACGGACGGTCGTCGGTTTCCGCGCATAGTTCATCAGCGGATAAAAAAAATATCCTCTTTTACCTTAATAGATCAAATTTAACGGTGAAGGAAAACATCGTGAGGAAACCTGCATACCTGAGAAGTTCTCTGAATTTCGAAGGGATGTGAAGTCCGCCAACCCGCATTAGGCCAGCGTGGTGGACTAAGGCCTAAAACCCTCTCAGTTGTAGAGGAGGCCCGTGCTCAGCAGTGGGCAGTATATAATACAGGGCTGGTATGGTATGGTGTGGAACATGATACAATTTAGTATTAAATAATAAATATAAAGATAACAAACGATAGATGTGGTGTTCTTAGACTATTACTACAATTAATTATCCTGCATGTTTTAAATAAAAATATTGAAATAAATAAAATATTTATTTCAATAGAGTTTGAGAGTGACGGCAGATGGGGCAAAAAAGATTTCGAGGGGAGACCACGTACCGGCAAACGCAGCGTTGGACGTCCATCTGCAAGGTGGATTGGTGGAGATTACTTGATAAAGGTCGCAAGAACACGCTAGATGCAAGTCGCTTTTGACAGGTCCGTCTGGAAATCTTTAGGGAAGGTGTATGTTCAGCAATGGACATTATGTGGCTGATGATGAGAGTTTGAAAAAGATGTTAACAAATTTTCATAGAGAGCTTTTAAAGTACATCAAAAAGCCTTTAAACCATTTGTATATTAATTCGTATTATCCTAAATCGCACATGTAACTTAATTCGGCAAAACTTAAATAAATTATGAAAAGGACAATTCTATTAAAACAATTCATGAACAAATTAGTACTATATCCGCTTCGAAGATTTATAATTCTTTACTTAGGGATTGATCCTCTTTACCGTCTACAAAATCTGTCACCAGTGACTCTGAAATACAAAGGTTGTTCGTTACTCAATGAACTGTAAGAGGGAATCCCTTTAGATATCACGTGCTCATCGAGTAAGCCTTAGCGCTATTTAGTTAATGGGTATCGGTAGGTGTAATAGGCCTTGGGTTATAGAGGTATGACTATAGTTACGTGTTTTGGATATGACAATTAAAAGGTTACGTTAATTAAAAGGTAGGTCTTGGAAAACTAATTTGAAACGTATATTTGCACATGGATTTTATTTAACGTCCATCTTATCTTACTAAATCTTATCTCACTATACTTTACTTACTAACTTATACATACGAATATTATTACTTACTTACCTACTCACTATACTTACACTTACTTACTGATATTATAAATCGGAAGTTTGTGAAAATGTTTGATGTTTGTTAGAAGTAAACGCAGAAACTACTGAAAGGATTTGGATGAAATTTGGCACACGGGTAGATCATGTCCTGGATTAACAGATATGCTACTTTTTATCCCAGTAATTTTCTCCCATGAGAAATAATGGATATTTATATTTGATTCTTTAAGTAGATGGCGCTAGCGTCCAACTGTGTTTTAAGGGGTTTTGTAGAGGGAAAGGCTTTTCACGCGAGCGAAGTCGCGAGCAACACCTAGTTGCAAACACAAAGTAAAATAAAAACAATGTACTTTCATTGAGAAAATAGTCACATTTCAAATCTCATATTTCCTTTATTCCTAAAGACAGCCATTGAACAAATTCTGATTATTGTAAGTCACTCTCAATTATTAATAATGGAATGAAGAGAAACGGTCGCAAATCTTTGTTTGGACAATTTTAATCTTTTACTTATTTTCTTTCTCGAAAAGCGGATACTCTATTATTATTATGCTCTTTATCGAAACTCAACAGCGAAAAAGGACGTGGAAAATGCCTTTTCACTCGTCGGAAGTGTCGCAACAGGCGGTAATTTTAGACTGCTTAAAGATGTCATTTTGATTTATTACTAGATGGGAATGACGTCTTTTCTTTGTAAACGCAAAAAAAAAATTGTTTCGTTGGTGTCGAGAAAATGTTACTTTAATATTGCTGACGCCATATTATTGATGGATGGTGGAGATAGAATAATGAGTGAGCTGTTTTGGGGATTACGGGAGCTCCTAATTTTTATACCTACCTAAGACGATGATGCATGGTCAGTCCTCGTGGTATTTCCTTTCGGTGTGAATTAATTGTGTAGAGTGACTGAGTTCGAAATCTAGTGACGACCGATCTATAGGTATCAATTACTATTAATGATTTGTAAACGTGGGTTAATGCATCATGAACGCCAATATATTTTTATTTGGTTGCTTCCAAATAGTATTTTATTTATATCTTAGGGCTACATCCATGCATACATTAACCTGTGTAATAATAATACTGTCAAATATACATTTGAAAAACAATGAAGAAAATCATGACAATTGATGACGAAAAAATTAAGCCCGGAGTTTCTTTCTGCCTTTCTTCTTCGGGTCGTCATCGCTTAGGTAGCTAGTGAAAGGCTGGTAGGTTAGCTAGGCTAGGACCTTTTTATCCTCGCCGGCGAGGACCGTGGCGTTTCCTTTCCTCGTAATGTAAAGATACTCCTTCCCTTTCTTTTATATCAGCTCCACTTCTCCTTACCTAGCCCTATTCCCGTCCCCAATGTCCGTGTCCTCTGTACCTATCAGCCCGTGCTGGTTGTTCATTATTTAATCTAGGTACTTTAAATTATTTAATTGGTATATGTACCTTTGTTATTGTCTCTACCTTGTCATGACTTGTCATAAGTGCTTTTTTATAAGCCTACTTGATCAATAAATGATTTTATTTTATTTTATTTATTTTATAATGCAGACGAAAAAAATATTTTTATTAAAAAAATATTTTCACCTTAAAATTATTCGGAAAAAACTAAGCTTATGTGTTACTTACAACTTGCTCCATTTGCGTGATAAATTTCATCTAAATCCATTTTAAATAATCATATTTTATAAAAATAAGATCAGGATTAGGACAGCATCAATGCTCACCATCGTTCAATAGGCAAACGCTTCAATCGTTTCTAGAAATAGTAACACAATTTACAATTTTATTCTACAAGTCTCTTGCCAAATTTCAGTAACAGCGCTGAATAAAAAGAACTGAGTCTTGCCTAAAGAAATGTCTTTATACATAACAAGATTAGATATCCAACGAGCAAAACGAGGTATAAAAGAAGTTTTTAAAAAGAGAAACAGATTAATAAGGCCCGACGTGCATTTTACAGATGTTACTATTACATGCAAACGTCGGTACTTTAATATTTCTCGCAAATAGCAAGGCGCAATTCCCAGACTAGGAATGTAGGGATTCCGGCGCGGTATCTCCAGTAACTGCAACTGCTGATATAATTAATTCGTGCAGATTCCCAGGTTGCGCTTTGTGCGGAGCCAGGACAGGTTTATTGTCGACGAAATGGTCTCATGCATATGTGGATTGTGGAAGGCGGAATACTTCACTCGAGCGAACATAACTATTACTGCAAGCATTACTAAGTAGGTATTGGATACGTCGAATAACGGAAAATAAGGAAAAAATGAAAGAGAACATGGACATGGATGGAAATCATATCAGCAGCATAATTAGTAGGCAGATGGTATTTTTATATAACATGTAGGCATCCTGTGAGTAATGCGAGCGATAAAATATAATTATCATTACATTTCTACTTGTTCAAAACAATAAGGTATATTAGACGAGCGGGTTCAAGACCCCAGTCTATGTTAATTCATCATACAATAAAAAATAGTACAATCCATTTACATGCGTATTTAGCAGCACATGCAATCTGCACTTTACATAAAGTTCACACATAACTCCTTAACTATCAAGTGTCAGAAATCCCTACTACTTTTCGCCATAAATATGTATTAGTTTCAAACACTTTCCATATTCAAATTTAATACATAAAACTCTTTGTACACTTGACAATGACCCTCCTTAATGTATGAGGTAGGTATAACCATATCCGGAAATTTCGATCATACATATTGGTGTGAAGACCCCGCTCGAGGCATAAGCTCTGCTCTATTACATAATAATTACTTGACAAAATCTCACAGTATAAAGGCAGCCAACAACTCGATACTGATTCTCTCTGGCCAATATATTTTTATAGCATAGACCGTGGAAGAAGCTTATAGATCACGTGACGTTACGTGATCTTCTCCGCACACAAAAATGAGCAATAACGGATTCATTGATGCAGTTGCGGCCAAAAATTAATATAATGTTAAAATAAAAATAAAAAACTATCAATAAAGCATCAAGTATCAAGGCCTGCAGTAAATACATCGACTCGTCGAAAGCCACAATAGAGAATTTAGAGTAGAGTCTCAGGCAAACAAGCTTCGAGGCAAAAAGGCCGAGACTCCGCCCCGACCATTGTGGACTCGAGCCCATTACACTGAAGTCCATTGTGGGACGCGTACAAAGCCCCGATTATTGCTAATAATGAAATCTGTAGACTGAGGAGTTTTTACCGCTCTTTGTAAGTTTGTTTTGGACGACCAGCGGTTTAGTCTTTGTTTAGTTTGAAATTCATTTACGACGAAATTAATATTTACTTTGATTCAAAGAGATAAAAATATGAAATAGAAATATGAAATGTTTTAACACTATAATTACTTGTTTCACTATTAAATAAATGCTGCATGCCAGTTAACGAGTAAAATGAAATGAATTCGAATTAGAGAAATGAAGGGTGTGTTTGAGCGTTTGGAAATTAGATTCACAATACGACAAGCTGTTACTTCGTTATTTTTTATAAGATAATGCTGTTATAATGACCAATCCAAATCATGCAGTACAGAAATATGTCTACACAATGGTTCTACCACTTTAAATATCCATTGTTGAATATAATCGAACTTAACGATCTCAATCAATGATACATACATACATACACAGTAATCATATCGGGACTAATGAAAAAGACTGAAAAAGCTAATTAACGCCCTATTTCTTGCTGTCAAACACTTATACGCAGGCAAAACCTAAGGGCTTCTACAGATTAGGATGCATCTAAAGTTATATTAGACGAATTGCCAAATATGGCAAAATATATAATAGTATAGTTTTGTGTCGGTAACGGCTTTAATCGGTATTTATTGAATTTTATAAGCTATTTCAATGATTTCCATCAATAGCCTTGTTCAAGGTTGTCTTATAACCATGTGTAGTAATAAAACTGTATTGACCTTTGTTCCTAATTCTATTGATGAATATTATAACATGTAAGTAGTATCTCACTAATCCTACTAATACCCTTTGATTAATTATATACCTAGATAGACACTGAACGTTTCAAACGCGTTGAAAAAAATAGTTGTCCACTAAATGAGTTCGAGTGAATTATTTTTTGTTGTTTTTCATGGATATAAAATAAAATAAAATAATTTTCTCCCCATTTTAATAGAAACCATGTAATAACTGGTATCATTATACGCGCACACAAGGATACGCAGAATGATGCAGCGATAGCGTATGACAAAGCTGTCACGCATACCAGCTTGAGAAAAGTTGGCCTGTTTGTTTTAGTTTCATTGCAGCGCGTCACTCTATCTAGGTTTATAATTTATCAAATCTAATACCATAAAAGCATAAGTTTATGAAAACACAATCTGGAATGCAAAATGCACACTACTTAGCACAATAAATACGTGAATAGTGGCATTCACAACGATTCCGCATACAATTTTTTTTTTTTTTTTTTTTTTCGCGTGTTAAAAACGTGTTATCGCTACCACCACTGGGGGGTGAGTGGAACGGTTATGTTGGTTTCACACAGTCTTACGGCCCAATGTCGATACTCGGGAGTATAGCATCATCCGAGCGAGCATTGGACCGAGTCCCTAACACTATGTACACCCTACACCGGCATACCAACCAAAACCCGCGGTGGCCTTCTTCGGCGCGTACGAGACGGCCCCGGGGTATCTTGTTGCACTAAGATAGCTGCACGGGACCGTCCCTGCGCGGTGCCGTTGCGGCTCTTCTCTATACAAGGGGGCTAAGATGCCCCCGAACTCTAAAGGACGCCTTTGGCGTCTACGACAACGGGAGACCGACCACCCGCATTGTCGTCCACCTCGGAGTCGCTTAAATTGGATTGAGCAGCCCCCCGCTGCTCGCCCCGCGACTCTCTTGAAGCCCCATTTAGTCGCCTCTTACGACAGGCAGGGGATGCCGTGGCGAAGCTCTCTAAATGCCCCCGGACCACAGGGCACGAGGCGCCGGTCAGTCGTCCACCCGGCGCCTCCTACGTCTCCTCTGGCTACGGGCGGGATCGTTCTGCTCACGATTCCGCCCGGCGCTCTCCTTCCGCGAGATGACGCACTCGCAGAAGGAGACCATCGCTCGCCAAGACCTCCAGCCGCCAACCATGGCAGACACCACGGCCGGCAGCGAGAGGTCTCCTCCGACGACTGCTCTAAGAGCGCTGCGTTGTAGATTCCAGGCTGGGCACTCCTAGAGAGTGTGTTTGACCGTGTCCTCGCGGCCGTTGCCACAGTGGTGGCACACGGCGGACTCTTCTTTTCCGATCCGACACAGAAACGAGCCGAAACACCCGTGGCCCGTCAGTACCTGTGTCAGACGGAATGTCGGCGCACCGTGGCGCCTGTCAAGCCAGCTTAAGAAGACAGGTCGCACTGCCGCGACGTTCCTCAAGCCCGCATTCGGGCTCTCCAGCCTGGTATGCCACTCCTCCACGGCGGCGTTGCGGATGGTGGCCAATTGGACCTTGACCTCCCTCGGGGCGCATACAAGAGATGAACTGACCGTTACGTTGGCAAAAATATCTAAAATAATTAAATTTCTGGGAATTATGGAAAACTGATCTAAGTTTGCTTTCAAACGTAATTTAAAATTAACGCCCCGAAATAAGTGAGAAGCTCCAAAATTGGCCTAAAAGATAACCAAGTGTGAATCTCAAGTATAAATTGGTTTTGGGAAATTGAAGCAGATTTTGTTTGTTAAGTTCTTTTGGTAATTTGAGGCACAGAAGATTGTGTTTTGTTGAGACCCTTAAAGCTCATCGAATTTGATTTTATGTAATTATATAGCTACAAAAATATAGGAAAACCTTTTTTCTGGCAGCATATTATTTACGGTTTCAAAATTAATGTCCTGCGGTCATTTCTCACTTTCGACAATACATTTTTAGTGAGTTTTTTTAAATTTGAAAACTTACTTTCTGAGTTGCAGCTTCTGAACTTATCCTTATAATAATTTTAAGTAAAATGAGCTATATTTTTTTCTGAATTCTTTCGGCACACCTTCAATCTAGTTCAATACAAAAAAAATAATGAAACTAACCACCGAAATAAATCTAGACATTTTATAGGCAGATCTCCCCATCTAGAATAATGCAGAAATTCTAATTTCCATTAATGATCTAAATTCATAAGAACTTAACAGCTGTAATGACTTGCATGTGGGCGTTCGAAACGATTTGAGATTCGACGCGCCTTAATATGCCTTAAAGTTACGTCATTTGCTAAGCAGAGAGAAACTCATCCTTAAGTCATTAGCGATATGAAGACTGCATTGTTAATGCGGCTTTACTTGCTATGTTGTTATAACTTAAGACTGATATGATTCATAGTACCTAACTATTAGGAGTCCGCTAATCTTCGCGTCATTGTGCCAGTTTGTTTGGAAAAATAAAATTGATTATTAAACGCAATCACACAGTCATTATGAATTTAATCGATCTTTAAGAATTGCTATTTCTGGAGTGTTTTATAGTTATTTTATTGAGCTTCATAAATACACAGATAAGATGCAATCTATGCCGAATTTCTGTAACACACATACATGATCGTATTTTTTTTAAAACGTGCAATTTTTTTTTATTGCATTGAATGACGAGACGAGCATGCCGTTCACCTGATGGTAAGCGATACGACCACCCATAAACAGTAGCAACAACATCCAGCATCTTGACTTAGAAAGTACTGTGTGGCATTCCACTGCGCTCGTCATTCTGAGACATAAGATGATAAGTCTCATTATGTCCAGTAGTTACACTGGCTATAATGTCCTTCAAACCGAAACACAACAGTGCATGCACACTGCTGCTAGGCGGTAGAAATAGACATTGCGGTGGTACCCACCCAGACGGACTCTCACATATGAGAGACCTACCACCAGTAATGCTATAGATTAAACTATCTACAGTCACCACTACTTTTATTAACGAAATAAAGACTACAAAAGGCACTCAGCAGTCAGCACATCGCATATCGAAACGCCATTACAGCACAATGGTTGAAGAACAAAACAAATGTTTGAGTTGAATGGAGATCTCACTCAGCATCAGATTTTGGCACATCAATGCAATCTATCCATCTATGCCTGAATGTTCGAGTGATTTTTCCATTAGCTACGCTATTATTGACCATTGATGTCTACATTTTTTAAATGTACTAGATGATAAGTCTCGCCAACAGTACCTACAGTGCAACAGTGTGCATTGCACACATGCAAGCTTTCTTGTGTTTTTCCCACTTTGTACCACACTATACTCAGTCTGATTGCTAGTAGGTAATCTGTCAGATGAACATTACCGAAGTATCTGATGGTAATAAGCGCAATGCACTATCATGCAATACTCTGAAATTCAAAGTACTGGTAGTTATAAATAATAATATCAGTCCCAAATGAATTGTTATATTAAGTAAATAAGTATTAAAGTTTTGCATATGGCATACCCAACACAACAATTTGAAAATAAACCTCATTATTAACTTCGATTTATCTCATTCTATACAATTCATACTTAACTTACTATGCTCGTACAAATAGCTCGGAAATTGTTTAGTAAACGTAACTACAGAAGGCGCTCTTACCTCGAGTGTCGCTAATCGAACTGAGAAACGGCAAAGTTAGCTGAAAACTAATGTTAAGTAGCACACGTTACCTTCCATTAGATTATTGCAAACGGAGATGTGCTACAAGCGACAGAGATTAGGTGTAGACAACTTTTGAGTTTTGTGTATTTTCACTTGTTTGTAAAACTTACGTTTTTAACATGGTATAGCCACACTGTAAGCTGTCTTGCATGAATATGCCGGCTTGACCTGAATAGTACGACTGTCCCACAGAAAACAATAGTTAGGTGGGGTTAGGTGTCAGCTTGTTGTTACTTTTTATATTAAGTATATATCGTATGATTTTCCGAAGCCTAATATTTTCCTCATTAATTTTTATGATCGAGATAATATGTTTATGTCCATAGCGTATTTGTAATTCTTTTCGATTTATGGCTGGTAAACATCTCGTTTGCCAGCTTACAAAATAGAAAAAAACTCGGACCCGGTCATTCTGGACGACAAAGAAAAGTATGCCAGATTTATGATATTCATTAGTTTCATAATAATAACGCTGCTTACGTATCCTAATAATATATTGAGCCCTACAAATCATAACCTCTCAAGAAACAAGCGGTAGCGATCAATGAACTAAAAAATATTGAAGAAATCGTACGTCGTACGATCGTAGTAAACTTATTTTACCGGCTTTGGTAGTAGCCAAAAAAAGAAATCATAGTGGCTGAAGGATAACCATTTTGAAAAAAAGTTTTGGTGTAGGTAATTTTGTCTGCAAGAAGGATGTATCATATTATCGAGAATCTTCTGACTTACAGAATAGCGAGGTGATGAAAGAGATTGGTGCAATTACTGAAATTTATAAGGGCTTACAATATTTACCTATTTTCGTCAGCTAAATACGTTTTCTTCTAACCAAAGATTTATAATGACCTTATTTCTCTGACTTTACTTTCTTCAGTGACCGGTGATCCCTTGCTTATTTACCCACTAGACGATTGCTAACCTATTGCTATAAAATCCTTAACTTAAACTAGTTCCGTTGCTGAAAGTATTAAGCTCATTCTCAGTTCTCCCTTAGAGGTTTAATGACGGAAAAATCCTTTTTTTTTGGCCTCACCTAATTATAAAACTCTTATGCAAAGCTCCATGCATGCAGATACTCGGTTCAAACTATATGTCTATCATTCTTAAGAATTTATTAAGAATCATCATGTAAGCCTATCGAAATCCTTGTGGCACAAATTAGTACACTCAGAGTTTGAACAATACATCCCACAAATAGGAGATATCCATCACATGTCCTTAACCGTCGGTCGAGGTGGGTGGGAGAAAGTTAGGCGGAAACTAATGAGCAGGCACGTAACGCGAAACGATCCATTAGATGTATTACTGTGTGCCTAGCGGGTTGGGCCGCGAGTGAAGAGCGACTGCGAGTCAGAGCATATTTATGGCCTTGAAGGCAAACAGGCTTTTGCCGAACCTGGTGGTAAGTGGTCACCGTCGGCAATTCCGGGGTTCAAGCCACTGCCTACTGTAAAACTTTAACGTTATGTAATTAAGTGGATAATTAAGATCAACGATATGAAACCACTTGGTAATTCCTGCATTTTGTTATTGAGCACCAGGAACCTGGTGAGAGGCCAGTTCTAATAGGTCAGTCTGGAAATCTTTGGAGGAATATGTTTAGCAATGTAATAATTCATATGCCTGATGATTGTCTTTAGTAGACATTGTGCTTAAATGCTATTTCCAATCAGTGCTAACAAACAAGACAGCTTCGATAACGATCTACGGTTATAAAAAAATGTGCTTTTCGATTAAAACAACTATGAATTCCTTGAGATTGCTATACCCGTAAACATTGAGAGCATTAATTCCGCTGCTGCGTGCCAATTAGTAGTAAGCCTGTATATTTTACCTGCCGGATAAATGTTTATTTTAATCGTTGAGTAAACCAACGCTACGGATATTCACAGGAAGTATTACTATACATGCCAGTTGATTAAATAATATTATACATTGAATTTTATTAGCACAATCATGTTGATTCATAACAAATTGAGAATTTATTATTATGCAAGTAAATATACGAACTGCTCTAAACAAAATAAAAATCTGTATATATTTCTTTTTGTTTTATACACTGTACCTAATTTACCTACCTTTGAACTGATTTTGAAAAGAGAAACCCTAGAGTTTCTTGCCCGTTCTTCTCTGGTGGAAACTGGTGGTAGAGTAAAAATTTACTGAATCTAAGTAATGTGTAACATTTTATGGATTCGAATAAATGATTTCATTTCATTTCAACAATGGCATTTCCAAGTAAAAAAATATTTGACTCTCTCTGCAGTATACTTTTATACATATTTTTTTGTGTAGTAAATTTTTTTTGTTGGATTTGCCGCGCCATATTGGGCCATTGGAGAATTTATATTTAGTTAACAGTAATAATACGCTCTTTGACAAATAATGTCTATCTGGTTGTATACGCGGGCACCGCTTTGTGTATTTTTACCACCATACGGCAGTTTGCAAGTACTGTTGAGCTTTAGTTTAAGATCATTATTGTCAGTATAATACTGCGCATTATTAACATTAAATAACACGGTGACGAGCAAGTTACAGATACGGTGTAGGGATGTAATTTTAAAGTACAGTGTGATGTTCCATAATGTTTTTCCAAATTATTTTAATAAAATAATTATGCCTGCCTCGGTGGCGTAGTTGTATTACGGTACGACTGCAAAGCTGAGGTTTCGGGCTCCATAGTATCAGCCCGGAGTCTGGAATTTGTGCCTGATATGGCGATAGCCGCGCTGTGATAGGTGTATCACATCATGGGACGGAATACGCACGGCGAAAAGTGGGTGCACTAGTTGCGCCTCTGCCTACCCCATCGCGAATAAAAGGCGTGAGTGTGCGTGTGTATTTTAATAAACCATTGATTGCCGTTACAGTGAACAATTTTAGTGTTTATCCAACAGTAAATAATTAATTCATTTCGTTATTTAGTTTTATAAAACAATAAATATTATTGTCATACAACCTGCTCCTCATATAGGTACTTACAGCACTGCACATTATTATTAGTGCCATACCTCGCTCATGAGTCATGACTTACGACATAAGAGCAATAGTCTGTCAGTGTCTGCGAGTGACGGAGTGCGGTGTCGGCTAGATGCCGCAGAGAGCGACCGCAAGCCTTCCTTTTAACTTCCTATGTGTTACATTACCCATACTTGTTCTTCGTAAAATATCACATTATAGAGCATTCATTCTAATGGAGTGAATTACGTTTACTAAAATAATGATTCAAGACTTTTTTACTCACGAATGTCTGCTGATTGTTATTTATGTTTTATATCACCCGGATAGCGACTACCGTACGTAAGGGGTAAAAACCAGCCATAGTGGCAAACTTAAGTGTGTCGAGTTCTAGGATCAGTCTGTGTATATCCGGTTCAAACAGGCCGGCGTAATTGTGTCCACTGGCTAGGGATAATCATCGCTCGTCAATGGACACTCTATCTGGATTTCTCTCCGCTTACCATCAGATGCAGTGAGGTCCCCTTGCCGAGCCAGTATAAAAAAATCTTTATTAGGAATAAATATCTTCTTACCTATGAAACTTTGTTATGTCCAATATTATTAACAAAAAAGGTTAATGTTTGAATTTCCATATTAATTTAACTTGTGTTTACGTGTTTGACGTACGGTTACTTTACACAGCATTTATATCGGCACTCAGACAAATTTCATAGAAACTATTATCATTAACTAGTATTAATTGCGGCTTTGCCCGCGTGCAAAAGTTTCTCCGGTATAAAATATTTTCCCGGGATAAAAAGTAGCGTATAACACTCAGGAGTAATGTAGCTTCCGATTAGTGAAATAATTATCAAAATCGGTTCAGTAGTCCCTGATATTAGCGTGCCAAGCCAAACAAACTCTTCAGCTTTATAATATTAGTATAAATTACACTAATATTTTGTTATAAATTGCTCTTGTTTTAGGCACTGTTTCAAATTAATTTATTTATTTATTTATTTATTTAATAGGTTTTCCAACAGACTTAACACTACGATTACAATAAATTAAAAATTATTATAACTTATAGCTATAATGTAAGCCCAAGTAAGGAAAACTCAACATGTATATAATTAAAAGTTGATTTCAAGGGCAGGGAATTAAACAAACAATATCGTAATATAATTTGGAGGCATTCACGCAATAAGTAAATAACAGTTGAAGCAATAAGTTAGCATATAGATGCCAGACTGGTGGTTGGTCTCTCATATGTAAGAGTCCTTCTGGGTGGGTACCACCGCAATGTCTATTTCTACCGCCAAGCAGCAGTGTGCATGCACTGTTATGTTTCGGTTTGAAGGACATTGTAGCCAGTGAACTACTGGACATAATGAGACTTAACATCTTATGTCTCAAGATGACGAGCGCAGTGGAATGCCACACAGTACTTTGTAAGTCAAGGTGCTGGATGGTGTTGCTACTGTTTATGGGTGGTCGTATCGCTTACCATCAGGCGAACGGCATGCTCGTCTTGTCATTCAACGCAATAAAAAAAAAACTTCAATCACTATGGCGGGTTCTATACTTTGTTTACGGTGGTCAGTATCCGAGCGTATTCAAATATCCCACGACCGGCAGTTAACATCTGTGCTATCTTAGGTAGATAAAAAAAATACGTCAAGACTGCAAAGAAACTCATAACACTACTAAACTGTAGTCACACATTTAGGCAACGTCGTACCGTTAATAAAAAGCATCGCGTTTGTCAAATACCCTGGCCCCACCTTTTCCCTGTTCCGGTAAGAGCAGCATTCAGTCGGTTTACGGCCAAATTCCGCTTATGAGGTTAAACAATGTACTGCAGATGGCAGTTACAAAACGATGTTACTGATGCTCGAGTTCTTTAACGTTCTGCCAAAAATGAGTTTTGTTCGAAGCGGAACAATGGTCGGGAAATTCAATTGGAAATCATGACGTGATGGAGTTTTGAAATAAAACTGGAGGTTTCTCTATATATGTAATGGCTGTTGTAAAATTTTAAATCCGTGAGGGCATTTTAAAATATGCAAACAATCGCATTTTTTTTAGGGGCAATTACAAGATACGAAGAATATTATTTTCACTTGACATGGAAAAATGATATAATATCAGGAATAGACATTGTATTTGACAATACGAGAGTTAATTAAACCGAACTAAGCTCTACGTAATAACTATAAGCTATTTCATAAGTTCACGATTGTATTCTTGAAGGAACAATAATAGATTCTTAATCTTATGAAAATCAAAAGGCTTACTGCTCACGAAGAAGCTGAAACAAACCAATAAAAGCCTTAAAGTTAATAAACAATAATTTCACAAATTACACATGATGTCAATATTAAATCCGAGATCCAATCATACAGTGTAAATGAAAGCCACAATTTTCGATGTAATATTACTGTCATAAAAATAAGCAAGCGTGGGGCCTGCGTAATAACATTAGAGCCCGGTATTACACCCGAAGACTTATGAACCAAAAAGCTGTCGCCATCACAATTACGTCAAAAATATCATGATTTCTGTTACATGTAAACTTTATTTTATTTGCAAATAAAGACTTTATTATGCAGATCGGAAATCAATAAAATAGGTTTGACATGAGACAGTAGAGGTACCTTAAACGCTGTAGATACAAGAAAAAATTCTTATGAAAGTAAATTATTTTTTAAATTAGAATTTTGTTGAAGTGAAAACTTCTTTTGCGGCTTTGAACACTTTTGGGATGGGTATAAAATGTTAAACTCGCGTCAGGATCATGTGACCCTGATCTAAAATGCGTAGGAGGTTTTACCATCCCTTACTAATATGAACCTTAAATACAATGCGTAGAAGCTATAATTCTTGAAACGAGTGCATTTTTATTTATTAACGTCATTAAAACCATCCCTTACTAATACGAACCTTAAATACATTGCGTAGAAGCTATTTCCCCAGCGTTGGCACGGCACGAGTACAAAAGAATGAAACATTATTTTTTCAAATTTTGATTTATTCTACTTTGGTTGTGATGACCATTGCATTTCTGACATTTATCAAAAACCAGACTAAACGTGCGTTGCTCGCGTTTAAAAATCTACTTTATGTGGTAGGCGTAAGATCGAATTTGTGTTTGGACCATTCCAAAATATTCAAAAATGCACAACATTAATGTTCAAGTTTTCACTTCTGCCGGCACTCCCGGAGTGCAACCTGTTCGTTTTTTTACACATACATACATACACAACATCACGCCTTTTCAGGGGTAGGCAGAGGTGTAACACGCCCATATTTCGCCGGCTATTTTAGGTCCCATGTAATAGGGGTAGGCCTATTGCCATTTACCAGGCATATTTTCAGAATCCGAGCTGATATTGAGTACAAAAACCCAATATCACTTGGCCCAACCCGGGAATCGAACCTGAGACCTCAGCACTGCAGTCGTACCTTCATACAACTACTCCACTGAGGCAGGCTACTTTTTTTATAAAAATATGTGCATTTTTCAGTTCTGAATATATTGTGGTAGATATCTCCATTAAAGAATTTTCAGACGTCTAATATGTTATGGTAGACAGGTTACACGTTGAGTATAATAAAAAAAATATTAAACGATGTGTATTAGACAACGAGTATCGATCGGTGAAAGAGGGCCGTAATCCGTCGAGATTTATTGGAAATAATAGTACGAACACCACCAAAAACCTTTAATTACTAGGTTCATGGAAATCAAAACATAATATTGTCTGAATCTATTTTTACGGATTTTATCGCGGTTTTTTAATTTATATTTTCTCCCGACGTTTCGAAGGCTTTGCAGCCTTCATGGTCACGAGGCGGACTGAGGTGTTGGTAGTCCGAAATGTAAAAGTTACAATATCTACCCACATTTCACAATTATAAAAGATTTTTAAAATTATCAGTTGTTGACGGTCCGATCTACGCAGAATGAGCTCACAGTGTCTTGAAGTCTGGCAGCCGGTCTTTTGGGTTCTGATTAAATTAAATGTATGACAGGATCCCAAGCTTGTGCAAGCTTCCAACCATCTTCTCTATTGAAATTTGGATGTTTTTTAATTTCAATAGCCTCGCGAATCATCCTAGGAAGGAATCGGTGTTCTTTGGCAAGGATTTGTGGCTTGTCGAATCTGATATAATGTTTGGAGCCTTCTTCTGTATGTTCAGCGACTGCAGACTTCGTAGAGCGTCGATGTTTCACGTCAGCTATGTGTTCTTTTACGCGGGTCCCTATGTTTCTTTTTGTTTGGCCTATATAAGAGAGGCCACAGTCGCAATCTATCTTGTATACGCCCGGTTCTTGAAGAGGTATTTGGCACTTGACAGGTGGTAAAAATTTAAAACGTCGGGAGAAAATATAAATTAAAAAACCGCGATAAAATCCGTAAAAATAGTTTTATTTAAATGTCTAACATTCGCGTAAACATAAGAAATCATTATAATATTGTCTGCATCAGGAACGTAACAAAACCCTTCTGCGCGACCCGTATTTCGGGTACGAGACTTCATTATTTATTAGATATTTCGACTACACTGTATTTAGCAGGTCCATGAAATACATCCAATGTAGTTCCTTTGGTTTATCAGTATATATAACAAAAACTTTGTACGATACATTCCAGAAGGGGTAGTGCAATTTCTGAAAGTAATGTATATCACTTGTCGACATTTCAATTTACAGTATTGCTAGGAAGTAGTGCGCTCTGTGAAATCTTTTGTGCTATACGATACGCTGCGCAAAAGGAGCCAGCTTGTACATTTAATATGTCACAAAATACGAGTAATAACGTGTAATATTACATTTTGATATATTCTTCTTCTTCAACCTTTAGAAGTCCACTGCTGAACATAGGCCTCCCCCAAAATTTTCTAGACCAACCTGTCAGAAGCGGCCTGCATCCAGCAGGTTCCTGCGACCCCTACCTTTACCTTAATATTCTCTGCTATGTTATTATTTTATCACAATTATCCTGGGACTAGGTCCCAGAGAAAATTCCATAAGCCAAGTGCAAGATCGTTTGTGCAACATGCATGAAAAAATGTCGCGTAACCACATATTGTAATAGGATAAGATAGGTGTAAAAGAAAATTTAATATTTTTTATTTACATCAACATCACAGTTTTAGGTTAATTGAAATTTATTAGAATTATTAATTTGAACATGTGGTAACTCGTACGCGTCCGTTTTGAAATTGAAAACTTAAAAAAATATTAGCACTTGATCAAACTTGACATTGTAGCCAGTATAACTACTGGACATAATGAGACTTAACATCTTATGTCTCAGGATGACGGGCGCAGTGGAGTGCCACACAGTACTTTGTCAGTCAAGGTGCTGGATGGTGTTGCTACTGTTTATGGGTGGTCGTATCGCTTACCATCAGGCGAACGGCATGCTCGTCTCGTCATTCACGGCAATAAAAAAAAAAAAAAAAACTCAGTTCACAGCCAGATTGCTTGAGGAAAATACGTAAAAAGTTATCAAACATACAATTAAGTCTCCATATAACAACTACTAGGCCAAACTATTGCGGTTTTTCAAACATTTATTTGTGGAAACTTTACTAGTCAATGTATTATTAGTTTTACTATATTAATGTTATATGTATAATTGTACTGTTTGTTTTCCTAATAAAATAAACAATAAATAAACAAACAATATCACAAAACAAACTTACAATTTAATTTTGAGACGACTTTAGTACCAAGCTGGCCTATTTAGATGACATTAATAACAGCGTGTCCCTAACATAAATACGCATTAGTAAATATCACCAAAATTGTGTACAAAAGTTAAAATTAATTCACAAACATTACACAAAGTCCTTATGATTCACAACAATAATAAACGTAACGCACATAATTGAGAACAGGGCTTACGGACGTCATGAAATATGACGTCATAGTCGGACATGCGTCGGCATAAGCCGGCATCCGTCACCCGCGGCTAAATAAACTCACGTGTAGAGCCGCTGTGGGTCGGATTTCGACGTGCGCGGAATGTTGTGTCAAAGGAGACTCTTATTAAATTTGTTTTACGTTTTTGCGGAACGGGGTAAGTGTGTTAAGACCCTTAACTGAACGCGTAGGGCTGTGGTAACTGTGCTATGATGAAATATCTGTGCTATTTTTTTAGGAGAACGTGACGAGTGGAGCGCTATGCTCAAGATTAGCGTCACGTCTGGCCATAAGTAATGCAGCCAGTTATTTATTTACCTATGGTATATATACAATTTACCATAATGAATATGTATTATTTTTATTTTTTTCAACCCCCCAATCACTGTAATTACTCCTCAGATTTTGAAAATTATTAATTTAACAGGTACCTAGTTATTAATTATGATTATTTAGTAAGTGCTAACTATAGGCTACTTTACATCCCAGAAATGGATATAAGCAGGTGTTGCCACCAGAAAAAGCTAAGTTATAATACAATAAAATATGTTGTTTTCTTGATATTCCTTAGCGGATAATTACATCGTAGCGATTGTCATACTGTTTAATACGAAAATCGGCTCCGTTTATACTCGGGATATTGCCAGGTACTAATATTAAAAAAAAAAAACAAAATACTATTACTAAACTGACTGCCTCGGTGGCGTAGTTGTAGTTGTAGTAGCATTGCAGTCGTACTGTAATCAGTACGACTGCAATGCTGAGATATCTGGTTCGATCCGCGGGTCGGGCAAAGTGATATTGGATTTTTCTATTCAGTATCAGCCCAGAGTCTGGAATTTGTGCCCGATATGGCGATAGGCTCGCCCCCTATCACATCATGGGACGGAATACGCACGGCGAAAAATGGGTGCACTAGTTGCGCCTCTGCCTACTACTTCGGGGATAAAAAGGCGTGAGTATGTGTACTATTACTAAAATAGTAAAAATAGATATAATTATGTTATTAAGACAAGTAACTCGTGTGGTAATACGACCAATTATTCTTTGCAGAATGGCAAAATCATGATAACTCATGGAGCCAGAATGATTAAATACATATATTACAAATCATTTCCTAAAGCGTTTTTAATCATATAGTATTTCTTTTCATCTCCTTTAAATTATATAAATACGTAATATACGACCAGTTTTACAAGTTGAAGTAAAAAATACAGCTATTATATTAAACAGCTAATGTAGATAGAACTCGTTTTATTACCATTTATTTTGGAGAATAAATTAGGGTATGAATTTTGTATTTGGTCGGACTATACATTTATGTGAAGAGTAACATTTACTCAGAAATAGGAACGTCAAAATTGCCTATCGCTATCGCAAAGTATACAAAATAATCGGGTTAGGTCATGGAAAGCCTATTCTCATGATAAGCTGATGTCTGGAGACTATTTTAAATGGGACACAATTCAGCCTAGGCCCTAGCATAGGATCGACATCGGAATAACAAGGATTAGGGAGCAAAAGCTATTATGCAGTCTAAAACATATTCCTATTCAGGTTTATTATTTATTTACCCTACATATATAAAGAGAAATAAATAAAATTGAATTAAATTCTTTAAAGTAAATAACACCGTACTGCATTAAAGAGATAAGCACCTTTATTATTTAAAGGATAAGCAGAGGCATGACTAATGCACTAAGACTTCATCAAACTTATAATATCATCCATAACGCGATGGAAGTGTCCATAAAGGGCACAAATAACAAATTAGATATAAAATAATTATTTAGATATAACTATGGCATTAAAAAACAACTACGACCGAAGGCACACACTTCTTACTTCGAAGTTTTGAGGGTATTTTTCATCAAGCATCGTGCGCTTTACTGAAATAAAACATAGTGAGGAAACCTAAATATCTGAGATTTCCCCATAAAAACTCAAAGGTATTTTAAGTCTTCCATCCCGCACTAGACGACCATGAGAGGTAGACGAGGTAGAGGAGGCCCGTGTTCAACAATGGGCAGTATATAATGAATAATAAATACAGGGTCGGCATTATTAAAACTCCGCCCGGTCTTGGAATTATGTTTATTTTTATTTTAAGCTATTGCATAGCTTCTATCGCGGGCCTTGAGCGTGGAGACCGAATCCAGAAATTCCGTAACGAAAATAACCTCACATATTTTTTATCTTACTAATATGAACCTTAAATACAATGCGTAGAAGCTATAATTCTTGAAACGAGTATATTTTTATTTATTTTATTTATTAAAGTAATTAAAAACATTTCTTACTAATCTAATATGAACTTTAAATACATTGCGTAGAAGCTATTTCCCCAGCGTTGGCACGGCACGAGTACAAAAGAATCGAACGTAACATTATTTTTTCAAATTTTGATTTATTCTGCTTTGGTTGTGATGACCATTGCATTTCTGACATTTATCTATAACAAGACTAAACGTGCGTTGCTCGCGTTTCAAAATCTACTTAATGTGGTAAGCGTAAGATCGAATTTGTGTTTAGTCAATCAAAATTTATGATAAAAAATGCTATGCAATAGCTTTACCGCGGCAGTCTCCGAGTGCCACACGTATTTTCTTTTATTTTTAGTTTTTATTTTTATTTTTAGTAAAAAGGTACAGACACAGACAATAGATTGAATTTTAAACAAAATTACATTCGTTATATACGTGTTATAAATCTGGCATCTATTTACTACTGTACACAACATTCTAGTTACATAGCTTCGTTATAAAAAAGAGAAGTTGTAATAACCTTAAATACATAATAATTACTAATATAGACAATAAATTTAAATTTAATACAATTTTGAGATTTCAAAAAAGAAAGTAACGTGGCCAAATAAATGAATGGTTTGGGTATAACTCTAGCATTATCTTGCACTCTTGTTGCATCTTAAATGTTTTTTAAAAGTTTTCAAGCTATCCTGAAACATATCCATCTCCGAACAGACAGTATTATACTGACTACACATTCTAATGAGTGGATTATTTTGTGAGACATTGTTGTTACTTGCAGCTAAAGTAAACAGTTGTGGTATATGCACAGATGGTGTTGATATTTTGAAATTTAATTGACATAAAAGTTGAGCATCCATTGAGCCGTTAGCGATTTTATATAACGTACACAGGTCGTTCACCCATCTTCTCCTCTCTAGACTCATCAATTTAAATCTCTGTAATCGATCATTATAATCAGTTAATTTGCGGCTCAAACCATATTTTCTACATAAAACTCTCAGAAATCGTCTTTGTATAGATTCAACACGGTCTTTATGAGTGTTGTATATTGGCGCCCATACTGACGAACAGTACTCAAGTATGCTCCTTACTAAAGAGCAGTATAATGTGATTAGAGATATTTCATGCTTAAAGGGTCTAGCACCTATAACATATTGTATCTAATGTTGACACTAGATACAATATGTTATAGCAAGATCTTTAAATTTCACATTGCTTCTTTTAAACGTTCATAAACGACTTGAAATCACAAGTCTATTAACAGATACAACCATCTTACTGGAGCAATCCAACCAGAGAACACACTTCAGAAAACTTTATTATTGTTTCTGATTCATCGAAATACGAACTAAAAGTAAATCATGCAGAAATATGCGATGTAATTGAAATGATATTTATACTAAGTTATCCAGACGTTGGGTTAACACAATCTCTCCATGTAACTTCAGCTCTTGAACATATTAAACAAACACTTAAACATGAACCGGGTTTAGCCCGCGGGTACTTTTGAATGTATTGGCATTGCTGATATTGTTAGTTCCGTAATCATTCCAAGTTGTAGATTTCGAGAGGTTTATATTTGAAGTTTTAAAAGAGATTGGAGTCGTGTGAGATGTAATTCGAGGGCAAGGCCATATTTAAACAATCTGAATAAATATATGGTATTTAGGACGGTGTTATATCAAGAGAAAACGTAGCCATTTATAATATCCTATCCTATTATATTTGTGGGATAAATGCCTTTATCATCCCATGGCAGCCGCAATCAGAACATTAACCATCCAAATCCCACCGCATCCAATACATGTCAAGCATTTATAAGGTGGAATTGTTCCCGACAAGCCTATCAGCGAGACCCACAGCCCTCTCATCAATCATATCGACCCTCTGGACGAGCTATTGTCTCGAAGAAAATAGAAGGAATAAATTGTGACCCCTATATCACAGATTTGTAATATTTCACGCGCAGTCGCCTAAAAGGGCTGGACAACTGAACCGCTGTGAACTCAGCTGAATTTTTCTTGAAAATATTTTTTGCCTTCCGTACCTTATAACAAAGGACCAATTTTTTAAGGGCCTATTCCATAATGTTCGAACAAACATGGCACCTTTACAAAAGAAATACAGAGATGTTATCGAACATTTGTACCATAAAATGAACTAGGCTAAGCGTTAGACTAAGACTAACGTAGGTAGATACTAAATATATCTCTCGAATATAAATGTAACATTGTATTATCTAGCAACAAGTAGTGTATTATTGAATTCCAGATTTAAGTTACATAAACCCAAGTAGATGCTGTATTCGTAATTCTGAACTACAGTTCAGATGTTAAATCTCTTAATTACTAATCATTTGAACATCATCATGGAGCTTAAATCCTCAATGCTAGAAAAGACACAACATTTTTTTTATTGCACGTAATGACGAGATGAGCATGCCGTTTGCCTGATGGTAAGAGATACGACCACCCATAAACAGTAGCAACACCATCCAGCACCTTGAGTTACAAAGTACTGTGTAGCATTCCACTGCGCTCGTCATCCTTAGACATAAGGTGTTAAGTCTCATTATGTCCAGTAGTTAAACTGGCTACAATGTCCTTTAAACCGAAACACAGCAGTGCATGCACACTGCTGCTTGGCGGTAGAAATAGATATTGCGGTGGCACCCACCCAGACAGACTCTTGCATATGTGGGACCTACCACCAGGAAACTGATGTACTCAAACAATCATAAACCAATAGCCAACAAAAAAAAATTACTGAAAAGTAAGATAATTATTAAATCCGTTATCCAATATTCAAAAGCCACGCCGTATTCGAGTCTTGTATACATGTATATCCAAACGACCTACAATGAACGAAACCGTCGGTCGTTCATCATACTGGAGCATTTTTCATGGGTTCCATTTTTCAGTGTGACAAAACACTATTTTATAGTTCGCAGACAAGGTCATCAGTTATGGGAGGTCGATCAATAGTTGTTTTTTACCATACTAAGATGGAAGGTGAAATATGAAGGGGCGGGGATGTATAAATATTGGATTTTGGCAAGAGACTCAATTAGCTAAGAGGTTTATGAAAGATGGACTTTGGATTTTGAATTTAGGGTCGAAAATACTAAGTCAATTGCGACGTCTGAAGAGGCTTGGTTTATCACCACGTAAGATGACTGGAATAATATGGCTTTCTCGTACAGTAAAAATACGGTTGGATTAAAGTTCATTAGAAAGACTAAACTAAAGCCTAAACAACTTTGCTGCTGCGTATCATAATACGATCCTTTTGATTTTGTTAAGCATACAAATCTTTTTCCTAATATATTATTATCTTCCTAACTACCAGTTATAGAGTCAATATTCTCCTAGAATAGAATGTCCACGGAAGGCTGTTGACTACTATCATTTAACTGAGATACTTGTTATGCAATCAGTCACAAAAAACCTTTAGCATTTCGCTAAAACTAAATCCAAAAGTACTTTGCAAAAACCCATTGTGTAAGAGCGATATTTAAGAATTATTAACGGACAGCAGTCTCCAGCGATAAGAGTCGAGGCGGGCGGTCGCCAAACCGCAAAATATTTAGAATCAAACCCGGCACCTAGCGCTGGCAGGGTGCCATACTCACCCTAACTAAAAAGACTAACATTATTCATTGTTTGGTGTACATATTTTATCGAAACAAGTATCGCAATCAACACTTTATCTTTGTCGCCTAGGTGTAAAAAAGTTGTTCTGCTTTGAAAGAGATTGCAGCTAAAGTACTTACTTACTTTAATTTTAATAAACGATCCCAATGAATAATTAAAGAACGGTCTGGCGAGATCATGGCCGGAGGTTCAAAACCTACCATTGCCGACGACCTATCAGGACCATATTATAACTTCTGGTTGAAAATACACCGAAATAGAAATGTAAAATAGGTCTAATTGTATAGGTAATTGTAAAACTAACTTAGTGTAAGCCCAATTGTAACTAACATTATGAGTCTTTGTACTTGAAAATAAAATATTATTATTATTATTATTGTATCTTTCCTGTGGAATATCACGGCACGAAGGCCGGTCCTTTTGGAAGGCTTGCGTGGGGACACAGATCCAACACGTAGAGGCCCCTTAAAGATACTTTAATATATTTGGGATATGTACACCATGCAGGTACTATCTCTGTCTGCATTTATGGGAGAAATACAACCAAAGACAGCGCCTGCAAGGTGTAAGGACTATTGCAGAGTAGATGGGAATAAATTGGGTCTATGGATGGGATCTAGCTGGACTGGTTGTTGGGCTATTGATTGAGACAACGGGACGCCTGCCAAGTAAAATGTCTCAATCATTTGTATTCAAGGCAGACGGTGACTTGCCCCCCACTAGATGGGCATCCCAAAAGCGGCGCATGCCAAGGACGCAACATCGGTGTGGGTGGCTAAAGGGTGTCGAGAGGTGTGCACCGATTTCACCATCGCGGGTCGCTAACGCGTCCCGGAGCGGGTTTCCTCGCTATTACGCAGCTTGAGCACTTCCACCCTGGAGCTTCAGGTTTTAGCTCTTGCGATTTCCACCCCTAGCCGGCCAGTTAAGGCAAGCCAAGGGTCAGGGGGTCTCATTTAGCCCCCACGGAATCGGGGTACGCGGTGTCGCCACTCACCGACCGCGGTGTCGCCACTCACCGACCGCGGTGTCGCCACTCACCGACCGCGGTGTCGCCACTCACCGACCGCGGTGTCGCCACTCACCGACCGCGGTGTCGCCACTCACCGACCGCGGTGTCGCCACTCACCGACCGCGGTGTCGCCACTCACCGACCGCGGTGTCGCCACTCACCGACCGCGGTGTCGCCACTCACCGACCGCGGTGTCGCCACTCACCGACCGCGGTGTCGCCACTCACCGACCGCGGTGTCGCCACTCACCGACCGCGGTGTCGTTATTATTATTAAAACCTAAGGCACACACCTCTGACTTTTCGAAGTTACGTGTGTATTGTGTATCAATTATCATTCCCTTTAAGGGTGAAAGAAAACATCGTGAGGAAACCTACATGCCTGAGATTTCTCCATAAAAATTTCGAGGGTATGTGAAGTTTGCCAACCCGCACTAGGCCAGCGTGGTAGACTAAGGCCTAACCCCTCTCAATAGTAGATGAGGCCCGTGCTCAGCAGTGGGCAGTATTTAATAGAGGGCTGATTACATTGCATTGCAAACGATCCCAAACTGAATCTTCGATCCAATCCCGAGATAAACCAATTAAAATATTTAATTTGATAAAACCTTTGTACTGATTGAATTATTTTCGCGATGGAGCAAACAAGCGATTGGCATTGTTAGTTGAAAACGGTGCGGCGTTATGTAATTTCTTGTCTTTTTGGGTGGTATTGCTATCCTTTATGAGCAGGTGAAGTCTCGGCGTGAACTAACTGTGCTTTTGTTTAGCACTAAAAAGGCTTGAGCTTACGTGATGTATGTTATAATAATAAATTAAACAAATAAAGCAATTCATTTAATACTGGAATATTTTTGTTAATAAGCATTTTATTACTAGATGATAATTAATTAAATTATTAAAACATCCAAAATACACCAATTAAATGCGTGTTTAACATACTATCACTTATGAATAATACCAAAGTATTATTCATTTACATTAATAATTAACATCAGATAATATGTTTGCTTCCAATTAATTTGTGCAAAACGCCAGTAACTGCTAGCGAGAGAAACAGACTGATGAGACGGGTGACATGAACCGAACGGAAAAGTGCGACAAGCAAAAAACGGGTGTACTAGTTGGCCCTCTGCCTACCCCTTCAGGGATAAAAGGCGGGAATATGGTTATGTGTGATGTAAGTTTTGTGTTATAGCACATGCATTTATGACACTATGACACAATAATAGTATAGTATTATACATAATCATCTTCATTCCTCATGTCTTCAATTATAATCTTATCTTTAAAGGTAAAGAAATAAATTGCAAAGCAATCTGCATACTTGAAAGTAGGAGGTACTCTATGAGATGTGAAGATGAACAAGCATTTTGTCCGTGTAGTGAACGAAAGGCATAACAGCTACCTGTAAATAAAACCCAACACCAGTGGGACAAATTATTACAGGATTCATACTATTTGAGTTCTTAATTCTAGTAATTTACTTACTTCGTTGTAGTGCGCTAATTTAAATTCCACCGTTGTTGCATTTTTGCTAGAAAATAAAAAAAATAAGTCAGGACTTTTGTAAGATAGTCAATAGTTGCATTTTTATGGATAACTCACAAAAACGAAGAAGGCTAGCACCAGTTCCCTGCAGTTGAACAGACAATCGAGCCGACTATCATTCTAATAATCTATGTGTAGTTTTTTAAAGTATAGATAGACAAACTGGCTAGTGGGTCACCTGATCTTATCTGAAAATTCCAAAAGAATCATGGATGTGCTGCCTGCCTTATAAGCCAGCCTTATAATTTTTGTCTCTCATTTAGTTAGCCAATTCTTAAGAAATAATAAAAATTACCATAACAAAATATGATTTCCTAAAACTTGATATTTGTTACACGTCTCCCATTTTTATTCAAAACAGGAGCACACAGACTGCCGCATAGACATCGGTGCAACGCCTATTCACTCGAAAGAATAAACAAGGCTGACTTTTAATATTTATACAATCTGCATACATTGGAGTAGGGATTTGGAGATTTATTTCGGTTTTGTCCAATGTGGGCCGGTAGAGAGATAAATTGTCTGGCGACCAGTCGCATGCCAACGCACAAACAATCTACCATTGCAAATACATACATACTTTTATAGCCAAGAGGAAGCCAGATCCGTAACGGATATTTATTTGCTAATAGTGAGTCCGCTAAGAGATTTTTTATAATCTTTAATAACAAAATAAATTTATTCATTATTTTATAAACCCAGCCATTTTGTCAAAAGTGTCTGCTCCACCTTAGAAGATGAAAATAAGAAGGTAGTAGTGGTTATCTGCATAATGCATTATACAAGAAACTAATGTGAAAAATGTAATGCTTCTAGAGCCTCCGTTTCTATTCTGTGTTTATGCATTTTTATATAACTATAAATTCATTTTATATAACTATAAAATCACAATTTTTATATAACTATAAATTCATTGTTTTTCGTTTAAGTTATACATCAGAATGTATTTACGGAGCTCAAACCTACAGTAGCTTTAAAGCGAGCTCCTCTGCTGAGCCGCGAAAGATTTCAGAAAATTAAAACGTAAACAATACAAAACACCCAAATCTGAGAATATCCACTTCTTTAAGTCTCGGGCTGACAAAAGGCATTTGATTAAAGGGGAGCGGATTAACAGCGCCCGCTGTTTGATTCAGGATTATGTTGATGAAAGAGTTACCGGCTCTCACAATGGGCTCGTCTCCAACTTCACGTAATGAATTTCTGAGTGCTCGTTGGGCAACCGTGGGCTTTGCAAAACAGACATTTGGATTGATTAGTTTAACAGAGTCTTATAATGTGATTGTATAAATAAATACAATCTTTTAAAGCCTAAACCGGCAGACGACCTAGCCTGGTAGAAAGCAGCAAACGTCGTTTTTGGATATCGGAAATGGCAGAGGCAAGATTACAGTTGCGTACAGCCTCAATCCACCCGCTTTCTTCACACTCTTATATGAGTACAGGGCGACTACTTTTTCAATCGTTTGGCAGAAACTACTAGGCTTGATTTTTATAACCGGCCGCTGCACCTGCCTGGCAAAAAGTCGTTTTAGGAAAACCATAAAATTTATGCATGAATTGGGTATCGAACCCAACATTTTTCAGGCCTAAGCTTCACCTAATCCGAGAAGGCGATTATTTCGTTCAAAACAATCGAATATAGACCCTGTTGATACATACGTTTCTGAATTTATTTGACAGTTTAAAGCCAAAGGATTTGAATACGAAAGCAAGCCAAGTATTGGTGCCAAAAGTATACCCTATCAGGGAAGCCAGTGGGCCGTGCAAGATAAATCTAGCGATGGGTCGCCCGTGCCGATATATTCCTTAAACTTACGTTGGTGTTGCGACGAAGAATGTTGTTGTGTACTATTTCAGACCAAAATTTATGGGTGACGTAGCGTTTTAAGAAATGCGTTCGTTGAAAACAATTGTGTAATGGCTGGATCCTAGTCCTAGTTGAAAGCTAGATAGTCTTTCGTTATAATAATATAATGCTAGTTATGGAGATATGTCGCGTCGTAAATAGCTTTATATGATGTAAAAGCTTGACCAGGCAGTATCGCTGTCGCAGAAAATCAGCGCAAATTAATACCTGTAATGTTTTTTACGGTTAGTGTTTGCGAGGGGTTTTATAAATCCTCGAGCCTTCATAATCTCAAGAAGGTAAGGGAGTGATTTTGTGTTACATGTTAACATTTTGCATTGTTTGTAGTTCTTAATAAAATAAAAAAAACGTAATCCTCCAAGCCAGTTTCGGCCACGGCGGCCAATCTCAACGGAGATCAGCCAGGTACGCAGGAGATATTATAGTGCACAAGTGTGTGCGCAATACACAAGTGCACTCGCTATTCCTTCACTCTCATAGTCCGGTGAGACGGCAATCCGACATGACCGGAGAGAGATCAGGCGCAGGACCAACGGCTTTACGTGCTTTCCGAGGCACGGGGGGTATCACACCGCCAACTTCCTGACTCCGAGCTGCGACTGAGTAATTTTTAAGATGGAAAAACCCAGTCACAATATTTTTGGCTCGACCCGGGATTCGAACCCAGGACCTCAGCGCGCAAATCGTACTCGTAACGCGTACGCAGTACAACCACGCCACCGAGGCAGTCAGTATTAATAAAATAATAACCCACCCAATAGTATCATATCTAGACCTATATAACGTATACCTTACAAACGACTAAGGACATTCCATTTAAAATCAATTTCCACACAATAAAGTTAATATCACCGCTCATTACCCGGTAATAACGTAAGAAGCATTTTAATTTAACAAGGCTGAGCTCAGATGAAACTGTGGACTACAAAGAGCCGTCAGCCGGCTTAAATTACGCTTAGCGGTTGGAAAATGACAGATTATAACAGTTCACTCAATCTATTGGGGCTTAAGTTGTGATTATAAATAAAAACAGTGCACCTACATGTTACTGATAATAAAAAAATATATTCCTTTTTTTATATACATATAGTTAAAATGCTACAGATTTATGATTTTATTATCCTTACATTGTATACTCGTCAAACTTTTAAGTTTTGGTGGTAGGTCTCTCGTATGTGAGGAGCCGCCTGGGTAGGTACCACCGTAATGTCTGTTTCTACCGCCAAGCAGCAGTGTGCATGAACTGTTATGTTCCAGTTTGAAGGATATTGTTGCCAGCGTAATTACTGGGCATTATGAGACTTAACATCTTATGTTACCACACAGTACTTTGTGATTCTTTGCGGTAGTATTGCTTACCATCAGGCGCACGGCGTGCTCGTCTCGTTATTTAAATGCAACAAAAAAAGAATAATGGGTATTTTGTGGAATATTATATTCGTTTATGTCGAAAGGCTTCGTGGTTCAGCGGATGAGCGCTTCGGATTTAAACCGACGCGTCTTCGATTCTCGTAATGACGGAAATATTTGTGATGTTATTAGTGATAAACAAACTTTCTTTCTCATTTATAAAAAAGAAACGTAATTTTTTGGAACGACTCCTTTGCGCTTCGTAGTGTCTCGTCATTAGCAAAAAGCAACGAAGTCCATTTGGGGAAGCGTCCAACTGTCATTACACATTGACGACGGCTTTGTTGTGGGAAGGTAATGAACTCCGCAGCCATCCATCATGCTGTGGCACTTTAGAACATTCCAGTTGTATTAACCCTTGAATGGCATTTGAAGTCGCGCCAAGGCCTCTTTGATTTAGATAATATGGTTTGTAAAACAGTAAAATTGATTTTGTAAAGGCGGGTTCTTGTAAAGGCTACTAGTATATCCACAATTCGCTGGCTTTATAGTCACACTCATGATATTGTGATGACGCGGGACCGTGACGCGGGTCTATCACTTCAAGGGATTCAAATTACAATCACTTGCAATTTTATAACTTTATAGAAGTTAGGTACCTACTGAATATGGCAAGACATTTTTAGAGACGAAAATTTATGTCGATTTCTAAGTCCACCGTGCTAGAACACGGATTGACAAGGTCATGTTCGGAGGCATGGGAAGTATGTCAACTTCACATACTTCACATGCCTCCGAAATTCTTGCGGAGAATTCTTAAGTATGCAGGTTTCCGCAATATATTTTCTTTCAAATGAAAGTGAGCGGCAACTGGTTGCAACTTCTAAATCAGATATGTACCCAGGTGGGTTTCGAACCCGCGAGCTATCTCAAAAGTCCATTCTATTTCCCACTGGTTTACACTGCACCCGGCAAAAAGCTATGTAAATAATAAATCTCTATAACGCAGCCGAACTCACAAACTCGCCTTTCCATTTTTGCTTTATTTATATTTTAGTTCCGCCGTAAATATTCAACATGCCACTTTGTTTAACGCGTGACATCACTCATGTTATGAATGAATAAATAAAATCGGCCAAGTGTAAGTCGGAATTGCGCAATGACGATTCCTTACTTCATATAGTACACCCAAGTGTACTTATCCGGTATATTTGTTTTTTAGGGTTCCGTACCTCAAAAGGAACCCTTATAGGATCACTTTGTTGTCCGTCCGTCTGTCTGTCTGTCAACATCCTTCTTCGCAGGAACGCGTAAAGATATCGAGTTGAAATTTATATCAAATACTCGGGTCTACGGTTTCTTTCATCTGTAAAAAAATCAAACTTATAAGTCAACGCGATCAAAAGACATGACCGTTTACGTCGCATATTTTGCGATTTCGCAAGGGAGTCATAATCTATAGGGTACTTCCCGTTGACCTAGAATCATGAAATTTGGCAAGAAGCAAGGTATTACAGCACATGAGATAGTTATGCACTCGTGTTGGAATTTAAAATTTATTACCTATTTTGCGAGTATATAAATGAACTGCCCTAAACATAAGTAAACAAATACTGAATTGTATATTTTTTTTCTCTACATAATGCATTTTATTTTATACCTTGAACTGATTTTGAAAAGAGAAACACTAGAGTTTCTTGCCCGTCCTTCTCTAGTGAGAACTGCTTTGCGAACTGGTGGTAGAGTTAATATTGACGGAATCTAAATAATGTATAACATTTTATGGGTTCGAATAAATTATTTCATTTCATTTCATGTAATGGAAAAAATCTAAAAATCTTAAATATGTACTTTAATAACAAAAAAGCGAATTCACTATCGCAAACTTTTTTAAATTTAATTAATTTTAGCGAACTATTGAACTTAAATACTTATAGTAGGGACAAACTAATATGGCCGGTATGACATGACACGGTTTTGAATTTTTTGGGTAGACGTTCTCACAGAGTTATCGCGACGGGAAAAAAATTGAATCGTCCTACCGGCCAGCTTAGTTTGTCCGAACTATAGATACCTTATCTACAAGTTTGTACGGAAGCCTTGGTTCGAGAGTCCAACATGCAATTGTCCGGTTTTTATTTCTTTAGAGTCTATAATATAATTTTTTTAACGAAGCTTATATGTGTTTCCGTTTTCGGGGTAATGCTGAATTAAGGAAAATTCGAAGATACATACTATGAGTATGTATGAGTATGTTTCAAAAAAAATCTTATTATACATATCGATGTATATTAAGATTTTTTTTAGAAATAATCTACTTGTTTAACCGATAAACTATACAGTAGCATGGGTTCATCTGTAAGTTTCCGTTCCTTCGGATACGGAACCTTAAACATAGTGGACACGACCCTCCAGGGTTTTTTGATGGATGATCTGGTAGACATTTCAACCCCATAATGTTTTTGCAACCCTTCAACCTTTGAGCGAAAGTGCGGTCTCATTTCAGAAGGAATATTTTTGAGAGATATTTTAGATCAAAAGAAATGCATTTGAAATACTTAGAAAGGATTACAATACATTAAAGTAATGGAAATACTGAATGGTAGGTTTCTGTATACAAAATTGTATATTTGAGGAGGTACTCTTCCTTTGTCTTTTATCCATTACTGCTGACAAGTAAGCGACTACTGTTATTCCGATATTGCGATTAAAATTGCATGTACTGATGTGAGATTTAATATTCTTTCTGCAATATGCGTGAAACAATCTGGGATTGAAGTGGGATGAAGATTAATGGAAGAAAAAGACGTGACTTTATAATTTGAGGGATTCGTCAAGTTTTATTGTGAAATTCGTACATAAATGATTGCCTTAAATACGGTATAAATTTAGAACATCACTGGAACCAACGCCAATTTATGTTTTAACACATTAATAATGATTCCTTACGTTTACGCGAATGTTAGACATTGAAATTAAACTATTATAACGGATTTTATCGCGGTTTTTTATTTAATTTTCTCCCGACGTTTCGAAGGCTTTGCAACACTTCGCGGTCACGGTCCGCCCCGTGACCGCGAAGTGCGAAAACAAAAAACCGCGATAAAATCCGTTATAATAGTTTAATTTCAACATTAATAATTCTTTTATTCACTTACACAAACATGTTTAATATACATCACGCAGAATTATGCTCTAAAAGTATATAAATTAGTCCACAGAAGAGTTTAAACTTCAAGGCAAGTCGCGGGCTACGTGAATTAATTTTGTTGTTGTTTTGCTTTAAAACTTTTGTAAGGTAATTGCCGGAGTTTATTTATGGTTAACCTGACGATAGAACAAGTGGGTCAACTTGAAGTTAATAGTGTTATCATTAGTTACTATGTAGTCAGTTTTGTCTACAGTATGACTTGATTAACTCAAATAATATACTTTTGTCTCGTGAACAATTGACGTGATATAGAAGTTTATATTCGCCTTGTAATTCGTATGAAAATTATGAAAGGAAAAAAACTAAAATAATGAATCAAAGAAATCTAACAATAATAATATTTAAATTCACACTAATTAAAACAATAAATAATCTAGCGCGGTCAGTATTTAATAATACACGTCAATTCTGTACATTGTTTAAACATTGCGATGATACACACACAAAACCCGTGTAATTGGTCCCTAATGTGCAAATAAAACTAAATTAAGTAAAATACAGCCCAACGACCATAGCGACCGCACTGGGGTATATTAAATTATTGTGGCGAGAGCCAGCTGCGGCCTTCCGTGGAAAAACCCACCACTGTGGATAGTGAAAGGATATTTACACTGATTTTTATTATAGACCATCAAGATTATTGGGATTGATGGACTTGAATTCATAAACATAAGTGCACATTTTTTCATAACACTGGACGGGAATTCAGCTAGGTATCACTTCATGTCTATTTCGGCATCAAAGCAGCATTGTACAAGTAATGTGTTCCACTTTAAAGGACATTATAGCTAGAGTTATTAATGGCCATGATGAGACTCCAGTAATGAATGTCTCACGGTGACGAGCGCAGTTCAGCTTTACGCCGTATTATATGATTCAAAGAGTAATGTTGCCATTGATGGTTACCGAGAGCTACCGAGTTCTTCATCTGGCAATTTGGTATTATTTAAAATTAATGAAGAGGGAAAATCTATTAATAATAATAGTATAATATTCTAAGAGTAAAATACCTATAACAGTAGTAAGGGATTCACCGATACTGGAGCAGGTTCGACGGCCGGTCCGCGGTGCTCCGGCGGCTGATGGCCGACGTTTTCGATTGCTCCAGATTCGGCCCGCGGGACCCGCGAATTAATCCGCGGATTACTTTAATACCTACCGCGAATTAATTTGATACCTACCGCGGATTAACTTGATACCTACCGCGGATTAATTTGATACCTACCGCGGATTAACTTGATACCTACCGCGGATTATTTTGATAACATCCGCGAATAAAATTTATATCGTCCGCGGAATCCATTTCATATCACCCGCGAGGTAGGTATGAACCACGAATTTGTTCATGGTCTACGGTTCCCTTAAGCTTGTACCTTTTCCCTGTTCGTTGTGCTTTTAACTTTCTACTTTCTATCGGCGATCCTTTTTTTTATTTGAAGGATGCAAAGGTCTTTGTCGCGTATTTCTATTAACTCGTGTTTCTACGCAAAAGCCGTTTAAAATTACTTAATAGTTGCCCTTTACGCATTACGAGCATTGTCTATGATAGATAAAGCAACATTTTCCCTGTTTCGTTGTGTTTTTGACTTTCTAATTTCTATCGGCGACCCTTTTTTATTTGAAGGATGCAAAGGTCTTTGTCTCGTATTTCTATTAACTCGTGTTTCTACTTAAAAGCCGTTTAAAATTACTTAATAGTCACCCTTTACGCATTACGGGCATTGTTTATTATAGATAAAGCAATCGTTACAATGCACCATACCTTTCTCAAATTCTAGGTAAAACCCTTTGGGTCTTCTCATTGTCATAATAATTACGGTTCCCATTATTCACATTACCTGATATTACGTATTCAACGGAACATTTAAGGTGAAAGTCGAAACATGTTGGATCTTGTCTGCAAGGAAACAATACTCCCTCTCCATATAAAAGACCGACTCAAAATCACATGGTATCGTATTCCACTCTGTGCTCTGCTCGAAGTGTGATCTCCAGTTGTTTGTAACAGTGAAGTGATAGTAAAATTGTGAAATAGTTAAATAGTGAAAGTGTTATAAAAATGAATGTAAGTACCTTTATATACTTTGATCTAAAAGTGTTGTAATCAGATGTTTCATTAATTGTTTATGCCATGTGTTGTCCACCAGGTTAATACATTTTAGCTATCTTTGATGTCTTATTAATTTATCATTGTTACTAATGTGTACATGTATACTTCGCATACCTATAAGTATTTATCATACAGTACTTACTTAACCGATAATTAAAACAGTTTCATTTCATTTTGTTACAGTTTTCTGAAAATACTTTCAAAAACTACTATTATGCTGAAGAAATCGACGAACCTAGTGATGAAGAAGGTACACTCGCCTTTAAAGTCAAAAAAGCGATAATATCAAATAAAAGACCGATCGAATGCAACAGCATTGATGAGTTCTTCGAAAAACCAAAAAAGAAGAAGACAACAACAAGAAAGTCATCCAGTGTTGGTCGATCGACGAGCGGGGGTGTTTCATACATCCGATCAAACAGCGATGACAACAGTTCTGCATCACATCTCATAAAAATTGAGGTGTATGAAGTGAATAAAATAAAAAACATCGCACCGACGGAACATTGGAAACACGCTGATGTGCGAGTCAAATATTACGCGGAAACCGACAGTGATAAGAACTTGCAAAGTGTTAAGGACACTATATACAATATAACTAAACAGTTGGCTAGTAAGGACGATTGTGTGAAATATTTTATAGACACAGACAAATGAACAAAAGTGCCAGTGCGTGTCAATGTTTTAATATCATAACTTTAATCATATGCTTTGTACTACTATTATTGAAATAAGAAACTATTATTGTATTAACTGTACTTAAGAATCTACCTGTTTAAATTTAACTTACATTGTATTGTATTTAACTTTGTACTCTTTTAAGTTACATACTTAATAGATTAATTTGTTTTTGATTCTAGAACTCTTTGTGAATTGTGTTATTGCTAAGTATTATTGTAAATAGTTATAAGTCTTTTTAGTGTTTTTTCATGCTCATGCTTACGATTGTAAAGTTATTGGGAACATTCATAAATTGTTTGGAAGAATTATAAGTATTGTATGGGGTTATTAATCTTCAATAAAGAAAAATCATTCATTCATTTTCATATTTCATTTATTCACCTCAAAACATGATTTAAATAAACCATTTAAAAACACATCATTGCATATTGTATTATCACTAAATAATACTTGAAAATCTTTGAGACTCTTACCATAGTATTTATAATACAGATACATTAAACAGTACTCTCCACAAACTATAGTAAAGTCATTTTGAATTCGACTTGTATTGTAATTCCACATTCTAGAATTTCTCGCTAAAAACATTCGGTGGTATCCTTGAGGTGGTCGACCGTATGAATCAAAACCATTCTTATCTATGTGTATGGCGACCCAGTGAGAACCTGGTTTGTTATCAGAGTCTAAGTTGCTAACTACGTATGTAGGAGTTACCACATATATTGGTAGACGATTGGCTGCATATACATTATATTCAATACTTGGATCAATTTTCTTTAAGTAATTCTGTATTTCTATTGTATTCATTTTTATTCACCGTATCGCTGCAGAATCTTATCAGGTCGAATGATAAAGTGGTAATGTCTTATATAAGGTTAACAAGACACTATTATGGTACTTATCAGCCAAGTTGACTCTTGTTGTGGGGTTGCAAGGATTATAGTAAAACAAAGAACTTAATATTTTATGAATTCGTTTTATTGGTAACTTAAATCTAACAACAAATCTGAATTACATTATTCACGCTTAATCTAATCTTAAACAGTTAATTTTGTGTTCTTAACTACTATAATCTACTGAAATATTGCGGTTTTTATCTATTTCAATAACATTATCAAACTCCGCATAAACAATGCAATTAATAGTTTGTGATAAAGCTGTTTCAAAACGCACTTCTAATCTCACACTACCATGCTTTACAAGATTCCAATGACTTGCAGAGTTTGCTGATAAATCAGGTGTCAAATCAAACGCTAACATACAATACCCTTCAGCGTATTGTTCTCGGGATATCCCATTACCTTCATTGAGAAAGTGTATACCTGTTCCAGAAAACAATGTATGATATACTGAAGTAAAAATTTTGTTCTCAAATGAGGGTTGTAAAGCCTTTGATGGTATTTGTTGACCGTCTATATATAAACTAAAAGTATTGATGTCGTAATTTTGAAAGTTAAATGGGTTCTTAGTGAGGTTTCCATTGAAAGCAGCGTTATTTACAAATCCCACTATACACCTTTTAGGTAATTGTCCTAAGAAAATGTTATCTAGAGTTTTTCCTTGAACACCTGATGGTATTGTTAAAACTTTAACTTCAGCTCGAGTAATGGGGTATTTAGCTGTGGTAGAAGCTAAGACCTTTTGATGAGCAAGTAACACGCTGGGATTGATTCGTGCTCTACGAATAATCAAAGATGCATCCGTAATAGATACCTTTAATTTAAGGTCACCTGTAGAGGCCATGAGATTGAAATTTTCTCTAGAACGAATTAACTTAACACATATATCAACACCATTGATTAAAAATTTTTCTTGATTGAATAAATCACCATGTAAGTGACCAATCATTTCCATTTCTTTACTTTCACTAGATAATTCTTGCCTCTTAGTAAATCCTTTATTAGTATCATCGGTGGAATCCATTTTTCCAGCTGTATCTTCATACCATAAACCACAGGTGAGGTGAGATTTTTTTGCTGCAGGAGCATAGTTCAATAAGTTTTCTATATACGCACGATAAGCATATGTGTTATTGGGTGGTGATACAAGTTTTTGATTTAAGTAGACATCAAGTTGACTGAAGAGTGAGTGCAACCAATTATTCACCGGAGCAACGACTGTAGATGCGGTTAGTTTTGTGTTATCTTGATTTACTATTTTCGCTTTCAAGTGAAGTAACGTATGAGATAAATCTATGTAGTCATCTCCTGCTCCAGGAATTTGAAATTCTATAGGACCATCATCGGCAAGAGATGAAATTGGTTTATAATGGATCCAAATTCCACTTTCAATGCTAGTTTGAGTTGACGGCAATGCAAACAAATCCAATTCGGACTTTATACATTCACAGGAATGACTATGTAAAAAAGACATTTTGATTAATTGTTAGAAAATATGTCCTTGATTTGTTTTTGAGTAATTTTTGATTTTTTTAGAGCTTTCACTTTCGCGGTCAACGACGGACTGACTCCAGGTAGACGTTTTCGTTTTGTTATATATCCGGATCCAGACATATTGATTTTATCTATTTTTTCATCAGCCTTGCGTTTTAAGTTGGAACCAACTTCTTTAAGACGTGCTTTTATTGAATCTTCCATTGGTCGCGCACTAACCATATCTGTCAATAGACCAACACCAGCGCTCAATGCCTCTTTACCAACAGATCGAACACCGCTACATAATAATGGTAAAACTGACCTAAACAATCCCCCAAGAAAACTACCAATTCCATGTCCTTTTTGATAAGGCGCCCCTTTATATACCACCCCTATACCTGAACCAGCCTGATGAGAATAATAGCGTTGATAAGGACATATCATGTTGGAGCGTTCAAAATGCATTATAATTTTTTAAAATGTAGTTTAACACACACCGTTCCAAATTGAAATGGTATCTTTTGTCCGGTGCTTGACCTTATATCTATTTCAATGGTATCGAATTCTCTTCGCATTACCGATAAGTAATGAGGAGGTGAAAATACATGCATTTTATTGGCACCATAGATGTATTTTGAAGGATCTAATGGTATTACTCTCAGAAGAGGTGTCATTACATCACCTACAATTTGAGGTTCAACTATATCACAGTAAACGAATAGTTGAGATGGTAACCCTAAATGTAAATTAGCTGGACATTTAGCTAAATTCTTTTCAACAAGGTTTCTGTTTGGTTCAAATCCCAACTGTAAGCCTAGTTTAGGAGATAATGTTACAGATTTTATTGATTCGTCTAACACAGAAACAGAAACGAATTTAGATATATTATCGTAGCGGAATTTGATTTTTTCTCTTATATTATTTAATGCTGATAAAATATGGTTAATATTATCATAGTTTGTGGCAGGTATGTGGGTCTTATAATAAACTGTAGATAGTTTGTCTTCATTGGGCATTTTCATGATTTTTGTTATGTAAATAACATTCTCATGATCTTGAACAGTAAACATGGTGCATGGATATTGGAATTCAACGATTCCTACACACCATTCTCCTTCCAATATTATGGGTTTGGGTAATTTTGTTGAAAAAATTGATGTTTTGTTCTCAGGAAAATATTCCATTGAACTATTGCTAAGTAAAGTTAAATAAAAATCTTTAATCATATTTTTTTTAAACTGGAAGCTAAAATCCAACTATTAAATTTGTTTGGATAACCTTTCCACTTAACTAACACTTGTTGTCTGCTGCCAGAGTAACGAGAGCGAATTATTTTATCAATCTTGTGTTCAATGGTGGGGTCATAAATGACCTTTTGTAATTCTCGTTCATAAAACGTTCCTACTATCTCCTCACCATCTAAATCTTTTATAGTATAAACGGGCCACGGAGTACGTTCTATTATAGAAGAAATCACAAATATTTCATCGCTCCAATTAGATTCATAACCTTTTTGGAATACATGTTTATATTTAGTTATTCTGACATGGTCACCGGCATGAAACATAGGTAGTATAGTTTTTGATGATTTTTCAGATTTTTCATATAAATTACTCCAAACTGTCATTATATTATTAGAATTAACATCTGAAGGATACATTTTAATACTAGAATGGAAACTATGATTGTAAGAGTGTATCAAATTCTGCAAAATATCAATATATTTATGTGTATTCTTGTGTGTAAAATAGCGCCACATCTTCATTTTTAGCGTTCTTTGAAATCTTTCTACAATGCTTGCTTTGATGTCTGGATTATTTGTCGTATAGTAATTTATGTTTTTTGTTTTAAAGTATCTTTGAACATCTTTCGATACAAATTCAGTGCCTTTATCAGATTGAATGTGAGTGGGTGTAGTATTAGCTTCATTAAATATACTGTCGAAACACTTTTTTACGGTTTCTGAATTTTTCTTTTTCAAGGGTCTAGCATATGCATATTTGCTAAAAACATCAATAACACAAAGAATGTAGTTGAAACCTTTATTATCTTTAGAATAAGTCCGCATGTCGCTTAAGTCAGCTTGCCAAAGTTCATTGAGATTAGAGAGAACGTATTTGTTCCGAGCGAATTTTCTATGTACTGGTTTGTGGAGTGTATACGTAGATTGGGATTGCAACCAGTTTTTAACTTCTTCCTTTTTCATTTTACCTTTCATAGCTTTTGATAATTTGTCGATATTGCTATATCCAGCTGGGTGTGATACATCATAATAAATTTGATCTATTTCTAATAAGGGGTCCATTTTTCCCAATCAATCTTTTTCTTAATTTTATTTGCGTGTTTATCTTCGCTCGTTGGCGTCAAATATACCTCTGTGTTTTGTGGCGGTTGTTCTTCGATGGCTTTTTGAAGTTGAGCTATGTAATCACGTCTTTTTGGATTGCCAATATATGTTAAAGGTACTTTTAAATCCTTTAACGCTTTAGCAAATTTTTCCCAACCAGGTGGGTCGTTGTTTTTTAATGGTCGCAGTGTATCGCTTACTAAATCGATAATGTTACTGTTAGGAATCACTTCATTATCTACAATCACTGTGCCAGCATCATTCCAATAAATTTTGTTTTTATTTAGTGACACCGAATTCAATAACAACTCACCTTTTTTTACATATGTTTTTGGTATTAAATTTAAAATTTGTTTTGTTGAGTAGGAAGGTTTTTTTTCGAGTGTAAAACTTTCTTGTTGCTTCTCTTCATCACTCAGTGTCTGACTGACAACTACATCTTTATTCTTGATATCATTATTTATATTAAAAAATTTCCAGCTTTCAGATGTGGGTTTAATGTTATCGTCATTTGAAGTTATTATAGGGAGTTCAATGGGACGACGATCTTCTTCCATAAAGTGAAGATATCTTTGTAAAATTTGTAAGTATAATTTACACTTTTTTCGATCATCCATATTACTGTCGAGTATTTTTTCCATTTCACTATCTAAACGAGAGGTAGGATTTTCATTTCTTTTTTGATTTAACTTATCTATTAAGCTTGGATCAACTAACAGCATTTTTTTGGCGTGTTCCATTTTTAAACTAGTCCACTTATCAATCCACTCAAAATAGAACCCAATATAATCGGAAGAAATGCACCACCTTTTTGAACTATAATATTCTTTCTTATTTTATTTGTACTTTTACGTACCAATTTTCGTAGTAGATTTTTGTACTTTTTTAGTTTACTCTTTGATTTTTCTTCAAGTTTTATATTTCCTTGTAAAACGTTATGAATACATTCACATATAAAATTAATTTCGTTTTCGTTACAGACTTTTAAAAGAGCTTGTTGATGTTTTGGTTTAAGTTTATAAAGAGCATTTAATAAGTGTTCATGCGTCTTTAAGCGTCGATCCATCATTTGTAAATGACGGGTATTGGTTGGTTCTTGACATATTTAAACTCTTTTGTGGGAATGTACACTGTAGAATGACCATCAGATGGAAATATCTTTGATTTAATTCGGCACATGTCAAAAGTGTCTTGTTTTAGATCTATCATCAAATAGCCATGTGCTTCTTTTGTAGCATCTCTGTAAGCATCTTCTATGAATTTGCTATTTTCTGGTGATACTTGCCGTGCTAAGTAACGTATTTGAGTTTTATCACGTGGGTTTTTAAAATAAATTATGTAGTTTGAATTCAAAGAAATGTCTCTTTGTCCTTTACCTTGATGAAATAAATTTTGAGTAATGTAAAATACACTCAAGTTCCTATGATGACTACCTTTGGTAAATATATCAACAATGCGACCATCAGATTCCCTCATGAGATCGTCGATAATAATAAGGTTAGCTTCCTTTCCATCAAACATATTCAAATCTGGTATACCCTGATAATAGTTTACATTTGGTAAATTATATAAGGGCTGCATTTCATCAAAACACCAAGTAATTTGATGAAAATTGGTGTTGCACACCTCATTAATATGTTTAATAAAGTTTGTTACAAAATTAGACTTTCCACATCCACTTGGACCTGCAACTATGGCAGTAAAAGGATGATAAAAATGAAACATTTTTAAATACACGTGTGAACTCTAAAAGCGTTTCGGAATGAATAAAACCAGAAGTTACGATTGAATGTATTATATTTGATTTTGTTTTACATACAAAGATTACATATACAAATACTTTGAAAAGTGATCACATACAGTTCATAGCTGTTTTGAAAAATATTACAGTAAGAAAATTATTATAAAATAAAGTTAAATCAGGTATAACAAATAAGTAACTACATACATTAAAATTTACATCTAATTTTTCATGATATTATACAAAACAGTTGTCATAGTAAAACAATAAAAAAAAAAGATAGTACATAATAAAGACAGAACTTTAAGTTATTAAAAACCACAATTAAAACACACACACACATTAACATACATATTTTCGTTGTACAGAAATCGTTGATAAAATCAAATGTCCTTTATTTTATAATGACCCCATGCAAGAGTATCTGTTGAATTTTCTATTAAATAACGTTTTGTGTCATTGTTTGATAAAGATATTTTATTAATTTTTTGTGTATATATAGCATGTTTAATTGATTTAAATCTTATCATTTCGCTGTATTGCGTTTTCTTTTCATATAAACATGATTTATAATCGGTAAGACAAAAATTTTTTGTTACACTTTTGTTAATCCCTTTTGCTTTACATATACATTTATTCTGCACATCCATTGCATACATTTTAGAGCGAAGACCTACAAACTCTTTAAGAATATTACCATTATTTTCGTCTTTAAAAAAACCTAACCGTTTTTTATTCAATAATGGTAAACCATATTGATTATTTGGTGGATAGTCGGACGTATCAAAGTAGTTGACTAAATCAAGTTTTATATCAGCATAATAATTTTGCGTAAATATTTGATATATTAAGCTATCGGTATCAGTATATAGTAACTTAATATTATCTTGATATTTTATTTTCATATAATCGTAATGGAAATCGTATAGTAATGTTTTAGATATATCTAAAATACAAAAACCGAGGTAAATTGGTTTATTATATAAAACGTTAGTTTTATTTAATTGTATTGCAACTAAGCTCTCTGAGAATATAGATAAACTATGGAATTCTGGTCTTGCTATCAAAGATTGAGCACCTTGAGTTTTGCCACGATTTAACCAATGATTAATTAATTTGACATTAACTCGTTTTCTTACATTTTCCATTGTTTTACCAAAAACAGAATTATTCATAAGTTTAAAAAAATCTTTCTCAAAATCTGAAGTGGCTAATGAACGCATATGAGTATTCAAGTCTATATAACTTTTCAACCACGCGGATTGTTCAAATTTTAAAATTCTATGTACTTTAACCAATCGGAGACCATTTTTTAAACATTGCTTAAGGTTTCTATAATGAATGACGTAATTTTTTTTATTTTTTAAATTTGGGATCAGTTTCCTGTCTTTGCTGTTTCCTAAACATACGTTTTCTGGACAAAATGGAAAATCTGAATGAAAATCATGTAAATTTTTTGAATATTCTAAATCTACTTCCAATATTAAACCATGTTTGGCATCATCGGCTATATTAAAATCTGTATTTATATCGACCCATTCAAATTTGCCTGTTGGGAGACATTGGGACATAGCCCAACCATAAAGGTTATTTGCGTCTAAGTACATCAAAAATGAAGATGGTTTATCTGAATCGTATTCCGACATAAACATGTTATTTGCCACTGCATGTCTATTGCTGCATTGTGATATACCCCCCCGAATATTATTCGCTATAAACGTAACCTTGTCGATATCTGTTAAAAGTTCCAAATTTATTTTGGTAAAATTTAACATAGCATCCCAACTTAAACCAGGTGCTGTATAATAGTGGGCAGGATCTAAACCGTATGTTTTAAGACAGACATCCCTAAAGTTTTCAAATATATCTGCTAACAACAATACATCTGTTTTTAAATACAGGTCTGAATATTCACCCATGTTTTTACAATTAAAATGATTCCACACGTCTTGAGCATGATGGTATTCACTTTCTGTAATGTGACTATCATTTAAAGAACTATAAAATTGATCGCGAGTGGGAAGAGAAGTTATTTTTAAAGAATCGAATGTCGTCATGTATTCGTATGGATAAACACCTTTTCTTATTAAACGTTTAAAATCTTCTTCACATGGATATTTTAATTTGAGTTCACGAAATTGTTCAAGTAATAAGTTCTGAGCTAATTTGTTAAGGCTACTTGACATAAATTTAAAAGAATCAAGAAATCGTAATTTTATAACTCTGTTATTGATTTGTAAAACTTTAGAAAAAGAAATATATTTTTCCTTGTTCTCAGGAATAAGTTCAATGTCACCTTTCTCGAAATCAAGACCATGCACTATGAAATGAGCGTCATAATTACTTAAATTATGTAAAAACACTGGCACAAAATTAGGAGCTTTGTATTTCTGAGAGCATACTCTATGAGCTACACCTTCATATGCACCAGTATGCCAATTATAAGATATTGTTCTATCCACGTTTAATTTAGTAGCACAAATGTAACAAGACTCACTTTGATTGATATTTATTTTATTTTCTTCAGTTAACGGTAATGGTGATTTGACAAAAGAATTCTTTTTACAAATATTTTCTAAATCTGCGTAAATGAATTGCATAAATTTTAGCGCACAATCTTGCCCTGTATAAGACCTATATACTGAAAGATTATCATCATAAGAACATTTAACATAATACCCAAAACTATACGTTTCATGTTTTTGAATATTAACAGTTGATGATTGATTTGGATTGTTAGAACAACTCTCTATTGGCTTTAAAAATGCTTCAAAGTCAGCATACACAACGAATGGAACTCTTAATTTACGTTCATAGTTGTTAAATGAAATGTGGTTTGATGGTATTAATTCATTAAACCAGTTTCTTTTTCTATCGTTTTCCGATGGTAAATTTGTGCACACATTGAAACAGTCATTTTCTTGGTGTCGTTTTAAATTATCTAATGACGTGAAATTTAATAAACACCCATCACAAATATGAACTGCATGTTCAGAAGTCGATAACTGTTTAGATAATAATCTCGAGAGGTTTTTAATACAACAGAAATGACCTTTAGAACCTTGAGATATATACAATAAGTTTAAGTGAGTATTTTTACGGTGTTTCGTAAAGTGTAATGGACCCACAACTTTATTTGATTTGCTTATTGAATCATATTGTAATCCAAAAACATTAATACTTATACTATTTAATTTTTCAAACTTATGGATGTCATTAATTTTTATAGGAAACGATAGGTTATCAAATTTTAGTTTGTTTTTGTGTATTATATAAGATGATACCCTATTGGAACTATGAGTAGCTGGAAATAATCCTGACAAAACTGCCCAACGAAAGCATTCGTGATCGTTATTTTGAACATTGATTACAGCTTTCTTATGTTTTATATCTAACGGTAGGTCTATGTATGAAGATCCACGCAATGGGTTAAATTTGTTGACATTCATATCCAAGTGATTTATTTTAACTAAACTCCATCCACTACCTTTTTTTTGGAAATTGGTCATTTTGTTTGTTATTTCAGTAATTATAGATGAGAAAATAATATCTTTGTCATCACCTTGACAAACAAGATAGTTTGAAATTTGAAAATCAAAAACATTGTGTAGATTTTTTGTTTCTTGTGTGAAATCCGCATTGAGAATAAAATTAACTTTTACAACAGAATATTCTAAGATAGATCGTTCTAGTAATGTATAAATTATTTTTTTAATATTTTGTAAAAATAATTCAGGTGATTCAAGCTGTGTATCAGAAACTAAACTAGATTTCACTCGATATGTAATAATTCTATTACCGAAAGCACTATCAATGAATTGAACATTAGGTAGATTATTATCTCTTCTAATTAAATTATTTTTATGTTTATTGCTCTTATAGTGACTGGTCATATATTTTTTTGATACATATATGTGACACTCAGGACATTCAATTTTATCATTATGCTGTTCTGTACTTACATTTAAAATGTTATCCAGCGACGATGTAGATGTCGAAGGAGCTTCAAGATGAATATTTTTTCTTCTCTTTAATGAATCCTCTTCAAACAATTCAGTTGGCGCTAATCTTTTCCTGCTGCCTTCTCCATTCTGCATAGATCTGATGGATAAGAAAACTGTTAAAAAAATGTTATCTCACCAAATAAATATGCTACTATGTTTCTATTATTTAAATAGATACTAACATTATTTGTTATTTACACTGCAAACAATATGCTTTCATTGATAATACACCATCAATATCATCCTCATCGGAATGAGTTTGTTTTGAGATTTTATGTCCACTACATGGTGTATAATAAGGAGAAATATCAGGATCTCCCAACATTGATTCTGGCAAAACATTTAATATATACCAAAACCGTATGAAACGATGATATTTATGTAAAATTATCTTTTTATCGAAACTTGCAATCTCACTCTGAGATAAACTAGAAATATCAAGTGAGTGGTACATTTTGGTTGCACTTCAATGTTAAAAATATAAACGGAAGAAACAAGTTGAATGATTGTGCAAGATGTTCGAACCGTTATAAATACTTTAAGTGTATCCCCTCTTCATGGATTCCCAAAACATGTTGCAACTAGTCTTAACATAATAAAAAATGTTTTACTCACGTTTCGACTTGTCTTTGTTCCATTTTATCACAGAGCTCGTACAGTTCTTTGTCGTATTGCGATGACATCAGATCCATTGATTCGATGTTTTCGAGAAGTGCGACGAGTTCCATGTTGTATAAATCACAGCTTGTATCCATGGTAAGGAATGTCTCAGTATATTTTAAGTTATTTCAACGCTTATATACTACCCAAAACAATGTAATTACATTCTAAGCTATCCACTTTTTTCCAAACAATTTATGAATGTTCCCAATAACTTTACAATCGTAAGCATGAGCATGAAAAAACACTAAAAAGACTTATAACTATTTACAATAATACTTAGCAATAACACAATTCACAAAGAGTTCTAGAATCAAAAACAAATTAATCTATTAAGTATGTAACTTAAAAGAGTACAAAGTTAAATACAATACAATGTAAGTTAAATTTAAACAGGTAGATTCTTAAGTACAGTTAATACAATAATAGTTTCTTATTTCAATAATAGTAGTACAAAGCATATGATTAAAGTTATGATATTAAAACATTGACACGCACTGGCACTTTTGTTCATTTGTCTGTGTCTATAAAATATTTCACACAATCGTCCTTACTAGCCAACTGTTTAGTTATATTGTATATAGTGTCCTTAACACTTTGCAAGTTCTTATCACTGTCGGTTTCCGCGTAATATTTGACTCGCACATCAGCGTGTTTCCAATGTTCCGTCGGTGCGATGTTTTTTATTTTATTCACTTCATACACCTCAATTTTTATGAGATGTGATGCAGAACTGTTGTCATCGCTGTTTGATCGGATGTATGAAACACCCCCGCTCGTCGATCGACCAACACTGGATGACTTTCTTGTTGTTGTCTTCTTCTTTTTTGGTTTTTCGAAGAACTCATCAATGCTGTTGCATTCGATCGGTCTTTTATTTGATATTATCGCTTTTTTGACTTTAAAGGCGAGTGTACCTTCTTCATCACTAGGTTCGTCGATTTCTTCAGCATAATAGTAGTTTTTGAAAGTATTTTCAGAAAACTGTAACAAAATGAAATGAAACTGTTTTAATTATCGGTTAAGTAAGTACTGTATGATAAATACTTATAGGTATGCGAAGTATACATGTACACATTAGTAACAATGATAAATTAATAAGACATCAAAGATAGCTAAAATGTATTAACCTGGTGGACAACACATGGCATAAACAATTAATGAAACATCTGATTACAACACTTTTAGATCAAAGTATATAAAGGTACTTACATTCATTTTTATAACACTTTCACTATTTAACTATTTCACAATTTTACTATCACTTCACTGTTACAAACAACTGGAGATCACACTTCGAGCAGAGCACAGAGTGGAATACGATACCATGTGATTTTGAGTCGGTCTTTTATATGGAGAGGGAGTATTGTTTCCTTGCAGACAAGATCCAACATGTTTCGACTTTCACCTTAAATGTTCCGTTGAATACGTAATATCAGGTAATGTGAATAATGGGAACCGTAATTATTATGACAATGAGAAGACCCAAAGGGTTTTACCTAGAATTTGAGAAAGGTATGGTGCATTGTAACGATTGCTTTATCTATAATAAACAATGCCCGTAATGCGTAAAGGGTGACTATTAAGTAATTTTAAACGGCTTTTAAGTAGAAACACGAGTTAATAGAAATACGAGACAAAGACCTTTGCATCCTTCAAATAAAAAAGGGTCGCCGATAGAAATTAGAAAGTCAAAAACACAACGAAACAGGGAAAATGTTGCTTTATCTATCATAGACAATGCTCGTAATGCGTAAAGGGCAACTATTAAGTAATTTTAAACGGCTTTTGCGTAGAAACACGAGTTAATAGAAATACGCGACAAAGACCTTTGCATCCTTCAAATAAAAAAAAGGATCGCCGATAGAAAGTAGAAAGTTAAAAGCACAACGAACAGGGAAAAGGTACAAGCTTAAGGGAACCGTAGACCATGAACAAATTCGTGGTTCATACCTACCTCGCGGGTGATATGAAATGGATTCCGCGGACGATATAAATTTTATTCGCGGATGTTATCAAAATAATCCGCGGTAGGTATCAAGTTAATCCGCGGTAGGTATCAAATTAATCCGCGGTAGGTATCAAGTTAATCCGCGGTAGGTATCAAATTAATTCGCGGTAGGTATTAAAGTAATCCGCGGATTAATTCGCGGGTCCCGCGGGCCGAATCTGGAGCAATCGAAAACGTCGGCCATCAGCCGCCGGAGCACCGCGGACCGGCCGTCGAACCTGCTCCAGTATCGGTGAATCCCTTACTACTTATAACACCAAAGATATATGATGTTAAGCATAATACAATGTAGAAAAATATTAGAAACGTTTTTCATCTATTTGAAAGATATAATAAGTCATAATGGCAAAAAATTGTCAACAAAGAAGAATGAATGATACCTGACGATAAACACTATAAAAAAATTAACGGATAGTAATAACGTGATGTATGAATGCGTAGACTTGTTCGTTAGCTCCAGTAGAAAACAACTGAACAACTTAACTAAGGGCTTAGATTGGAATTTGAGGTTGTACTAAAATGTGTGTTTTCTAATATCATTGTCCTAAATGAGATTTCCACAAGGGATTAGGGTAAAAGGGCGGTCGTTAAACGTGATTCCAGCATTTCAATATGAGGAAAAACCGTCGCAACAACGTAGGCTATAATAAGATTTAGGCACAAAGATACAGAGCGATGATGTGAAGGGTTTTTTATGCTTTTGTTATTTTTAGCAGTTTATTACCAACTATCACAGCGTTTCCACATTATCCGATCCGCTATTCGTATCAGAAGCCGATACCGATATCGAGACAAGTTAAATGTAATAAATATGTACCTGCCTTTCACATTATCTGGTCAGATATCGGAGATCGGCTATCGCCGTCCGATACCGATATCGCATCGGATAATGTGGAAACGCTGTCAGTATTGCATTGACTTTTGGCACAAAATAAACATTAACACATTCGGCCCAGCGCGGCGCCTCCCTAGTCATATAATCTTTATCACTCATAATGTGACACATCATTTCTCTATACATAGCCGTGACGCAGTAAACATGATAAGACACACACACACACTCACTACGCTCTTTTTACCTGAAGGGGTAGGCAGAGGCGCAACTAGTGCACCCACTTTTCGCCGTGCGTATTCCGTCCCATGATGTGATAGGGGGCGAGCCTATCGCCATATCGGGCACAAATTCTAGACTTCGGGCTGATACTGAATAGAAAAACCCAATATCACTTTGCCCGACCCGGGGATCGAACCCGATACCTCAGCATTGCAGTCGTACCGTAATACAACTACGCCACCGAAGCCGTCTAACATTGTTGGGCCAACCTTGTTAATTAGAATTTAATTAATCATGTTTTATTGGCTTATAAATGTTCCATTGCTTCAATTTCCTTGTATTACTTCATGAAATGCTGCACAATCCACAACACTCACAGAGTGATGGTTAAAGTTCATCATATCAGAAACTATTACCGAAGAACAAGCTCCGTCTGAGAATAGAGACGAGTCAATAGATACTAACAACTCTTTGCAACTTACATCGTTAAAATCAAAACTTAGTCTCACACGCCGACTATTTTTAATGATGTGAATAAATATACATTTTAGTAATCAAACTCCTCCTTGGCCGATCGGCAGCGTGTAATATGAATAGTCCATTAGAAGGCTTTGAATATCAGGAAGGGCAACGTGTTATGTAGGTTTTGTGTCTAGATTTGGCCGAAACTAGATCCTATTGGATTGGGATAAGGACAAGGAATGTTAAGAAGAACCAGTGTTTGAATGAAGAAGTTGGGTCAAATATGAGTTATATTATAATATAATATCAGCCCTATATTAATAATATAATATATACTGCTCATTGCTGAGTACGGGCCTCCTCTAATAAAAGTGTTTAGGCTTTAGCCTACCAACCTGGCCTAATGCGGATTGGTAGACTTCACATACCCTCAAAATTCTTATGGAGAATTATCAGGTATGTAGGTTTAAATAGGAATGTAGGTGACAAAATAATTATTAAGTAAAAAAAAGCCGTCGACAATAAATATATTCATAAAGTGTCACAATGGCCAGAGCGCATACATTTTATAATACGAGCAGAACCACTTTGTATAATGGATGTGCATTACTCGCGTCTGTTCGGATGCGATTGTTTGTGGTGTCCTATATCTGTGCCGTTCGCGACACACGAGACAATACTGGAAGAGATATTTTTATATACGGTTTAGTGGCTGCGTGCTTGGGATACGTAAAATTTTGTCTTAAATTCCTTTTTCGGAACACTAGGTGTTTCCATCTATAGTACACTTTTCTACATAGATTCTACATAGCACCACGCATTTCGGCGTTTACTTCCAATCACCTCCTCTAAGGTTCGCATTTATAATAGCTATTACAATATAAGTAAGATTGAAATTGCAATTTTTATCTGTGCCTACAATGGCTACCTGAGTCTGTAGGCGTCTATCAATGATAATCGTAATGGCCATTATAATTCATGTATCTTCTCGAGGATTCAGGCGTGAGCTTTTTTGTTATAAGTATCTATGTTATAGATACTTATGTTAAACACATTTACATATTATTATTATATGTATAGTATACAATAATACATTTTTACTACCGTTATGCTGATAAACTGACTGCCTCGGTGGCGTAGTGCTGAGGTCTCGGGTTCGATCCCCGGGTCGGGCAAAGTAATATTGCATTTTTCTATTCAGTATCAGCCCGGAGTCTGCAATTTGTGCCCGATATGGCGATAGGCTCGACCCCTATCACATCATGAGACGGAATACGCACGGCGAAAAGTGGGTGAACTAGTTGCACCTCTGCCAACCCTTCGGGGATAAAAAAGGGCGTGAGTATGCGTATGCTGATAAACCAAACGCACGTATGAAATACGTAAAAACTCTGCCCATCCGCAAAACCTCGCGTTATTTTATACAAACATATTTTACGAGGTTGAACGTAACATATACGTTATGTACTGAGTTTTATGTTTTTGGCCGACTCTGAAATACGTTCTTGATCATTTGTTTCCATAAAAAACGTCGTATACTCAGTTTTATATCACAAAATACGAACATGTTTTATTAGATAAAAATATTGTTTCGAATCTTTTGGAATATTAACAAACTGTTCGGTATTTTTATTTCGTTGGAGTTATTTGTAGAATAGGCTATATGAAAAAACTATTAGGTAATTAATTTCACTTTATTCCCTTTTAATAATTCTAAGTTGAATATTTTATAATTTAAATTTTATTTATTTAGAATATTGAAAAAACATTAACCATCCAGTCTACTATATTTTTAAAATCAATTCAGGGCGTCTACATTCATTTGCTCTTACCTATTTCTATGTGGTGTGACGCAACACGATTTATTACCATTTTGCACAAAATACTATGTAACTTAATTTTGATGGCCAACCGCCTACCTACTTCATACTACTACCAGCCCTGTAGGCTGTATTATATACCGCCCACTGCTGAGCACGGGCCTCCTCTACTAATGAGAGGGTTGAGGATTTAGTCCACCACGCTGTCCTAGTGCGGGTTGGTAGACTTCACATACCTTCGAAATTCTTATAGAGAATTTCGAAGGTATGCAGGAATTTTTTACGATGTTTTCCTTCACCGTCAGGCCAGTCGCCTGCCTAATATTAAATCTGAAACTCAGTCAAGAATCCAGACAAATTGTTTTCTGACCAGGGACCCAAATCCAAGATCTATCGATTATATTAAATGTTTTTTATGTTACAATGTACCTACGTAAATTCTTTCTAAATAATTTGATTTTTAAAGACAAGAAATGTGGAAATTTGGAGCAAAATACTGCTATTATTGGGAGAAAAAACTGCCGCAAAATATGATACTTTGATGTCACCGCCCTCGGGGGAGTGCGTAAACAGAATCTTGGTGAAACATTTTTCCTGTTACAACAAAGGCTTCGGCGACCTTTGAATGCAAAATTAGGGTTCCGTACATAGTTTGATTTGAATTAATTTGAAATTCACTGTTGTATCTTTGAAATGGTAGGCGAAAGCTCAGCTGAAGTGTTACAGCATTGACAGGGAAAGAACTTATATACAAATTGCAATGTGCATTAACAGATAGCCACTATTATGAAAATAGTGAAGTATCATAGTGGCACGATTGATTTGGTCAAGTACGGCATAGGGTCAGCTCGTGTAAAACATGACGTTAATCTATACTAATACTATAAAGAGGAAAGATTTGACTGCTTGTTCATTTGTTTGTTTGTAATGGATAAACTCAAAAACTTCTGGACCAATTTTGAAATTTCTTTCACTAATAAGAAGCTACATTACACCTGAGTGCTATATGCTACTTTTTATCCCGGAAAAACTTTTTCACGCGGGCGGAGCCGCGAGCAGAAGTCTTTCTGTGTAATTCCGGCAACGATCGGGGAACACTCATCCTAATATTCGACTATAAGTATATAATTTAGCATATTTTTGAAGTTATATTTCTTTTGGCGCGTTACTTAAAAAGATTTTTATCTTGTTACGCCAAAGAAGTACAACTTCTAAAGCGTGTTTGTACACGCGTTAGAAGTTGTACTTAAAAAAAGTGTGTGTCTACTTGTGTACACACACACTTTTTATGATTGGCTCGGTGGCGTAGTTGTATTACGGTACGACTACAATGCTGAGGTCTCGGGTTTGATCCCCGGGTCGGGCAAAGTGATATTGGGTTTCTCTATTCAGTATCAGCCCGGAGTGTGGAATTTGTTCCCATGGCGATAGGGTCGCCCCCTATCACATCATGGGACGGAATACGCACGGCGAAAAGTGGGTGCACTGGTTGCGCCTCTGCCTACCTCTTCGGGGATAATAGGCGTGAGAGTGTGTGTATTTTTTATAATGGATTCCATTCGCATTTGACGTGTATAAAAGAAGACTTGATTTTACAAAATACATAAGTAAGCTTTTTATCATCATAATTTTAGTATGGTCAATTTTCTAAATTAGTTTCCCTAACACGAGTACAATATATGTAATAACATATTCCGGAAATATAATTTAGACCTGTCTTACTAAAGCATGCATTTCAAACACTTTTTGCCTTCTCAAGGATCTCTGGAAAAGCAAAACAAAACCGCTATACATCAAGTGAGTCGATACATCTTCCTAAAGCTAATGAACCGTACACCGCACCGCAAATTTCGCGGCATCCACATTATTAATGTATGCTACCCACTCGTAGAAAGCTGCGTGGATCGGCTACGGCTAAACCATAACGTATGATTGCAAATGTCTCATATCTAATGTGGTTTTTGTGGGATGAGAATTTAATGCTCTAGGCTTTCTGTTCTGTTCTGTTGAGATGCTCCTTTTTCCACACCTAACCCGTTGAAGAATGTCGGGCTTTAAGGAAAGTGGGATGCAGAGGGGCGTTTTAGGTACTTATTAAATGCGCTCATGGTGTTATTGGGCTAAGCTACTTTGAAAAATGTAAATAATCCGTATTAGTACTTTTCAAACTACGCTTGGACCGCTTAAGTTCGCGGTTTCAATCTCTTTTTCACAATTTGTCAAGTAAAGCTGACTGATCTGGTATTAGCTTCAGGTTCCGTAATAAGTTTTTGGGCATTCGAAAAAAATAATCTGACTAACCACTTGTATTATCTCAAATCATTTACGGAATTTTAAATTGACTTTAACCAAGAAAAATTAAAAATGCTGCCTCTAAGTTGTTAATATCATTTCACCGTATTTTCCTTTCAGTAAACTCCACCTGTAATTATGGTTCCCAGAACTAACTTCAGCTAAAAAGGTCTCTTTAAGATCTCTACATTTTGCGAACTTTCTAGACTTGACATCTGCACTTAGTTTGGGTTGGGGCGAAATTTGTCCGACGCGACGTCGAGATTCAGCCAACAAATTGTTTCATTAAATATGTATGTAAGATATTAACCTTGGTAACATTGTTTATTACTGAATGAATGAAAATAGCTGATATCTGGTATGCGATAGTGTGGGTGCCGACCCCAATGTCTAGTTCTGCCGCTACGCAATCATGTGCAAGGACTGTTTTGTTTTGGCATGTAAAACGTGCTTGAAAAGGCATGTATTGTCGACCTCACATTAGAATGGGATGAATGCAGGTACAAAAGCCTGGTAAATTTCATAATAAATTACTCCATTAGGGTGGATGGTAAGAGAGCATCTCTCAAAAATGATTAAAAGACAACAAACGAGGTTAGCACCTCCGCAAATAGGTAGCAAATGGCATTTTTGGGGCTATATCAGCATGTATATTATTTAATAGAGTTCAATGCTTGAACTCTTCTCGCTATTTCTTAAAAACGCTTCGTTTTTTTCTAGCCCGGGAAATAGAAATCTTTTAAACACTTACTCGCAGTGTTTACACTGTTTCTTTATGACAGAGAGAGGAATAACAAAGATATCGCTTGATAGTAAATTGTTACCCCCATCAACTACAATTCTAGGACAATTGTTGCTGGAGCATTGTCTATCTATAACAACAAGAATGGGACCTTCGATATTCAAGCTAATTATGGGAAATGCGACAGCAAGGTCGTACGATTATTACAAACAATAATTGATCCGTGTAAATGAGACTTAAAGGTTGCCACTATTTTTAACGTGCCGTCTTTCTAAAATATCTGAAAATATAAAAACTTTTTTTCCATCTTTTTTTTATAATTATATTATGATTATTATATATGATTTTAGTATAAAAAATCATAAATAAACCCATATAGCCTTCATACAAAAAATAGTTCTCACTATACTAAGTAGAGACATACTCAAACTTGCCGCATATCACAAAGGGGATCAAGCTAACACTGGATTACCCACGCGGGTCCGAGGTACCCGAATGAATTTAATCAAAACTAATTTAGTGTATGTAAGAAAGTTTCTTACTTTGCGCTGAATGGGGTCGTTCAGGTACGGCTCGTAACTTTACGGACGCGGGCGGTAGGGTTAGGTGGGAATTTAACAAATCACCCCGTTGGTGTGCTGGCTTTGATAAAGGTGAGGGAAACGTATGAAAACTTTTTTGACTTTACCTATCTGAATTTGTGATTTACATTAACATGAGTTCATTTCATTCTTTCATCTCTACAGTACTACTGCGAGAATAGAGACATAAAATTTTAAATGTCATGACATGCGTGTTACTCCAACTTCTCGGATATAAGAAGACAAAAATGCAGAATTCACAGTTGACTGTATTTTAAATAGTGTTATATCAGTATCTTTTCTTAAGTGTAATAATAGATGGATGATATTAACTTAAACAATATGAAACAGATCTATAGGTTCATAATGCCTTGTAGCATTGACTTCAGTGTCAAAATCGAAAAACATAAGAGCTTTCCTCTAGTATTGTAGATGTTTATAGGCAGTGGAGATCATTAACTACCAGTCGACTAGCTCGTTTACCCTTCTACCATAAAAAATAACATTGAGCGTTTATTAAATTTCAATTCTAAATCAACTAAGCTAAAATGTTCACAGAACACAATTTCAGATCGATTAATATAAAAGCATTAGAGACTTACACTTTAATATGATCTCATAAATGTGTCTCCGTTGCAGCGCGCAGGAATATCCTTCCTTCCATAAATGCGGTTTAAGAGAACAGTTTCCTCGTTCGAAAACTCGATTATCCGATTAGTCCTTACGGTGTCGGAAACGATATTAATCGACATATCCATTTTATCATCGACTTCGGTTTCTTGCAATGCACTTTCATTAGTACGAGATTAGCAGAGTAATCTCGTAGAAAATACAACGTATACGGACCCACATAATCAGGATGGTGTCTGGGTCTCTCAGGAAACCGGGGTCAGAAGCTTTGTACAGATATTAATATTGCTTATAATTACAGCACTGTATACTAATATTACTTACATACCAATTTTAAATTGGGATTCTTACTTCTTAAAACCGCTATCAATAAAGTTCTCTGATTAAATTTACAAATAACAACATAATTCGAATTGAAATTCTTCGAACGTTCTGAATGTAATAAAAAGTTATGGATGGTGCTCGAAATTTCTCAAATGTTCAACACAGTTCGCTCGACCATACGACCTGTAGACACAACCTGGCGATTGGCACGTGGATCAATCTTTGTTCGGACGCGACAACGAACAGAACTTGAAGCGATGAAATGAATCAACTGTGAACCTGCTAAGTCGAACGTGTTGAGTTTATTGTGATTCTTGTATTTTAGAAATGGTGTCGATGATATGTGGATATTTGTTTAAGTTTTACTTAATCCAACTTTCCAATTATTTAGACCCATATTGATTTATGAATAGGAATCACCTAGGAGAGATATTATTGTGTACGGGCTACTTCTTACATTGCTTCAATTTTAACTTTTATCCCTTGCTTATTTTACTCCAGCTTTCTCTATCACTTAGAATTATCTCTCCATCCCCTTATTTCTGAAACGACTTTTGTTTCTACGAACTTTTCAGGTACTTCAATGATACATTTACTGGTGGTAGGGCTCTCATTATGTAAGAGGCCGTCTGGGTGGGTACCACCGCAATGTCTATTTCTACCGCCAAGCAACGGTGCATGCACTGTTGTGTTTCGGTTTGAAGGACATTGTAGCCAGTATAACTACTGGATATAATGAGACTTAACATTTTATGTCTCAGGATGACGAGCGCAGTGGAATGCCATACAGTACTTTGTAAGTCACGGTGCTGGATGGTGTTGCTACTGTTTATGGGTGGTCGTATCGCTTACCATCAGGCGAACGGCATGCTCGTCTCGTCATTTAATGCAATAAAAAAAAAAACATCAACTTGCAATATACCATGCAACATAAAAATCAATATAATATTACTCTAGGAAAACGCAATTTCTACATGAACGTCGGTTTACATAGAGCGGGCTTTGTCATTGCGAAAATGAACGCAGTTCAGTTTGTTGATATATGATAGATTTGACAGTTTTCATATTATGAGACTTTCAGCATACAAGCGAAAATATTCTATTATAATTTTTAGGCACCTTCGAGATTTTTTTTAATTAGATGAACAAGTAGCACGCACAATGGGTTTCACATCTGCGTATAAACAGTAGTAACAATGCACGCTACAATCGGTAGTAATCAGGCTGATTTCAGAGGCCATTTAAAACTATAATATCAATATTTATTTTCTGTTTTGAGAGTGAAATTAATGAACAGATACACCCCCGCATACGAGGGACCAGCGAGGGTCTTACCACAAACTTTAAAAAACACTCAACCGTCAATTCATCTTACATAATACCTAACCTTTAAAAAAATCGTAAAGTCATCGCCAGTGCTTTTCTATTATCTGCAATATTAAAATACCTTTCGTTACAATATTGAAGCTATTAAATTTTATTCCTTTCTACGTCGTAGTGCGCTATCCTATTTCTCCATTACGAGATAAAGAATGCATTTAACAGGATTTGCTACCGGCTTTAAAGGTTCTTACTTAAAAGTCTTCTTGGAAATAAAAGACAAATGATTTTATGAAATGTAATATTTAGGAAGTTAATTGAGGAATATTAAAAAGATAGCTATTTTCTCCAAAAATTAAACAAGCGATTAGCGTCTACGGATACAGAGAAGTGCTTTTTTGAGGGCTGACAAACGAACTACTGGATCATATAATCGTAGTTGATCAAAACTTTTACTTAACACTCAGAATTATACAAGTAAGTATAGCAGGAACTGCGTTTTCAAACTCAAAGAAAATAGAGCACAGAACTGCAAACTGAAGAATTGACTACATGAAACGCTAAAACAAAGCTGAAATTAAACGTCTCTTACTACAAAACGGATTACCACTTTTTTGTAGACAGTGCGGGTAACATTGGTATGTACCTAAAAGAAAATTCTTTATTCCAGATTTGCCGAGGTTCGTTGGTCCAGGGTCGAACGTGACGGTGGCAGTGGGCAGAGACGCCGCGCTTACTTGCAGGGTTGATAACTTACAAACTTACAAGGTAAGTCTGACAGTTGGAAATTAGTTGAGCGATTCGTATTACTGTCAGTGCTTTATTGGTATATTGACAGCGTGCTTGATTTCGACAAGAACTTGAAATCGATTCCCAGATAGAGTGCAGTCAATATTTTCCGAATTACTGGAAGAAAAATCCTATGAATTTGACCGGATTAATCGTGCGGGGCAATAGGCTAACGGGGTAACAACTCATACGATGAACAGCGGCGAACTGATTGCATATAATCAATTAGCACCACAAGTTAATTCCGTCGTATATTGATATACAAGCTCTATGAAGTTATTAACTCTGTTAACCGCTAACAATATTAATAGTTTACTTAGTAACATGCATTGTTATACTGACTAGATAACGTATAATTATGGATTGAGTTAGCATTAGTATATTATAATAACTGATTATCAAGTTCCGCCTCTACTACATCTTGAGGCAATAATAAGCGGCGAAATGTGTGCAACAGCAGTGCTTCCAATTTACTATATTTCCATTGTTACTCTTTTACGACAAACACCCTGAACTTTACCCCAATGGTTACAGTTGGATGACTGATGTTAGGATGACAATGCATCCTTTTACTCCAACTCGACCCAGATGTCCAGTTACCCGAACATCTCTCCAACTGTTACACATCACTCGCATCCTAATATGAAGTATATCTCCAGTAAGAATAAATCCGCGCGTCGAACGCGGGTCGGTCAGCAATTTTTCGGCCCACCGCGCGCCCGTTATCTTAATTGGTACACAGCTTGTCTTCCATCAGTTCTGTTTTATTATTGCCGGTGTGTGGTATGTTTCAAATTAATCCAAGACGTTTTAGCATTTGGTTTGGCATTTGTAATGGAAAGATTTGAGATAGTGGTTTTATACGTCTCAGAGGGTATTGATGTTTAGATAAACAGTCGTAAAATCTAAGTGAAATGGTTCTTGAGCTCGTATAGTAAAAAAGTATGTTACTCCGACCTCACATTAGAGTGGGATATAAGAGGGATTACAGCAATAATAAAATAAATTCATTAAATTAACAAATTAGGAAAGAATAAAAAAAACTTTAAACACACATCGCGCCTTTATTTACATTTCGCCGTAATGTTTGTTTCGTGATCCGTTCCATGATGTGAAAGTGGGACGAGCCTATCGCCATGTCGAGGACAATGTCGGTGATGATTGATACTGAGCAGAGAAACATAATATTAATTTGCCGGACTCGGGATTGGAACCCGTAACCTCAAAACGGTATTATACCACGCACCTAATACAACTACGCCACCGAGGCAGTAAATAATCGATTAGACTATATCTAAACGAATAACTGTCAAAATTAAATTTAGACGGGTTTTTTAATTCATCAATTACTAAGACGTAATACTACTAAAGAAAATTGACAACAGTATCAATGAACATGAATATAGTAATAGCAAGTAATGAAACACAGAACCCGAGAGAATCGTATACAATTTCGGCAACATTGACGCATGCATCGTTAACGACACCCAGTGACGCGTCGCGCGAATAACCGGTTTGCACGATTGATGTACTAAACACGAAACCGAAGGATTTCGCCGAATAAATGGGATCCGATGGTAAGCCTAGATATTCACAACTAAGATAAATGCGAACGCCGCCCGAGCAGTATCGGCTCAGCGGATTGATGCAGTTCCCTTCTTAATTGTGATCGCGACGTGGAAATATTGTGCCTGCTTGAGAAACGAGTGCTGAGGATACTAATGACTTGGTAATGCCTTGATTAATGTGTGTAGATTTTTGTCTTTGTTTTCTTTTCTTTTGTTGAAAGGAACATGCATAAGCTGGATTAAACTAGAATAAAGGAAACTATTTCTATTTAGGGTATGATACAACTAATAAAAAAAAACTTGGATTAGTTTTCTACTTACGGCCAACGTCTGAAAATACGCTCTCTACACAGGCATAAGGTTCTTAATTCGTTTGCATTTTCCTATGAATAATTATTATCTTAAAATCTTTACGTGGATAAGATAGTAATTAATGTTTCCTTGAAATCCCTGAAACTGTCGCATAGATTTGAGCAACTTAATTAGGAGTAATAAGATACCAATGATAACGATCACACTCGCGATTTACTGCTTTGTTTGGTTCACTAAGAAAATTATACTAACCTGAATCTAAGTCATAAACTCTTACGTTTATCTATGGTTTATAGGTAAATATATTATATTAAAGGTATAGAAAACAAACAAATAATAAAATAAACTATTTTAATGTTGCTTCGCTAACTAAACAAGTTTCCAACTAAAGAAAAACTATTTTCCATTGGCGAGGTAGAATGACATTGTCTTTTTAAAGACAACAGAAACTATTGTATTGAAAGTACTGATTGAAAGTAATTTTATCTCCGTGAGTTATTTAACCATGCGCCAAATACTATATATTCAACTTGAAAAATAATACAGATCAAAAAATGTAAGAATCAAAGAAAAAAACTTCCTAGAAAAATAAAATTTCTTTATAAATGACAAAGTTTATAAAAACTAGAAGACAACTTTCCACTGGTCGATCCACTTATTTATCAAAAACAAGCATTGAACAAATTGAACTATTTCAGAAGATCGATATTCAAAGACATCGGATGTAGAAAAAAGAATCTATACTAATATTATAAAGCTGAAGAGTTTGTTTGTTTGGTTGAACGCCCTTACCTCAAAAACTACTGAACCGATTTTGAAAATTCTGTCACTAATAGGAAGATACATTACTCCTGAGTGTTATAGGCTACTTTTTATCCCGGGAAAATATTTTAATCCCGAAAAAACTTTTTCACGCGGGCGGAGCCGCGAGCATCACCTAGTTATACATAAAGTAACCAAAACCAATCTTAGCTCAGCTAAAGCCACGAGCCAAATAACTAAAGAATTAATTGCATTTATTCAAATTGAGAAAACTTAAGACAGCAATAAATCTGAATCTAATTCACGACGGACACGGAGAGCTGAATCGGCAAATTACAGTTGTATAGCGCCGAAATTCGCAGCAGTTTTGCACAAATCTACTTATTTTGCCATTTAATTACGCGCGGTCCAATCACAACGAGTTTTGAGGGCTGTGTTCTCGCGATGCCCGATTTGGATTCAATTTTGCACCCGCTGCGTACTGAATGAGTTTGTTCCCACCACTTTGCCGGGTAAATAGTAAAAATCGGCTCACAAATCAAATACTTCACGGAGGTGTTGATTGGATTGGGTCTTGAAAAGTTTGGGAAATATTGCCACAAGTTTGTTTCATTACAGATTTTTTATTGTAGCTGACGAACGTGCGAACTTATTTTGGAATAAGTTGGAAATGTTTTCAGAAGTGTTGATTATAACGGGGTGAAGCAATAAGAAACTTTTTACTTATAACAGTTTAATATCTTACTCAGCAGAGCAGAGGCCTGTCCTTCATTTAGCCATTTTTTATTTTTCATGGGTAGTAGAGTTTCAATATGAAATGTAGGTCCGCGATCGACAGAATCCTACGTTATTGTAAACGGCGCATCACTTGCGGCTGAGACCAACTTGGATTCTGAAGAGATTAATATTAATTATATAATAAAAATCATATTCATTACAAAACGTATTTAAATTAAATAATATAATCTAACATTAAATATATGTCTTACTATCATATAAATGTGCTCTGGACGTCAAAGAGGAACAGCATTAAAATGCATCAAACAAAAGTTAGAAACTACGAGGTCATTATTCAATCATGTTCAAACAGTTTTGTATGAAACTAGTTATGTAAATCATAATCATGGCACGTCCTTTTCTGTATTATAATAAAATGTGACCTGGCCAAATGAAAGAATTTACATATTATAAGTTAACGCGTTTGTCCATGACGGGATAGGCAGTTTTTTTTCTTTGGCGTATACGGGACGGTCCCGGGTTATCTTGTTGCACGAAAATAGCTGCACGGAACCGCCCCAGCGCGATGCCGCATTGCGGCCCCTCTCTAAATAAGGGGGCTGAGAAGCCCCCGAACTCTAAAACACGCCTTTGGTGTTTACGACTACAATAGACCGACCACCCGCAATGTCGTCCACCTCGGAGTCGCTTAAATTAGGGTAGTCAAACGACGAGCCGTCGTTCGACCCGCGGCTCTCTCGGACCCATTTAGTCGCCTCTTACGACAGGCAGGGGATGTCGTGGCGGAATTCTCTACATGATTCCGGACCACAAGGCATAGGATAGGCAGATGCGTTACTAATATATCCATTTGCCGCACTTACAATCATAAAATATGGGGATACTATAATTGCTATAATATCGATTACAACCCCATAAGACTTTGTCGTTGATGTATGCTGCCGACAGACTTCTTGAGGTGACCTGATACATTCACTTTAAAATCCCTTTGTATACGTGAAATAATGAACTTTCATAGTTATGACCATGAGTTTATAATCACTATACGGCTTAGTCTCCTATCTAATACATAAAATATTTTATTTCTTGACCAGGTTGCGTGGCTTCGTGTCGACACGCAGACGATCCTTACAATCGCAGGCCATGTGATCACCAAGAACCACCGCATCAGCGTGAGTCATGGAGACGGTGCCTGGACCCTGGGGCTGAAGGAGATCGGCCCCGCGGACGGTGGCCGGTACATGTGCCAGGTCAACACGGAACCTATGATGAGCCAGACACATCTGCTGCAAGTTGTAGGTTGGTATGCAACTTATCCGTACTTTCCATACTTATATTATACATGCGAAGTAACTCTGTCTGAGTGTCTGTTATACTTTCACGGCTTTACGACTGAACACGTTCGATTAAATTTTGTATGCGGTCCCTGGAAATGACATAGCGTGACGTTAATTCTGGCAAAACGTTTTCACGCGGGCAGAGCCGCAAGTAAAAGCTAGTTAAATATAAAATTGAAGATTTTGAAGATAGACGCCTTGGAGTTACTTTGGCTTTACGGTATCTTTGTTTAAAACTAGAGAACGTTTTAACTTATCGTAAGTAAATATGAAAATAACAAGTAGTTCAAGTTATGCGAAGTCTGCCAACCTGCACTAGGCCAGCGTGGTGGGCTAAGGCCTTAACCCTCTCAGTTGTAGAGGAGGCCCGTGCTCCGCAGTGGTCAGTATATAATACAGGGCTGGTATAGTATGGTATGGTATGTTGAAGTTAAATTATTTGGTTAGTGGAATTAATAGAATTAGTAACAGGTTAAAACAAAGTCGATGATAAAGACCTGAGGAACCTACTAATTACAATAGAATTAAAACGTAACATTTTGATTATTTTAATTATAATTTAAAGTATACGATTCCAACGCCATTGCCTTGATATATTTATTTATCTTTCTCCGCGGTAATATTATACAGTTCTGAGTAATATTATAAAGTTAAATTACGATTTACTCGTTTCAATTTGTGTTTCATCGTCAAAGTTGTTAGTCTTCCGTTCCTATCTATCACTGTCATCTCAATGTTCACTTGAACGCCTTTAGGCTAGAGACGTGGCTTATCTAACGCATTCTATGTTTACCTTTCCTTCTCTGCTATTGTGGACATAAAGTTTAACAGGCTTGATATATCAGCGTATCGTATATTATCGACTCACTAATCAAATATGTATCTTTTACTAATTTCCTAACTTGTATATCTCAATGGAAGCTATTTATAGAAGACCATGTATACGGTTGTCTTAGTCAGAAAGGAAATTAAAATATCAATCCTGTGTGTGGTGATGTGCTTGTTTTGTGATAGATTGCACACCAGACTGATATGATACGGGGAGCGATTTAATAGATGATAAAAACAACCGTTCCGATGAGTAGTTTTATCGCAACTGAACTTAGGATTAATTGATACATTAACTAAAACAAAAAAATTAAACAGTATAGTTATAGACTGGACATCAGGCCCAAATTTTTCGTCCAAAATTTGTTGCTCGTGGATAATAAGTCGCTGTCTTATCTGACACACCCATGTGACAAGACGTCTCGGTATGTGCAAATTTTGTACAGAAAACAATATTTTGGAAGGAAATATGCCAATTTGCGCCTTACGAACAGACTCAAAATTGTTGTATGAAAATTTTCCCAATATCCGCTCTATATAATCTTAGAACTCTTTGAACGAAAATTATATTTGCTTACGATGTAAAAATATGTTTATGCTAATGTGCGGTATCCCGTACAAATCCAAAAATGAATTATAAATTGAAAAGAAGCTTAAACTTTATGTAGCCGATCTTAGAATACGCTAGAAATGAGACACTATTTTTACCATGTATTAGGTACTTGCATCAGCAATTTCGTACATGTAATTTAAGAGTGTTACACTTGATGTAGAAAAAAGTATTTAAACGGTAAATAAAATGACACTGAGAATAAATCATTCCCGATATAGTAGGTAGTTACAAAAACAATAAATGTCCTAACCGCTGTTATTGTAGAACTGTGCCTGTACTGATCATCCCGCGCTGTTAGTTTCAGACGTGATAAATTATAACTTACGGCTGAATGTAAAATACAAAATTATGTGTGTATTCTTTGTGAATTATCGCTCACTTTAACGGCGAAGGAAAACATCTTGAGAAAACCTGCATACCTGAGAAGTTCTCTGAATTTCGAGGGTATGTGAAGTCTGCCAACCCGCACTAGGCCAGCGTGGTGGGCTAAGGCCTTAAACCCTCTCAGTTGTAGAGGAGGCCCATGCTCAGCAGTGGGCAGTATATAATACAGGGCGGGTATGGTTGGAATGTGATTAATATACTCAAATATTAGATTTTTCGCTCGGTAAGTTTATTGGAATCTAGGCAGTATAATAAAACGTCTGAGGTTAATTTTAAGTCAGAAAATGAAAATTTGTAATAAACTGGTTTTCAATTCATAAATCACACGAGTTGTTTGGGTTTGGAATTTAAGCCCGCCTGTGGACTCATGTCATAGGTATCACTCTTTCGAGGATACAGGCGTGAGTATACATGTACGTCTTACCAATATTATAAAGGCTAAAGTATGTGGAAGATATTAGATGTTTCTTAGAACTTAAAAGTAGTCTCAGTAACTGCTGATTAGTTTTGAATGAAATTTGGAAAAGAGAGAGGAAATATCTAGAATTAAAATATTAAAAGAGATTGTTTATACCTGAAAATTTACACTTATACTAGAAAAAAGACGCTGGCAGCCACGACCAGAGCTTAGTTAAAAATATTTTAAATTAATTGCTAATACTTCAACAGTTAAATTTCCCAATTGAATATCTTATACCTTAATCGTTAAACCAACTTAAGTTTTATAGGTAAATCTACTTTCCCGCAAACTTAGTTTTGGCACTTACAGCAGTTTGCACAAGATACCATAATATCTGCCAATTACGAGATTTGTAATAGATACCTAACTACTTTAACTATGTCAGTGGCGTAGGTGTATTACGGTACGACTGCAATGCTGAGGTCTCGGGTTCGATCCCCGGGTCGGGCAAAGTGATATTGGGTTTTTCTACTTCAGTATCAGCCCGGAGTCTAGAATTTGTGCTTAAATATTGGGATAGGCTCGCCCCCCCCCCCCCCCCATCACATCATGGGACAGAATACGCACAGCGAAAAGTGGGCGCACTAGTTGCGCCTCTGTCTACCCCTTCGGGGATAAAGGGCGTTAGTGTGTGTAATATGTAGGTAACTACTTAAAATTTTACGAGTATTTTCGAATAATATTTTTAACTTCTTGACCATAATGATTTCTTATGTTTACGCGAATGTTAGACATTTAAATAAAACTACTTTTACGGATTTTATCGCGGTTTTTTAATTTATATTTTCTCCCGACGTTTCGAAGGCTGCAAAGCCTTTTTTTTTCTTGACCATCGTCGTCATCGTCAGGGATAAAAGGCGTGAGTGTGTGTATGTGTGGGTGTGTGTGTTGACCATTGTCTATTGAATATTTAATTGTATTAACATGATCGGATTTGGTGTTATATTTTGTTTCAATATTGCTATTGCGATGATAATAACAGCTTCAAATATTTCCAACAGTGCCACCAGACATCGACGACGAGGCAAGTAGTGGTGAAGTGTTGATTAAGGAAGGCGATGATGCAGCCCTTCGTTGCATAGCAACAGGCACCCCACCTCCCAATATAGCATGGAGGAGGGAGGACTCCAGGCACTTCAAAATCGACAACCAGACTTTAGGTAAGATAGAGATGTTTATATATATTTATGAATGACTATTAGCCTGCACATAAATCAAATGCAGCATCTGCTTCGTCGCATATTGATATTTTAAAGGAGAATGCCCAAAACCAGGCTATCTTTGCGTCAGTCATGCGTCTTAACCAATTATCGATAAAAAATCATTATTTCAATTATTATTTCCCTTGTATTTATTTCAGCCATAATCACAATGGGGTTTTAAAGATATGAAAAAAAAGTTGTTTTATTGTTGCAAATTAAGCAACACCGGCTCATTTACTGCCAATATGGCGAATTAATACCAACTTATAACAAATTCCCTTTTTAAATGGAATAAAAAAATAAATATGCACAATAAATGTGCTTGTACTTAAATCTATTATATATGGATTAAATATATTAATCATTAAACAAAAACATAGTTATAAAATAATATCTTTTATTCAATAATTATGACCGAACTCCTAGTAGCTGGAAAAAAATTGTAAATTATAAACGGTTCCAAAAAAAAAAAACGAATGGCGACTTGTACTTGCATTAACAGAAATAAAAGTCAGCAAAACCTGTCGACTTTATTTTTTATTAAAATAAAAAAATCATGTTTAATTGCTTGCAGACTAAAAATATTTTATGGTGAAGTAAGTCCTAATAGTCAATATGTTTAGAATTACTAGTTCGATTTTGAATAAACTTGTGCCAACTGCCTACTAAAACCATCGTTTACAGTTGATACAGATTACCTATTTAATGAGGAAAATATCATAAAATCAGAGGTTATCAAGAAATTCATCACATATCATTATGGATAAAACGCAGAAATTCCTTGTTTTCGAGTAAGTAAAAAATAAAACCGGCTTCAAAACCCTACAAACCAAAAGAATATTTAACTTTATATACGTATATTTGGAGTCGGTGCCTAATTTAAATTGAACATTGTTTTCGTATATTTATTCTTGTATTTGCTTAGCTGGCAACTATAATAATATACAGCGATATTATGAAAATGAGGGGAAATGATTAGCGCCGCCGTTTAGAATTACTTTCTTTATTGGTACGGTTTATTTTACAATATAATTAATAAATATATGGGTACAGATTTTTATTACACTGGCAACCGGAATTAATGACATTTTGACAGTTCACTTTCAGATTTGTTTGAATGTAAGTATTTTGTTATTTGCTCGATTTTTCAATTCCTACAAAGCAAGTTTGACTGGATGCTAAATCAACTTAAAAACCATTATTGCAGATAATTTATGTCTTGAATGTTACACAAAGATTCAAGCTCATGAAACTTCTGAGGTCATACCTGCACTGGAATTTAGACACAGACAAGTTTGCTTCGGTTTTGGGATTTGGGAAGTCTATATTAATATCACGATCTTACAGAGTGTCTGTAGAATGTCCAAAAAGGAATGTCAATCTTAGAACAACTCCAGCACATTAGGTAATATTCCAAAAATCATATTTTTATATTATTACACACCTGGTCAATCTAAACAGAGGTGAACTTACTGTAATAACCAGTTTGTAAGTTATGAACATTATTATTAACATACCCACAACGTGGGAAAAGTCTTACAAAAGCATTTTTTTTTAAAGAAAACAATTTAACGATATTAATAATCTGAACATGTTTACTCAACTTCTATATTATATTTTAGGTTTCAAGGCTGGAACGAGTTTGAGCTGCCTGTTCGTGATCAACTAATAGAAAGGTTCAGAGGCAACAAAAACATGACATGACCAGCGCTGCAAGAAGTCATTCAGTCTACAAGTGAAACTGGATTTGAAATCCCAGTGCCACCACCGTTGCCATCCCATCTGACTGCTCAATGCTTCAGTGCAGGTGCAGCAAAGATAACTTCAGCAGTATATAAGCATGCTTCAGATCAGATGTTGCTACATCAAGTTCTTGTTTGTTTTGGGATGCCAAGAACCAAAATGTTTATTGGTGCCTAAATCAATCCGAGAATTGATTCTAATACACCATAAGTTCTATGTGCCAACAAGTGCTAGAATATGTCTTTTTCATTTAGATAATGGATCTTGGAGTGATCTAACTTCAAATCTATGAGATTTTACTGGTGCACAATTTGATGCAATATTAGAAATCTTATGAAGAGCACACAGCTATTATTTTGAAAATGTAGCAAATATGTTACCCCATTTATGTCATTACTGGCTTGGCTTGAATGCAAAACAATTTGAAGAATTACTGGCATGACTACCAAGCTTATCACAAGAAGTAAAAAATGTGTGCATTTATATTGTTAAATTAAGAACTGAAGAGAGCAATGAGTCTTTCTTCTCTTTTTAAAATGCGTCAGAGTACTCTATAAAGAAAAATGAATATTGCACGAAAATGTTTAGATAACAGATTTTGTCTAGATATTTATGTTTTGGTCACTTAACTGTAGAGCAGGTAGCAATTAGGAATAAAACAGTACCAGAGAGATTGTTCGGTGACCCCATTTTACTAGATGATAATATTAAACCTGCAATTGTTATGTGTGATGCAACCTATAGGTATATTTGTACAAAATAGCAGTAACTACCTATTACAAAAAGATACCTATAGCTTGCAAAAGTTAGATAATCTTGTAAAACCTTTTATGAGTGTTTGTTGTGATGGGTATATAATAGATTGTTGTTTGTGTGTGTGTACTGTATTTGCAGTCTCAATATATCTAAAAATGTACATCTGATTTCGTAATTTTTGTTTTATTTTTCTTTCCCTATGATAATTAACTATTAGCCTAATCAGGTTGTGAACTGAGAGATCCTGGATTCGATTCCCAGGCCAGGCAACATTTTATCACAGTGTTTTTAACATGAGTTGCCTGAGATCGGAATCCTCCAAAGAGGGTTGGCGTCAGGCAAGCGGCCGGTCATAAAAACTTAGCTGAATCTATTCTGCAATATGTGTTGCGCCGACGCCATGTTGGAGTGAGATAAAGGTAGGTGGAAATAAAGATGAAGTATTCTCACTAAAGGTCAGGTAGCATACGCTCAGTGAAAAAACTGGTATTCCGACATACTATCTTATTAGAAGTTTTATTAGGGTTTCGTCTTATCAGCTATGTTGGTAGCTATCAATTTCTTAAAAGGGCGATTAAAGCTAGGTGAAAAGAATGATCAATATTTTTTATAGCAATAACAAGTAGATACTGCAATACTGAACTTAATTAGGCACGTAGGTACTTTCTACGGTACGTTATTGCAGTACCTACATACTTAACCTCAAAATAACCGAGCAATAAAAATTCAGATTACTCCGAACTCCCATTGTATATTCTATTGTTTTCAATTTGTATAAGATTTAGGATATATTTCCTATACTTTAGTGAAGATTTTGTAAAGACGCAACCGTAGCCCAACTTTCATACAAAAATGGGCATTCTCCTTTACCTTTAAGTGCGCACGCCTAGAGTTCAGTTGTAGAAGAAGCCTGTGCTCAGCAGTAGGTAGGTAGAATATAATACAGGGCTGGTTATACTGCATTGGTTGCGCATGCCTTTGCATTCAAAGAGATAGGTAAAGGCATAATCAGTGAACCTACAGTTCGTCAGGCATACTTTCATGTTAGTTGATGATGTTATTGCCATAAAAAGCATATATTAATATGCTCATTTCGACTAACTCACGCATGTGTTAATTTTAAATCTAAATACTAACTCGTATTACCTGTTCTGAGAACTTCGCAATTCGTAGCTAAGTAGGTACCCACATAGAGGTAACACATAATTGTGACATTCAATACTTGTTATTTGACCATCTTGAAATAACGAATGACCTAATTATCGCTACCAATTAAGAAGCCCCTTCCTAAAGATTAATAACAGCCTAATGATCGCACCCAATCAGCACCGGCAAAAATCTAATGATATCCGTTCCGTATAAGCCTCCTGAGGTTCATCAATGAGGTTTATGTTCTCAGTAACGAACGTCGACATAGCTAAGCCTTCACAATCCCATTGCAACGACCCCTTGATCTGTTAATGGGGGTAACAGTCCGTTTTATTCCAGAAAAGTAATTTTCTTGCTATCACGATTGGTTTCTCGATTTATACTTATTTATTTATATGCTATATCCTACTCAGAAAGAAAACAGTTCCAAATTGTTATTCGAACTCCATCAAATTTGGGTATTCCATAACAATAATTTACATTTCTGTTATTTGAATTGGATTAAAATGTGTTATTATCTCCAAACACCCAAAGGATTTGGGTCTTTGGAGACAATTGACTCTTCTACCAAAACTTCCAACGTAGCTATGAACACAAAAGATATTACAAACATCGCCAAAGTCTCAAAAACCACAGAGTTTAATAACGAATGTTCAAACCGAGTCAAGAACAGAAACAAAACAGATTTCCAATACGCAAAGGATACGATTCCTTGCATAAAAGTTGAGGACATAATGCAAACAAGAGCCAGTATTCATAACCACAAAAGTTTCGCCTTTGTGTCCCCACATTTAGTTGCCGCGACTGCCACAACTTGTGTGCGGGGGTGACAGTTTTTGCTGAGGTTGTTACTTGTAATATGCGCGGCGGTAGTGCAAGCAACAGATAAGGACTTTCACACCCCTTTGTTATATAAAAGCGATTGTTTTCCAAATTAAAGGGGTTAAATTTGCAATTTCTGCTTATATAAGTAGCTGCTGAAGAATTTCCTTCCGTCCAAAACCAAGACTATGCTTGTGCAAACCTTAATCCTCCCGGTTATTGACTATGGTGATGTGTGCTACTTTGATCTGAATGCAGATTTACTCAACAAACTCGACCGTCTTCTTAATAACTGCATTCGGTTCGTTTATAATCTTCGTAAGTTTGATCACATCTCTTCTTACCGATCACAGTTAAAATGGCTTCCCATCCGTCAACGCCGTTCGTTGCGTGCGCTCACTACCGTCTTTTCTATTCTTACCTCTCCTACCCCTCCTTCTTATCTGTCTTCCAACTTTGTTTACCGCTGTGATACACATGATAGAAACCTGCGTTCGTCTAGCAATCTCCTTCTTAAGTGTCCTCCCCATAGCTCTGATTTCCTTCACTCTTCCTTCGCTATCCAATCCATCCTTCTCTGGAACGCACTCCCACTCGAAATTAGGTCGTGTACAACACGGGTGGCATTCAAAATGAGAGTTCGGCAATTACTCCTCGCCGAAGTAGCAGATTCTCCTCATTAGCTTATTAATATACGTATTTATTTATGTACGTAATTGTTTATGTATATATTTTAAATAATTATTTATGTACACAGTTATATATGTAGCATATGTATATATACATATATTTTGTTAAATAGTTATCATTGTATATTTATTCTCATTTTTTTTTTTTTTTTTTTTCATTATTTATAATTTACACCTGCCTCTGTCTCTCTGCACCTCCTTAAGGTCGACTGGGAGAAAATGCCCTTAGGCATTAAGTCCGCCTGTACTATACATCGGTACAAAGTGTAAATAAATAAATAAATAAGTTCTGTATTACTATATTGTTACGATCTATAGTTTTATCTTTGTACCTAACGTTATAAAGTTCAGTAATGAGTTTCGAGGCAGCAAGCTTATTTGTTAGACGGAATAGTGCACCAGCATTCTCCGAGCGTTACTATAGCCTGATTATATCTTTGAAAATTTTGGACGCAATCTCTACAGATTCTAAATCCCAAATTGGACTTCCAAATCCAATTATATACATGTAGTAGTGTTATTTGTATATTAATAGATATTTATGTGCATCTTCCAAGTAAATAACGAGATAAACATTTCTTGCATAATGATCCACGCCATGTACAGTCACCAGCATAAGTAGCTGAATAAATTCAAAATTTCAAATCGCATACATACTTTTTTGTTCTTACTAAAATTTTTTTTCTCTTCACAAAAATAAAATAAAAGAGATTTACTTTACTGGAAACAAAGAATAAAAACTTTAGGTTTAACTTAACGCGTATATGGGCGATTTGAAATTTATATTTTGTACAGATATTTATGCTTCTGACTATACATACAGAAATAGTAGCAATACTTACGAGTACTAGAAGTTACAAAGCAATCAATTACAATAAATAAAATAAAATGTATTCTACCTGACATGCAAAACTTGACACAGCCGTGCTTGCCAACTTCTTGCATAAGAGCGACCTACCTAGCGAATAATTATTTAGCATCAATCATTAATAAATAAACAATGCTGTGTTTTTAATACACATGACTTTTTGAAATCAATCCAACACCATTAGAATTTATGTATCTCAGCATCAACTAAAAATGCTTTGTTCGCTTCAAATGAAATACAACGTCATTTTCAATTTATTTTTGCGATAGGAGCACTGAAAATGAACGGTATTTACTTTTGAAACGACGCGATTGAACTCAAATGTTGACTAGATAAAGTTCTGTTTCAGTACACTCGATGCGATTTTTCATTAAATAAAACAACAGCGTATGTCCGAGAAGAGTTGGTGAAATTTGGTTATGTGTTTTGTTTATTACCCGAAAGCAACATTTTTTTTTTCAATATTGTTTTTTAGTTGAATTCAATTTATTTTATATAAGATATAATAATGTTTTGAAAAGAATATCAATCGTGGCGCTTATCGCTAGATATAATGTAAAAATACACGGTGACTTACATTTATAAAGTAATTCAAATAAGTTTCGAACCTAGGTCAATAAAAATGCCATACCGTGTTGACATCATAATCATAGTCAGCTCTTTAAAAATCTCTTGGATCTAATACTAAAACAGTAATTCATCTGTGTTTTATTTTCTACCGACTTTAAAAAAAGGAGGAGGCACTCAATTCGTCTGTTTTTTCAATTATTTTTTTATGTTTGTTACCTCAGAATTCCGTCATTTATTGACCGATTTCACAAATTCTTTTTTCATTACAAAGAATATACTTTTCTATAGGTTTCATAGAATTTATATCAAAATCGGATGAGAAGTTTGCTTTTAAAACCAAAATAACTTGAAAAAGTATGTCGTCCAAGTATACGAAATTACGAATTTTGCTTTTCTGTGACTTTTTCTTTAGTGTTTTCGCGTTGAATTTTGTTCGGTCTATTTCTTGCATACATATAAAAATAACATCACGCCTTTTACGTTTGCAGAGATATGCAGAATCGTAACACGTCAGCGCGATAGTCGTACCGCGTGCGCAATACAACTACGCCATCGAGGCGGTATATTTCTTACTGAAGAAATATGAACGCAGCTTTTATATATAACCATAAACGTTTGTGAACGCACACAAAGAATTCTATGTTGTTTCTGATTACTTCCATTTTGAATAAAAGAAGTTGTTTGCACTGACTTCCACGGTCCTTTTAATTCTTATAGATTTTTCCTAATATTACAACTGGTAATTAAGTATTTTAACAGGTTATGGGCCCAGACGCCTAGTTAGTTCAGATATTGTAAAAAAATAAAAAAAAAAAATAAAAAGTTTAGTTGTTCGTTTGCGTATACAAGTGAGACTAAGTTGCCGGTTACACCTTACTTCCGTATCTCACTCCGGTATTTTTCGCGAATTGGTACCTTTCAGCACTTTACAACTGCCTAGAATTTACCCATCCATAAAATGACGTCACATGGGCATATGGTTCAAATAGAAAAATTACAAGGCCGAGAAAATTACGCCACGTGGAGCTTTGCTGTTCGAACGTACCTGGAGCATGAAGAGTTGTGGAAATGCGTGGAAGATGGCGAAGAAAAGTTTACCAAAGGTGAAGACACGAAAGCCAGATCAAAGATAGTGCTACTGGTGGATTCCATAAATTACATCCACATACAAGAAGCTAAAACTGCCAAAGAAGTTTGGTCTAATTTGCGTAAGGCTTTTGATGATTCAGGTCTGACAAGGAAGGTAGGTTTGTTAAGGGAATTAATAACCACGGATCTAGAAGGGTGTGGAAATGTGGAAACCTATGTCAATAAGGTAATTACTTGCGCACACAAGCTGCGTAATATAGGGTTTATAGTCGATGATGAGTGGCTGGGTACACTTCTTCTCGCAGGACTACCGGAATCCTATAGGCCCATGATAATGGCAATGGAAAGCTCAGGTGTTGCTATAAGTACAGATCTTGTTAAGACAAAAATTTTGCAGGATGTTAAAAATGTAAATGACTCTGCTGCTTTTTATTCAAATCATCACCGAGGGAATGTGAAGTATTTTAAGTCATCAGGAAAAGGTCCCCGTTGTTTTAAATGTAACAGATATGGGCACATTTCTAAAAACTGCCACTCAAGTCAGTACTCAAGGCAAAATCAAACCAACAAAACTAATAATGTTGATACTAATAAGAATAAAATTTCTTCTAGTTTTGTAGCTGCCTTTGCTGCATCCCCAGACATGAATAAAGGATGCTGGTACCTAGACTCTGGAGCTGCAATGCACATGACAAACAACAGAGACTGGATTTATGACTATGGCCCTGCTCCGGTAACTACCATCAAAGTAGCTGACAATAGAACCCTAACTGTGAAGGGTTGTGGCAATGTGAATTTGAATAGCTATGATGGGGTAAGCAAGCAATTAATTGGCACCATACAGGTAAAAAGTGTATTGTATGTTCCTGACTTGGCTGCAAATTTGTTATCAATACATCAGATAACTCGCAATAATTGTAAAGTAAAATTTGATAAAGATTGTTGTAAAATATATCATGATTCAAAATTAGTCATGACTGGATATGCACAAAATAATTTATATGTAATATATAATGACACATTTGCATTGTTAACTTCATCGCACTTGTGGCATCAAAGACTTGGCCATCTTAATTATCAGAATCTTCAGAAACTACCTGAGTCCACTGATGGTGTTGATATGAAAGTAATTAAACAAGATAAAAACTTTATATGTAATACATGCCTACAGGGTAAACAAACAAGACAACCTTTCAAGAATGAAGGCTTAAGGGCTTCATGTTTACTTGAAGTGGTACACTCTGATGTGTGTGGCCCCATGGAAGAAAAGTCCATTGGAGGTGCGAGATACTATGTAACATTCATAGATGATTATTCAAGAAAGGTATTTGTTTACTTTATGCACTCAAAGTCTCAAGTACTTGAAAAGTTTAAAGAGTATAAGAATTTGGTAGAAAATCAGCTGGACACGAAGATAAAAGCGTTAAGATCTGATAACGGTAAGGAATATGTTAATGAATTATTTGATAAATTCTGTAAAGAGTCTGGTATTCAGCGGCAGCTCACTGTGCCATATTCCCCAGAGCAGAATGGCATGAGCGAGAGAATGAATAGAACTTTAGTTGAGCGTGCCAAATGCCTATTGATTGATGCCAAGTTGCCAAAGAAATTTTGGGCAGAAGCTGTCTCCACAGCTGCTTATGTGATCAACCGTTCCCCCACAAAGTCTATCGATTACAAAACTCCAGAGGAAATGTGGACAGGTAAGAAGCCAAACATTAAAAATGTGAGAGTATTTGGTTGTTGTGCTATGGCACATATACCCAAAGGAAAACGTTTAAAATGGGATAACAAAGCTAGAAAATTAATATTTGTTGGGTATAGTCCAGAGTCTAAAGGTTACAGACTATATGATAAAAAGGAAGGTAAGATCATTATTAGTAGAGATGTTGTATTTTTGGAAGACAGTATAGAAAAAAAATTTTACATTAATGCCAATGAGCTGCACACAGCAAGAAGAGAGTAATGAAAGTATAGATGATAGTACCAGTTCATTTGAAAGTACTATGAAGGAAACTGATACTTCACCATATGTTACCGATGATGAGGATTATGTTCCTGAACGAGCTGTCACTCCGAGCCCTCAACAACCTATCACCAGAAGTTTGAGACCGAGAAAAATAAGGAACACTACTTACCTATGTCAAAATTTGTCAGACCATAATATTATGTTATCACAAGACCCTCAGACTTTAAAGGAAGCCTTAGAAAGCGAAAATAGACTGGATTGGCAGAGAGCGATGGACAGTGAATACAATTCATTAGTAAAAAACAACACATGGACTCTCAGTAAACTCCCTCCTGGCAAGAATACTATACCTTGTAAGTGGGTATTTAAAACCAAGTTAGATGCAGACGGCAACATTACAAAATATAAAGCCAGACTTGTTATCAAGGGCTATGAACAAAAATTTGGTATAGATTATACAGAAGTCTATGCACCTGTTGTACGCTTAACATCCATCAGATATTTATTAGGAATGGCTGCTAAATATAATTTTAAAATAGAGCAGTTTGATGCGGTGTGTGCCTTTTTACAAGGTGACATTGATGTTGAGTTATACATGTCACAACCACCACATTATGAAAATGGATCTGAGCAAGTGTGTAAATTGAATAAGTCTATTTATGGCCTGAAACAAGCCAGCAGAACTTGGAACAAGAAATTAGATACTTATTTGTATGAAATTGGGTTCAACAAATCAAAGTTAGACCCCTGTGTATATTATGTTCACTATAATGGGAACAGTGTTTTATTTCTCACTGTATATGTGGATGATCTCTTATTAATTTATAATAATGAAGAACTTGCAAACAAAACTAAGAAGAAAATAATAGAAAAATTTGAAATGAAGGAATTAGGCAAGGCTACTTTTTATATTGGTCAGCGAATAACATATAGCAAAAAGGGTATTTATATAGATCAGATTAAATATATTCAGAATACACTTAAACGTTTTGGAATGGAAAACTGTAACCCAGTGGGAACACCCATGGAGACAGATTTAAGTTTTTCTTATGCCTCTGAGAACATAGAAAGTAAATTGTATCAGGAACTAATTGGCTGCTTACTATATATATCACAAGGAACACGACCTGATATCTGTTTTGCAGTAAATAATTTAAGTCAATACAACAAGAACCCAACAAGACATCATTATAATGCAGCAAAACGAATACTCCGGTATCTGCAGGGTACCCTTTACCTAAGATTATTATTCAGGAATAATGTTGATGAAGAAATAATTGGATACTGTGATTCAGATTGGGCCTCTTGCAAAGAAAATAGAAAATCTTGCACAGGATACACATTTATATTTCAGGGCGCGGCTATATGTTGGAATTCAAAGAGGCAGCAAACTATTGCATTGTCGACCAGTGAAGCGGAGTACATGGCGCTGTCTGCAGCTGTTCAAGAGGCATTATGGCTGAAACAACTACATCATGAGTTGTGGCCTTCAACTGTGGCTACAGCTATAACTTTGTTTTGCGATAATCAAAGTGCAATTAAACTTACAGGTCCCTCTGCTTATCATGCTAGGAGCAAACACATTGACGTTCGCCACCATTATGTACGAGACAAAGTGGCATCAGGCGATATAGTCATCAAGTATATCAGCACCAATTTAATGTTAGCGGACTGTCTCACCAAAGCCTTAGCCAAGCCGAAGCTGTACAATTTTCTGGAAGGACTGGGCTTGCGTTCAGGAGAGGATGAAGAAATATGAACGCAGCTTTTATATATAACCATAAACGTTTGTGAACGCACACAAAGAATTCTATGTTGTTTCTGATTACTTCCATTTTGAATAAAAGAAGTTGTTTGCACTGACTTCCACGGTCCTTTTAATTCTTATAGATTTTTCCTAATATTACAACTGGTAATTAAGTATTTTAACACTTACTAACACAAAAAATAAAAAAATAAAAACATTTTTAACAAAAAATTAAACCGCCTTCAAAAACGACTAAAAAACCAAAACATAATTTAACATTAGCTATATTCCGTGACTAATTTCAATTGCTATCTAAGCTAGATAAATACATGAATACGATAGTATTACTTATACACTGGTAACCAATTTTTGAATCGGTGACTAATTAAAATTACTAGCTCAGCTAGATAGATACATTAATAAATATGCGAAAACAATGTTTAATTTTTATAGATATTATATAATTTAAGTTTAAAGTTTCATTATTTTATTTAAGAGCTTCCCCTTCGTCACTGGAACGGACGTCACTGTTATAATAAACATTTTCTGCTTTACTGAAAATCACGTCCAGTTTTTCACATTTTGATTTTTCCTTCTAGTATTTCTTGGTGTTTACTTTATGTTTCTTTTAATTCGTTTTTAACTGTTAAAATGTGTTTGATTTCATTCGTATTTTCTTTATAGTGTCCAAGTGGAGTGGGCTCTGGTTGAACCTAACCGGAGTAGAACGCGTATCATCTGGAGCGTACTTATGTATAGCCACCAATGGAGTACCTCCTTCGGTCAGCAAGAGGATTCAAATCAACATTATGTGTAAGTTGCTATTTCCCAACTTCTAGTTATTTCTGTTTTTAGTATTCGTCGTTCGTCATTCACTTCATATTTCCTCAAAGACCAACTAACTCGCTATATTCTTCTGTGTTCTTTCGCCAACTTTCCATTTTACAAAATAACCAGCAAAGTTTCACCTAAGATGTATTATCGTCCGTTTGTGTCCCTACTCTATAGCGTCTTTGTATCAAGCATCGTATCAACGCCATCTGATGTAATTAAATAGTCTTTGATGAAAATAGAGGCTTTGCCATCGGTACTTTAGAATTCGTTTAAGAGTAAGGCTGAGACATCTTAAAGGATTATCAGAAATCCAGGTGCCGACAACGTTGATAGAATAAGCGTAATTTTATTTCACTTTGAGAAAATTTTCAATCCCGGTAAATGTTTTGTTTGCTAGGCCATTTTTAAATTAATGCATTTTTAATGAGACATCAATAGTTTTTATAAAACAACAGTCTTAGATCAGATAACTAATAGATTTATAAAAACACGTTTTTGTTCATATTTTATACAGCGATTTTTCAAGATCTTTTTTTTAAATGTTTTTCTTTTTTTAAACAACTTTTAGCTAACAATTAATATATCAAAGCTATGCCATGATGCTGTAATGAATTTCTGTCTATGATTATTTTTGGTACAGTTGCGCCATCAGTGTGGGCGGGTCGGGTGGCGATACGGGCACCAGCGGGAGGGGCCGTCACTCTTCAGTGCACAGCTGAGGCATTCCCTAATCCAGGAGTATACTGGACTCTGAACGGGGAGCAGAGATTAGTCAATGGTAAGTAAAATAAACCATATGATTTTATTATTATGCGGTAAGGATTTTTAGTATCTATGCCAAATACTTAGATATTGATTTATGATACTGTACTGAACATTTAGACTCTGTATCAAACTATTAATTGTAAACGACCGTGTAAATATTTTTTATTATTTCCTGGAATAAAAAATAGCGCATAAGACTTGGGGATAACATAGCTTCCTATAAGTGAATAAATGTTTGGAAACGCCCAGTAATTCCAGAAGAAAGCGCGTTCAAATTGGAAACATACTCAGATTTATTAAAGATAGAAATAAAGAAATATTTAGCAACGGTAAGTTCATCTTCACCTTCAAACATTGTAATGCTTTTAAATCCATTACTCTTTGTTATGTTTTATAGCCAAAGATCTGAGGGCGCGGAGTTCATACACCGTACTGTTGTATAGAAATGCAATTTTCTAACTTACACAGACGAACATAAATACACTCACGCTTTTTACCCTTTAAAGCATAGGCAGCGATGTAACTAATGTAGCCGGTTTTCGCTTAACTGTGTGTTTAGCTCATGTGCCCCATCACGTGGTAGATAATCATATTGCCATGAAGACAGATTCTGAACTTACCTTTTAAACACAAAATATTGGAAATACCGTTTTTTTTATTTACGCGGGCACGACAAACTGACCGTACTGCTTACCTGATGGCAAGCGAAGAGAGGTCCAGATAGTGTTGATTGACTAGCGATGATTATCCCACGTTAATCGACACAATTATGCCGGCCTGTTTGAACCGGATATACACAGGCTGATCCCGGAATGCGGCACAATTATAATCCCTTCCTAGCCGATTTCGGCCACGGCGGGCAATCTCAACGGAGATCAGCCAGGTACGCAGGAGATATTATAGTGCGCAAGTGTGTGCGCAATACACAGGTGTACTCGCTATTTCTTCACTCTCATAGTCCGGTGAGGCGGCAATCCAACATGACCGGTGAGAGATCAGGCGCAGGACCAACGGCATTACGTGCTTTCCGAGGCACGGGGGTATCACACCGCCAACTTCCTGACTCTTTTTAAGATAGAAAAACCCAGTCACAATGTTTTTGGCCCGACCCGGGATTTGAACCTAGGAGACCTCAGCGCGCAAATCGTACGCAATACAACTACGCCACCGAGGCAGTCAACACAGGCGGCACACTTACGAGGGCACTAGGCACTATGGCGGGTTTTAGCATTGTACACATGTACGCTGGTCGCTATCCGGCAGATATAAAATATAAAATACCACCAGCATAGCTTAATGCAATATGATATTCATCAATAAACTTGTGTTATAACATACCTTCGTTTAATTAACGTCACTAGTTCCGTTGGTTGAGTTCCGGTCGATGCGTGATTTGAATAACTGTAATGATTTCACAAACTTATTATTTGCATAATAAGTTCCGAGTCAAATTACGTATTGTTGGAACAATTTGCAGTTAATTATTAGCTGTATAGTCACTATTAAGCCAATGAAGTTCGAATTGACTGATGGGAGTGAAACGGGAACTGTGTACATTGTGTATATATTATGATTTTAATATTACGTATACGCATACTCATACTCACGCCTTTATCCCTGGAGGGGTAGTCCAAAGTGCAACTAGTGCACCCACTTTTCGCGGTACCTATTCAGTCCCATGATGAGAGGCCCAGACTCCAAGCTGATACTGATTTGAAAAATCGAATATCACTTTACCCGACCCGGGGATCGAACCCGAGATCTTAGCATTGTAGTCGTACCGTAATACAACTACGCCACCACTTCACTTGTGTATTTTTTTTTTTTGGGGTAGGCGGTCCTCCAGTCAACACCGGGGGAAACCTGCGAATGGGATACTGGAGTACCCTGGCTTGACGACTGCAGGGGCCTGGGAGGGGAGTGGAGGAGGAATATGGATGGGAAGGCGGGGGGAAGGGAGAAAGGTTCCCAGGATGGGCGGAAAGAGAGGGTGCCAAGAAATGTCCGCGGCCCCTTTTAGGCCTCAATGTGATTTACAACCAAGAGGTATACACACTGACTGTGTGACTCGGCCCGCGACTAATGTCCCCCCGCGCATGGGCGTGCATTGGGTGTGAAGACCCAGAGCACAAGAATTGCCTCGGGGGGGGGTGCACCTGTGTATTGCGTACACGCTTGTGCACTATAATATCTCCTGCGTACCTGGCTGATCTCCGTTGAGATTGGCCGCCGTGGCCGAAGTCGGCTAAGAAGAATACATTACAGTATGTCCACAGGTACAAAGCACAGACTGAGCATGACTTCGAGAGGATACCGCCACACCATCAGCCTGATAGTGACGGATATGTCCAGGGAAGATGCTGGGGCGTATCGCTGCCACGTCGAAAACACACTGGGACGAGCCCAAGCAGAGCTGTTTTTACATTGTGAGTATTATATCCCTAGCCTAACTTGTAGGTTTAAAATGAAATTTTAGCGTAATAGCAATAAGACAGATCTTTATAACGAGTCAAAGATAGTCTTCAAAGTTGTTCCAGCTATTTCCAGAGAATGGTTGCAGAAGATGTCAAGGGGGGTTGTACCTTCAGACTGGTTTAAAAGATTGACTATGGCTGCAATCAACTTTAGGATCTAATAGAATTTGCTAAAAATATTAGGAAATATACCTTCTATATTCGTTCCTTAAAAACTTATAAAATCAAGATAAATTACTTGTTAATTATTTAGCTTGTAATATATTATATTATGATAATATTGCAATCCATTCTGATCTCCATTGGCGATCCAATTACTAATAAATGAATGAATATAATTTGAATAACGATCCAGTTATTTATTCAATAGTAATGGGCAAATTCGTCGCGTAAAATCATCAAACCCTTTTACTGCGAAAAACACTACTTAATATTGATAGCACTTTAAACTAAAATTATATTTATCGAATTAAGTACTACTTAATTTGTATTTACAAGAAAAGCGATTCCCTTTGAGTACAAAATTCAAACTCAGTTTAGCTTCGATTTGATTTGCTTTCTTTAAATTTAAAGAAAGCCATTTTTTCATTCCACTAGGGATAAAATGAAAATTTATCACTTCAGAGAACTCAATTTCAATTCACAATGCCCATCAATTGAAAATATTTAAAAATATTTTATGAAGTTTATTTTACGATTGACAGTGTTGACTACCACAACTACAACAACTACTACTACAACCACTACCACTACAACGACTACCACAACTACAACTGTGCCGCCTACAACCACGCAGTTGTCGTGTAAGTAAAATAAATTAGTCCCAGTAGCAGAAAAATATAAATAAAAGTACCTATACTTAGGTATTTATAAGTTAGTGATAAATAAGTTCCAAGAAAATTGCAAAGTATAAAATTAAATAAAATTATTAATAATTATTTAAATATCTATTCCCATAACTATTTTAAAGATCTTTAAATGATTTCTGTTTCCTAATAGATGACACAGAGCGGCACCTGGAACAACTGCATCGAGGTGTGCTCGAAGACCCTAGCCTAGACAACCCTTACATTGTTCTGAGCCAGCACCAAATGCAGAACCTTGGTAAGCCTACATTCGTTACTTCTAGGTATATGAGTTTTGTAACAGAAGTGTAAATATGGAAAATCTAGAATGGTAACATGTTGGGCAAAATTAAATCGTTAACATTTTGAATTATGACTGAATTTGATATATTAGACAGTGTCGTAACTCGATTCATGAAGTCGGGTAAAAAGTACGCTATTTTCAACATTTGAGTTGATTGTATTTTTGATTTCTACTCTAGATGATTTTACAACCTTAAAACCATGTTATCCTTCCTCCAGAGATGGTAACGACGATGTGACCAGAGGCCGGGGTGCGCGGCCCGTGGAGCGAGGGCTGGCCCCCGCACGACTCCTCGTCAAGGAGTACATACTCCTGGACCCTGGTGCTTTTGCTAGTGATCCTAGCGTGACCTAGAATTGAATTGTGAGTGCTGTGAACTCTGAAACCAAGGTTGTTGAGGGATTGAGGGTATCATTGGGACTGTCTAGATTTTTGTAATTGGTGTTACTGTTCATAAATGATTTATGATTTTGGTCAATGTTTTTTTGGTCATGGTTGTGGAGTAAAGTAACATAAGGAATAATCATGGTCTGCTTATACGCGGCAAGGCCAGCCCGTAGTGAAGCCGTGCGCTTTACGACGTCAGCATTTCATATTCATAATTTAAATTGACATTGTCATCAGCTGTAAATAAACCATTATTTGGAAAAGATATAACCGCGTTCAAAACTGTGGTGTTGCATCCCTATTTTAGTTTTAAAAATATATTTGAATATTTGTAAACTACGTGTTAATATAAACAACGACTCTTGTTCCCCTGTAAATACAAATATTTGTAACAATAGATAATATAGAACGGCTGTAAATAATTTTGCACGAACTTAGTCATATCAAAACAGATAAACGATTAATGTAATATTAGAAAATTAATGTTATCCTAAAAAAATGTTTAGTCATTGGGTTTTATTCGTTCCAGATTTTTATAGTTACGTTTATGTTCTCTTTTGCGTCCATTTTGTTTGGGCGCGTTCTATTCATTCTGACATTCAAATATTGCCAGCGCTTTGTGCGCTTAACTGCAAAAATATTTGTAAGCTCTGAACAAACAGCGCGACAGAGTTGTGGCATTAAAAATGCACGTGTACCAGCATCATGACGATATTGAAAGTATGTTTTTCTGATGGAAATGAGACAAATTGCATTTTATTCATTTAAAATATCTAGGACCTTTTTTTACCTTTATTTTAAAGGCATTGAACAAGCCCGTTCCGTGCATCAGCTGCGAATAAAACAGCCGAAACGAAGCTTAAAATTAAATCTGAAACTATTTTAAAACGAATTGTAAAATGTAAAAGAAAAAAACCGATGCGCATTGTACCAAATAACAAATCGCGTTACGCTACATCGCTTTAACGCGATATCTTTTTACAGCTCAGTGTACTTTCGTTTTTTTTTTGAATATTTTATCTCAATAACGTGATAATACGCTTATGTGATGGATTATCACTCACCATGTCGTTTAAGCTTGCATAAATACATTTCTTTTGCATTAATCTTATTCGAGTCGAAAATTCTGTGTTTTTCGTGAATTATATCACGGCGAGTTTTATGATTCTCGCATGCTTTGTTAAACATGTCTGGAAAATGGATAAAAAGTCAACAAGTTGCATTATTTATGTGAACAAGTACTAAATATTATAAGATAATATGTTTATAAAAATTTATTTCGGTTATTGACAGTTTTTTTATGGTTTTACTTATTAGTCAGCATCGGTTACAAAATTCATTAATCACTTTAAACAACTAACCAATATGAATTCTTTAAAACATGACGTTAAAATAAGAATACATTTTGTAATAAAGAAATAGGTTGGAAACAAACCTGGAGAAAACTTCACAGCTGGAATTTAAAAGGTTGTTGAAAGGCTAATAATGCCAAGCTGTTTACTAACTGTGCTACTGAACCTAGTGGCTGTCAGCTTGAATGCCGCTGAAACCTGAAATTCTACGCTTGAAATTCTCGCTGGGTATTAACCCAGACTTATGCGGAAATTATCAGGGTGTTGGTATAGTCTTTATCCTTGCAAAGTTACCTCCACTGGATGTAATAGTATGTATAATGTAACCTATATAAAATGCGAGAGATGTTGCATTATTTAGCACAGAATTAGATTAACTTTTTTTACTGGATTAATAATCCTGGCTAACCCCGGAATCTATTCATCAGAACTGGTCGCTGTGACAGGTTTTTCATAGTAAAAAGGCTAACAAGCTTGTACCTCGATGGTATTATGATATATTAGCATATGAATACAGCACAAAAATAAGGGATTAGTAAAAAATATTACAAAAACCACTGCCACGAAACGCCAGAAAAAGCACTGCATGATACTGGAACATAAATTCTCGTCATATACCCAACATAAGTTCGTGTACGACATTAACTTGAGCAAAAATGGTGTAACATCATTCAATTCTTTTTTCCATTCATAGTTTTGGGTGGTTTGGTTTACATTTATTAAATGAGAAAAATGCTGCCTGCTGACTGCCTCGGTGGCGTAGTTGTATTACGGTACGACTGCAAGGCTGAGGTCTCGGGTTCGATCCCCGGGTCGGGCAAAGTGATATTGGATTTTTCTATTCAGTATCAGCCCGGAGTCTGGAATTTGTGCCCGGTATGGCGATAGGCTCGCCCCCTATCACATCATGGGATGGAATACGCTTGGCGAAAATTGGGTGCACTAGTTGCGCCTCTGCCTACCCCTTCGGGGATAAAAGGCGTGAGCATGCGCGTGTGAAAAATGCTGCTGCCCAAACAAATGTACAAACAGCGCTAGGTATTTTATGTATATGATTAAAATTACTTTAAAAATGCTTAAAAGTTACTTCCTTTTATTTTGTATAAATACACTATCGTAGAAAGTCGTAACTGAAAAATGTCTACCTTTTCAAGCATTTTAAATATTATGTATGTACAAGTGAAATTTTCATATTTTTATTTTACATAAATTCAACATTGGATAAAACTATTTCTATAGAAAAATGGGATTTTATAAAGCTCTCCTAAAAGTAGACATTCTGCACATACGACTTTGTTTTACAATAGTGTTGGTTATTTAGAAAATTAGCCTTCTTTATTTCGTAACCGGAATGTATATCTACTTGTAAATGCCTAATATATTGTAAAAAGCGATTTAACAACTGTATTGAAATGTTCCGTTGTGAAAAAATAAAGTATCGAAACCAATAAATTTTGTTTTTTTTTTTAATCTTCCGCACAATGACAAGCAACTGTTTGACCCTTTTCGATATTTTTCCACCTTTTTGATTTTATGGACAACCATTGTGGTGCTTGCCAAATAAGCAAATTTAAAAAGTACATTATGTTTCGGAATTATATAACACTAGGTTTTGCTCCGCCCATATAATAAAGTTTTTCGGGATAAAAGTCCTGCTATGTAGTTGTACAATATGCGTCAATTTCTAAAACTAAAGCTTCTAATACATATAGATTTTTGCCCCTACCAAGTATCACCTCATAAACAGAAGTAACCTTTGCTGACTGTAGTTCCTTTACCTTTTTGGGGTTTCACTTGAGCGCTTACATAAAAATGTTTGATAACGACTGAACTATGTAATACCTCCCCGCTTCATATAACGGGCCTCTAGGGTCTTCCTCCCGGATGTCGTAAAAAGCAAAAGGATCACGGCGTAAGTCGCTCTAAACTTAATCGGAGATAATGCACCCTATTACAACGCAATGTAACATAGGACCTGCGACGTAAGATCCTTTATTTGCTTTCTGTTAGTCTGTTTTACATGTGTTAAAATAATATATTAATGTCAGCCCTGTATTATATACTGTCCACTGCTGGGCACGGACGGAGGATGTAGGCTTTTATCTACCACACTGACCAAGTATGGGTTGACTTCACATACCTTCGAATTTGTTTTTGGAAAATTCTCAGGCATGTACGATTCCTCAAGATGTTTACCGTCACCGTTAAAGCGAACGATAATTGTCAAAAATGTGTTATGCGTAAGCTAAAACTAACCTATAAATAAGTTTTTTTTGTAAATGACACAGAATTACTGGAAATAAAATGCTAAAAGCAAATTAAAAAAGTCTAGTTATGCTTGGGCTATAAACTAACATGTTTTGAATTGGTGTCCCAAGTTGGGCAACAACAAAAAATTGTGTTTAATTCGAAAACACATCTTAGATGCAGATTTTATTTCCTATAGGTATAGTTGCTCTCTTACACGTCATCATGGGACGTATAAGAGCTCAAAGAAGTGAAGATGTGTTAGTTAACATGTACCAATATAAAGATATATAATTAAAGTAAAAAATAAGTAAAATCCACGTTTTACCGCAGTACGGGCTAGCCCGTAGTCTCCCTAAATTTAAGAGCCGCCCAATCCACTCGCCGTGAGTTTCTCTAATTAATCAAACCGTTTTACATTCGCCCGACACGTTTGTAGTTATAATGTGGTGAATAAAATTACAATAAAACTGTGCTATGGGTGAGAAATGGCATGAACTTTGTATTTATTGCACTCGCAGTATTCCGAGGTAGGTATTGAGAGGTATTATGGTAAAGAAATGTGAAGGGTAGTGTAGTAAGTTGTAATAAAATATTGTTAAAAACAGACACAGTTTTAAACCCACGGCGGGAAAAGTTTAAGGTTTTTTAGGTTTTGTACCTGTTTCTCTGACTGTGGAATCGTATCTCCGAAACGAATGGACCGATATTGATGCGGTTTTTTTCTTCGAAATCTGATGTGATCAAGATGGTGATAAGCTATAATTTAAGAAGAACTGTTCAGGCGTTTGAAGATCATCAGTTCATTTCCTAAATTTATTAAATGAGCGATTGATTTGACAACCGGACTGCATTTCTTTCGACCTTATGCTTGTAAAACTATCCCTCTTTGCACCTAAAATCCAACAACATTTTAAAAGCAATTTTCATCAAAATGCAATGCAATGCAATCAGCCCTGTATTATATTATACTGCCCACTGCTGAGCAAGGGCCTCCTCTACTACTGAGAGGGGTTAAGGCCTTTCCACCACGCTGGCCTAGTGCGGGTTGGCAGACTTCACATATCTTCGAAATTCTTATAGAGAACTTCTCAGGTATGCAGGTTTCCTCACGATGTTTTCCTTCACCGTTAAAGCGAACGATAATTGATAAACAATACACACTTAACTTCGAAAAGTCAGAGGTGTGTGCCTTGGGTTTTGAACCTCCGGACATTGGCCCGGCAGACCGTTCCATTCCCAACTAGGCTATCGCTCGCTAAATCTTCATCAAAATATTTATAAGTAATTTTATTTATTACCCTTTTGTAAGTAAAGTGAACGTCACAGTACAATTGATGAGAAATTGCACAGCGAGGCAATTGTTCCCAAGAGCCGAATCCGAGAGAAGAACCGCAAAGCACTACGGAGAAAAGATACTGAAATTTTCATTGTACTCCCAACTTTACCACTTAAAAGTAAAAAACGCAGCTACTTGCGCTTTTTGTTTGAGTAATAAACTTACTGCGGTGCTGTTACTGTTAAAATGCTTTGTGTTCCAATTGTTTTAACTTGATTTACTTACTAACTGAAATCTATACAAATATTTTAAAGCTGAAGATACTGTTATGTTTGTATTTTGGAAAGCGCTAATCTCTGAAATAACTGCTCAGATGCTACAAATTCTTTCGCTAATAGGTAGTTAGCTCCTGTAAGCTATTTATAATTATACTATACGAGCTTTTGCCCGCGTCTCCGCCCGCGTGAATGAGTTTACCCGGGATAAAAGTCCCGCTTTATATTTTCCCGGGATAAAAAGTAGCCTTTGTGTTAATCCAGGACATGATGTACCCATGTGCCAAATTTCATCGAAATCAGTAGTTTTTGCGTGAAAGAGTAACAAACATCCATACATCTATAAATACAAACTTTCGCGTTTATAATAATAAGGGGCGGCTTTGTGGCGAGCCGACGGTGAGTGGCGACACCGCGTACCCCGATTCCATGGGGGCTAAATGAGACCCCCTGACCCTTGGCTTGCCTTAACTGGCCGGCTAGGGGTGGAAATCGCAAGAGCTAAGATCCTGAGCTCCAGGGTGGTAAGTGCTCAATCTGCGTAATAGCGAGGAAACCCGCTCCGGGACGCGTCAGCGACCCGCGATGGTGAAATCGGTGCACACCTCTCGACACCCTCTAGCCACCCACACCAATGTTGCGTCCTTGGCAAGCGCCACTTTTTGGGATGCCCATCTAATGGGGGGGCAAGTCATCGTCTGCCTTGATTACAAATGATTGAGACATTTTACTTGGCAGGCGTCCCGTTGTCTCAATCAATAGCCCAGCAACCAGTCCAGCTAGATCCCATCCATAGACCCGGTATAATTCCCATCTTCTCTGCAATAGTCCTTGCACCTTGCGGGCGCTGTCTTTGGCTGTATTTTCTCCATATGTACAGACAGAGAGAGTACCTACAAGGTGTACACACCCCAACTAGAGTAATGTATCTTAAAGGGGCCTCTACGTGTAGGATCCGTATCCCCATGCAAGCCTTCCAAAAGGACCGGCCTTCGTGCCGTGATTTCCCGCAGGAAAGATACAACATAATAATAATAAAACATTTATTCCACACAAAACACCACATATACAGTTAAAAAGTAAGAATAGATTAAAAAGACATGGGAACAGTAAAAAAAAAATTAAAATCTACCGGATAAATCGCCACAGTGCCGAGTGAGTCGGAGCATCGCACAACTATCAGTTTTCTTAAATATATATTATAAACAAATATAAAATATTAAGTGCATTGTATTTTTATTAGTAGGAATCATCATGTGGTTTTCGTCTCTTTTATTCCTTTCCATCTTATAATTCACATACGCACAAATAGAAAATAGAATGTATACATGGCATTCAGTTAGCTTAAATAACGACATTTATACACAGTGAAAAATAAGTTAATAATATAAAATAACCCGATATATTTTATGAATGAATAGACACATATGATAGTTTAATAACGAGAATAAAAGAAATCTTTAATATTGCGAATAATTTTAAATTTATTCTAAAAGAAATAAAGTAACAAAATTAAATTTATTTTCTGTTATTAAATCACAATTCTGAACTCCTTTTATTACAACTCGTCTTCATATAAAAACAATAACTTTAAGACGTCGGGCAGACGGACAATTACTGGTACCAGACACACGAAACAATATTGCGGCAACATGCTGTTAAATAAATAAATAAACAAAATAAATAAATAAAATCATTTATTGATCAAGTAGGCTTATAAAAGAGCACTTATGACAAGGTAGAGACAATAACAAATTTACAAAGGTACATATACCAATTAAATAATTTAAAGTACCTACATCAAACAACGGACATCCAGCTGGGGCTGATAGGTACAGAGGACACGGACATTGGGGACAGGAATAGGGCTAGGGAAGGAGAAGTGGAGCTGATATAAAGAAAGGGAAGGAGTATCTTAACATTACGAGTAAAGGAAACGCCACGGTCCTCGCCGGCGAGGATAATAAATGTCCTAGCCTAGCTAACCTACCAGCCATTCACTAGCTACCTAAGCGATGACGACCCGAAGAAGAAAGGCAGAAAGAAACTCCGGGCTTAATTTTTTCGTCCTCAATTGTCATGATTTTCTTCCATTTTTAATTCCATTTTCTTTTTTGCTAATGTAGTATGGTGTGATTAACTCTAAATTGCATACATACGATTATAATATGTTCATCTTTTATTCTTGTAAGTTCAGGTAGATCTAACCCAGTGCCTAATGCACGCCGGTTCAACAAGTTTAATTCGCAACGCATGCTCACGCCTTTTATCCCCGAAGGGTTAGGCAGAGGCGCAACTAGTGCACCCACTTTTCGCCAAGCGTATTCCGTCCCATGATGTGATAGGGGGCGAGCCTATCGCCATACCGGGCACAAATTCCAGACTCCGGGCTGATACTGAATAGAAAAATCCAATATCACTTTGCCCGACCCGGGGATCGAACCCGAGACCTCAGCCTTGCAGTCGTACCGTAATACAACTACGCCACCGAGGCAGGCAGTTTAATTCCTTCCCATTTATATCTTATACCTCTGCACGACCCCGTCAGGTTTACTGGTAGAGAATGCTTATGGCATTAAGTCTGCGAAAACACCATGTATAACCTGTTAAATAACTAAATTATAAGGGAAACCCTACACGATGCCGACCTAATCCTTAGCTACTCGTGTATTTTAGAATTCATAATTCCTACAACATTTAATTAAAATCAAGTACATCAAGGAATAACACTGGCAGATCAATAAAGCAATTAAATATAGACTCTCGCAGATAATACAGGTCCAGACATTATAAATTGGCAAAGGAGTTTATTGGCTCTCGTTCCCAACTCTAAATAAACTTTAGAACATAAAAATGCATAGAAGTGGAATATTGCAGTATATTTTTCTTCATAAATCATTTATTCCGAGTATATACCTAAAGGATCCGTCGTTTAAACTTTATTTCTTCGTAAATAACGTATAATTCACTTTGGAATATTGAATTAAAATTAACCGAATATTTATTGATTTTATGGCGTTTATATTGTACATGATAAAATTACAATACACACTTGGGTAGACACACTTTTGTAAGCTCTCGTTTGAGCACAGCTCAAGTATGTGGTAAGCCGCAGGTATAACATAGTACTCATATATATTATATGAACTGCAAAAATAAATTTGCAGTTCATTACGAAGATGAGAATTATTGTTAATGTACTTTGAAAGCTCATGGTGAAACATTAATTAAATGTCTAATAAATATAGTCTGTAACTTTACTTTAGTATTTTTTCCTTGTGTTTGTACTTCACTAAATATTGTCCGTTTAGTATTTTATTAGTTTTGGCTTCAATTAAATAAGTTGTAAAACAATCTTACCCGATCATTATTTAGTGTCTTCAAATGTAATTTTAGACATAAGTTGAATGAATAAATTGTATCCAAAAAGAGAACACTTACAAAGTAAATCACAGAATAAAATGGTTTATTCGTAATCTAAAAAAGTAAAAAAGAAAATCCCCCGCAGTCACGTAACAAACCGAGATGGGCATCCATCTGTTTCGCGGCCGATGTCTCCATCGCATCCAGAGACTAAAGGGTTTTTATTGTAAAAAATCGTCGTTTCGAGGGACTTGCGCCTCGAGATCTCGTTCAAAGACATCACGGTGGTTTCATCTCGTTTTGTTAACACAAAACAATATTTATACAGGTGAAAAATATCTGCATTAGGCGTGATGGTGTGCAAATCAACTAACACACACATGACGCCTTTATCCCCGAAGGCAGAGATGCAAACAAGGCAACAACTTTTCACCTGTGTCTTCCATCCCATGATGTGAGAAGGAGCAAGCCTATTGCCAAATTCAAAGCTCACACTCACAAATTTCAAATTGGGCTGATATTGAAAAAAAAACAATATAATTATGCCCGGCCCGAGATTAGAATCCCGGGCCTCAGAGTGTGCCGCACAAGCGATACCAATACGCCACCGGAGCAGTATAAAATATTTGTAAAACCTATTAAGGCCAGATATTATTCTCACTATTCTATAGCAGAACCACGCGTGCTGGCTTGCGGAACCACTTGTGGTGTTTTCGATCTCGGCCCGTACCTAAGGGTTTGAAAGTTTATACTTATGCCGTATCCTTTCAGCGGAGGATACTTTCGTCTTTGTGTCGGTTGACATTTTCCTTGTGCTTTGGTTCACTGACACCGAGAGCAGTGAAGTCACCTTGCCAAGCCCCCAATAAAAAAACTGTATCGACATGCTGACCTATAAGTATAACTTAGCCCCAACGCAACGCGCGACGCCCCGCGTCTCCGTAAATGAGGCCTAAGTCTATATATAATATGAATTTTCATTGGAATATCGACTAGCTACCACTTTAAGCTGGATTTATGGAGACAATGGCAAAAGACGGAAGTGTGAGCTTATTCTATTTGCTAGAATTGTCCGCAAAGCCCTCTATGATTCCTTTGGTATTGCATTCATGGTACCAACTATCGCTAATCATTCGCCAGTCTTACAATAGTAGGAACTATGTTATAAGACGAATGTATGTACCATAGATCCTTGGCATAGTAACGCATCGGCAAAAGCTCTACGTTATACGTAGCAAAAGCTATCCAATAAATAAGTTGCTAATTAAACGTCATGTCGTTCGGCCAGGCAGTAAAATTGAGTACATTTTTACACGATTGTCCAAGACCTTGTCAGCGTGTAGCGTATTTGTATTTCGCCTGTAGAGGCCAAGTTACTTATTGATTATACATATAGAGGGTATGTCAAGCTATAATAGATTGTTAAGAAAATATAATAGACAATTGAATGAGGAATAAAGGCTAAACTTTCTAGACATTATGGATATTTCCCTAAAGATAGTGCCTACTTATGTATATAAATCTTTACATGGAAACGTTGGCTTCTTAAGCTTCGTCGCTCCCCTCCTTATCCTTGTTCAGAAGCTTCCGCACGAGGACTGTGGCATCTACGTCCATACATGACCAACTGACTATATTACAGTCTAACTAAATTAAATACAAAAATGCTGTATCTACAGTTCTTGTAATATTGGCCAATGTATAAAACTTTAACGAATACTTACGTTCAAATTTGTTTAATGATTTTACTCTTTACTTAGTTTTACATGGAAGAATGGAAATATTCCAATCAATCCCGTGTTCCCGGATAGAGCAAATGTTTCAATATAATACAATAATGGATTGCAAATGAAACGAGGCTGCCCAATCAACGTCGAAAGTCGAGTCGAAATTAAACATCGCTCACAAAGCTATTAGAGTAATCATCAACAAGAGATCGCAGCGGCGAGGGTTGGCGCACATCGCTGAATAGCAACGTAACTAGATAATATAATAGATTGTGAAACTTAAATAAATTATGATGTATTTCTAAAATATTATAATTATATTTTGTTTTTTTTTTTATTTAATCCATAAAAAACATGTTTTTGGACAGCGCATTAGAGCGATGACTAATCGCTTGGTAGTACCTATGCACCGAAAAAACTCATATCCAGTAGCAATGTCACGAAGTTTCAATAACAAATAACAAATACTGCACTCGCCTCCCTGAGACATGTAAATACTTTTAAATTTTATAATGCTCAGCATTTCCCTTGCATTTATTTAGTTCAAAACAAAACATATAACTTATAACGCAAGAGATGCACGATCTTAGTAAGTAAATATTTTTTTCAATAACAATTTTTATACTTTAATCTTTTGCTATGTAGTTAACAACAAAACAAAGATCAAGTATTGAAATAAAACTATTTTGCGGATTTTATCGCGGTTTTTTTAAAATAGTTTTATTTCAATGTCTAACATTCGCGTAAATATAAGAAGTCATTATAAAGATCAAGTAGTTCAGCGGCAGATAATATCATTAGTTTTATAAATATAGGCTGTTTGCAGAATATCTTACAGTTAAATGTAAATCGTGTAGAATTTAATATATTTTCAGCCACTCGGTCTGCGCTAACCCTTGCGCAGCAACAGAATTAATTGATACGGAATTTCCTCTTGGAATTAAATTTGAATACTACATTTATGTTGATGCAAATATTTTTAATATCTATTTAAATTGACGTGGATCGGATTAATAGCCGCATAACTAGTTGATTTAATCGAATCACGGCTAAATCGCAAGGCACTGGAAATTATTTATTAATTATTTATTTAATGGCATTTAGATGGAAATTTAAATCGATATATCTATATGTAGTGGAGGTGGGAGTATATCCGAAATATTTTGTACCAGATTATATTGATTTGCATACGCAGTACGAGACACTGCCTGCTGCGGTCTGGGGCTATATCTCCGGGTCTGGTACCGTGATATTGGGTCAATCAGATAATAAACACAGAACATAATATTTTTTTCAGTAATGACAAAATTCAATCTCATTTAAAGCTTAATAGAACAGCAGAAGAACATTTATTTAAATAACATCAAGTGTAATTATCTTGCTCAATTACCGAAAAAGTATCCACTCAAGGAAGATTCTTACAATTTCCCCTTTACAAAAATTCTCATCAAAGACCTCCATTCTGTTTAACAAGGCACCTTTGATCGGGGTCTATTAGGTTAGGACCTCCTGTGCCCAATTACGTGGGCCGGGCCAAAATTTAACGGAATATAGTGCAAGTAACGTGGACAATCTGGATAATAAAGTTTGCCGTTCACGTACAAGACAGCTTAGTAATAGACTTTAGCAAGACAATATAGATCTAGGGCGATAGGTGTCTTGGAGAATTGATTGGATCCGGCTGGATAATTGCGTAACTTCTTGTAGTTAATTTGGGTTTGACGTAAAAAGGAAACACACACACGTCTTTTATCCCCGAAGGGTTAGGCAGAGGCGTAACTAGTACACCCACTTTTCGCCGTGCGTATTCCGTCCGATGATGTGATAGGGGGTGAGCCTGTCGCCATATCGGGCACAAATTCCAGACTTCGGGCTGAAACTGAATAGAAAAACACAATATCACTTTGCCGGACCCCCGGATTAAAGCCGAGACCTCAGCATTGCAGTCGTACCGTAACACAGCTACGCTATCAAGGCAGTCGTAACATAAAAAGGACGGTAATTTTGAATAGCAAGTTTTCGATGTAGAATAACAAAGTATTTAAAATTTTCCAATCTGTTCTATATTATAATCTTCAGGTAAGTTCTATTAAATCTTTAACCAAAAAACTCAAGAAAGTTCTAACCCTCTCTTTTTATCCTCAAGGTTAAAAACCCACCGATTCGTATCAATATTTTAATCAAGAGATTTTTTAAATCCTGGACTTAAAAACTCTTTAATGCCGTACTTTAAGACACAATTAAATAAGAAACAACAAATAATGTTGAGACAGAGGCTTTTTACATTTCATGGCCTCTGTTGGAAACTACATTTGATGGATATTGCGCTTATTATTGAGATTACTTCAAGCAGTCAACTTCTTACGTACTACTTTTATGTCAGTCAGCTAACTTATGTTTGAATAATAGCAGAACTTAATAAAATCCAATAGAAATTTAGAGTATAAAAATACAGTACAAATAAAAACGCTTATATGATAACTAAAATAATATTGCAACACCAACAGTGATCATTAGCGATCACGAATACCATCTCTGGATCTGTCCCGAAAATCAATCAAAATAATTATTATGCGAGTGTCATATAATTAATTCTGATTTATTAATTTGGTGCTAAGTTAAAACCGACAAATGGTACCTATCCAGTATCCCAGTATCCCATAGTAAGTATACCATCAAATCCAGTGTAATGAACTTGCCGCGCCAAGATAATAATTGCAAGAGATCTGCCACTTCTTGTCATAATTTCTTTCAATTAACTCGAATTTATAATCAACTGACAATCATTCCGACTTTAAAACGAAATTCATCACAATCCAGAATTTTTAATTTAAACATCGTCATTATTTTAATAACTTGGCTCGAATTTAAAAACATCTTAATGTCAGTTTCGCTTGAATTTCATCCATCAATCCAAGTTTACGGTATAAAGACGGCCTAACTCGACCGCAAAGTTTGTGAGATCCTTTGAGATTTAATAATCGAGAGGGGCGAAGCGGGATTTGCATTGCTTGACTATTTGTTTGTGATTTCGGTCCGACGTCTGCTTTAAATGGGATTTTAAATTGCGTCACATTTAAATATAAACTTTTTTGTATTCGGGTGGCTTCATATTGGAATTGTGAGAGGGGTAGAAAAATGACCACTACTTATTTGCATTCTCAATAGGTATTCATCTTGCGTTTGACTTTAGTAGTGATAAAAAATTGAGAATATAATATTTTGGACTACATGGACACTATTTTTTTGAGTTTTATGTATCTCTAGCAACAAATTGTCGTTAGATAGGTTTGATTATCAATTAGTTTAATTAGAGATTAAAATAAAACAACGGGAATAGACGCAAGCGAATAAATGTATCCAGATTATTAGCTATTTCGTAACAGCAAATTTCTGTACTATCAACGTTAGACCTAGTTTGTATTATAGAAGCATACAAATATGAACCTAACGCAACGAGCCAATGAACTTTTCCTTTACAATGTAATGGGGGGAGGAGCCTATGACTTCTTTTTATTATTATTTATGATATATAGGGCAAACGAGCATAAGGCCGCACCTGATGGTAAGTAATCATGCTATATTGTCAGTCATTTTCCTTTCACATCTGGGTAATAAGTAAAACATATTGCCCAACTAAAGTATGTTACTACTAATTAAGACTTTAAGTATGGCCGATGACCTTGAGAGTTGGGCTCGGTATAGTAATAGAAATGAAATCCCCTTAGGTTTTCAATGTTACGTTCGGAAAATATGTACAGTACCTATTGGTCAAATCGAGTCAGCGAAACGTTGGAAGTAGTTGGAACACAATATATTTCGCTTTTTTCTCGCAATATCTATAGGCAATTATATTATTATGAAGAATATCTTTAAAAATAGATTCTTAATACCCATCGAGAAGAAACAACCATTGTGTACTGATGTTTAAAAGGTACTTAGTTAATTAGTGTTATGAAACTACGAGCTATTGCCTGCGGCTCCGCCCGCGTGAATGAGTTTTCCCGGGATGAAAGTCCCGCTATATATTTTCCCGAGTAAAAGTAGCCTATATGTTAATCCAGGACATAATCTACCCGTGTGCCAAATTTCATCAAAATCCGTTCAGTAGTTCTTGCGTGAAAGAGTAACAAACATCCATACATCCAGACATCCAGACATCCATCCATACTTACAAACTTTCGCGTTTATAATATTAGTAGGATTTCTAAAATTAAATATTTTGTAGTCGCCTACCTAGTAATATTTCTTAATTTTATACCACAATACTAGCTTTTGCCCGCGGCTCCACCCACGTTAAAAAGTTTTCCCGGGATAAAAGTCTCGCTTTATGTTTTCCCGGGTTAAAAAGTAACCAATGTGTTAATTCAGGACATGATCTACCCATGTACTAAATTTCATCGAAATCCGTTCTGTAGTTTTTGCGTGAAAGAGTAACAAACATGCTTCTATAATTATATCCATAGGGTCATTCGGCCTAAAAGTACGCACTTTTTTTTCTATCGTCTACACAGTCAAAAATATAGTGTCTTGAAAAACGTTTTAACACTCTATGTAAAGTAAATTTATACTACTTTCATTATTTAATGAGTTTTTGTACATTGCTTCATTGTTTTTTTTGCAATACATGTTTAAGTGCATCGGGAGAAATTCGTACTATTGACCCGTTATGCGGGTAAAACTATGCAGAGTGTTTAATGAGAATATTTTTTTTCTGTATAAGGTCAAAAAATCTTTACAAGTAATATTCGACTTAATTGCAGCTTAAAGAAGAAAAAACCGTGCGGTCATTGTAATGAAGTTATAACAGGGTGCGTACTATTAACCTCGTACTCTTACTTAAACAGGGAATATTTTAAACAATCACACGTTAGTTGAGACGCATTTATTTTCTAGGACAAAATAATAACTAAAATAAATACTATAATAATCATGTAAACTTACCATAATTAACGGACTTTTGTAAACTGATGCACCGTCTAGCCATAATTTTTTTTCCCAGCACAAAATATTGGTAACTAATCAACAAAATCACGTTGATTACCGTTATTCGCTAAACAAGTGAGGCTTGGTAAAATAACTTGAGGCTCTGACATCGTCCCTGACGCGCCCCTGATCTAGCCGAAAAAGTGTCTGAGCCCCCTCAATAGGTTCCGAGATATTGACCATGCGAACTTTTACCCACTGCGTGCTGTTGCCCCGAATGACCCTACATCCATACATTCTTACACACTTTCGCGTTTACAATATTAGTAGGATGTTCTCGGCTCCACCGTCATGCAAGTAGATACTTTCTTGGAATACATACCTTTTGTATATAATATGCAAAAATAAATAAATAAACATCGTACCCTTAATGTACCTATCTCGCTGATAACGCATAAAATATATTATTGAATTTCACTTATTTATATGTTACTGTTAGGTAATACCATTTAATTAGTTAGCCATTAAACGCGACACAAACACTCACGCCTCCACCCCGTGGGGGTAGGCAAAGACCATGAAGATTAATTAAACAAGACTTTTTAATTTACGCCACACTTTATAACAAAGTTTTGATGCATGGACTCAAGGGCTTTAGTTCTTAACATCGTGAAGGGCAGACCTCTACCACTAAGTTTAAGGTTCAAATGCTGAAAAACGATAGATTACTGAATCTAAGACTTAAATTCTTTTGTGTCCCGAAAGGCACTTTAAGCCTTATCAAATCCTTGTGTGGCTTCGGGATAACACTTGAGCATTTTCTCTATAAGCAGTGCCTATTGAATAATTTTCGATCGGTGTGATATCATTTGATATATCATTTTTATTCCTATATTTTTGAGTTATTTTAAAGAGGGGTTTAAATAGTATCCATAGGAGGAGGATTATAAATCGTACTATAAATATAGGATCAAATTTACTACTATGGTTAAAAAAATATAGAGTCTATTGGGCATGATAAGGTTCGGTCGAACTTTGATTAATTATATACCTAGATAGACACTGAACGTTTCAAACGCGTCGAAAAAAATAGAGGCGAAATGTTCCCCACTAAACGAGTTCGAGTTAATAATTTTTTGTTGTTTTTCATGGATATCATTTTCTCCCCGTTTTGATAGAAACCGTGTAATAACTGGTATCATTATGCGCGCACACAAGGATACGCAGAACGAGGCAGCGATAGCGTATAACACAGCTATCACGCATACTAGCTTAAGAAAATTTGGCCTGTTTGTTTTAGTTTCATTGCAGCGCGTCACTCTATCTAGGTATATAATTAATCAAAGGTTCGGAACTTAATCAACAAATATGTGACCATGCAAGTTTCAAAAAACACAGTTTGCACATTACTTTAATAAAGGATATTAGGATAATACATATTTTTTAATCCACTCCTAGAAGAATTTAATTCAATAACGTACGTAGCCACTTATGCCAAAAATAAAGTAAACATCAAACGATGTAATATATTTGTGGAATTCATAGTTCACACGCCGCCAATAGGTGTAGACGGTCTACATTTGACGTTTTTGATTGTGTGTAATTTAATCTTTTTATTTCGATTCAAACGTCTAGACTTGGTAATTTTTGTTTATTCGCTTCTCTTTGACATTATTGCAAGAGCATACGCCAGAAATGTGTTTTTATTTTTAACTATCTTAATATATATAAATCTCGTGTCACAATGTTTGTCCTCAATGGACTCCTAAACCACTTAACCGATTATAATAAAATTCGCACACCATGTGCAGTTCGATCCAACTTGAGAGATAGGATAGTTTAAATCTCAAATTATAGTCGCAATTTTAATTTATTGCTAATTATTTGTCTGTTATTATTTGACAGTCATCTTAATATATATAAATCTCGTGTCACAATGTTTGTCCTCAATGGACTCCTAAACCACTTAACCGATTATAATAAAATTCGCACACCATGTGCAGTTCGATCCAACTTGAGAGATAGGATAGTTTAAATCTCAAATTATAGTCGCAATTTTAATTTATTGCTAATTATTTGTCTGTTATTATTTGACAGTCATCTTAATATATATAAATCTCGTGTCACAATGTTTGTCCTCAATGGACTCCTAAACCACTTAACCGATTATAATAAAATTCGCACACCATGTGCAGTTCGATCCAACTTGAGAGATAGGATAGTTTAAATCTCAAATTATAGTCGCAATTTTAATTTATTGCTAATTATTTGTCTGTTATTATTTGACAGTCATCTTAATATATATAAATCTCGTGTCACAATGTTTGTCCTCAATGGACTCCTAAACCACTTAACCGATTATAATAAAATTCGCACACCATGTGCAGTTCGATCCAACTTGAGAGATAGGATAGTTTAAATCTCAAATTATAGTCGCAATTTTAATTTATTGCTAATTATTTGTCTGTTATTATTTGACAGTCACAATTATCTTAACTCCAAATGATTCTAACAGATGTCGATACCTTTCGACTGGGTTGAGTAAGTAATCAATAGATGGCGCTGCTATGGTAAATCTACGAACGTGTCATATAAGCTACATTTTAAGCGGGACTTTTATACCGGGAAAACTCATTCACGCGGGCGGAGCCACGGGCAAAAGCTAGTACTATTATATAAAGCTGAAGAGTTTGTTTGTTTGTTTGTTTGAACGCGCTAATCTCAGGAACTACTGGACCGATTTTGAAAATTCTTTCACTAATAGAAAGCTACATTACTCCTGAGTGCTATAGGCTACTTTTTATCCCGGAAAACTTATCCACGCGGGCGGAGCCGCGCGCAATGCTAGTTATGTAATAATACGACGTGTCTAACAAACACGTTCTTAGTCTTGTTCTCATAATTATGTGATAGGTAATATAGATTTACTTCAATGTTTACAAAAAATAATGTAGTTACCTACATGTTAATTTCTTATGTTCAATTTATTTAATTTTTTCGATAGTCTGTGCTTGTTCGTTGTACGTGGCGCTACACTAAGTGGGCGGTACCCATCAATGAAGTGCTACATTTATCAGTAGTAGTACATTGTAAACCGAAAGAAATACAATGAGCGTGAACTGTCAAAATTGTCATCCTAGGTTGAACAAGGTATAATGTATAATGTTTATTATGCCTTTGGCGCCCGCGACATCACAGAACGGCTCAACGGAAGACCAGCGCTAGTTTTTACCAGCTTATGCTGAGTTGGGGTCGCTTTAGTGACGTGCAAATTTAATTTAAGTGTTCAGTGTAATTATTTTGTAATCTTGTTTGTTACAAATAAATATTTTTTCTTTCTTTCTTTCATAAGCCAGAAGCAAAAGAACAGCTATGAGGAACTAGACGCCCATAGACAAATTAATATTTGGAGATCACAAGACTTGGTAAGTAGTCGAAACTGCGGCCGTTTTTTCTCACCGATTTCCCATCCTGTGTATAAAAAATCATAATTAGAAACATATACTGAAAAATTTACAGTTTTTGTTGGAATAAATTTAAAAATAAAGGATTTTTTTCTTTGTATGCGCTCCCCTGCCACCTTTTTTGTAGATATGTCTTTTTCTTTGCACCCGTCGATATTAGAATAAGTTTCACTCAAGGTTCCACCGACGTGCAAGTCTTTTGACGGAATAAAAGACTCAATTTGTTCTACTCCGAATATAACCAGTTTATTTCGTGGCAAAATTTGTCTAAATACGTTGAACGATTTTAGCGTTTACTTTTAACAAATTTCTGCATCGTAAGATTTTAATATTTACTAAATCTGAGTGTTAGGGAAATAATAAACGCAATAATATCTTTGTTAATAAGAAACGCAAAGACCTCTAAACGAGTTTGGATGAAATATCGCTCATAGATAAACCATGTTTTGGATTTGTAATACTCTAATAGCATATAATGGTACTTTTATCTCGGTAAAGGTGTTTCACGCAGGTGGAGTCGCAAGGGGCATTTAGTTTATGAATAGGACGTAGGATTATAAGAAAATCGGCAATAGCATAGTTAGGAAAGGTACGAAAAGACCCGGCCTCGACGCTCAAAGCTCTGACATTTTCAAAGTGAAGTGTCAATTAACGCAGGCGTTTACGATGAAATGAAACATCGACCTATAAATAATACCAAATAATTATATCTAAATATTTCAAGGTTCTGCAGTCCCGTAATAGACCAGCGCGGTGGAGCGAGGCAGAAGCTATTGAACTTCTCAATCGAAGAGCCCCGGGCCTGTTTATTATAGGGGTATCATTATTTTTCAGACTGACTTTTTTGACTGCCTCGGTGGCATAGTTGTATTGCGTTACGAGTACAATTTGCGCGCTGAGGTCCTGGGTTCGAATCCTGGGTCGGGCCAAAAACATTGTGACTGGGTTTTTCCATCTTTAAAATTACTCAGTCGCAGCTCGGAGTCAGGAAGTTGGCGGTGTGATACCCCCGTGCCTCGGAAAGCACGTAAAGCCGTTGGTCCTGCGCCTGATCTCTCTCCGGTCATGTCGGATTGCCGTCTCACCGGACTATGAGAGTAAAGGAATAGCGAGTGCACCCTGTGTATTGCGCACACACTTGTGCACTATAATATCTCCTGCGTATCTGGCTGATCTCTGTTGAGATTGGCCGCCGTGGCCGATACGGCTAGGAAGGGATTATTATTATCATTATTTTTATTATATTTCCTACGTCCTTCATTACGTCTTACTATCCTAATAATTATATAAGTACTAGCCCAATATTATAATAATCTCTAGTAAGAAAGTTAAGGCCTTAGTCTACCATGATGGTCTTATACTGGTTGGAAGACCGATAATGCGAAAGTGTAAAAAGGTTTTGAAACAGAGAATTTATAACTTATTAAAATATTCACACAAGCATATATAACGTGCCTTAAAATCATATAAAAATTACGACCGTCAGTCGCCATAAAATATGCCCTTTGTTTTAAACACCCCAAAAGCGAATAAACTTGCGACTTTACGTTCACAATCCGAATACGTAGTGCTGCCTCTTAGCCGAAATTTGATAGAATAATCAAACCGAAATTCGTCGTAAGAAAGATCATTTTTTTTCACGGGCTCGGCAAAGTGACCCCACTGCACCTGATCAGCGAGATGACTATCCCTTGCCAGTCCACACAATTATTCCGGCCTGTTTGAGTCGGATATACCTACTGAGTGGTAGGTTTGTCTCGTATGCAGGTCTATCGCCATTTAGACTATTTCTGGGGACAAGGATAGAGTAAGGACTATTGCATGGCAGATTAAAGACATAGGTAATGTAATTAAAACACATAATGAGACTGAACATGATGTCTCAGGGGACAAACGCTAATGAAGTACTTTGTGTTTCGAAATTTTAGGCATAACAATTTTTCTCATTATCGATGTGAATTATACAGAAACGGCGTAAGGTGAAGGCGCGGCGCAGGCGCAGAGTAGGCGACGAAAGACGGAACAAAAAAGTGATTAATCACTTACTGAGAAAACTACTTTACACAATTATTTCTTAATACGGGCGAGCATATTATAAAGACTGTAAGTACATTTCAAAAGACAAAAATACATTTTGTGAAATTGACATTATTCATAATTCGCAAAGTGTCGCGTACCTATATTTTGTACTGAAACGTTTTGGAGCGGCAAGATGCATGCGCCGCGCCTTCACCTTACGCCGTTTCTGTATAATTCGCGCCTAATTAATACGATGTTGAGGTGTTAAAGTTTTACATGATTTGGCTTTGAGACGTTTTCATTGTAACGTTAAATACACTTTTATGTTGTGTATTAATATTTTTTTAAATTACCTTTTGTTTGTATTGTAGAAGTACAAGGGTTTGCCTATGACATGACTAGAATAAATTAACTGAGTTTGTTTCTATTACCTGATGTGATTGACCTTATACCAAATATAAAATCTTATTTTACAAAATATTAAGGTATGACTTCAGTGCTCAGGTCTCTGGTTCGATCCCCGGGTCGGGAAAAGTGATATTGGATTTTTCTATTCAGTATCAGCCCGGAGTCTGGAGTTTGTGCCCGATATGGCGATAAGCTCACCCCCTATCACATCAAAGGATGGAATACGCACGGCGAAAAATGGGTGCACTAGTTGCTCTGCCCTCTGCCCTCTGTCTACCCCTTCAGGGAATAAAGTCGCGTGTGTGTGTGTGTGTGTGTGTGTGTGTGTGTGTGTGTGTGTGTGGATGTGTGAGTGTGTGTGTATGTGTGTGGATGTGTGAGTGTATGTGTACCGTTATCTGCTGTTAGACAAAGTGACAGTAGAAAAATATCTACTACTTACTACAAAATGCACAGTGCTTAATGGGACACTGCGCTAGTCACCCACCTCCATCATCATCAGATGTTAAACATATAATACTCTCTAATGAGTAGGTGCAATGTTTTCAAGTCGCCATACTACTTACATGTTGCTATCAATCAATCAATCAATCAGCCTGTCGCCGTCCACTGCTGAACGTAGGCCTCCCCAAGTGAACGCCAACCATCCCGGTCTTGAAATATGAAAATTGAATATAACTAGGTAAATATGAAAAGAAATGATACTTATTACGACGGACTCTAAAATCTAAATAGTAAATACTAAACGCTAGGTTGCCGCGCTGTCTTAATAGTGCAAATTAATAACTCGCGAAATTTCAATATACCTACTGTCATTACCAGTGAGAATTTTATATATCGCTCTTACGTTCGCCCGATCAAGTTTTATAAAGTTAATACACTTCAACTCCACCGAAAGTTGAGAATATCTTGTGGAATAAATGATAAAGTACCTTACACTGCACCTGATATCAACAGTGCAGTCTTAAGCTATCGATACACTTATGAAAGTATAAATAAACTGTAATAAATCTAGTCATAGTTCAATACCTACCTGCCCTTATCACACTCCGATGAGTTCACGCAACATACTTTTGAAGAGTATTAATAAAAACGGTTAGATTTTTATACGGCCAACCGCTTGGGTGACAATTTGAGGATCGAACCCAAGAACTCCCGATCCACTGTCAGTTAGGGCTGTCACTAGACTAACGAGGCGACAAACTTGACCTATCACATAATAGGGTGGAAAATAAACTTAGCGTAATGTGCTTGTTAACAACACAAGCATGAGTAATGAGTATTAAAATCGCTGATTAAAATCAACATAACATCACGCATTTCCCTTTAAAGAGTGGGAACTCTCTAAATGTCTCCAAGCTATGTTATTCCTTAGGCTCTAGACAATAGGGAATGAGCCTATTTTAAAGGCACAATTCCAAACTTTGAGTTTATAGAACAATTAAGTACTGTGAAAATTCGGGCATTAGTTTAAATAAATATGAAACAGAAAAACCCAAATAACTTTACCTGATCCGGGTATCAAACCCAATGTCAATGTACAACTACCCCGCCGAGGTAGTCAAGGAGAGCGTGAATATATTCTTAAAACATTAAAACGAATAAATTTCGGCCTCGTTCACGTCACTAGAAAGGTCTGGACGAATTACTTTTATATGGAGGCGTTTCCGAGGATTTAAAATGGGACCCTTTTAACACCGCCGGTGATAGTCGCGATAATTTATGCCGGACTACATTACACCGTGAATATTGCACGCGGTTGTAAGAGGTCCTGATTTACGTAAAGAATTAAACGTGGGTAGTCTTGTTTTATAACGGACAACTGTACACATCATAATTCCTAATGCTGGGCACGCGGACCTCATGAAACTGTGTTCTCAGAAACGGGCCGCAGCGCGACGAGCCGCATCTCCGCGCGCATAAAATAAATGAGCTTCGACTCCGCTCAAATCAACGCCGGACATAAATAAATTATTTGTACCACGATAAAAAAACCTTCGAATTTCAAAATTAGATCACGTCTGCCGTTAATAATTCCGCTAATTAAGCAAAACATAATTACACAACCGTCTCCTGTCGATTTATTAAACTTGGAGGAAATTCCACGACCTCAATAAACCTATTAAACGAGCACAATTTTTTTTTAAATAATTCATCGGATCACACGATTCAACGACTCGTCTCATGGTCAGCATCAGGACAGTTCATATCAGGAGCAACATTACCCAAAGCTCTTCGCTTCAATGTATTGCGCTCGTCGCTCTAATATAACATACATACATACATACATACACAAACTCACGCCTTTCTCCCAATGGGGTAGGCAGAGACTATGGAGCGCCAAGTGCTACGATCCAAGCATACCTCTTTCGCTTCTTCTAGTCATCAGTCTCTTCATACATGCTCGTCGGTTACGAGAACTCCTTATTTGGCCCTTCCTTAGGAGGTCGCCAATTTGGTCCATGAAGGTACGTCTAGGACGTCCCCGTCCGACGTTACCACTCATTTCCGCGACATAGATTTCTTTCGTTCCTCTTCTTTCATCCATCCTTTCAATGTGGCCAAACCACCTAAGCATTCCTTTCTCAATCTTAGTCACTGCATCCTCTTTCAATCCACATTTTTCTCTTATCACGCTATTCCTCACTCTATCACTTACTTTCAGTCCACACATACTTCTCAAAGCTCTCATCTCCACTGCATTTACCTTACTTATATGCTTGTTTTGCCACACCCACGACTCACTTCCATACATCAGTGTTGGCGCCAGAACTCCTTGGTGAATAGCTAACCGAGCGTTATTCGAAATATTTTTGTTATTCATAATCGAATACAAGGCGCCATTAAGACTATTTCCCATTTTTACTCTTCTTTCAATATCTCCGTCACACTTTCCGTCTCGAGTGAACATGCATCCTAAATATAGAAATTCGTTCACTTGTTCCACTCTTTCATGACCTATCATAATGTTGCACTCGGTTCGCGATTCATCCCTCGCCATAACCATTACTTTTATCTTTTTTACATTCACTTTCATACCTTTTCTCTCAAATGCCTCATTCATAATATTAACCATTTGTTGTAATTCGCACACCAACGATGCAAGGAGTACTTGATCATCGGCGTACAAGAGACAGTTAAACACTGAACCTACCATTCTTAATCCACAAATAGACTCTCTCAAATTGGTCAAACAACAGCTGTCCATGAAGAGATTGAAGAGCCATCTAATATAACATATTCAATATTATGCAGTAATTACACTGGCTAAAAATTCTTCAAATAATAAATAATAGTTTAAAAAAACTAAAAAACACGCTTTATAGAAAATCCAACGAAAAAATAGAAAATAAATTTGAATTAAGAATAGTGTAAATAAGAAAAAAATGTATTTTATTGTAAAAAAAAGCGTGGGGTGCTTATTAAGATATTATAAAAATGATATATAATACTTCTACTCATATTATCTATCAATAAAATATTTATAACTATTGTCACCATGCACCCTTGTTCAACTTGTGCTACCTATGAAGGACAACTTAAAGAAAAGGCTCGTGCTGATATCAGCTTATATACCAAGCGAATCAGGTTTCGAGCCGCCTACTATAGAACTTGAGGAAGGAACAAGTAAGTACACAAGCGGGGGCATCCCCTTCATAATAGGCTGTGATGCAAACTCTCACCACGAGGTGTGGGGCAGCACAGACTGTAATGTGAAGGGGGAGCTCCTGCTAGAATATATAGTAAGCTATAATCTAGAAATTCTAAATATAGGCGACACACTGACCTTCGTGACCAGAGCCAGATAGGAGGTCCTGGACATCACTCTGGCCTCAAAGGAGATAAGCACATACGTAAAGAACTGGAAGGTTGACACAAATGACTCTTTTTCGGATCATCGTAGAATCACCTTCCAGATAGAAAGCAACATAGAAAACCACAAGGTACGAAATGCCTGGAAAACGGACTGGGTGCTATTCGACAATCAAATTGGAAAGTACACTCAAATGCCGTTTGAGGTCAATACTAGTACAGAAGATATAGAGAGCAGAGCAGTAAAGCTGGAAACAGCACTGCAAGAAGCGTACCACAAAGCATGCCCCCTCCGAGAGGTGACAAACGGCAAGGGACAGGCATGGTGGACAAAAGCATTAAGCAAGGACAGGAAGAAAATAAGACGTGCCCTCAGAGTGGCGTTAAAAAAGAACGACGACGCCACCTGGGATCTATACAGGGCACAAAGAAACAACATGCGCAATAAGTGCAGGAAGGAAAGCAAGCAAAGCTGGAACTCCTACTGCGCTGCCATTACGGAGTATCCGGAAGCAGCAAGGTTGGTAAAAGCCTTAGCCAGCGACAAGACATGCAAACTGGGGAGTTTGAAAACAGACAACGCACTGATAACGGATCCCCACGTAGTGCTGAGAACAATGATGAGCGCCCACTTCCCTGAGAGCACGGAACCCACAAGGAGTGAAGTGACGGGGGAGACCAGAATTGTTCTCGGTGACGCCACGAAATCTGTTGTTAGTGAAGAACTAATAAGATGGAGCATCTCGTCGTTCGCGACATACAAGGCAGCAGGACCGGATGGGATCTTTCCCAAGATGCTACAGCATGCACTCAAGTATATCAAGGAGGACCTTCTAGCAATCTACATGGGATGTCTACCAGAAAGCTGGAGGAAAGTAAGAGCTGTCTTTCTACCCAAGCCAGGTAAGAAGACATATCAAGATCCTAAATCATTTAGATGCATTAATCTCTCATCTTTCTTACTAAAGGCACTAGAGAAACTAATAGATAGACACATACGAGAAGAAATAGGAAAAGGTAGCAAGCCACTGCATGCAAATCAGCATGCATACATGGAGAACAAGTCCACGGAGACAGCTCTCCACAACTTGGTGGCTACAATCGAGAACACATTGGAGAGGAAATAATCAGCAAATGGGTGTTTCTTTGACGTAGAGGGCGCTTTCACAAAGCGACATCATACGCGATAGAAGCCTCACTAAATAGAGAAGGCATCAATCCCTTAATAAAAAAATGGATTATTAACATGCTGAATCAAAGATTAATAACAGCTGAACTAGGTGACATAACGTATACGGTTAGGGCAAACAGGGGGTTTCCGCATGGGGGCTGCCTGTCTCCCCTAATGTGGTGCCTGCTGCTGGATGAACTCATCAAGGAAATAAATCGTAGGCACATATACATGCAGGCGTATTCCGATGATGGGGTCATCCTAGTAGTGGGACAGGACCTCAATATGTTGTGCAGTAGATTAAATATGGCAATTAGGATAGCCTTACAGTGGTGTAGAGAGCGAGGACTAAACCTCAATCCCGACAAAACTAAGGTGGTTCTGTTCACCAAAAAGAGGAAGAACAAAGATCTGTTACCCATCGTAATAGATGGCAGAAATCTAGAAATGGTAAAAGAAATCAAATATTTAGGAGTAGTGCTGGATGACAAACTACTGTTCAATTCGCACATAAGTTAGCAATGCAATAGAGCGATAGGCAAGACTTGGGGCATGAAGCCGAATATAACCTACTGGATATATAAGGCCATCATACTCCCAAGACTACTTTACGGAGCCTTGGTATAGTGGCATAGGGCGACCGTAAAGGCAAACTATAAGAAGCTAGCCCAGGTACAGAGACTCACTGGGCTTATGACTACAGGTGCACTAAGAACTACTCCAACCGCGGCACTGGACATAACTCTAGGATTTATACCGCTGGATCTGGAGGCTAAAAAGAGAGCATTAGAACAATGTTATAGATTAAAGTCCCATGGATTATGGAAAACTACTTCCACAAAGATGTAATCAATACAATTCAAGGAAAAATGTCGATGATCTTGGAAAACAATGATCTAATTCAGAAATAAGAGATCTTTGACAAAAAATACAGAATACAAATAGGACAAAGAGAAAACTGGGAACTACCACATGACCATGATAAGTCGGTGGAATGTTTCACAGATGGCTCCAGGAATAAATCAACAGGATTGTCGGGGGCAGGAATATTTATAACCACGCCACCCAACACAGAAGAAACTACAATAAAGCTAGGCCAATTTGCGAGCGTATTCCAGGCGGAAATAATGGCCATTCTGGAATGCGCTGCATCGCACTAAGCAAATAACCAATAAGGAAATCAGCACAATACTGATTTATAGTGATAGTCAAGCAGCCCTAAAGGCACTCGACAAACCAGAGACAACGTCGGCGCTAGTGAAAGAATGTAAACTCAAATTGAACACGCTAGCAGCCGACAAAGAAGTCATCATTGCCTGGGTACCAGGCCACCAAGGGACCACAGGAAATGAGAAGGCTGACGAGTTAGCGAGAGATGGAGTTGATGAAACATTCATAGGACCGGAGCCGTGCCTACCTATACCGGCAAAAGTCACGAAAGGAGTAATTAGCAGGAAGATAGTTACGGAGACAAATGTCAGATGGAGAGACATGAAGGGCTGCCGCCAATCTAAAATCTTCATCAAGACTCTGGATTACAAGAAAACCGATCTCGATCTTGGTACTCGGTGGTTCAATGTAGATTCGAAATACGAATGCCGCCAGTTTCTAGCACTTTAATACATTAATTAGCTCCTATGATTAGTATGATTGAAATTAATATTGATTTATTTTGCAATTTATTCAAAAACGAGAACATGAGAACAATCTTAACATCTATTATGGAATTTGAATTAATCAACACTATAGGTACTTACTCCGTTGCAGATGCATTTGTTTTAAATACCTACCTATATTAATTGTCGGTTCCAGTTTTGTACCAAAAATGGAACTTAGCACATGATTAAAAATTGTTGATATAACTTTTGATAATGAAAATGGCTGTCCGTCGGCAGGGACGGTCCTATCAATATTTTTAAGTGGTGCGAGATCTTAATGTGGTGCCCCTCAGAATAAAAAAAATATTATTGAAGCAGTTGTTTGCTCTGTTGTTTGATTAGGCTGCTTTTCTATCAGGTACAGCAGCCGCCTACAAGGGCTCAAATTGTGCGAGTATATCTATGTGATGTGGTTAAATACAGATTAGAAGTAACAACAATAAATGTTATGTTTAACAGCTTTTATTTATTCTGTGTTACATGCAGACATTAATCAAATCAAATATTATAGACCCTGGGCCAGGCCAAAATTTCGTCAGTTATTTTCTCTCAGACGATAATTGGTGAGACGCATCAGAGAATAGTATCATAAAGTCTCGTGAACTTCAGCTGCGGTTTCGTGGGGGCGGGCGATGAGCGGTAGTAGCCTCCCAAGCACGAAGAAAAAAATATATATATTCAGTCATTTCCTCCCAACTAAAAACTTGTTTAAATTGTAGCTAACCCAATACCTTGAAAAAAAATCAGCTGACTGTAACTTGGGGTATTATGCGCCAGCTGGTCGCTCAAACATGAAAAAAAAAATACACTTTTAATGATTTCCTCTCAACTAAACATTTACCTGATGATAGCTTATACGCAACTATGAATAAACATATATGTCAGCTGGCTGTATGCCGGGGCAAAAATAGTCAGCTGATGCATTGAAAGATATAACGCAGGTGTTAGGCGAGAGCTTCTATCACATATTTAAATGCATCAACGGAAATGTTTCCCTCAACTTACTGATAGCAGATTCTCATTATTAATTACAGCAATATATTAACAAGCATCTGGGAGGAAATGATGTATCTTAAATTTTTCGGCATCACGTTCCGATATGAATTTTCCGATGAATGAATATTCCTTATACATTTGAACGACTATACGACGAACACACCGTTTGAACGACTTGACAATTCAACAGACCGTACAAACTGCAAGCCTAGCGAAGCAAGTGACAGACGAAACTTCTCGCCGCGCCCCGCTCCCCCGCAATTAGCGCGCCCGTCATTTATCTCTCTTTACGTTTGATTTTGGCGCCCCCTCCATGAAGGCGCCCGGTGCAGTCGCACCGCTCGCACCGCTCTAGGACCGCCACTGTCCGTCGGTCGCGCGGGCGTTTCGGATGCAATTAATAGAGGTAGTATTGGGATGACACGTTACTACTACGATGCTCTATTTACGAATGAAGGACATTTTCGCTCTGGCAGGGACAACGGACATACAGCCTGAAAGGGGGGCGTATGGTCACGTTCGTTTTGTAGATACTTGGGGTATATTACACAATCAATATTATCACACGATACTCGTATTATCACGATAATATTCATGTAAAATTGATGCGTATCCCAGTATCGTGATAATATCGCAGACTATCCGTATAGTATTTGCGATCTTGTGATAATATCTAGATTCCAGAATCACGATATTATTGATTGTGTAATATACCCCATTAGCATTTGATAGCATTCGTGGTATCTGGGCGGATGTAGCGGTAGCGACTATTGCACAATCATGGCGATATGATTGCACTTGGATGACGGACGAAAAACTAGCTTGGCGAAAATATCACAGTTGCGTGTTTCTTTAACTCTTCGAGGGCAAAGCCGGAGCGTGTTTGTGTGCGTTTAATTTAAGAATATGTTGCTATATCAGTAATATTTAGAAAAAAATCTGACTATTGTAGCCGTTGTAAAATTTCTTGTTTTTTATGTTAAGTATAAGTTTCCTATATTCATAATGAAATTATGCCGTCAGAATTGTTGCCTTTGTCAGCAATGCCAAACAAAATAAACAATGTAGCAATTTATTAATTCAAAAACATTATTATTGTATAAGAAGTGGGTTTCGGGGCGATTTCACTGTCATTTCAACCAAAAGATCTTGGCTCTTGATTCAGCAAAAACACATAATCTATACATCTATACATATAAATAAAATTGGAGTGTCTGTTTGTAATATTGAAATAACCGTTTTTTACTACATGTATATGAATATATATACGGTACATACACCAAAATAACATTTTTTTCAATTTTTGTCTGTCTGTATGTCTGTCTGTTTGTTCCGGCTAATCTCTGAAATGGCTGGACCGATTTTGACGGGACTTTTATTGGCAGGTAGCTGATGTAATAAGGAGTAACTTAGGCTACTTTTTATACCGGGAAAATATAAAGCGGGACTTTTATCCCGGGAAAACTCATTCACGCGGGCGGAGCCGCGGGCAACAGCTAGTTAGATGAATAAACTTCTGATAGGTAAACTGTAAGATAGTAAAGCGATAAAAATATAGTTGGAGAGTACCTGATGGTGGACGTCTGGGCCATCAATTGTGTACGTGCTTCGACTTGGATCCTAGTAATTGCTTTCGTACAGCTAACTAGTTATAGCGCACTTTATAGGGGTAGTAAGCAAGTTTCAGGAGAAATTACTCAGCCGTGCGTGTTTTTTTATATACCATACCAGCTTATGAGCAAATAACAAATTAAACCGCCTTCAAAAACAACAAAAAGAAACCACTAAAAACCAAAAACTAATTTAACATTACCTATGTTCCCGTGACTAATTTCAATTGCTAGCTAAGCTAGATAAATACATTAATAAATATACGATAACATTACTTATACACTGGTAACCAATTTTGGAGTCTCCTCGTTTTTTCGAAGTCGGTTAAAGAGTCGCTGATATTGTGTGCTATTATCGCAAATTAACCCCATAGATTTATAAGAATCATAAATGCGTTCACGGCGCACATGGTTCGCGTCCTTAAAGAAAAGTAATGGGGATAATAAGTAGAAAGGCTTGGAGATTCTTTTAGAGTCGTAGGAAACAGTAAGCTTGCCCTTTGGGCCTTAACGTTGGTTTCAGGCAGCTGATCCGGTACATTCATGATGTAGAACAATATCCTACTAATATTATAAACGCGAAAGTTTGTAAGAATGTATGGATGTATGTTTGTTACTCTTTCACCCAATAACTACTGAACGGATTTCGATGAAATTTGGCACACGGGTAGATCATGTCCTGGACATAGGCTACTTTTTATCCCGAGAAAATATAAAGCGAGACTTTTATCCCGGAAAAACTTTTTAACGCGGGTTGAGCCGCGGGCAAAAGCTATATTATAATATACCGAAAGTATATCACTTTTATACAACAAACCAAACATGTTTCAAGTCATGTTGTAAGCCATAAGGTACATATTATATTACTGTAAAAACCTGTATATTAGTAACACTTGCCTCGTTTACGGAGACGTGGGGCGTTTCGCGTCGCGTGTGGCGTGGTGTCTCGCGTCGCGTGTGGCGTGGTGTCTCGCGTCTTGCGGGTGATTTTTCCGTTCACAGAGCGGCGGCGCATGCGACGGCCCGCGTCATCGCACGCGTATACGCAAATATATGGCAATGTACGATATTTATAAAGTTGCGGGGCGTTAAGAGTAGAGATGGGTAATGGGTAAAAACCCAATCTTCCCACCTGGGAAAAAACCCGGGAAATTGGGTTTTTTTCCCTGTTTTTTCCCATAAACACCCATTTTGTGGGAAAAAATGTCTTTTATGGATTATTTGATGGCAAAAAGTGATGTGAATTATAAGTTGTACAAATAAAAGCCTGAATTCAAAATCCAATATTTTTTTATATAATTTAGAATATATACATAGGTGTAAACTGCTTTCCTGTATAAAAATATATATTTGTCAGTCTTCTCTTGACCATCGTAGTTTTAAAACACATAAAAGTATTGACTTATATCGCTACTTTCGTCTGAAATACGTTCGCAGTCTAAGAAACCAAAATTGCGTATGCCAGCGGTGGATGGTGACGGTTTGGGACTGGTATTAAATATTGGCTTCACGTTACATTCGATGCGATGATTCTATTAAGTTCTATTATTATTTCATCACTAATTAAGCAATATATTATGTCAATTTTGCTGCCCTTTCCGTCGTTAATCTATTTCTACTTTTATTGTGGACGTTACGGTGAGCACTCAAAGAACGCTCTACAGCTGCAGATGTGCATGGTGCAGTTCAATTCGAACAGCAACTTTGCTCAATGCTGTGGAAGCACATATTCCTTTCCACTACGCTAATACAGGGATTTTATTTATTTTAATATATATATATATACAATATCATTCCTAATGTACTGACCTTTTAAAGTGCCAAAACTTCGGCTGAAGATACTAAACAATTCCACCCTGTGTTAAATTTAAGCGTATTTGAACATTATTTGTTAGGTCTGAAACATTAATATATTATTGTATCTGATTTATTTATTTATTTATTATTTTGTATTTTTTTTATTATCCATAATATACACCTGCCTCCGTCTCTCTGCACCACCTTAAGGTTGACTGGGAGAAAATGCCCTTAGGCATCCTGTCCTCCATCCCACATGTTAATGCGGTACGCGCGCGAGCCGCATTCGCGAAAAGTCAGCTCCACTGGCTCGTTAACAAAAGGAGTAAGCTCTCTATCCGCAACAAGATACGTATCTTTACGACATATATTAGGCCGATCATGACATACGCAGCACCCGCGTTCGCTCACATACCACCCGGTCGGATTGAGCGCCTGCAGGTTGTCCAGAATAAATTTCTACAACAAATACTCGATGCACCGTGGTACGTGCGTAATCGCAACCTCCACGTGGATACCGACATGCCGACCATCAGGCACTTTATTCAGACGCTTAGCAGGCGCTACTTTGACCGCGCGGTTAATCATCATAATCCGCTCATCCGAAACTCATTCATTTATACTCAATTTGACCGCGCGAAATGGAGACGTCCCCGTTCAGTCCTGACCGACCCAGAGGATGCCATCACTCTGGCCATCCAAAGAAAGCACGAGTTATTGAAACTCTCACACTCCTCAAGACCGCTGTACAGTCCTCGCCGTCGAGGACCTCGCCGCGTCCCCCGATGTCCCGACCCAGTTAGCAGTTCCGGCCCGCGTGCCGATGAAAACAATGGATAGATTGGTGTATTACACCGCTAAAATCCCCTAATTGCTGATGTCTCAATCATCTTCCAACGACTGTCCTGAGCCGAGGCTCGTACCCCACTTAGGGGGTGCCCTCAGCGTGGTCGTTTAAATGTAAAGGGTTGGAGCGCCTAAAGCGTTCGCCCGAAAGGCCGGTGTGGTCAGAAAAGCCGACTCGCGTCAGGCTACTGACCGTAATGTCTATAACAGAAAAAATGTACTTTACTTTTGTACAAAATGTTAAATAAAAAAAAAATACATTTCGAACAAAATAGGTAATTTACATCAAATTATAAGTGGCCATTCATTTATTACGTAAGACTATTTTCGCTAGTGTTTGACCCCCTCCCCCCTATTATAAGAAAAAATAAGAATAGCCCCCCCCCCTGTTTAATATTTATTAAGTAAGAATCTAAAGGAAAAACATATACACGTTTGGTTTTTTTTTAATGTTTTTTTTCAAAGGAACAAATTTTAGAAATGTTTATTTGTACTTACAAAGGTTCTAATAACAGTTCACAAGCAGATCTTTCTCAGCAAATTCAAGCCAAGGCTGTTCAGATTATAACAGGATCAGATAGCAGTGTAAAAATTCCGGGTCGTAAATAAAAACACAAACTTTCACAGAACATACACTCAAACAACCATCGAGATGAACCAAAGTAAACTAGGGGATGTGCGAATAATTGCGGGTGCGCTGCGCATTCCATAATGTCCTGCCTTAGGATATGTGGCCACTACCTGCTGCATGTTTCAATTCCAGAAATCTTAAATAATTAGTTTTTTCCCAGCCAAAATTCCAAATGGGTGGGAAAAAATGGGTTTAAACGGGGTTTTTTCCCAGTCCTGGGTTTTTTCCCGGGTGATTACCCATCTATAGTTAAGAGTGACGGGTCGTGCGACAGCGCAAGCGCCGCTGCGGGTGTCACTAGCACGGAGAATTGTCACTGCGTGCGCCGCCGCGATAAACTCCACGTAGGATGCGTCGTTGCCATCCGCGGGCTCTGCCGCAAATAAAGCATTTGAAGCAAACTCGTGAAAAATCGCTTCTCCATGAACGCACTCATACACCATATGTTTGAATTCATTTATTTTTAATCCTTCAACGCCCACTTATATATAGATATATACGTGGTTGCCCTATATACCCGGACGCCGGTGTCCGCCGCGGGCGTTGACGAGTCAATAATTATCTATCTATCTAGCTTATATGGTGCGCCGAAGTACTTTTCTCGATAAACTGAAAAAAACCCGTGTGCTCTAGACCACACGGGTCTAGAGCACACGGGTCTAGACCACACGGGTTTTTGTTTTTTTTTGTTTTTTTTTTTTGCCCTAAGGGCCATGTTTATGAGGCTGAATTCTTACATTATTTCTCAACGTTTTAATTTATTAAAGTAACATGGCTAAAAAAATACAAGCGACTAAACAAATATAACATCAAACGAAAACATTTCTTGATATAATATTTGTATGTATAATTTCTTGTTTCCTTCAGTTTTGTTTATTCAATTGTTTATACAAGCCCTGTATTCATTATTCAACCGCTGGGAGGGGCCTAATGTACGAATGAAGAGTCGATCACTTAACCGTCCATAGGCATCCACATTATAAGAATAATAGGGTAGTTGACTACTTTTTTTAATAAACAATTATGAAAAATGTATGCTATCCAATTTCTAATAGGAAAAGTTTTTTCAAAATTGGCGCAATAGTAAGTAAGTTATAAAGCTTTGAAATTTGTTGGAAGGTGTAGCTGTCAAATAACAGCAATACTAGACTGTGATGTCACCAAGCGCCGTCTGCCATAATGTTGCGTGCGTGCGAAAGAGATAGCGCTATATCCCCGCCACGCCCCCACTTCTGCTCACAAGAATATTTCAAAATTGAATAACTGTTTTATTTTTCAATCGATTTTGATGCTGATTTCACAGAAGAATTTCTTTTTCGTATTATTTTCTGTTATATCTTAAATAATGTACAAAATCAAACATAGGAAATTACCCTATTACAATGGATTGGTTTCACCGACAAAGATAGAGAGAGATCTCCCTTAGAGATGCCAAATTAGACCAGCTTGGCGAACTGGTTTACTTGAGGCTGTACGCTTCTGCTCATAAAGGTATTAGGGACTAGTGGGAGATGTTTGAGCATCTGGACAAATCTTTTCCATCGAAACTAATATGCTAGGTAGGTTCCCTTGATTTCCTTCAACAATATAACAGTAATAAAATGAAAGATTCCTTGGAATTGAACCCAAGACTATTCCATTCCTGCCAAACTATCACTGTGTAGTTATGATCTCATTTCCATCTACCCTAGTTACTATAATTTGCAGATCTGTGAGTTTTAACGAACTTTTTTTCAATTTCGCTAACTAACCAACTTTTCGTCTCAAAGTTTTCTCATCAAAAATTCTAGACTCAAATCTAGAATATTATTCATTGGGTATAACCATTCGAATTTCACTTGGCCTGGTGAATACGCAATATGGGCTACGCAATTAGTTTGCCGTCTGGGTCGGTTTTGGCCACAGTTTTTAGTAAGGTATCTAGCAGCTCGGTCGTTTAATAGTTAGTTTTAAAGACATAAAAGTGTCTAGATACAATGCCAATGGAATTATGGCTGGGTTCTGGGCTAATGTGAGGAGGAATAAGGGTTAAGGAGGGTGAGATTTGTTAAGCCCTTGGAAAATCCATCAGCGATACAAAATTCAATATTCAATCTGATAATTTGATTCGCTTTTCTGTCTCACACATACATAAGCTCACGCGTTTATCTCAGGGTCAAGCAGATGCGCAACTACATATGGGTAACTATTTAATAACTCACAAATTTTAGTTTTTCGACATGGGAATTGAACTCGTCGGAAATCGCCGAGGCACTAATTTAGTTGCGTTCGATTATTCACAGAATTCTAAGTAGAAAGTTTTGAGTACTATCACCGGGTGAATGTAAATATTCCAAACTATGTTTAGGTGCCAATTTATGATTACAACATTTGGGGCCAGATTCCCAAGTGTCAACTAAATTTTATTAGACAATTATCATAAAATGCTAATGTAGATAGTAGTAGTAGACCTTTAAACTAATTTACACTAGCATACACTGCTAATTTGCGAGAGAAATATAAGTAGTAGAACGTCCTGCGATTTACCGCTATATTTTGAGAATAAAAATCATGAATATAGTGAAATATAAACTTTTCAATAATCTCCATCGTGTTTAGTGAAACGGACAGTTCTAAAGACAACATTTCAAAATGTACTATTTGATTAATTTTAGTTATTTTACCTGAGTATAGTAAACTAAAACAACTAAACCTCTACCGCTTTCATTTACTGATTAGGTATAAAGTAAAATAAAAGTTTAATACGCTAAAATTCCAACCAAAGTTCTTGCACGGTTATGTTTGAGTTGAACCATTGAAACTACCCTCAAAACGTGAAATGTAATGAGCTCTTACCGTGAAGAACTTTTTTAATTTTCTAACTCCGAGTAAAGGTTTTAAATATAATCTTTGAAATTCCTTCTCAGTTCTCTGTATGATATACGCGGCTTTAATACACGTAATGTGTGAAATGTAAATACTGAAACATTATTTTACTACATGTAATACGTCTATAAGTGATGGAGCCCCAGTTTTGTCTACAACATAAACGACCGAAATTACGCCACTCTCTCACGGAATAAAAAAATTACTTTGACACAGATTCGGTGTTTCATTTCAAAGGGTCAGTGTTTTTCGGAGATTCAACTCGTTTTTCTATCGTTACTTAACCTCGATAAAGCATCTACGATTTCTGACTACTTACTCTTTTATCAGTGGAAGCTTTTATAAACATTTGTTGGTCCCCACCTAGTACAATTAAATATGAAATACATCTATGGGTTAGGTACCGTATGCCCATAACTGGTTGCTTGATTGCTTAAGATGCTCTTTGTGTACAGATATACCATGTCATGGATTAAATTATAGGCTGCTCTTAGTTCAATAGTGAAGTACATGGTTGGACGTTTTTTATTTCAGGAAGGGTTTTACGCGGGCTAAGCTGGGGGCAACACCTAGTACAACATAAATCATTTTATTCACGATAAATCCAGCAAGAATGCCGCGCTTGTAATAATAGAACGGTTATCCACATGAAATTTAGAATAACAAAAGGAAAGGCCGACACAACAAAGACGTTCTCGCCTCCGGCGCTCACGGTGGGGACGCGGTGCTACTAGCAGCGGGAAGAGAAATCTAAAATTTGCATATTATTAACTTAGGGTCGCAACTTAAACTGCGTACGATTAGGTAGAGGTAATTAGTGCATTATTATTTGGCTAAGATTATAAGTTATGTACCCCCTAGTAATGTCATCTTATCGTGCCTATTTTTATACCAAATTGCAATGAGCAAAAAGCGTTTGAGTAAATATTTACGATCGGCTGCCGACCTTCTGTTTGCCTGAATTCAACAAAATAAGTAGTCTAGCGTCAACTGTGTTATAAAATCATACAAAATGATGCCTGATTTGTGATTCGATTCTGGACCGATCCCATAGACGTTGCCACCAAGCCCAATGTTGTACTACTTTAACTTAACTATCGTTTTACATCGCTCCCGCTACTTGTCCGCAGCGTCAACCGAGCCCTCAGTAATTATTATGATGGACTAAGGCCAAGACAAATGCACGCAGATTTAGATGAGTCATTCGGGCACATTTGGCATAACATCGCTTTCATATGCGGCCTAATGTTACGCATTACCTAAAAAAATATATGGTAGCCTAACCAAACACTAGGGTTTTATTATCGTATTTATGAGTCGTGATTTTTGATGGTTATGTTTTTATGATTTATGTGTAAAATACAAAATTATATTATGAAATTTATGACTTACTAGATGTTGCTCGCGACCGCGTTTGCGTTTGAAAGACCTTTCCCTGTATAAGGAATCTTCTGTATTTTACCGGGAATTATGTACCCCATAATATGGTAATCCAGAACTTGATTTAACTGCGGTTTTTTCATTTTCAACTGCAGTTACCATATATGGCGATGCAGTGAAATGCTCTTAAGGTTCTCTTTTATAGAAAACATTCAAAACCTTACTAAAATAAAATGCCCTCAGATTCAAGCATATCGTCAAACTAACACCACGACCGTACTCTTACACGGTTGACTACGACCCTATATTGAAGGGTCTGCCACAATAAAGGGACCCTCTAGTGTAAAGTCAACCTTATAGTTTCCACAGGGTAGCCGCAAAACGGGCCAATATCACGCACTAGTTACCTCTCTATGGAGACTGCATATTGACTGAATCTAATCAGCAGTAATTTTTACATGAACAGGTATAGTAGGTAGAGCCTGTAGACATTTTAGAACACATACGTACCGAAAAACCAAGGTCAAGTAACCGTAAGAGCATACATACTAAGTATTTGGAGAAGCCAGTGAGATTGCAAGAGACTTCTGATATCCCATATCGATGGTATTTTATCCCACAAATAACTTTTATGACTGCCTCGGTAGCGTAGTTGTATTACGGTACGACTGCAAAGCTGAGTTCTCGGCTTCGATCCCCAGGTCGGGCAAAGTGATATTGGGTTTTTCTACTCAGTATCAGCCCGGAGTCTGGAATTTGTGCCCGGTATGGCGATAGGCTCGCCCCTATCACATCATGGGACGGAATACGCACGGCGAAAAGTGGGTGCACTAGGTGCGCCTTTGCCTACCCCTTCGGGTATAAAAGGCGTGAGTGTGTGTGTATAACTTTTTTATTCTGATAGTTGAGAAATAAGTTCTTATTCGAGTAATAATTAGAACTAGTGGTCGTCTAGTGGTCGAAATTCGACCGTAGAATTTAAAACTTCTCTATATTACCTTTAATTATGCAAAATCTCACTGCACCGTGCGCGCAATGTGCTTAGAAAGGGGTGCAATTTTTTTCTTGACGTATTATATGAGTCAAATAATCGAAATTATCAAAGAAAATTAGGCACTCAAATTTCAAATGTACTATATCACAGCGTCCTCCAATTCAGAAATCAATAGATGCTTCAATTTAAATACACTCAACTCATCAATACACATCTTAGAACTAAGTTCTGTACCTATGATAGTTGAAGACAAATAGGAGCTGACGTGCACTAGTCTGCAACACGAACTCGGAGCTTGAACTCCATTCAAAAGTTAATTGCAGAAAAGTGACTCTGCATCTTGGAAACAAACTACTAAACTAAACTAAACTTGTACAAACTTGTTCAAGGTGTATTTCAGGGGTCGGTTAGATAAAACAAAAACATTGGGATGTCGCAAATAACCTTGCTTTGGAAGATTGTGATCGGAATTATTTTTACAGGGTGCAAAGTTTTGGAAGCCGTATAATTTGGTTTTGCCTAATATTGGAAATTGATGATTACACAGCTTGCCTTTTATAACCTTACTAGCTTTTGCCCGCGGCTTCGGCCGCATGAAAGAGTTTTCTTGGATAAACGTCCCGTTATATTTTCCCGGGTTAAAAAGTAGCCCAAAACCTTCCCAGGGTTTCGAACTATCTCCATACCAAATTTCATCGAAATCCGTTTTGTAGTTTGTGAGTGAGTGAGTGACCTTTCGCTTTTATATATATGGATTAGACTCACTTAAGTTCTATTTAGGAACAAGTGAATAATATTTGAATTACGTTTTTGCTTTATACAATCACTGACGTCGCTTTTTAATACTTTTGTCACTAATCCTGTCCTTTTATCAAACAATTTCACATGCCTTCATTTAACATGAGTCACCTTCCACTAAATCCGGTTCCGGTAACTTAGAATTATTTTAATTTTTATCTATGGCCGTTATAGTCTCTGTAGTTAAAACCTCCTATCCAAAAGAACATCAATAATTTTTGACTCCTTTATTTTTGCTATTAATATATTATGCTTTTGCTATAATTATTCTGCTTAATTTATCAACTTATAAATTCAAAAGATATGTATCAATAATTTTCATAATCTGAGTATTAACTTTTCATGGGACACTTCAGGCCGGATCTTGTTTTTGATCCTGATAGGAAATAGTCCAATCTGAAGTTACGCTTTTTGACTTTTAAGGACCACTATGTACATGAAGACATTGGCAAAATCACCGCTGTAACGGTGGAGCCATTAACCTAAAAGAAGAAGAAGAAGAAGACGTCGCTTTTCCGCCCATGAAGATTACGTATTTCAGGCAGTTTAAAATAATATAAAACATAATGTCGAAACGTTGTGGTTCGTCTTTGTCTGCTAGTGAGATCTTCTTAGAGTAGTAAAATGTCTAGGCTTTTATATATACCTACTTTATATTGTAAAGCTGAAGTGTTTTTTTGTTTGGTTGAACGCGCTTATCTCAGGAACTACTGATACGATTTTGAAAATTCTTTCACCAATAGGAAGCTACATTACTCCTGAGTGCTATAGGCTACTTTTTATCCCGGAAAATTTTTATCGCGCGGGTGGAGCCGCGACCAATACTAGTTTTTAAATAAAAACGAATGCTTAAAAAGTTTGTGCCATAAGCGCTCCTAAATCATTCATCAGATTATGTTGAAACTTTGGTAAGTTCTGCATACAACCATTTAAATTACTACTTTAGTTAATTTCAGAATTCGGATAAAATAAGATTCACTCTATTTTCAACGCTTGTGTATGGGGTCTCTAACAGTGAGAGGTGTGGCGCGCGGGTACGAAGGCTAGACGTGACTCCGATTGATAACACCACGCATTTCCTGTGCGAACGACACTAAGTTATGGAATATAGCGAATTTTGACCCTAATTATTTGAGAGCTTCGAAGCGTGAGTACTTATTCATATAGGATTTTATCAACTATATAGGCATCGAATAGTTTTAAAATAAAATTTTGTTAGCATAGAAAATGGGCGTGGGCTATAACATCAAAAGTCAATAGTGTTTTAAAATCTAAGCAGCACTGTGCAAACTCTTTTTTTAGATACTATAAAACATTATAGACTCTTGATGTTTCGTCACTAAAATTTAATGTTTTACCCATAGTCGTAAGTTCATCTTATAAACCAAACGCAAACGAAAAACCCAAAACGTAATCGTTCACGTTTGACGTTACGGAACCGTTAAATTACCGGGGCAGGATGTTATTTGACAGATGAATCGTGGCTGGACCTTTGCCTGTAAAAAGTTTGGGTCGAATCCCTCACGACTACCTCAATCGTTCACGCGCCATGTCTGAATAACTCAATCAAAACGTGTAATTCCTTTATTTTACTATAGAATGTTCGAAATAAAGTACTGTTTTTGACGGAGAGGAGGAAGTTAAGATTTTATTTATATTTCAGTCACTGTATTTTTCATCTTGGTTTCGTGAAATAACTAAACCTGGTAGTATTAGTGTTTTTACTGTCTATGGGCAGTCGCAGCACTTAAAATTACTGCTTATTGCTACTTTGGACAATTGAATGATTAGTCTAAATATTTGATAATTCTATTCCAATAATTTAGTTGTGTTAAACAAAACTAAAAGCTACAACTCCTTATTAGGCAGAATAAATACAGGTGTGATATTTAATCGGAGCGCTTTCAAGTCCACCCACCGCAAACCAAACCCCTGGTTTAAGCGCAGCGTGTCACTGGAACTTATACAATTCAAAATTCTGGTGCTAGCAAAGCGCCCTCAATATTTTGTATCTGACGGATAGTGACCATCGTAATATGTGGTAAAATATCAGGTGCATTATGTTCATTGTTCTGGTGGTAGGTCTCTCAAATGTAAGAGTCCATCTGAGTGGGTACCACCGCAATGTTTCTACCACCAAGCAGCAGTGTGCATGCACTGTTGAGTTTCGGTTTGAAAGACATTGTAGCCAGTATAACTACTGGACATAATCAGATTTAACATCTTATGTCTCAGGATGACGAGCGCAGTAGGATGCCACACAGTACTTTGTAACTCAAGGTGCTGGATGGTGTTTCTACTGTTTATGCGTGGTCGTATCGCTTACCATCAGGCGAACGGCAAGCTCATCTCGTCATTCAATGCAATTTAAAAAAATTAAAAAGAATAGGGGAGGGTTATAAGGACAAAAATACACAAAAGCTACTTTAAACTTTTAATTAATATAGATAAACTGATTTAATTCTCATCAATATTTTTTTGTCAATGATCAAGTTTTAAAAATTTCAGTCGACTCATTTCTATAGTAAGTAATCTTATTTTGTCCATACTCAACTAAATCCGATTCACCCAATTTTAAAACACAATCCATCATTACAATTAAAAATCACCAATATTCAAATTTCATATTACTGGAAACGAACAATTCCCAACGTTTTGTATTTAACGATTCATTAAAACAACTCTGTTCAATTTAAAACGTTAATTAGTAATGAGAGGTCACAGGAGTGATGCAACGGGCTGAACACTATACCTACCAGCGCCATTCATTACCATCCTGGTGTAATTTAATTGCAAACTAAAATATAAACGGCCAATAAAGACTACTTATTGTAATAACCAGGTTTCATAGTATTTTCAGTGAGAATAATTGGGTTTAAATGTCGAATTTAGGGCTCTATAGACAATAACTAGGAAATGAGTTTCTAATCTGTGAGAATCATCAATGCTCATTCATGCTACAGGAAAGACTGGGTGAATCCTTTTTTATTACATTAAAGGCACGATAGGTGAATGAGCCAGGCTAGTTTTTCGACCTTTGTTTATAATATACACCTACATACAGGTGATCCAAACTCAATAATAAAGCTGACACTTTAAATAGTGTAGACAATATTGGAATAAACTCTTCCAATTACAACAAAATTGAACAGATCGACATGGAACTAGAATATAGACTTTCGCTCTTACTTATCCTCGAAAAGGAACTCAATACTTAATTATACGGAAATCTCAACATTAATAAAAAAAATTGCACGCTTCATCCCGAGACGAATTAGAATTTCAAATTAACAGCTCGAGGATGATTGAATTTAATAAACCTTTACTAAAACTTGAACGTCTGAGCGCACACCTTACAATAAAATTGCGAAATTGCTTGCTAAATCTACAAGAAATTGGATTAGTGATGTTAGAGTTACATAACCGAAGCCGTTTATAATTCCAGACTAAAATCACTTATCGCATTCGATTAAAGTGTTGTTCTTAATAGTGATAAGATAAGGTTTTTATTATGTGAATGTGAAGTATTATTTAGGTACCAGTTAATAACCTGAAGAAACAGAAGAGTTGAGGACCCAAAAGACGTTAAAAAACCAAATAGTTTTCTTAAATTTAGCTTGCATTGTAGTTCGTATAATGAGACTTTTTTTAATGAAACTGAGGGCCTGTTTCAAGATTTCTGAGTAAATGCTACGTCACATTAAAGTATAAGCAGACCAAATAAAAAAGTCATAATCTAAATTATGCCCCCAAATAAATGGTAATCAAATGAGTACTATCTACTTTAGCTGTTAATACAATAACTGTGAAATAGGCCCTAAGTAGTTGTATTTAGTAAAGTAAAGAGAATCAATACTTTATTATATTAAAAATCATTGATAAAGTTTCGAACCCCGAGCCACATCTAGTGCACCATATTGTTCTTCGGAACACAGATTACCAGCGTCTAACTTGGATGATTGATGTCGCGTGTAAACGTATGCGCTAACAAGTAAGCCGTGAAGGCGAAAATTAATGGCGGAGTTTGTAATTTGTTCCAAAATGGAGTTTATCAATTTCTATTTTTGGTGGATTGTTCACTGTACAATTTTTATAGGTATCTATTTGAATAACTAAAGCAGAAGAAAAAGGCGTGAAGCTAATATGTAGTAATATAATGATTTTAATACTTATCCCCAGCATGGTATACTAGTTCACGCTACCGAACGGATTTACACAATATTTGGTATGACCCAGATCGATAATGTCGTGAGTGATTAAGATACAGGCTTATTTGTGTCCTAGAAAAGCACACAATGAGAATTATTCTGGGAAGGCTTTTCACGCGGGCGAACCCACGAGCAATGCGTGGTAATTATTATTTTTAAGCCTTTTCTGGATACTGAATTGTTGTAAGACCTATTTATAAACTTATAATAAAAACAATTAATGAATTTCAATTATAATTGAAACTAACAAACAGTTCGCTTAATTTTAATCCGTATAAAATGTATATTATATTTCATGGACGCACGGTACAGAATTTTTTATGTGTGCACAAATTAAGATAAAGTATGAATTTTAGGCTAATTTAACGTTCGTGGTTACATATAGGTATAAGTTTATTTGGTAAATTGTGAGCAAGTATTATAGCTCATCATACTAACATTATAAACGGGAAAGTTTGAAAAAATATTTCGATGTTAATATGTTTGGATGTTAGACGCAGAAACAACTAAACGAATTTGGATGAAATTTTGCACACGGGTAGATGATGTTCTGAATTAACACATACTTTTTATCTCGATAATTTTCTCCCATGGGAAGTAATACATATTAATCTCATTCCTTAAGTAGATGTCGCTGCCATCGTACTGTATTTTTTGAGACTTTTTTTTAGCGGGAAAAGCTTTTCACACGGGTGAAGTCGCGGGCAACACCTAGTTATCCATAATAAAAATCCGAAAGAAAGTGTCTGTCTTTCTGTTAAGCATTCACCAACAAACACCTGTATCGCTATTAGGATAAGTATTTTTTAGTATAAGGATAGCTTAAACGTCAAAAACTATTGCGAGGTATGTTATTTTTTTAATCAGCCGTTAATGTTGTTCTTACATAGGACAAAGTAATTGGAATATAGTTCTCGTAAGGATCTAGGGGAAAATCGTGTGTTTTATCACTGCACGTTTGTTGCACTGCAATACGTGCAACGGAGATATAATTCCTATCCTGGACGTATTCAGGATAGTTTCTAGGGAATCGAACATGAAATGGAAGAAACAAAATTAATTTGTGTTTGTGGAATTTATTATTTCCAGTTTCTATTTCACTGAGTATCATTAGCTAAATGCTTTTATTACGGATTAAAGTATTCAAATTGAATTTATACATTTCTCTAATGAATATAAAACTAATTAAATGTAGACAGATTTGCTTATAATTACGATTGTAATCGTAGTATACGTCTCAAATAGTTATTTTATTGCGTTTTATATCACTATCTCGATAGACATTTTACGCTGAATATATTATGTTGGCACGATATTATGTATAAAATGCATAGAATAACAAGACCAGTCTTTAATATTTGAAAATATAAGTCTCAAAGCACAGAACACAAGCACTAGACTAAACATGTCAGCAGGTATCCTCTGCGAGATATATTTCCTCATTGTTCACCTGGATCTCCCTCTCAGATAGGATTATAAAATTTCAGAGAGCTTATGAAATTTGTTTTGCGTGATGCGTCTCCAGTGTGCACTATGTTCACGTCTAGACGAAGACATCGCGACGCGTTACACCTTTACACTGTTCGCAGTGGTCTAGCATGACAATTTTTTTGAGTATATGAGCATAAAGTGGCCGGTTTACTAATTTACTAATTTAACGGTGAATGAAAACATAGTGAAGTTCCTACATACCTGAGAATTCTCCAAAAAAAAATTTGAAGATATATGAAATTTGCCAACCCGTATTAGGCCAGCGTGGTGGACTAGGCCTAATCCCTCTCAGAAGTAGAGGAGGCCCGTGCTCAGTAATGTGTATTATATGTACGTATAATACAGGGCTGGTATTATTATTATTATAAATACTCATTTGCTTTAACTAAACCCTAATTCTTTCCACTAATTGCGATGTCAACTGGTGTATGGCCTGAAAGGCTAGCATCCTTTTTTAAAATCGAGGAATATTACTTATATTTGCTCACGCGGTGTAGTCACTTTAGATTGCTAGAGAATGAAAAGAAGGTACCTAATAAGCCGAACTTGCAGACATTTTTTTTCATAGCTCTATGAAGGTTAAAGTTATGTAATTACTGGCGCAGATGAGAGAGGCTCATTGTATATTAATCCTAACGTACTTTATAACCTTGTCCAACGCCTTTCTTGGGGTCATATTGGATAATAATACTTACTGGCTTCCTCATTCAAATGATCTATCTAATCTAAAGATGAAAAGAAATAAATGTATAAACAAAACCAAGGCCGCAACCGCAGCATACATTGCAAACGCGCGGCCCGTTGCATCGGGCACGCCGCATTATGCAATAAATCTTACTAACTTCCGTGAACAAACTTTTCGCCGCCGAGGGAATAGTCTCACAAAATTCACTCTTTTACTGAAATTCAACACTTAAAACACACCCAACTTCCACAATGAGGTCTTTGTAAATGAAAACTTAATTTGCTCCCGAGTTGCGAGGATTATTCAAAAATATTAATTCAACTCAAAAGTAAAGGCTTTGTCCAGCTTTGTAGTAGCCATTTAGCGATTAAATACGTTAACTGATTATATTCGCACAATTAAAAACTCATCTTGTTGCTTATTTTGTATTTTCCACTAAATTACGAGATGAGAAGATTACTCGCCTGAGTGTAGTCTAGCGGCGTTGATATTCTAGCATTGGCCGAGACGAGAATTTTTTGTAGGCCTTAATTATCGGGAAAATTATATAACTGCATTGACTATAAGCAAAGACATTAAACAGTATAATTATAGGCCGGATATCAGGACCAAATTTTTCGTCCAAAAGTTATTACCAATTGGTAATAAGTCGCTGTCTTATCTGACATGTCCGTGTAACAAGACGTCTCGGTATGCTTAAATTTTGTTAAGAAAACAAAATTTTGGAAGAAAATATGCTAATTTACGCATTACGACCATGTCAAAGTATGTTCTAATGAATTTTAAATAGGTACTTTGTTATGACACGGTAGATTGAGTTACTGACGAACAGGCTCAAAAATTTTATATGACAATTTTCCCAATGTCCGCTCTATATTATCTTAGAACTCTTTGACTATAAGTAACGACGTTAGACATTAATTTGGTTACTGCCTCGGAGGCGTAATTGTAGTGCGTGAGCGGTACGACTATCGCACTGAGGTCTCGGGTTCGAATCCCGGGTCGTGCAAAGTGATATTGGGTTTGTCTACTCAGTATCAGCCTGACTGCCTCGGTGGCGTATTTGTGTTGTGTATGCGTTACTAGTACGGTTTGCGCGCTTAAATCCTGGGTTCGAATCCCGGGTCGACCAAAAACATTGGGACTGGGTTTTTCCATCTTCAAAATTACTCAGTCGCAGCTCGGAGTCCGGAAGTTGGCGGTGTGATACCCCCGTGCCTCGGAAATCACGTAAAGCCGTTGGTCCTGCGCCTGATCTCTCTCCGGTCATGTCGGACCTGTGTATTGCGCACACACTTGTGCACTATAATATCTCCTGCATACCTGGCTGATCCGTTGAGATTGGCCGCCATGTCCGAAATCGGCTAGGAAGGGATTTAATCAGCCTGAAGTCTGGAGATGTGCCCGGTAAATGGCAATAGGCTCGCCCACTATGACATAGGAACTAAAATAAGAGACAATATATGGGCGTATTACACCTCTGCCTAACCCATACATACATACATACACACTCACGCCCTTATCCCATAGGGGTAGGCAGAGACTATTGAGCGCCACATGCTACGATCTTGACACACCTCTTGCGCTTCTTCCACATTCATAGTTCTTTTCATACATTTTCGTCGGTTAAGGGTACTCCTGACCTGCCCTTTCCGGAGAAGATCATTTATTTGGTCAGACAACGTTCTCCTCGGGCGTCCCCTGCCTAACCCAGAAAAGGGAAAAAGCTGCTATGTATGTATGTATTAATTGAGTGACACTAAGTATAAGCCTAGGGCAGGCACTCTATTTCATGGGTCATTTTGGCTGGTATTTTAAGGCTCTATTTAGAGAAGTGTTACTAGACTAGTGAGACTATTCATTAACAGTACAAAATACAGCTTGAAGGGAGCGTACCATTCTTCTCATGTTGTGAAAACTCACAGTGACGTCCACTTGCAAAGTCATTGGACCTTACAAAATACAGAGGAGGTTTCTAGATCCAAGCCGCTTCCAACAGATCAGTCTGGAAATCTGGATGCCTATATGCAGCAGTGACTGTGGCATACCACAAACATACAAAATCATTTAAGTCTATACAATCTGTCCAAATCGTATTCAGTAACTTATCGATATGAAAGCCCAAAGGGATAGTGCAACGTATAACATGCTTAGAATCTAGTTTCGAACTGTTATTGTGCAAATCGCATTTCTCGCAAATTATGAGATAACGTGTTTACAAAGCGCCGGAACTTGTGCAAACTACGTTTCTTAGATAAGATCAATCTTATTGTGCTTGATTAGAACAAGTTGCTAGTTCAGTTGAGTTTTCAAATAAACAGAAATAACACCGTCTAGAGTTTCAACGCCAATGCACTTGGTAGCACATACATTTATTTTTTAGTGTCGTAATGCCGTAATTTTATTAAATTATATATATTGAATATCGTTCATCATAAGACGTAATTTTTAAATTTCAGTCGTAAAGAGACAGGAAAAGTTTTGAGTTATATTATAAGTAATTCGTGATTGTCCACTTGAAAATCTTTCATGAGGTCAAAAGAAACCTAAGTACAATTTTAGGTTCCTAAAAATGGCCATACCAAGGCATATCAAATTCTGTTAAGAGGTTTCATTGTAAGCGTACAAATTCACAGTCAGTAACCATCTTACTTAATATTTTTTTTTAAGAATCCCCGCATGTTCTAAAATTCTAAGATCTTTGTAACCAAGTTCTTGTACTTTTAAAAAGTTGCACCTAAAATATGACAAGAGTTCTTTTTAATACATTTAAAAATAACTATTAATCAACATTTTACCTAATGTCCTTTCGTTTGCTTACAGTCTTCTTCTTGCGTCGTGTTCCTCAGTACTGAGAGTCGCAACCCCCCTTCTGCATCACTTTCTCTTGAACGCGCTTTCTCCATTTGTTTCTGTCACAAGCGGTGCAGAGGGCGCTGTGAGCTGTAGAGTCAAGAGCGGTGACGATTTGATAAGATTAACGTCTTGGTCTGCGTCCACTAGGCCCTATCCCATCTACGTTGCTTACAGTACAATAATAAAATACATAAAGAACTAGGTTAATCAGTTTAAAATATTAATTGTAAATTGTATAACGTACTGTACTAAATCCCAGAAAAGATAATAGTATTACACGTATAGTTAAACAATATCACAATAACGATGCCAAAAGAGTATCCCGTTCCGGTTCAACAAAGTCAAAGTCCCTCTCAAACTATGTCTATATAACGCAACTCCGCCTGACTCACGTATCCTCAGTATTCCACGTATGTTTTTAACTAGAATTGGATCTCAAAGGCGGTCTTCACCGTACTGTTAGTCAATTGAAATTTCTAAGCTGAGATCTTAAAGTTACTCGAAGGGTATCTTCAAGTTGCCCGAGTTGCTGAGGCGTTTGTGATAAGCCTTTGAATGCAATGAAATACTCAAAGATGAAATGTGTGTATAGAAACGTTTAGTTGGCAAAAATGTTGATATTTTATTTACATTTACAGAAAAAATATGTCGCTATTGAGAATACATGGAAATAATGTTACAATTGAAAATCGCAACAATTAACAAATTCATAGTTTGTATTATTGATTCCTAGAAAACTCCATCATAATAAGCTTTTCATACACTACACTGTAGACTATCGCAAAAAAAGATTGATTATTTCATATTTGTCGTAGAAGGTAAATAGTTTGTGTAGTAACATTTTATTGTCCTACTTAAACATAAGGCAATAAATACGCATGGTGTCATATTTCCTTTTACTGTTCCCGACCTTCCGAATTTCAATAAAATATATCCCTTTTTTCACGTTAAAAGCCATATCATTTTAAGGATTTACGTTCCAGAAAGTTCCTGCGGGTGCTTAGAATTTTTTATCGCCAAACAGTACCTAGATTAAATTCCTGGCGAAACACTCTTGAGGCGTCAGATTTCCCAAAGGATCCCAGCTTAGTACTAGACCGCCCCGGAATATCTGCGGCGCCGTGGAAGATTTATAAAATGGCTTTATTTATGATGCTATTTTAAAGTATTTTTTGCTGAAATTGATGTAACGAACAAGATTAATTTCAGAGCGTTTGATCAAAGAAAAATTGTTTGTCATCTATCCAAGATGTAATAGAAAGTCTAAATGATAAAAATAATTGAATATTGTTTTTTTTTTAAATGAAATAACGAAAACTAGTAAACAAATCTGTTACTGTTATGACTGAAAACTCGGCACTCGTTGCCCTGGAACTCTTGTTAAGCCTTATAATGCTCGCTAATTATATTCGCTTCAATATCTTTCAAATATACGGCATATTGATTGTCGACAGAAAGAGATAGTTGATATTTTCGCAAGCGAAGCAACCTGCAACTCAGTAAAATTGTCTAAATAAAGATCTGTCTATTTTCAAATTATTTCCAACAAGCGCATGATAATTCTATAAAAATTACGTCTAGTATATGAGAAATTTCCACGTCTAACAAGAAAAACAATCCCCCACCATCACATATTATGATTTATTACAAAACGCCAACAAAGCTGCAATACTCGTCGCCCGTGTGTCTCGGAAACTTAAAAAGTTTAGTCACACACAGCCGTGCAGAGTCACAGCGGTGTAGGAAACGTGTGCTGTCAGGGACAAAAATATTGTTACATATATTACAATATTGGCAAACAGCTGGTGGGGCTGCTTAATGACAAGAGTCAGCGTCTGGAAAGAATGCACACGTATAATACGTAAGTTGGAAATTGATGGTGCATGGTGACATTTAACCAACAATAGGAATCACGCTGATATTCATGTGTCAGCGTCTTTAGTGAAAGCATATAATGTGGATACCAGGTTAAAATCCTAGGCCAGGCAACACACTGTGTGGGTTTAACACTACTTCAGTCACCCGCATGAAAACTAAGCCAAATTCGTATTCCGTATCATCTAAATTTCAAGATTGCTACAATTTACCAGCTGCTGTAATAATCATTTTCAGGGGAACGACTTGCTTGTATTAAATTGCAAGGAAAAACAATTGAAAAGGAAAAAACCGATGACTTGCCCCCGCATTGCACGTGAACGGACTCGTCGCTGCCCTGTCACTGTACGGTTGTGTATCTCCACACCTTATTTATTACATATTTTGCTAGTACAGGTAAAGAGATTTATATACGAAGGTTCTGCGATAAAATTGGATTCTGTTTGACTGATATACCGTTGTGTCGTGACTTGTGAATGCTTAGGAGACTTATATAGGGATAAACGTGGGAGGTGCAGGCTCCAGGCTCAACTGATCTCTGGATTTTGAACAGCTGTCTTACAGAATAAGGAAATTTACGTTAAACCGTGTTGGGTGAATTGAAAATGCTAAAGTGTCTCTGTCTAAAGAAGTCAACGACTAATGCTTTCACGGCTAAAATACTTAACTGATTTTGATCAAATTTGTTATGAACTAAAATTGAACTCCAAGAAAAGATACTGGTTATGTTCTTCTTATCACAAATACAATTCACGGAAGGTTTCTTTGAAACCCTATTAAGTACGATACAGAAGGCAAATTGTATTTGTATTTACTTTACTGTAGTTACAAATAAATACAGTGTAGTCACTTTGTAGCATAAAATTTAATGTTTTGAACTTCTACATACTTCATAGATATTTTGAAACGATACAAAGAACGATGTGTATTTTCAACAACTTTTAAGAATTTACACGCAATATTGTCGTTGTATCAAACTATGTAAGCGGTTATCAGCTTCATTCCAAAGATATATCTTAAAGGCCGCATAAAGAGCTGATCCACAATCAAGATGATAAGCCTTATGAGCCTTACTGCAATATTCACGCGCAGAGGCGGACTCTTTCCAAAGTATGGTAAACCTGGGTTTTGGGTGAGCCATAATGAAAATACTGTGAGTATCTTCTTATAAAATAATATGTATGTCACTCAAACATAGAAATAAATAAATGTATGTAAAAATGCGCTAATAAATATATCAGATATAAATAATCGAGTGGAGAATTAGTTAAGACTTAGAAACACGACTTAAACTGACGTCATCGTTTTTACAGTGCGGGCGTGCGAGCGAGATAGTGAGATAGCCACATCATACGCCTGCTTTTGCTGAAACCAATGTTTGCTGGCGCTAATAACACGAACAGGTTTTTTAATTATTTTTTTCTTTCTGTGCTTAGCATTGATAGTTTAATGCTCGTCTGGTTCAAGGAACCAGACAAGAATTCTGATTGAATATAGTGCTTACAATTTTTTAACACGGCGACGTAATGTCGTAAGTCATATTGGGCCAACGGAGGCCCTGGCGCCTCTCAATATCACAAGTCCAATTAGTGACAAACCTTAATTTCAATTCAAATAGGATCATTCTTCCATATAAGTGGCCTTTGAACACCCACGATGTCCAGTCCGGCCCTGTTCACGCGCATAGAAACTCGTTTACGTGTCTGAAGCCGTATCCGAGGGATGCCGGCATAGCAAATCCGGCGGGAGATTCAATCGCGCCCGCAAATATCGAGGATCTTGTGAAAGTGTTTTGTTTGTGATCTCGGGCTATAAAAAATACAGCGTATGTGTAAGTTTGGATTGTGTTGGTATTTTTTTAGAGAATATAGCATTTTGTCAGAAGTATAGTCATGAGCCCAATGTCTATGGGCATTTGTTCCCAAGTTAACTTAACCGCGACTCCACTAAGAATGTTTTCCAAATTCGGGACTAACCTCTTGGCTGTTATGAAGAAATAAAGGACATGACAACAAAAAAGAAAAATCACAATCGAAATTATGAATACTTAATTTGTAATTACATACAGGAGAGCTGTTTCAATGTATCTATGTGTGTATTTATTTCTATATTTTTTTTCATTTGATAGCTTTAGCTTCAAATATAATTTAAATTACTTTAATGTACAGTCCGCCAATCCGCATTAGGCCATCGTGGTGGACTAAGGCCTAACACCCTTTAAGTAGTAAAGGAGGCCCGTGCTCAGCAGTGGGCAGTATATAATACAGGGCTGATTGCATTGCATTGCAATGTACAGTCAGTCACATAAGTAACTGAACAAATTCAAAACTTCAAATTGCCTCTACACTTTTCTGTTCTTACCAATTTTAATTTTCTCTTCTCAAAAATAAAATAAAAGATATTTACTTTACTTCACACAAAGAAAAAAAAGGGTTTTAATTGAACTGAACGCGTATAGGCGGTTTGAAATTTTGAATTTGTTTAGCTACTTATGTGGCTGACTGTACATACGTCAGTGGCCTTACTGTGCCCTATATTTTTTTATTTCTTCAGAGGTGTGTTACCATAATTTGTATGCAGTCTTGTCCGTGAATCGAGTCACTAGCTAAACTTAATCGTCACTGAGGTCACCTCACTTATGGCCTTACATTAAGTTTTACAATAAACTACAACGTCTACAACTCACGATTACATTTATTTTTACATTACATTACATTGAGCAAGTCAAAATGCTTCGCTGATATTTCACTATTTCCGTGGCATTGCCGCTAAAATAATGTACGTCAAGCCCGCAGATAAAACCGGGTCAGGATCCCCTGTTAATCTTCCCGGACCCGTATCCACTGTCAATACAGGCCCTAATGGGCCTAGATAGTAAAAAATGTAGTGTCGCCTAAAACGGGTCGCCTTTAATTGCTTGTTTAAGAATTTTCTTGACATATTTATCATGTTTATAGTTTTATCAATACATTATTAGTTGTATTTGCAGCTTCGCATGTTAATACTGGTGGTAGGTCTCTCATATGTAAGAGTCCGTTTGGGTGGGTACCACCGCAATGTCTATTTCTACCGCCAAGCAGCAGTGTGCATGCACTGTTGTGTTTCGGTTTGAAGGACATTGTAGCCAGTGTAACTACTGGACATAATGAGACTTAACATCTTATGTCTCAGATGACGAGCGCAGTGGCATGCCACACAATACTTTGTAACTCAAAGCGCTGGATGGTGTTGCTACTGTTTATGGGTGGTCGTATCGCTTACTATCAGCGAACGGCATGCTTGTCTCGTCATTAAATGCATATATATATATATATATCCTATACCGTGATAATTAAAATGATTTCAGTTTCATTCAGTTAATTCTGTATTTACTTTAAAAACAATTCCAAATGTCTTTACCAACAACATATTTTAAATATAATATTTATTGCTTTGTTATGATCAAGGTTCAAATTTTGTAGTAACCATCACTCGTTCTGCAATTCATGTTCCGGGCTAGCTTATGTACGGGCTACGGTAGGGCAAACACGAATTTACACAATGTAAGTATACAAAACAGAAACGTTTCCTGCGGCCGGCGGTAGCGTTGAGTGCTGTACGAGCTAATGTAGTGGCTGAATTAAGATTCGCTAGTGATGTGCTCATTTCGGACATAGAAGTGGTTTCACACTGGTGTTTGTGATATGTACGATGCAGTGGTACATGTACCAGTCGGACTCCCGTCTACGAGTGACATCTTATATAATACTAGTATTTCCGGGATACAAATATTTTTCTTGGATAAAAAATAGCCTATAGCGCTCAGGATTAATGTAGCTTCCTATTCCGGCAAAGTGATTCGGGTTTCTCTGCTCAGTATCAGCCCAGAGTCTGGAATTTGTGTCCGATATGGCGATAGGCGGGGGGCCTGCTAAAGAAGTATTTTCATCTCCCTGGTCCGGATATCGGTCCCCGGCGGGATGACGCTTGGGTCAAAATATTACTAGGTACTTAAACGATAAAGATATTTTATTTTTTATTTTTTAGAGACTTTTTGTGTTTTTTTTTATTTAAATTCTTTTTTAATTTTTTTTCTAACTTTTTAAATTACTATGGGTCCTTGAACATCAACTATCTAACACCTACTCGTTGAGACCATTCTTATGAGCTCACACACGCTATATCTGCTATAAGTTGCTAAAGAGTTGGGTAACCCGCAGACTACTTGATGCTGCAGCACCAGATTAAGGTTGTCATGTCATGTCTTAACATATTACCAAAGTCACAGGACACCAAATTTTAAATCAATCGGAGTTTTGAAAGTTGGAAATGAGCTGATAATCTTCAAACGCCTGCACAGATCTTCATACATTATACCTAAGAACCATCTCGATCATATCAGCTTTCAAACAACAAAAAAACCGCGTCAAAATAGGTCCATTCGTTTGAGAGTTACAATGCCACAGACAGACTTACAGATACACATCCTAAACTTATAACACCCCTCTTTTTTTGTCGGGCGTTAAAAAATAGTAACGTAATTAAAGTTTCTTCTCAAGCTGAAAGAGCAACATCGTTAATTAACGAATTTTCTGTATTCTGAGAATATAGCAACAAGCAATCCTGGCAACGAAATAGTAATAGAGAAAATATTTTAAAATTTTAGTCGTGAATTCCATGTAGTCGAAACGGCGAACAATAAAGAATATGTTAAAAAAATACGTGTGGCACTCGGAGACTGCCGCGGTAAAGCTATTGCATAGCATTTTTTATCACAAATTTTGATTGACTAAACACAAATTCGATCTTACGCTTACCACATAAAGTAGATTTTTAAACGCGAGCAACGCACGTTTAGTCTTGTTATTGATAAATGTCAGAAATGCAATGGTCATCACAACCAAAGTAGAATAAATCAAAATTTAAAAAAAGAATGTTACGTTCGATTCTTTTGTACTCGTGCCGTGCCAACGCTGGGGAAATAGCTTCTACGCAATGTATTTAAGGTTCATATTAGATTAGTAAGAAATGGTTTTAATGACTTTAATAAATAAAATAAATAAAAATATACTCGTTTCAAGAATTATAGCTTCTGCGCATTGTGTTTAAGGTTCATATTAGTAAGATAAAAAAGATGTCAGGTTATTTTCGTTACGGAATTTCTGGATTCGGTCTCCACGCTCAAGGCCCGCAATAGAAGCTATGCAATAGCTTAAAATGATAATATTACTATCTGTAACAATAGTTGAATTGTATTGGAATTATAGTACACAATACGTCTTTACCTATAGGTGCTTTTTGTTTTTGACATCTGAAATGTTGTTGCGAGAGGATATTCTTGTTTGAATAGGAAACTATGGCATATTTTATTGTTTACTTCCTTATCCTGCCGCAATATGTTTTGACGTAAATAATTCTCGTATTCAGGGCTTATTGAATTTGCGAAACTGCGTACGGCGCATGATTATTTTTTATAGACCTGTTCAACAATAAGATGGTATAGAATAATAATCAAATTCATTTTATTTGAATATTATTTTTTAACACTTTTAAATCGTCATGTATAAATATCAAGGTACGCCTCTCGTGTGGAATATTTCTGGTACTAAGCAACACAGTTACTAGGATTACGCATACTAACGCCTTATATCTCCGGAGGGGTAGGCAGAGGTGCAACTAGTGCACCCGCTTTTCGCCGCTTTCCGTCCCATGATGTGAGTTGACATGAGTTTTTTTGCGTCGCGGCGCCGCGCGGTTATATATATGTGAGTTCACGTAAATAATAAGTTAGTAAATTAGCTGTCGGAAACTTCCGAAACGACCATCAGCGCAGTGTTACTGCTTTTATGATCATATGTATTTTTTCTTTTATGTACACGAATGGAGTAGAGGTTTTATTAGTTTTGTGTATCAAAATATAGTATCCAATCTTCACTTTCTAAGATTTGTACAATGTAAGTATTTTTTTTACACAGTGCATTAAATGGCACAGAATTATCGCGAAATATTCGGCAATAGGCTCGTTCCCTATAACATGGGACCTAAAAAGCTGACGAAATATGGGCGTGTTACACCTCTACCTACCCCTGAAAAGGGAAAAGGTTATTTATGCATCTATGTATTTAACGCAGCAAAATTATTTATTGCTACCCCACCTCACATCTGAAATTATACAAAATCTGTCCACTTTTTATACTTCTATAAGATTGAACACTCTAAAAAAACTCAAAGCAATTATACGCCCAATTTTCTTATTTTTTTCGGAAATATTGTGGCGAGGACATTCTACAACATATCTACTTCGGATGACCACTTTATGTCTCATACTGTTCTGCTTGTGTTCATTCGACAGTTAGATAGGAACGTCTAGGGGCCTCATTCTCTATGACAGTGTAAGCTTGAGCTTGGTACGACGCGGCCCTGTTATGTAATCTTCCTAAAATTAGCGTGGAATGGTATTCTCTATGCATAGGGATTCAGAAACTTCACTCTATGAAATTACATGGCATCTTAACGAAATTACACCAAATAGAATGGACATAATTGTGTAGATATAAGTGAGTAGATGGTTTTATTTCTGGAATAAAGCTGGTGGATACATTTTATATAGAAATTAGCGAAAATCCTTTACACAAACTTGGTCATCAACCAAGGTCCAAGATAAACAGGGTTGATGATCTCGCATTACGCACAAATTTAAACAAGTTAATGTTATAGCCGCTGAGTCACTAATACTAATATTGCACCGAGGAAAATATCGTAACTTAATTAACGTAAGAAATGAAGGCCTAAACCAATTTCTCGCTTCTAGACTAAATTGGCGTACTAATTTACTTGAAATATAGTGCTTTAATGAGAACAATTGTGGCTTTGTTAGTACTGTGTGGGTTGAAAAATGGAACGAACGCAAAAAGTTGATTGGTGTTTTAGAAAATTTTAAAGAGAAGTGGGAGTATGGGCTCATACACATAAACACGACACGGCGTCTCGCCGTCCCACGACGCGATAGACGTATATTGCGGTCCATTTTCGAGATTAACCGTCGTCGTGGATTTCCACGACACGGCGACGCGTCGTGATACGGCGTCGCGTCGTGGGACGGCGCGACGCCGTGTCGTGTTTATGTGTATGAGCCGTATGGATTAGCACCCACGTCCAAGATTTTTGAAGGTATACTTCTTTTGGCGCGTTAGGGAAAATGATGAGAGTTAATTTTTACGATGCGCGCGCACACCGTCACGAAAAACCGACACCCTGAAGTTAGCTATAGGGGCATTTCACGTGAAGCGGGCAACGAAAAAAACGTCAGGTTCTGGAATTTGTTCATAATTGGGACAATTGGACTTCTATGGGACCTGAATTAATGTCCCTCATTTTTTATTTTAGCCTAGTTACGAATTAATGCGACTTCAAAGAATTGTAAAAAATTGAGGAATGGATTTTTCGATAGACATTAATTAAGTCAACCAAATGGATTAAGCAATAAGTAGTGTTTATTAGAGAAGATTAATTGTTTCTTTTCGAAATTGATTAAAATTTAAAATTGGATTATTTTTTCGTATACTAAACCGGAAGTTGATATTAAAAATCAGTTTTTTTCCAACTTCGCATTTATTCATATTAGTATAGAATCATCATGTAATAAAATGTAGAATGGTATCTCGCTTCGTTTAGAAGATAGATGAACTAAAGTACAAAGGTGCCGCAAGGCGCATGTACTGGGCGGTTCGGTTAGTGTGACTCACTTCGTACGTATCTTAATTAATGAAAGATGGTTAAATAACCATAATTAAAAGCTTACAGTTCATACCATGAGCTGTAAAATAGTTACATAATAAATCATTCTTACCATTTATTATGTGGATGATATGATTGTTGTGCAGTAATTACAATTACAAACTATTGAAACCAGTAACAACATTACTCTTAAATGACAATCACAGTAGGTTTTTGAATTTCCTCTGAAAGTACTACAACTCTATGATAGGTAGGGCTCAAACACACACACATACTCACGCCTTTTATTCTCGAAGGAGTAGGCAGAGGCGCAACTAATGCACCCTCTTTTCACTGTACGTATCCCGTCCCATGATGTGATAGGGGGCGGGCCTATCGCCATATTGGGCAGAAATTCTAGACTCCGGGCTGATACTGATTAGAAAAACCCAATATCACTTTGCCGGACCCGGGGATCGAACCCGAAACCTCAGAATGCAATCGTACCGTAATACAACTACGCCACCGAGGCAGACATTATTTATTTTATAATTTTAACAAATTTACAGCTCATGGTCATAACTTGTAAGCTTTTAATTATGGTTATTTAACCATCTTTCATTAATTATGATACAAACCGTACGAAGCGAGTCACACTAAGGAACCGCCCAATACATGCGCCTTGCGGCACCTTCGTACTTTAGTTCATCTATCTTCTAAACGAATCGAGATACCATTCTAAATTTGTTTACATGATATTTTTATACTACAAGATATGTTTTTAGGTAAAAATAAAAAAATGCGAAGTTGGAAAAAAACTGATTTTTAATATTAACTTCCGGTTTACTATACGAAAAAATAATCCAATTTTAAATTTTAATCAACTTCTAAAAGATGCAGTTAATCTTCTCTAATAAACACTGTTTACTTATTGTTTAATCCATTTGGTTGACTATCGAAAAATTCGTTCCTCAAATTTTTACAATTCTTTGAAGTCGCATTAATTCGTAACTAGGCTAAAAAAAATAAAAATAATGATGGACATTATTTCAGGTCCCATAAAAGTCCAATTGACCCAATTACTAACAAAATCCAGAACCTGACATTTTTTTCGTTGGCCGTTTCACGTGAAATGCCCCTATAGTCAACATTTTAGTTTTGAATTTTGAACGTAGAATAAGGCGAAAGATAAAAATTTTAAAAAGATTTTTATCTTGTTATGCCAAAGAAGTATAACTTCTAACGCGTGTACATAAGTACACATACTTTTTTTTACGAAAGTGGTAAGTAGTAGGTTTCTCCTCCGAGGGTACATTTGAGTTACGCTTTGACTTTTTCAGGAAAGCAGCAATGACTATGGGGAGTGGGGAGCGAAGTACTATCAAGAAGTACTTTCGTAGTTCAGCATGGTTGTACTGTTTATGTCAAGTCATGATGGCCTAACGGCAGGCGAGCGATTTGCTCGTCCCACCATCCACAATTATAATAAAAAAATATCCTATCCAAAACACTCACGGTACCCCTACATACGCTTCGAAAAACATAACTGTCTTTTGGCTTTGCCGCAGTCGGCTTGAGAGTATAGTTTATTTTATTTTATACTAATTATGCCCGCGGCTCCATCCGCGTTATAAAGTTTTTCCGTGATAAAAATCCCGCTTTATATTTTCCCGGGATAAAAGTAGCCTATGTGTTAATCCAGGATATCATCACATCATCACCGTGTGCTAAATTTCATCAAAATCCGTTAAGTAGTTTTTGCGTGAAAGTAACAAACATCCATACATCCATTCATCCATACTTACAAATTTTCGCGTTTATAATATTAAGTAGGATAATAGGATTTCACTGAACTCTTTATTCTCTGCTGTAACTTGTAAACGGTTCCTTTCATGTCGTATACATCAAAAGATTTGTACCCTGCCATGTCCAACAACCGAAATAAACTTGCTACCAACTTACCCAAACTTTTAACGCAGCGCACTAGCTTTTGAGAATATTATTAAAGTTTATATTCTCTTCAATACTTTACTTAGGGCCTGTTTCACGAATTTAAAGTATATTTGATTTGACAATTATCGTACTAAACAGCTACAGTAAGTTCTCATTATATTTACATTTATTTGGGAACATAGATTACACACACAGACATACACTCTCATGCCTATTATCCCCGAAGGGGTAGGCAGAGGTGCAACTATTGCACCCACTTTTCGTCGTGCGAATTCCGTCCCATGATGTGATAAGGGGCGAGCCTATCCCCATATCGGGCACAAATTCCAGACTCCGGGCTGATACTGAATAGAAAAACCCAATATGACTTTGCCTCAGCTTTGCAGTCGTACCGTAATACAACTACGCCACCGAGGCAGAATATAGATTAGTGTGTGACTTATGTATATTATGGTTCGCTTATACATTTATGTGACGAGAAGCATTATCAGTTAACGGTGAAATCAGCCCAGTAATAATATAAAACAACTTGACATTCATAATCACGTATCATTTGTCAGCATCATTCTTATTCTGTAATTCCTTAGTTGATTGTGGTTAAGCTGTTCTGTGGCAACACCGGTGAGATCTAGTGTTACTCCCTAGCTCGAATAATGATGTTAAACACAACACAACGAAATATGATGTTAATGACACTCATCTGGCTGTTTATGTAAAAGATTGTATTTTTTTTTATAGCAGATTCGGGGACGTATGTTAATTGATATTATGAAATTTATAAACAATAACTTCTACATATATTGTAGATGCAGTGCAAAAAAAATCTGTGAGATTAAAAAAAAGGGTTTTTTTTTTGTTTTATATACAATCAAAACCCAATAAGAATGCGCCTACATAGATTTTCATCAACTGATTTTTGTAACCAAAAGTCTAAAACTGCCAATAATGCCCTCAAATTCACCACAAGATATACCATCAACCGCTCTTTGCAATTTATTATGATTGAAGTTTAGTTAATCCGACACATGACTGTGCCAGCCAGTATCGAGCGTAATTAACTATCGGCTCAAGTTCGCTGATTACGTCGCCAAGTTTGATTAACTTTCATAAAGGGTTCAGGTCACGTTCAAGGGCGTGGGTAATTGACAATTTTTTCATCTTTCTAGACATATTGCTAAGTATAAATTTATTTTTAATGTTTTTTCATATGGTGTAAATTACACAGCACCTATGAGTGCATTAATTGAGAAATGTTACTCAAGTTGATAGGATTATGCTAGTTATATTGCTGGGTGTGTCTCCGTAGAAGCCGGAACGCGACGTCAAATTGGGCGACCGAGGATTTATTGTTATATATATATTACTCGATATATTATACATTCTGTTTAAAATATATCCTGATTTATGTAAGAAAATAAAATTTTAGATAAGTCCATCACTTAGTATCATTTCCTGTAATTCGACGGCGAGCTGCCTTATCGGGTACGCCCCACAATATTTTTTTTTTCTATGATCGTAATCTTTTCGATTTATAAAACCAAAGGACCTTGTTTCATATATAGTTTGTCACTAAACCAATGCATCGTATTTAATGGTTCGTATTCAAAAAAATCGACTTAGCAAGGAGAATAAAACTCACAGTCTGTATAAATATTTTCCACCAATAACGTTTATCCACTTAAAGATGGGCTTATTTGTGACTAGTTGCAGCATGTGGCTCTGTTTAATAAAAAAAATGTGGTTATAGCGGTACAATAAAATAAACCAATGATTTAAAACAGTATTTTCACACTCCGAGTTCGAAATGATTCAAAAATATTACAAACCGCATTACTCTCTGAACTTTATTCTGTAGCCTATACCTAGGCATTGATTCAAAATTTTAGTATCTTGCGACCTTCCTTGGAGCTTTAGATATACTATGTCAAACTAAAGTTCAGCGTAACTGTTAAAATATAACAAACTCACTTTCTTATTTTCAAAACCAGTATCAAAATTAATTAGAAACGTATATGATCAAACAAGCTTGTGACGTACCAAAAAGCATTTTCCTCAGCGCGCTCAAAATTAAGTTTCGGCCCACTTGTCTCGGTTAATTAAGATATTTTTTGAGATAGGTCGCCCCGTGACGTCGTTAATTCGGGCCACCTTAAAACTTGTTTCAGAAAAACTGTTATCTGAGTCTTATCATGAGGCCTTCTCGCTTTTCAGCCGCTTATCGAGTATTTATAGCCTTAATTACGTTAATTAGGATTTCAGATTACGCTCCAGGAATTGTAGAAATGTTACGAAATACAATTAACTGGGAATGTTGGCTTCTTTGAAATCACTTTGATTAGGGAATACGGTACAGTTTTTTAGGAGGTTGAAGGTAAATGAGCTGAGAGCTACCTGGTGGGTGGTTACGACAATGACCGTGACTTCAACTGTTAGGGATAAGCTTGATTAATTAATTAGAGCCTAAGGGCCCGAAACATAACTTCTGAGTAAATACTATTCATCACATGTATAAGCTGACCAATGCAGGTGGACGGACGACTTGATAAAGGTAGCAGGAACACGCTGGATGCAGGCCGCTTTTGACAGGTCCGTCTGGAAATCTTTGGGGCAGGCCAATGTTCAGCAGTGGACGTCATGGGGCTGATGATGATGATGATGAAATAAATAAAATGAGTATTATCTACGTATGAACAAAATATTACACACACACACACCTATAGTTTAGAATGATATTTTTTTATTTAGGATATAGTAATACATTTGTGAAATTGAAAACGATGTGTACGATACAGGCACAGCGTAGACATCACCGTTAAAAATAATTATGTACAGTCAGCCACATAAGTAGCTGAACAAATTTAAAACTTTAAATCGCCTATATACTTTTATTTTATTACCAGTGTTTTCTTTCTTCACAAACATACAATTTAAGACATTTACTTTAATTCACACCAAGAAATAAAAACGTCCAATTAAGCGTAACGTGTAAAGGGTACGTGTAAGGGTAAGGTACCTACTTATAATTTGGATAAATTAATAAAATAAATCTACATCGGCTGTTTAATACGATAACTGACAAATAAAATTTTCTTAAAACTTGTGAAATAGGCCCTAAGTGTATATATGTTAAGTGAGAAGACATATTATCTATGTCTCTGGCTACATCGAAGTAGGTCCATTATTTCGAAGAAAAACTCCCTGAAATGCATCCTTTACTGTTGCGTTTTGTGACATAAATTAGTGTGCCAAGGCCCCCTATTCATCTAGTTTTCCTAAGTACCTTTTCTTCTATAAAATTTGTCAATTTCTTGGGTATTGGAGTTCTTAGGCGGTGATAATCAAATACTGAAAACGCTCTATTTCTTTATTTAATATCAATAATATTCCTACAGTGAACTAATAAACCTTCGAATAAATCTGTATTTCACTCAATCGAGTGTTCCCAACAGCAAATGGAGTAATGAACGTCATTCATTTTTCTCATTCGTAATTGCAATCTCGTATCACTCATCCGACGATTGCTCGGTAATTTACTCGTCTCTTAATTTCCATTAATGTAATGCTCGCCGTAATAAAACCGTATTATTCCAAACGTCTGCGGCGCTATTAATGGTTTTAATGGACAGACGCAACGCTTATTAGAGCGGTTTTTAAGTGCCTACAGCTTTTTAATAAGAATTTATTTTGCTTTCATTTTGTTTGTCATTCAATTTATGTCTTGCTGACGTTGACGAAGTCGTGCATTGTTGATTTTATTTGAACCTTTTTGCCCCATCTGCCTTCAGTTCTTCGAACTATGTGCCCTGCCCACTGCCACTTCAGCTTGCTAATCTGCTGGGCTATGTCAGTGACTTTCGTTCTTCTACGGATCTCCTCATTTCTGATTTGATCACGTAGAGAAAAACCGAGCATAGCCCTCTCTTAAACTATAGTGCGGGGTTTTTTAATTGTTAACACATTAATTACAATATGTAAGTTGTTTGTGACTGTATTTCAGAACAATATAATTATTTCACATCACGTGTCATGCCAAAATTACCAATGACAATCTTAATGCTCTACTTACGCCTCTACTAACCCATTAGGAGATAAAAGCGTGGAGTGATGAAATATTACACTCTAAGTTATATAGGCTGTAATATTTTGATGCAGATACTATATTTTAAGATTTTGACGAACGTTTATTGAAATTAATGACGCTACTCGACGATTACTGAAGATATTAATATCAATAATAATTTACAAAGCGCCTCAGCACTTAGATTTTATTTTTATGTATATTGTAATATACTTAATTAGAATAAATTGGCTTTAAAACTCTAATAAATTAAAAATAAAACTTACGTACCATAGTAATTTACTGTACTAAATTATTTTTGAGTAAAGATGAAAACTTTATACCGATAATGCTAAGTTTTACAGACTCATTTATGGACACTTTAACTAATTAAAACAGTATTATCTAGGATCGCTATTATCTAAGATACGCTAGGAATCTATTATAATGAGTATACTAGTTTTTGCCCGCGGCTCCGCCCGTGTGAATGAGTTTTCCCGGGATAAGAGTCCCGCTTTATATTTTCTCGGGATAAAAAGTAGCCTATGTGTTAATCCAAGACATAATCTACCCGTGTGCTAAATTTCATCGAAATCCGTTCGGTAGTTTTTGCGTGAAAGAGTAACAAACATCCCTACATCCATACTTACAAACATTCGCGTTTATAGTATTAATAGGAAGTAGGATTATAGTAGGACTAGCATTGCGCGCGGCTCCGCCCGCGTGGAAAAGTTTTTCCGGAATAAAAAGTACAGTAAGCATATAGCACTCGGGAGTAATGTAGCTTCCTATTAGTGAAAGAATTTTCAAAATCGGTACACCAGTTCCTGAGATTAGCGCGTTCAAACAAACAAAAAAACTCTTCAGCTTTATAATATTATAAGTATATATATATTATAACGCCTTTTATACCCGAAGGAGTAGGCAGAGGCGCAATTAATGCACTCACTTTTCAACGTGCGTATTCCGTTCCATGATGTGATAGGGGGCGAGCCTATCGCCATATCGGGCTCAAATTCCAGACTCCGGTCTGATACTGAATAGAAAAATCCAATATCACTTTACCCGACCCGGGGATTGAACCCGAGACCTCAGCATTGCAGTCGTACCGTAATACATTACATTTATAATATTAATTCGCAATGACACGTGTCTTATTATTTCACACCAGCTATAAAAACAATATCAAGAATATTATGATTTGAAAACGACAAAATTGTTATGTCTCGCTTATCAACTTATACATCGAATCCAGCTCCGTAATTCACGCCTAATACAGATACACCTAGATTAATGAGAACACGAGATACATTTATCAAATACAAGATACACAATTTAAAAAAAAGTCAATTAAAATCGAAGCCGGATAATGTATACTCAGAAAGGTCCTTTTCTCGGTATTCCCATTTCCTCCAATAACGTATTCATATAATCCGCTTTGGTTTCGTTGTACTCTCACTGACTCTCGGTGACAAATCAATGGTACTTTGGTACAACCTTCCTGATATTGTGAAATAAAACAATATCGTAGCATTTCACGGTGGATCAGGCCCGGCAGCCTCGATGGAAACCTCTTAAGGATATTGAGGTAGAAATATATTATGTACATAAGTAGCATGATATTTGTTTCCAGTATTCGCGGATTCCGCTGCATACAATTCTCAAGTTGTATTGGTTTTAGTCGGATTCGTTTATCGAGATGGAATGTGTTGCGAGGAATTATTGCTAATTAATTTCTTCATTTTAAAACGAATAGAAAGGATGAACATATCCTAGGAACTTTACAGATATTATAGGTGGTGGATTGATTTATCTAAACTAATGCGATTGTACTAGGGAAGATCACTCCTACAACATTTTTATCCTTGTATGGCAAAATGATAACACTACTTATGATGTACCAAATATAATTCCGACCTTCATCAAGCCGGAGTTCCTTTCTGGATGTGCTCTGGCTGGCATTGGGTGAATACGAACGCGACATAAGTAGGGCTAGTTAAAAGAGCAAAGTAACTATTAAAAAAAGATTCATGCCTTTATCGCCGGGTAGGCAGAGGTACAATCAGTACACCCATTTTTCACCAGGTGCTCCATCCCATGATACTGCTACTTTGCCAAAATTATGACGTATGTAATCTAGCAACTCCTATGATTTTTTTAGCTAGTACTTTTACAGTTCTTAAAGCAACTGACTTAAAACAGTGGTCAATATGCTTTTAGATAGGGTACGTTTTGCATATTTTATCACAAAGAATTATGCAATCCATATTGGGGGAAGCTTAAGATAATATGACAAAGAGCCGCCGCCATATTCGATGTAAATGCCGATGCCGACAAACTGAATATCGCTTATATCAGACGTTAGAGGCAATAAAATTGTCCCAATTCGTTGTAAGGATCACACTTATGTTCCAAATAAAGTCACTGAATATTTTTTTTTGAACGCGAGAGTAGATATTTGTCGCGTTTTTAGTAGAATTTTATTTGTTATAAAAGTATATACTGGTGGTAGGGCTCTCATATGTAAGAGTACGTCTGGGTGGGTACCACCGAAGTGTCTATTTCTACCGCCAAGCAGCAGTGTGCATGCACTGTTGTGTTTCGGTTTGAAGGACATTGTAGCCAGTGTAACTACTGAACATAATGAGACTTAACATCTTATGTCTCAGGATAACGAGCGCAGTGGAATTCCACACAGTACTTTGTAACTCAAGGTGCTGGATGAAGTTGCTACTGTTTATGGGTGGTCGTATCGCTTCCAATCAGGCGAACGGTATGCTCGTCTCTTCATTCTATGCAAAAAATTGGATTCGTTATTAATGATTTTCGATGTCCGTGTATATTCCACACCTAAATGACGAGACGATTATGTCGCTTCTCTTGAATACCACTATTATGATATTTATTTTGGGATAAAAAACAGCTGCATAACGAAATGTACAAACACTAGTTACCATGTCAACATATTTTACATAAATGTTATCGCAATCTTATCCACAGTTAACTAAAAGGAGACCAACAAATCGATATGGAAGTACGATCTAGAACTTTATGTTGCAAACCACATTTTTATAGAGGTAATATATTATATTAAAATATATTATAGAAGCTATAACCCGACTAGTCATATGTAACTTTAAATCGGAATAATATCTACATTACTACTTGTCGATAGAAAAACGAGTAGCTAGTATGAAAATTTCTTGTTTCTACCCATAACACAGCGAATCCTTTTATGCCATTAAGAATTCGGTTGTATACCGTGTATCTATTTCACGCAGACCCAGGAAGTTATAATCCTTCCGGTCCCTCACGCCCTGCTCGTGTTACAATCTACCCCATTACATAATCTTGTTAAATTAACCACTAACTCGGAACTTACTTCCAATACATTAAAATTACCAACAAACTGACATCTGATAATCTATCCCTTTCACTTTACACTTCTGACATACCCCATTCCGAATAAAGTGTTACTATCTGATTTACTGGACGTTAACGGCGTCAAATACATTTTGAGACATGGTCCATAACTTTTCTACATAATATACAATGCTATACCTATTGGATTTATAATACTCAGATTTTAAATGAATTGTTAGTATTGTATGTTACTAATTGCGCGTAAAATGTCAATCATATAATTATGATGGTGTTATGTCATTTTGTTTTTGAAGAATCTATAGTGACTTTGTTTGATTATTAAGTGAAAACATATTTAGAAGTGGGACAAAATAAATAGTAACATAATAATTATTAGTTTTCATAAAAAAATATTAAGAACTAACCTAAAAAAATCTGGAGAGTTCAAATATTTAAAAGCACAGGTTATGAGGTGATTTTCAAAATCCTGACGATCCTGATTATAATCAAAATCGTTACCATTTACCCCATACTTTAAGTAAAGATTTACAGTCCAGTAAAACGTGCAAGCACTTTCATTAACTTAATTAAATTTAAAACAGGTTCATATGTTACGTGAGAGATTAACGAGGTACTTTTAGGATGTTCGCAAGATTCAAGTTGGCTTTTAGAAACCTTTTTGTTATAGAGCGAGCGCTATTTTGCGCTTTAAAATAGAAGCTTAGTGTTTTTTTAGTAGACATGATGGGCGTGTTTTCTAGTTTAAAGAATATATGGGATTTTAAATAGCTCTACGTGGCCGTATATGTTAACAGCACTGATGAACAGGTTCTACCAAAGTTTCGAACAATATCAACTTGAAAAAACAATTTACGTGTCATTGCGTGCGTGTCATTCGGTGAGCAAGAATTTGTTGTTATGAAATCTATATAATAAATATTTTATGCGCCAAACATGATTCATGAAAATGAATATTTCTATCTCACTACTTAGTTTAAATTTTCACTTTCAATATAAGCAGTACAATTTATCAAAAAAAATTCAGTGTAAAGTAAAATTTTAAGAGGATCAGGTTTTCTAAGAATTCCGTAAACCAGCCTCGTATTAGGTGGAAGTTCCCAAAGAAGGTACTACAAACTTCAACGAGGCTACATTCTAGGAACCAATACAATATCAAGTTGAAATATCTCACTCAAATAATTATAACCTAGTTTTACGATCTGTATGCCGCCTCAGTATAATATGCATTTTCAATATCTTGACCACACAGATTTTTTTAAGACTTTTTATCTCCCAATGAAAAATAACCTTTATGCAACGACGCAAAAATGAACCTTACGTGACAAACAGTTTTTATCTTGGGTTTTTAATTTAACCCAAAAATTAACCCCATAAAAAAGGCTTACAAAGCATTTACTGTTTGATTTTAGAGAAAAACAGAATCAAAAACGTTCCTGTACGTTCAAAGGCGATGCACCGGTCTTTCATAATGAAGCTCACAATGAAAATAATATCCCCTGAGAAATAAACCACACCCCATCGGCAACAATAGCTCCTTAGCAGATAACTATCCTTCCTCTAATACTAAATCATTTAAATCTTTTTCACATCTACGCAGACTTATCGTCCCGGCAGCGAATTTTCTCAAAATGAATGAAACGGAATTAAGCTGTGCGCATGTAATTTTAACAATTTTTTATTTACACACGTTTACATTACGCTTTTATCGAAGGAGTAGGCAGAGGTGCAACTAGGATATCCGCTTTTCACCGTGTTTGTTCTGTCCCATGATGTGATAGGGGTCGAGCTTATCATCATAACAGTTACAAATTTCAGACGCCGCGCTGATCTTGAGAAGCAAAACCCCTCTTATTATTCTAACTCTTATAATTTTAATTACAAAATTTTATATATTCCAACTCCAGTAAGCCACGTCCAACTAACATAAGAGATAATACTCTCGAACGCTAGCGCAGGAGTATCAATATACTATGTAGTAGACTCAGTAGTCTATGATGTCTAAAGCCATTTGAATGGCGATAAGTCTGCGTGAACCCTAACCTTCAACCAGATCCCAATGCAAACAGTCGGTGCGGCGGCCACCTGTCATAGATACCTTTGTGATATCGTTTCATTAATTCATGATTCACTAACTTTTTTTCTCGTGTTCAACCCTAAAATCGCAGTGGGAACATGTTTCGACGTCTCGCCGTTGTTACCGGCAACAATGGCGTGGAACAAAAGACGCTTTGTCGCCGAGTCTATTGTGTCGCGTGCGACAGCAAGACACAAAAATTTCACCGTTACCTCGTTGTTTATGCGGATAATGTCTGCTTTAAAACTCGCGAAATAAGTTTGGATGTGTGTTTTTTGTTTTAGATTTACGCAAATTGTGATTTCATTCCGTTGTTTCTGAATTATTCTTTTGTTCGTTTTGTTTTTCTGCTTTGGTTACGTGAAACTTAATAGGCATTGTGTTGCTGTTTCGTTGAGAATTGTTAAGTAAACTATACTTATTTTATAATTGTTTCGCTAAATAATTTATTTGATGTAAGTATTATAAAAAATAGATGAGTGATTTATTAGCGTGTTTCGTCTTAGTACAGTTTAACAAAGTCTAGAAATCTCCTTTTCTTTAAAGTTCAAGAAAAATATAGTTTGAGAAATAATATGATTATTTAGGGTGCCGGAATGAGGATTTCCGTGTCAAAAAAAAAACTCAGAAAGAACCACAAAAAACACAGATTTAAATTAATTACAAATGAATGGAATTCTATGACTGCCTCGGTGGCGCAGTTGTATTACGGTACAACTACAATGCTGAGGTCACGGGTTCGATCCCCGGCTCGAGCAAAGTGATGTTGGGTTTTTCTATTCAGTGTCAGCCGGGAGTATGGAATTTGTGCCCGATATGGCGATAGGCTCGCCCCCTATCACATCATGGGACGGAATACGCACGGCGAAAAGTGGGTGCACTAGTTGCGCCTCTGCCTACCCCTTCGGGGATAAACAGCGTGAATGTGTATTTATGTATATGTTATTACAAATTAAAATCTTCAAGAACATAAAATCTAAAACCGAATCCATAATAAAATAAATGTTAGAATCAATTTCTATACCAGACCATCTGTTACACTAATAACGGAATTACAAATTCCAATACACCAACAAAACAGCGCGATTGCAAACCAAATTCAAATTTATTCCATAAGTACGAAATTTCACATCACGAAGGCAAACTCGGAAATAACCGTGTTTTACGAAACTTTCATTATTTATTCCTCCCGATAACCTACGGGAGTGCGACTAACAACTAACAAACGATTTCTAAATTTATTCCCGAAATGGAGTTTGTATTGGAATTATTTTAGATTCACTCCATTTGAATTTGGTTAGAGCCTAGAGGTATGCATGTCGCTGGAAAATGTAAATTCCAAACCGCCGCTGTTGGAAGATTACTGTAAAATTTTACGAATAGTATTTATTTTATTTATTTAATTAAGACGCAAAACAGAGTACAATCATGTCAATTTTATATAACATGTAAATTGACATTAAAACTAGATTGCATTCCAAAATATGCGCCCTTATATGAGTAAATTACGAAAGAATAAGTTAAATTAGAAAGTCAGACTAAGAACAATTAAAACTATTGAGTTGTGTACAATTAACAATAAAAACAAAACAAAGAACAGCAGTATCTAGGTAACTTATCAATAATTAACTATTGCCAGTAAATGCCATTTTTATAGACCTCTTGGGAATAATCCAAATCTGCCATTCATAACGTTAAGGTGTTAGTGTTTTTTCGACAAATCATTATATGACCGACACATACGAACTATCGGGTTATAGTATCTAGTAGTAGTAACTAGTTAACTAGTTCGTGAATTAAGTACATTTTACAATTAACCGCATATAAAAAGCGCTATTATATTTAATGACCTGGTGGTAAAACGCCACATCATCATAATCATTAGCCACATGATGTCCACTGCTGCACATAGGCCTCCCCTAAAGAATTCCAGACGGACCTGTCAAAAACAGCCTGCATCCAGCGTGTTCATGCGACCTTTATCAAGTCGTCTGTCCACCTTGCAGGTGGACGATAGCTTAGTTCGGAATGGAACGGTCTGCCGAGACAATTTCCGGAGGTTCAAAACCCAAGGCACACACCTCTGGTTTTTCATAGTTACGTGTGTATTGTTTATCAATTATCGTTTCCTTTAACGGTGAAGGTAAACATTGTGAGGAATCCTACATATCTGAGAATTCTCCATAAGAATTTCGAGGGTGTGTGAAGCCTGCCAACCCGCACTAGACCAGCGTGGTGGACTAAGACCTAACCCCTCGCATTAGTAGAGGAGGTCGATTGCTGATTGCATTGCTTTGAATTTTGTAGGGTTAATGTGTGTCAGGGGCCTATTTTATTTTCCCCCAGCCTGTTTTCATTTGAACATAATGAAAAGAAGGCTACGAACTCATAATTCCTCTTCGAATACTTTAACAATAAACATAGCATACGTATTCTGCTATAGCAAAACAAGACATATAGTTTAATTATTTAATCTTATCCTAATAAAAAAACCGACTTCAGAACCACTACAAACCAAAAAATAATTTATCTTTATATTCGCTTAGTATAAACGTATATTTGGAGTCAGTGCCTAATTTAAATTTCCAGCTAAGCTAAGGAAATACACGAACAAATATACGAAAGCAATGTTCAATCGGATCAGTAGTTTTTGAGAAACTTGCGGCCATACAAACTTACATACATACATACGGATCGAATACAGAACCTCCTTTTTTGAAGTCGGTTAATAATTATCTAGCATTTCGTAAATCCTGATAAGCACGTATGCTGGAGTTGCAAAATAAATACCAAAGCCAACAACATTGAAATTATCGAATGTAAATGGATAGTTTGTAAATTTTCAAATTTCAAGTTTGCCAACGATAACACGTGCTGTTGGTTTGGGAGTATTGGATTTATATATTAACCAATGAATTGTTTTAGTAAAACTATTGACCGCATTAAATCCTACAATATATTTCAATTGAATTATGATTTGTGTAATTTTAAGCCTGAGGTTGTATTTAGAAATAATTCAGAATGCTTATTATTTGCTTCAATCTCAATTATTGGGAAATTTAATTTTACATTGGTAAGTTATGAGAACTACATATTCACACTCACGCCTTTTATCTCCGAAGGGGAAGGCAGAGGCGCAAAAAGTGCACCCACTTTTCGCCGTGTGTATTCCGTTCCATGATGTGATAGGGGGCGAGCCTATCGCCATATCGGGCACAAATTCCATACTCCGGGCTAATACTGATTAGAAAAACCCAATATCACTTTGCCCGACCCGGGGATCGAAACAGAGACCTCAGCACTGCAGTCGTACCGTTGTACAACTACGCCACCGAGGCATTCTGAATTCTATGTTTATGTATAAAGCATACTGCTGTACAAATTAGGTCACTTATACACACATACCCGACGTGTGTGAGTAAGCATCACTAGGCGGTAAAATTTGTATTCCCTGTCCCTGCTTTTTCTGACCAACCACAAAGCATCACTACTGCCTTCCTGTTAACTGGCTACTGTAGCTGTAGAGAAATTATTAGATGTTATAAGTTAAAATCTTTTGCCTTAAGATTACTATTGTGTTTTAGCGTCATAAATTAGCGATTTAAAGTTCTTAGTGTTTGTACTTTTTTGGACCGACGTGGTACCTATCACATGAATGCCTTTAACGTCTCGCCATTTAAATAATGATAAACTTCATTTTAATTTAAAATGAAAATAATATTGTATTATGTAAAATATCATAAAACTAAGGCACGTTCAACTACGCGTAGTAAGATTACCTCTATAAGATTAAACCCCGGAAAATACTAGCATTAGATGTTTTTCCGGCAGCACCTCCACCCGGAAACTTGCATAATTACATGGAAATTTATGTAAATCTTCAAACCTCCCATTTAAACTTACACTGAAATATAGGCACTCGTCAAATTGAATACGTGAAGAGCTTTAAGGAAATATCCAGGAAAATTCGAATTTTCAATGTTCTATCTAGATTTTATATTCCTTTCTGGGTATTAAGGGGTTTTCAAATATTTATCCCGATTGAGATGCGGTGTGGTATAAATTCAATCTTACTTAGGAATTGCAAAATGAAGAGATTTTGTAATCCGTTGGATCCGTTTATTAATTTTCAGATTAGCGTGTCGATTTATTATAGAAGATAAGCATTTCTACTTTGATAAAATAACTTGTTCGTAATGAAATTACCTTATTTGATTTATGTAATTTATATTTTTTGAGTAATTACAATTTACATTTGTATACACCTGTGGTAGAGTTGCTGTATACAACTCTATTGCTCTAGTTTATTGTTGTTGACTAGTCTTTTGTCTCTCATATGCGTGCAGCCGTCTGGGTAGGTAAATTCAAATTCAAATCATTTATTAAGTAATTAGGCCCTTTTACACGTCATTTTTTACAATGTTTTTTATCGTCTAAAAGATTCTACCAGTGCTTCGGAAAAGCCCACTGACCCGAGAAGAAGCACCAAGAAACTCAGCGTAGGTCTTTTATTCTTATATTTCTTTTTGTCCAGTAGTTACACTGGCTACAGTGTCCTTCAAACCGAAACTTAACAGTGCATGCACACTGCTGCTTGGCGGTAGAAATAGACATTGCGGTGGTACCCACCCAGACGGACTCTTACATATGAGAGACCTACCACCAGTAGTAGTCGTTATTATTTATTCTGTTCATGACAAAAAAAACTTGATCAATGGTTTTATACACATAAAACCATGAACCTGTTAGTCATCTAGTTGTATAATAACAATTAATTACCCAAAAAGAAGCCATTAAAGAGCAAAACGTAGAGGTCACAAACCAGCAAAAGTAGCAAGGTCAGCGTTTGAGCTTATTATTCAAAGGGCGGATCATCAATAAATCGACGGGCCTGCAATGATTGACAGTAGCGCCACGCTCCGTGGTCACGGCGGCGCGAGGGACAGGAACCAGCGGGGTTTACCACTCTCACACTTTACCTCAGTGATGTAAATGTGCTGTGGTACGACTACTATGAAGTCTTGGATTCGATTGCGTCGGATATATTGAGTTTTCTGCTCAGTATCAGTCTGGAGTTGTGTCCTGTAAACCGCAAAAGGTTTACTCCCTACATAAAGGCTAACTTAGCTAGCTAAATGTGACTTTATGTGCGTACTTTTGAAAAAGGAAATAGATGTAATGCTATTTTATAAAAAAAAAGTGTGTGTGTATGTACGGTCAGCAGCATAAATATCTGTACAAAATCAAAGTTTCAAATCGCCTATATACGCGTTAAGTTAAACTGAAATATTTTTTCTTCGTTTGAAGTAAAGTAAATACCTTTTATTTTATTTTTGTGAAGAGAAAAAAAAGATTAGTAAGAACACAAAAGTATGTAGGCAATTTGAAATTATGAATTTGTTCATCTACTTATGCTGCTGACTGTACTTATGTACACGCTTTAGAGGTTATACTTCTTGGCGTAACAAGATAAAAATCTTTTTAAATAACGCGCCAAAAGAATTATAACTTCAATATCTTTCGCCTTATTCTACGTTCCAAATTCAAAACTAAAATGTTGACTACAGCTAACTTCAGGGTGTCGGTTTTTCGTGACGGTATGCGAGCGCATTGTAAAAATTTACTCTCATCATTTTTCCCTGACGCGCCAAAAGAAGTATAACTTCAAAAATATAGCAATTGTAAAAAATCTCTACCTTTCACAGCTTGTACTGGTTATGAGCTCACTGTGCAATCACACGGACCATTGCGTGGGTAACTCATCAGCCGCGAACGACAAACTCCGATCTGCCGCGTCATCCCCACCTGGCGACGACTATAGCTGTTTCTTTGTTTTGTTATCCGATACTTACATATTAGGGTATACAATTTTATAAGCGTAAACTGATCAGGTCGTTATACAACTGTCGTCCAGGTAATGGAAGTAGTCACAGAAAATTAAACGATGGCGAATATATATAGAAGGCAGAGCTAGACTGCCATTATATTTGTTACAAAAACTTGCTATTCTACCTTTCCTTTCTACGTCAGCAATGCACCCGTTTCCATTGTGAAGGTTTATTTTTACTGATGTTCGTCTGTATGATGACTTATTCATTTGAAAATTATGTCCAATACAAAAACATCTAACAAATAAACGTAATATAACACGAAAAGGAATTAAAAATATGCTTATTAATAAATCAGTGAATAATTTTGATATTATTTGTGGCTTTTGCTGGGGTCATTCTAAGGTTTAATCTATACATCCATCATCAAAGTAATAAGACCTGGAAATACTTCCAAAGCCCTGAAATTAATATCACCATTAGATTTTAGTGTAGCCCCTAAATTAAATAATTTGGCGGGAGGCAGAAAGTTCTAAATTGTTGATACCCTGGTGTATACCACTTATTTGTGTTAGAAGTGAATGTATATGACGTGTGCGTGAATTTAGAACAATCACTAACTAAATTCGCCGTGGAGTGGGTAACTCTGTAGATATCAAACAACGTCTTCCTGCGTTGAGACTCCAGTGACGTATATTACAGTAAATCAAGAGTGAAGATTATGATGAATTTGAATTTCGAACTCCCTTGACAATATTATTTTATAACAGCATTGATGTATTAAAAAACCCATAACAGACTATTTTATTTTATTCGTAGTTTTTAGAATCTCTGCCCCGTGAAAGTTATTTCCGGCAAAGACGTCCTGTGAATTTGTGTGTCAAATTTTACCCAAAACATTTCGCGATTTGCAAATTTCTCAAATGTTCATATTTATAATATTTTGTTTACTTCCGATTTGTACAATCTTCGTACATCTTAAATTTATAGTTTTGCCATATTAGCACCCCATCGAATTTTATTATATAGGCTACTTTTTATCCCGAAAATCGGTCCACGAGACGCATTCGTGTAAAGTAGCTTCACGTGGGTGAAGCTGCAAACAAAACCTAGTATACTTCATAGTAGGAGGATGTCATCATCCTCTCATACTCATTCCAATCTGACCTACTATCTATACATGAACGTTGCTACGTGCCGGTCTCACGTTTCCTAAGACAACGCCAAGTGCAAACAGCGCCGGCACTCCAATGGAGTTTAGCTTACGTGAGACGCACCCCCTTATCACTATTAATATAATTTTGAGAGCTAGACTGTCTTTATCACCCTGAATCTTCTGTATTTTAATAACTCTCAACCATAGTCGAATCTCTAGGAATAACTAGCTCATTTATGATAAAATTAATGAACCAATCAGTATCAGCCTCGAGTCTAGATTTGTGCCCGATACGGCGATAGGCTCGTCCCCTATCACATCATAGGACGGAATACGTACGGCGAAAAGTGGGTGCACTAGTTGCGCTTCTGCCTACCCCTTCGGGGATAAAAGGAGTGTGTGTGTGTGTATAAAATAAAAAAATAAATATTAATATGTTGGAAATACTAATTTCCAAAGGAGTGAGATAGTTCGTGGCTTTAAGGTTTATGACTCCTACGAACCTCCTCTGACTAGCAAAAGTAACCTTTCCAATTAATTATCTAATAATTGAGCTATTTAATAGAGACGATAAAAAGTAGGTACTAGTTTTATAGGATAAACAAAGATCACAACAAGATGACAAGCTTCCAAACTTTGACTTTACCTTGACACGTAAACGTAGAACAATAAAAATGCGTGTAACAATATAGCACAATATGCTCGGCAGTTCATAACTCAAAGGGTCTGACGAGGACGTCGCGCCGCGGGCGTCAGCGCGACAAAGCGGACTCCAAACGGCTAGTGCCCTGCAACCACTCCGGCGCTCTTTGCGTGCTATCGTTACAAAAAAACTCGCTCTGAATGCAGTTGAGATTTTTTTTGACTAGATTCGCCTGATGAAACGCTTGTAAATTTAGTTTGACTTCACTGAATTTCATACGTTTCAGGCAGTATATAATACGGGGCTGGTATGGTATGGTAAACGTAGACTAATCGTCTATACGTACAGACTTTCCCATACAATATATTTACTTAGTTTCCATTGAACAATAAGAGTTATTGATAATCCCTTAATTTATGAGAGCCACAAAAACAGCTGAACAAATTCAAAACTTCAAATTTCCTATGTGCGTTCTGTTTAATTGCAACGTTTTTCGATAATATGTGAATAAAGTAAAATTTATATAATTTATTACCGTTAAGAATAATTATAATTGCTGGTTAGAATAAAAAGTATGTATATAGGGTATTTTAAAGATTGGGAATTGTTCATCTTTTTTAAATTTGACTGTCCACATAATTGCGCAGTATTATTAATCAAAACCTACGTATTGGGGAAGTAAATTATTCATCTCTAGAGACAAAATATGCCGTACATTAAAATTTACTAATTTGGTAATGGAAATCAGAACGAGACATAAGATATCCCAGGAATAAAATACGGATAATTAATTATCAATCTTCCTAGCCAGTTTCGGCCACGGCGACCAATCTCAACGGAGATCAGCCAGGTAAGCAGGAGATATTATAATGCACAAGTGTGTGCGCAATACACAGGTGCACTCGCTATTCCTTCACTCTCATAGTCCAGTGAGACGGCAATCCGACATGACCGGAGAGAGATCAAATTATTATTACACAATACCATATTGTGTTTATCACAATACCATTTAGTGTAAAATCCGAACTAGCGTGCCGAAACCATTTTTCTCTGCATCCATTTCTACTTTTTGCTTGGCTTGAATTCTTAAGTTTTAAATCTATATCAAAGCAAAATCCACCAGGTAACAAGCTAGAAATATCACAAATCAATCCCGTTTCTAAATTGAAATCGGCAGTTTCTATTACTGGTACAAGTGGCCCTTTGTCTCGCAAACCTAATTTCGATTACTCTATGAAACATCAAAGAGTTGTGTGGCGCAGATTCAATACTGCCCTCAGAGGGTTACTCTTCTATTTCATGAGGGCTGTTTGCATTTTAAATGTTTTGTGGCAATTTTACGATTCGATGAGTTTTCTGCAGGTTAGTAAGTGTTCATTGGTGGTAGGTCTCTCATATGTAAGAGTCTGTCTTGGTGGGTACCGCAATGTCTATTTTTACCACCAAGCAGCAGTGTGCATGCACTGTTGTGTTTCGGTTTAAAGGACATTGTAGCCATTGTAACTACTGGACTTAATGAGACTTAACATCTTATTTACTTTGCAACTCAAGGTAATGGATGGTGTTGCTAATGTTTATGATTGGTGTATCGCTTACCATCGCCTGGTGGTAAGCGATTGCCTAAACGGCATGCTCGTCTCGTCATTATATGCGAAAAAAATAGTGCCCCATAAATGTACCTAAAACCTAAGACCCAATGCTCCTCTGTTGCGTCAAAAAACCACAGGCAAAGGGATATTTTTGTTTATATATTCTACGGCACCTCAAATCTTTCTTAAAACGTGGCTTCTTACAAAGAGTCGTTAATACTTCCATCGTGGTGGATATCCTGGAGTTGAATCCGATGACATCAAACGTCGCTAACAACTGAATCGTTCTGGCGTTGAATTGCGTGCCATTTACATTATGCGATTATTTTGAGTTGAATATAGCTACGCGTAAAATTATCCTTATTTTGTGTACATTCATTATAAATTGGAACTTCTAATTTTCAAAGAATATTTTAGTCTTATCCGTAAAAAGTTGCTCTTACAGTCTAAACAATGAAACATAATTAATGTATGTCATAAGATTGTCATTTTCAATTTAAAGATTGGGGCTTTAGCTGTGAAATTGCCGTTTAGTATACAGAAAGTTAGTCATCTTTTTATAAATATATTTTATTTCTATCAATCAAAATATGCACCCATGCTATCGATGCATTTCTGCCAGCGCAGTGGTAATTTTTCATTGCCTTTCTTGGAGAAGTCATGTGTACGGTAGCCTACAAACTCATCAAAGGCATTTTGTACTATATTGCATATTTTGATTGACAGAAATAGAAAATATTTTAAAAAATGACTGACTTTCTGTATATTGAACGGCAATTTCATAGGTAAAGACCTAATACATTATTTACTAGGCGATAAGACTCTCATTCTCATAGTCATTAACCACAATATGTGTAATAATTACAACCTTCAAGCATCACTAGGCATCACTAGCATCAAGTAGGCATAATGAGCCATCTTATTTATCAGGTGACGAACGCAGGACTAACGATCAGCGCTTTAAAATTTGAAGTTATGGGTATTGTTACTGCATTCATATAAAATAGGCAAGCGAGTAGCTACTCATTATATTTTTTTTGACAAAATAATATTGTGGCTTTTACAATACTAGTTGTTGCTCACGGTTTTGCCTGCGTGAAAAGCCTTTTCCGCTACAAATCTCATCCAAATCCGTTCAGCAGTAGTAGCGCCAGCAGCATTCCCGGACAGATACGACCTGGCGACCTTCAAAAAAAGAGCGCATTCCCACCTAAAAGGCCGGCAACGCATCTCTATGCCCCCTGGTATTGCAGATGTTCATGGGCGGCGGTGATCACTTACCATCAGGTGAACCGTATGCTCGTTTGCCCCCTATACCATAAAAAAAAAAAGTAATCACTAACCGCATAGAAGCATCCAAACGTTTTCACAAAGTTTCGGTTGTATAATTTTATAAGTCCTAAGAGAATTAGTGAGATAAGATTTATCTCACTAATTACTAATTAATTATTATATTTATAAATGAAATGAAATATAATCACAAATAATAAGGTTTGTCGTGATCGTCTCGTAGTGTGTAAACCACGCTTCTACATCCTTTTCACATCGTTAATTTCACAAAGCATTATCATTATACGTTTGTTTGTCCGCTCGTGGAAGGATAGCGCTTCCAATATTTTTTGATAATAGGAGTTACGACAACTTTTAACGTATTTCGGGTTACGAATCCTTATATAATCATTATCAGAATTGGGTGCGCCGCACAGTATCACGTAATTTAAGAAACTACACCGTATTCGCCGAACTTTCGTCGCATATAGAATTTTACATTCAATGTTCATTGCGGACACATCTGACTAAATTCGTCATTTGCATATAAACATTTTAAAATGGAAAATCCGTGCGTGTGTTACTATCACTATGCAGTTTAATGAACGGGTGGTTTTAATATATGATCTTAATAGGAATAGGAAGTCAAATGAGAATGTCCATCTGTGTATGGAAGTCCGTCCCGCGTAATTTAATTGAGTATGATTGTGAAAATAACACACAAAACAGAATGAATACAAAAACAACAATCATTATCTTTGTGGGTTTTCGTCGAGTTCGATTTTCGTATTAACTTTTGAGGTTAGTTTTGGAGTACGCATGCTCACGCCTTTTATCCCCGAAGGGGTAGGCAGAGGCGCAACTAGTGCACCCACTTTTCGCCACGCGTATTCCATCCCATGATGTGATAGGGGGCGAGCCTATCGCCATACCGGGCACAAATTCCAGACTTCGGGCTGATACTGAATAGAAAAATCCAATATCACTTTGCCCGACCCGGGGATCGAACCCGAGACCTCAGCTTTGCAGTCGTACCGTAATACAACTACGCCACCGAGGCAGTCGAGTTTTGGATTAATATAGTTATTTATACTGAATGGCAATATGATAACTATATATCGATAATCAACGACCATCAGAATTAAAACTAAAACATAGCTATTGGTTTATTTTCCCATAATATAATAAGATGTGATAATATGCCAAATATCGGCCATGATCACAGTATCATAATAAAAGCAAAATATATTTCTTCACAATATACTATCATACACGAGACTATCTTGCCCTCACACCCGCCACTGCAACTCCTGTAAGCCAAGATCAGCAGTGGCACGCATTTTATGACACCGAGCGGTGAAGCTCGGCGCGTCTCTGGGAGCGCTAATTAGTCTTAACCCGCAACGAAATTAATCAAATAGAAGAATAGGGAGGAGTTAGAAATATATTTTACTAAAAAAAAAAATATACTACCATACAGACAAGTCCTGTGTTTTGAGTGTGTAATTCTATTAGTATTAGCTAAAAATTATGAATAATTTCACAAGGCCATACACATACACTTCCTAAAAGAGTGGGATAGATTTGGGCTTTCTCCTTTGAAGAAAAATCACTTGATAGTACGTGACCAGTTGCATTATTATTAATTATTTATTTACTCTTTTTTGCACACGCGTATCACTATTTATAGAATGAGAAAAGAAAAAAAACAATCACATGATGGATATACGAAAAGGAGATAGAGAGGGCAGTCTAGTGAATATAATAATAATTTGGGTTTTAAAAAATACTTAAATTATTTATTCTCAAAAGGCATATATTTTCGTTCTATTCTCGTCTCGTACATTTATACGAGAAATTCTTCTCGTGTAAATTAAAGATACAATAATTTATAATCCTTGTGTTAACACAAATTTTAGATCATTACACAATTTAATTTATTCAGAGCAATCTCTCAGCAGGCGATTTTAAGCGCGGGTTATTTCAAATCTATACTAATACTAGCGGCCCCGGCAGACGTTGTCCTGCCCTAAAAAGGAAATAAAATCCTAGAACCCGAGTACAGCGCTATATACCGGATCCAATTGTAAATCTAAACCGTTTTCGAATCCACCTGAAGACACAAAAAAATTAATTAAAATCGGTCCAGCCGTTTAGGAGTTCAGTGACATACACACGCACAGAAGAAATATATAATATAGCTTTTGCCCGCGGCTCCGCCCGCGTGAATGAGTTTTCCCGGTATAAAAGTCCCGCTTAAAATGTAGCTTATATGACACGTTCGTAGATTTACCATAGCAGCGCCATCTATTGATTACTTACTCAACCCAGTCGAAAGGTATCGACATCTGTTAGAATCATTCATAGCAGCGCCATCTATTGATTACTTACTCAACCCAGTCGAAAGGTATCGACAGGTTTTGGCGGGAACTTGGTAGTGTCATGAGGTGCTCTTGTTTTAATTCATTATTTTGGTGATACTTAGTGTTATATTGCATAATTATGGCGGTATATTATCCAATATAGTTCTATTAAAGGGCTCAAATGAAGTGAATTGAAATAACTGTGCTAGTCAAGTGTTTGTTTTGTTGCCGCCAAAACTCCTCGATAAAGTCTTGGTAAGGTAGCCACTGCTTTACTTCGACATAGTACTACTACTACTGAGGATAACAAAGAAACAATATTATATAGTATGTAACTTCTAAAAACTTTGACACTGGCAGATGCGCAAACCGCGCCTTGCCAAAGAGAAAAAAAAAATAAAAAAAAAAAAAGGTATCGACATCTGTTAGAATCATTTGGAGTTAAGATAATTGTGACTGTCAAATAATAACAGACAAATAATTAGCAATAAATTAAAATTGCGACTATAATTTGAGATTTAAACTATCCTATCTCTCAAGTTGGATCGAACTGCACATGGTGTACGAATTTTATTATAATCGGTTAAGTGGTTTAGGAGTCCTTTGAGCTTAAACATTGTGACACGAGATTTATATATATTAAGATATAAAGCTGAAGAGTTTGTTTGTTTGTTTGAACGCGCTAATCTCAGGAACTACTGGACCGATTTTGAAAATTCTTTCACTAATAGAAAGCTACATTACTCCAGAGTGCTATAGGCTACTTTTTATCCCGGAAAACTTTTCCACGCGGGCGGAGCCGCGCGCAATGCTATCATTTATAAACGTTAAAATGTTCGTAGAAGGTTCACTGAATCTGCAAATTACTCGTTTTGTACAATTGACAATCTAACAAATAATATAAGTTTTTCGAACCAGTGATCCTTACGAAAACGTATGGTTTTACAAAATCGGCCCTCTGACGCTTTGTCGAAGTTATATGTAGGTACATTACTTTTGTAAATATATATTATATATATTATATATGCTACATGTATCCATTTAATTGTGTTAATTGGGCAACTAGCAAAAAATTTAAACAAGCTTGTTATTTAATTGCCAGAAATTCATATCGTTAAAATTAAGTGTTTATTTATTTATTTATGTATGTATGTATGTATGTATTTACTTATCGGCAGTGCGTAATCTATACATATAAATAAAATTGGAGTGTCTGTTTGTAATATTGAAATAACCGTTTTTTATTACATGTATATGACTATATATACGGTACATACACCAAAATAACATTTTTTACAATTTTTGTCTGTTTGTCTGTTTGTTCCGGGTAATCTCTGAAATGGCTGGACCGATTTTGACGGGACTTTTAATGGCAGGTAGCTGATGTAATAAGGAGTAACTTAGGCTACATTTATTTTAGTTTCCATAAAAAGCGGGACTTTTACGCCCTACCTAGCCTAACCCTTTCACGCGGGCGGAGCCGCGGGCATCAATACTAATATTATAAAGAGGAAAGATTTGTATGTAAGTATGTTTGTAACGAATAAACTCAAAAACTACTGAACGGATTTCGATAAAATTTGGCACACGGGTAGATCATGTCCTGAATTAACACATAGGCTACTTTTTATCGCGGGAAAATATTTTTATCCTGGAAAAAAAATTCACGCTGGCGAAGCCGCGAGCAGAAGCCTAGTAACTAATAAGCTACAAAATATTCATGCATATTATAATTGTTTTAAAGTGGTTTATAAAATTACACACTATCCCGGCTCGGGCAAAGTGACGGGTTTTTCACCTCAGCATCAGCTCGGAGACTGAAATTTGCGAGCTATGTGGAGATAGGCTCGCCCTCTATCACATCATGGGACGGAAGACACACGGTGAAACCTAGGTGACCCAGTTGCATCTCTTTCTACCCCTTCCAGGGTAAAGTGTGATGTGTGTATAAGAAATGACATATTGTAAGCTCACGTTTCATCAATTATAATTATAGACAGAGGCGCATCAAGTGTTCTTACCCTTCCCTGAACTAAAATCCATCTCACAACGTAAAAGGGGGCGAGCCCCATATCCGACACAAATTGCAGCAGTCAACCTGATTCAAACATTGAAGTTCAAACCTTTGAATAAATATCACACTCACACTACCTAAACTAATAATCATCGGAAAATTGATTGATATTAGGTAAAACATGCCATTGGCGGGCAGCAGCGCCGATGGTAAGAAAACATTCTAGCTACTGCGGTCACCAATCCGCCTGCCAAGCGTGGTGACTATGGCAATATCCCCCCAATGCTAGAGCAACCAAATTCATGGCCCCCAGTTCCCGGTAGCCTCATTATTCCTGACCATGGTACCGGTCATGGTAACGGTGAGGTGGGGGGTGCTAAGAATCCCCGGGTTACGGCAGGGTACCACAAACGACTGTTTCTCGCTACGTACAACGGACGCTCACTACGGTTGAACGAGCAGGTGACAGAATTGGAAGTAGAGCTAAGTCATATCAACTGGCATGTGGTGGGGTTATCTGAAGTTCGAAGACAGGGAGAAGATAAGATTACCCTAGACGCTGGGCACTTACTCTACTTCAGAGAAGGACACCAACCATCTCAAGGTGGCGTTGGATTTATCGTCCACAAGTCACTTAAAAGCAGCGTTGTGGAAGTTGGTAGTGTGTCGGCGAGGGTGGCGTATCTTGTGTTGAAAATAACCGAGAGATACTCTCTTAAGGTTATACAAGTATACGCACCGACGTCTACACATTCTGACGAGGAAGCCGAGGCCATGTATGAAGACATAGTGAAAGCTATGTCTCATGCCAAAACTTCCTACAGCGTTGTCATGGGTGACTTTAATGCCAAAGTAGGAGTACAAAGATACGGCGAATCGAAATTAGGACCATTCGGCTATGGGTGCAGAAATCATCGGGGGCAAATGCTAGTCAACTTTCTCGAGGCCCAGGGGCTCTACCTGATGAATTCGTTTTTCCAGAAGAGACCCCAGAGGAAGTGGACTTGGCGAAGCCCCGACAGTGTTACTCGGAATGAGATTGATTTCATCATGACCGATAGGCGCCATATATTCAGAGATATCTCTGTGATTAACAGGTTCAACACCGGCAGTGATCACCGACTGGTAAGAGGCACTCTGAATATTAATGTAAAAATGGAACGAGCCCGCATGATGAGGTCGACTCTCAGACCAACACTGCCCCAGATCGAGGCCAGCTGTGAAGCTTTCCAGCTGGAACTACAGAATCGATTCGCCGTGCTGGAAACTACGACAGATATTGATGACGCCACCAACAGTCTGGTGCGGACTATCCACGAAGTTGGCCATAAGTACTTTCGACCTAAGTACAATAGATCTAAACCGAAGTTAACCACTGAGACTTTGGAATTGTTGAGGAAACGACGAGAACTTTTAAATGCCACAACACCTGAGCGTCGGGAACTTAACAGAGAGGTGAAGAGGCTAATACGACGCGACATAAGGCGTTCGAATGCTTTAGCCATTGAAAATGCTATTGCGCAGAACAAGGGCTCCAAAGTATTCGCCAAGCGTTGCACCTCCAATTGTCACCTGACAAAGCTCAGAACATCACAGGGCACCACCGTCACCGCAATGCCAGAGATACTCGGTGAGGTCGAAATGTTCTACGGGGAACTCTATGCTCAGAGGGCTCCCCCGCCTGTGACCAATGAAATGGATGATCCGCGAGCCAGACTAACCCGCCACTATAGCGCCGAGCTTCCTGACATCGACTTGGGCGAGATTAGAATGGCCCTCGGACAGCTAAAAAACAACAAAGCTCCGGGAGATGACGGAGTAACTACAGAGCTACTCAAGGCAGGAGGAACAACTGTCCTGACAGAGCTGGTTAAGCTCTTCAACTCCGTCATCCACACTGGCACAACACCGGAGACATGGAGCCGGAGTGTGGTGGTATTGTTCTTCAAGAAGGGAGATAAAACTTTATTGAGGAACTACCGCCCCATATCACTCTTGAGTCATGTGTATAAGTTGTTTTCGAGGGTTATTACGAATCGTCTCGCCCAAAAATTCGATGACTTCCAACCACCGGAGCAGGCCGGGTTTCGGAAACGCTTTAGTACCGTAGACCATATACATACACTAAGGCAGATAATACAGAAGACCGAGGAATACAATCAGCCTCTATGCCTAGCGTATGTGGACTACGAGAAAGCATTTGATTCGGTCGAGACCTGGGCTGTTTTGGAATCCATGCAGAGATGTCATATCGACTATCGATACGTCCAGGTTATTAGATGTCTGTATGAAGCCGCAACGATGACCGTCCAAGTACAAGAACAGAGCACAAGGCCAATCCAACTGCGTCGAGGGGTAAGACAGGGAGACGTAATCTCTCCGAAACTGTTTACCAACGCGTTAGAGGACGCTTTCAAGACGCTCGATTGGAAAGGACGGGGCATCAATATCAACGGCCAATACATCTCCCATCTGCGATTTGCCGATGACATCGTCCTCATGGCGGAATCTCTGCAGGATTTGGAGGATATGCTAAACAGCCTAGACCGTTCTTCTAGACAAATAGGACTCGGGATGAACTTTGACAAAACGAAAGTTATGTACAATAGCCACGTTCTCCCGAGACCTGTAGTCGTTGGCGATGTCGCTCTCGAGGTTGTGCAAGAATACATCTACCTTGGCCAAATAATTCAACTGGGCCCGCACAACTTCGAGAAAGAGGCAGATAGGAGAATACGGCTAGGTTGGGCGGCATTCGGGAAGCTACGTAATATTTTCAAGTCGTCAATCCCTCAATGCTTAAAAACTAAGGTTTTTAACCAGTGCGTCCTACCTGTAATGACCTACGCAGCCGAGACGTGGACACTTACTAGGGGCCTGGTCCACAAGTTTAAAGTCGCTCAGCGTGCTATGGAACGAGCGATGCTCGGGGTCTCTCTGGTAGATAAAATCAGAAATGAAGTTATACGCCAGAGAACTAGAGTAACCGACGTCGCTCGCAAAATCAGCACACTGAAGTGGAAGTGGGCTGGCCATGTCTGCAGACGGACAGACGGTCGATGGAGCAGAGAAGTGCTGGAGTGGAGACCGCGTTTAGGTAAACGTAGTGTAGGACGCCCTGCTGCACGATGGACAGACGACTTGAAAAAGGCGGCGGGTAGCGGATGGATGCGGGCTGCTCAAGACCGGGATGGTTGGCGTTCACTTGGGGAGGCCTACGTTCAGCAGTGGACGGCGACAGGCTGATTGATTGATTGAGGTAAAACAGAATACAACAGAGAGGAGTAACTATTAGCTACCCAGGTCCACAATGGAACGATATTAATAACTATCCTGGGAGACGGACCAGCGTCCATCCAATTACATGACTAGCTCTGACATTGATTGGTTTATCTCGCAATGTAATCGAGTATTGAGTCGACCGGTCGCCTAGTTTTCATTCGTTTTAGGGTGGTTTTTATTCGGGGGTTTATATTCGATAACTCGACATACGTAAGCTCACGTGTACATAATGGGAAGCTAGAGGTGCTAGAAAGTACACCTTGCTCTGAGCTTAATTCCGGTTCTTAATGTATTAAGTTATTGTGATTTTATCAAATTAAAATCTTAAGTATATTATATGTGTTTCTGAATTGGAGAAACTCATAAATGTTGATTGCTTGACTGTGTATGTTCAAGAAATATCTTATTTAACTAAGAATACTAATTTTGTGGAAGGTGTTAGAGGAGGCCTACACCGAGAAGGTTGAAAAAGGCTAATGAAGAAAAAGAAGAAGAACTAATTTTGTACACGCACGTATTCTTCGCTATGGCCGAGAGTTATAAGCCAACTGAATATAAATGTAAACAATTGAACTAACTTTCTTAATTTGTATTTTATTGTTTATTCTATAACTATCTTTTGATCGCGTCTCCGCCCGCGTGAAATCGTTTATCCGGGAGAAAAGTCCCGCTTTATGTTTTTTCGCCATAAAAAGTAACCTACATTGCAACATGCAAACTATCTCCATACGAAATTTAACCAAAATCTGTTCAGTAGTTTTTGAGTTATAGACAAACAGACGCGGCGGAGGATTTTGTTTTTATTTTATAATGTAAGGATAACTTTTATCTGGTTATTGAAAAATTCTCTGAGGGGTAATTGGTATTCGCTAGTCATACATTGTGTAGCATGTACTATTTTAATCCATATAATATTTTCGATTCCTTGACATAAATATTGTACGTTTGTACTGCCGATGTACGTTTACTCCGTTTCAACACATCCAAAAAGCCGAAATAAGCTCAATAAACAATTTACATTTAACTAAAACTGAACAGTCCCTAGCGAACTGTCTGTTCGGTGTCGCCTATTCTGTCATTAGCATTAATTATTAGCAGCGAAATGAATTAGCATGTTTATCAAGAACGGTTGACGTCGCGTTCATTGTGCCGGGACGATTTATTTGTTCTCCGAGCGATTGTTACGACTCGCTCGAGCAATCATTTCCATTTGATTCGTCGTGAATTTGTTACGATGTCAGTTGACTTTAATTTCAACCGTTTAATTATTGCGCTGTATTTGTCTTGACAGTGACGGACAAACGGTAATTTTCTAAAAGATTATTTATTTATTAAACACAAAACAGGTTACAATCAACTATGCTTCAAACACAATATATAAAACAAATTGCTGGACAATAATTTTAGCCCAAAACATGTGTTCCAGAAAGTAATTAATAAGTAAAGTTACACATTGCAAAGTTGAATACGTTCTTATGTATATAGGGTAACAAGTAACATTGAAATATACATTATTATATGAGGCTTATGAGATATGAATCTTTAAGGATATGGTGAATTTGTCGTTTGTAAGAGTTGATATTATTGTTAAATAAGTCTACATTAGGATTATCTTTGCTAAACTCGTTGTATTGTCTACACATACCTGCGTATAATGGAATTATAGAAAGAATTATTATTACGATAAACTTGAATGGAGAAAGTAATAATTATACATTATTAAATCGAAGGTATTATAAAAAAATATGAATGCTACCTAGATTAGCATGACTTTCATAAAACATGTTTGCAGGGGCGCATTATTTGAAACTACTTAAACAAGGCTAAAGAAGAAAAAAAGAAGAAAGAAACTTTACTGATACTGGTTAAGAAAACATTTTAATGTAATTCGGTTACTACCATCCCGGTAAAAGAGCTAATGCGAGCGGAGTTGGGAACGAAAGCCGGTATTTACACGAAGTATCAGAATCCGCAATATTCCATAATACATATTGAAAGCAGTGATTATTAATGCAAAACCTACTAATTCGCGTACAATCCCATGTCACCGGGCCGCTGCTACTCACACTAACAAATATAATATTCGTGAATAACAGACGTGCATTAAGGAATGTGGAATGGGTTATATTACAAAATGGATCTCCGATCACACCTTTGAAGTATGGGTGCGTTACATCTATGTATATTATGGCAGACTCTAATATGTTTAACTAACTGTTTGCTATAATAGTAGGAACGAAATAAGTAGAAATTGTGAGTGCGTTGTACGGCTTTTATGAGGAAAGTTAAGGGTTGAGGTGAATCTTTTTTTATTGCATTGAATGACGAGACGAGCATGCCGTTCGCCTGATGGTAAGCGATACGACCACCCATAAACAGTAGCAACACCATCCAGCACCTTGAGTTACAAAGTACTGTGTGGCATTCCACTGCGCTCGTCATCCTGAGACATTAGGTGGATTGTGGATATATTGTAGTAAATTAAGAAATTTCACTACCTTTTCTAAACGCAAGAGTAAGAATAGTCTCTTGACGATATTTTTAATAAAATAGTACATTTCGATTATAATTATTACTAGCATTTAAAGTGCAGCTTCTAAGAAAAAAAGATTTTCGCTTCTCGATAATGACAGCCGAGTCTAATCGGCAATCCTTTCGAAAGGGGCACACGACCCCCAATCAATCAATATTCCTTAAGTTCGTCTACACAAAGCATTATCTATACTTATATATTAAAGCTGAAGAGTTTGTTTATTTGTTTGAACGCGCTAATCTCAGGAACTACTGGACCGATTTTGAAAATTCTTTCACTAATAGGAAGCTACATTACTCCTGAGTGCTATCGACTACTTTTTATCCCGGAAAAACTTTTCCACGCGGGCGGAGCCTCGCGCAAAATCCAGTTAATTATATTTGTCGGGTTTCCTGTTGATTGGCAACGGTTTAAGCATAATTGTTTATGGTAGCGTATGGTGAATTTGGGTACAAATCCCATACGGCACTCCAAAAACAAATATTAAATTGATTTAGATCCCCGTTAGTCCGGCAAACAAAGATTGACCCTAATGCTTAATTAATTATTTTCTAGAAGTCAAAAATATCTTTATTTAAAGTCTTTTTCCAAAGCTCTTCTAAATCGTCATGAATCTACCGTCGCTTTGGCACGTGTTATTGCTGTGAAGAAGAAACGATACCACTTCTTCAGCAACACGACCTGTCAACATAATTAAATTAAATACTTCGAGAAATGCAGTGATGACAATATAAAGTGTTATTATATTTTTGAAAATGAGATATCATTTTGGCACTTAAATGGTATAATATCTTACTTTAAATGTGAAACATTAGTTACACCACCAATGTACAAATGGAATAAGGTTCAACAATTGTTTAGAGCATTCACTGTGATACTATTTAATGTTGCAATGTTCAAGGCAGTGAGATGGTACTTGATGGAACCGTCCCATAGATGCGGACAATATACAATATCTAGCCATACTGAACTATAAGTTCAGGATGTCGATCCCGCATCAAGTGGCAGATATTATCTCAATGTCTCTATAACTGCAGCATCAGGTTGCAAACAATAAAATTAAAACAACCAAACATACCAAAATAGGAGCTAAAGTGAACATGTCGTCCGTGTATCCATTATTTCGACGAGCGTTACATCACGCGCGCCTTATCAACAGCGGCTGGATGTTCCATTCTGAATTATTGACGAGTAACATTATTAATGTCTTTGTTGCTTCGGAAGTGGAAATTGGATGTGTCTGTATGTCAATAAGCGCGATTGTAGCTTTTGAAGGCAAAGGATTTATTGTTTCGTGCCATATTTTGTACTCGTTTCCTTAATATTGTACACAGAACTAAAATTTGGCAAGTTTCTCGTAAGCGAGTGCCCGTTTCGACAGTTACCACACTGTCTCTTCCTGCCAATGAAACAACGTTGAAAATGTTGTATACATTGTACTAGAGTTAGTAAACAAGACCCGATTTTAGTTCAAATTCGAATTTTGTATTAAATTGGGCGAAACCAATTTCACAGTTTCCGTTTTATTGACAACAAATAACCACAAAACGATATTTAAGTGAATTCGGAAGTTGACAAATTCGTTAGGATTAAAATAGATATCGCATAAAAGATTTTATACTAAAGTACTAATATTTAATAATAATGTCTCTTTCCGTGTTTATAAAATGTGCTCGTACAATGCTCGCTATCAAATCAAGTATAAAATATATTTATTTATTGGAGAAACAAACAGAATAAAATATGACTAAAAATAAATTAAGTCAACAATTTTGGGTTACTCTCAGTTCTCATCAGTAAAGGAGAAATCAGCCATATATTTATATCCGAACGTATGAAAGTGAAATACCTTTTTACCTGTATTGAAATCCAAATATTCATATCACGCATCACTTAAATCAAATTAATTGTTATCATTGTTCCGCCCCGCGATTATGAACATGCTCGTCGAACTGTATTCCAAAACACGCGCGGATCTAATGAATACAATATGCCAGGACGTGTTATCTCGCTTTCAGAACGCCCCGTGACGTCTCGTACTGGCATACATTTTAATCCACGAATAATAAATCCGCACTAATTGTCCGCATTTTGATCTGGTTATTGGTGCATTCACGTGTTGCTAAACCAAAACCACCTGCATATCTAGCTAGAGTGCGCTTGACTCAGTTCTTTAGAGTGTAGGCCTTTTCGTCTCTCCCAGCAGTCGATAATTACCATTATCCCATCCAGATAAATCATTAATACTTATAAACGCGATAGTTAGTCCGTCTGTCAGTTACACTTTCATGTCAAACCACTAAACTTATTGAAATTTAGTGCGGAGTAAACTTCAACCATAAGAAAGGACACCGATTTTTTTCCCCCGGAAAAGAACATAGCGGGACTTTAATCCCGGAAATATTTTTCACGCGGTCGCCCGCGAGAAAATGCTATTTACAATAAACACACATATTTTATCAAGAGTATGGAAAGGAGCATCTAATGCACCCATACTCACATCCTTGTGCAATGTAATAGTAGGCATATCACTAATATAGAGAACAATATATAACACCCGTTAATTTATACCATAATAAACGTTTATATTATTTATTATCAAATTTCAATATTATATTACCTGTCATTTATCAATTTGCCTTAGTGAATGCTCACCTAAGTCCTTAAACCTGGGACACGGGCTCTTGTCACGGGGCCTACCCTTAATGGACGCCCCGCTCGTTTCAGATCCGGGTCAAATTGTCGCCTGTTCCAACTTTAACTGACGTTGAAATCAAATATAGACAATTAAATTGTGCTTGAATGATGAATCGATTTGTATTTTTATAAGGTTTTGTTATGTTATTTATGTTGTTATTTTTTATGAAAATAAAATAAAATACTTTACCAGAATAGAAATCCTATGTTTGACGACATAAAGAGTAGTTAATACTAAACCAGGACATAGTTTACCTCAAGACAAATACATTGTGCAAAATAAAAACATTTGTACCTATCCAGTTGCATAGCTATCATCCGACAAGGTTATTTATATTTCCTTGGTTGCCATTATTTATTACTGCTGTCCTGTACATCACAAGAAGCGGAGACGCCCTAGATAAAACATATTAAGACTGCCGCGAATTCCATTATTAGTAGGATGATCCTACATCTAGGATTCTTAGTAACATAACCAAAAGACATTTGGTAAAACATTCCCGAATCGAAATCGAATTCACCATCCGCCGTTTCTAAACCACTCGCTCGAATCAAATGTTCAAGGTTTAAGATCGGAAATAGTTTTCCCAGTTTATTTTCAACGGGAACAAATTGCCGGCTCCCGTGGGAATCAATTGTACTGGATCTACTCGGTTCCAAGGATCAATTTTGTTTATTGAATCTCCGATCGGTTCGTGACTCTGCAGGTATCTGTAAATACACACGTTGTTTATCATCGCTCATGTACTCCTATTTTACATCATCATTATTTACAATTGAAACACTCTGAAGAATATAGAATGGAAATCCCAAACTTACATTTCGATATGTTATTTTACAACTATAAATACTCATACGTAGTATTACTTACTCAGTGATAAATACTACAATAACTGGCAGTATAGCTTGTTTATGGTCGAGAATCTATATCTGTCGAAGTCAAAGAGTAGTTTGCATTCCAGCTTTCCTCCTTCCCTATCTTGGAATTCGAAAATTTTTCCATTTGGCCAAGTTTAAAACATTAAAAAATATAACCTCCTTTACATAAAAATCATACAGAGCGGCCGCGGGCGCCGAGCATTCCGGTCCATCGCAGCATCCCGTGTGAGGTCATTAGTTCAGCTAAAATATAATAATAATAACATCGGGAGCAGTTGGCAAGCGAGGAGCGACAATACACCACTAGCGCTGTTTGAGCTAAGAGGCACGAGCGATCAGAGATGGACTGTAACACGAAATTGTAATTACTGGGCGTTATGAGAATCATAGCTGACTAGCTTTTGTATGCGACTCGCGTGAATAACTTTTTCCGAAATAGAAGCCTATGTTCTTCTCAGGATCTCAAACTATCTCTATACCAAATTTAATCGAAATCGGTTCAGCGGTTAAAGCGTGGAAAGGTAATACACAGAGCTACATTCGCATTTATTTATGGATTTCTCAAGGTGACGAGCAGAATATAGTGCCTCACTGTGCATTGTAATTTCAAGTTTCAGTACTGTTTATGGGCAGTCGTGATACATATCAATTATTATCAGTAAACTACGTTTTTCTAGCAATAAACTAACAAAAGAGCAGGCTAATCACGTTGATTTTCATGACAATACTACGAGAATATTAGATTCGCCGCCGACTTTGAAAGAAGGAATAGGGATTGAGGTAGGCTGGAATAAACTTAACGTTGACCACTTGGTCTATTAGATCTACCTTCTATTATTAAGAAGTTTGTACCTTGTACTACAAACGAAAGTCGACAGACGCGGCGCGTACCTCATAAAATATTATAACATGGTAAAAAAGCGGCGTGCCCGGCCGACATAATTGTTATGGGATATATGAAAACTTCGCGTCGAGTATTTTCACGTGAAAATAGTCGTTCCGCTGCAACGCCCAATGAGGTTCGAATATTAAAACCGTAAAGTATATGCTGATCGTTCATAATGTCTGATGGATTTTGTTTTCTCTGTATAAAGTAAAATGGTTATTGTATTCCTTGATCGCGATAAATAGCATATATGCTTATCTATTTGATATTATGTTGACTGACAAGTAAAAAAACATCATCACACTTCGACATATTAAAATGAAGCAGAAGGATTTTTATAGGACTGAATATTTCGCTATGAATATTTCATTGTCATTGTAATTAGACATTAAGTCTTTTATGAGTGAATAAAAAATTATCTAACACCAATATTAAAATATAAGCAGTTTTCAAACCACAGTCATTTCCTAGCCCCAGAATCATGCACCATATCCCAATCACTTTTTTTTATTACGTTCACAGAACTAGTTGTGCACAGTATAGGGTTCACAAAATCAAACATTATGTCCATTTACCAAAGTGAGCAACTTTCTTGGTGTGAACACGGCATGCACAAAAGTATCTAAAGGTCGGTTTAATTACAATACTTAATATTCAAAACAAATCAATAATCAGGGTAAGAAACAAAATTAATTACAACGGAAATCCTTATCATATACATTAACTTAATCAAGCCATTCCCCGAATTCCCGCAGCTTTCCAATAAAGTCAAATCCTAAACAGAACAGTGGTCAGCGAATCGAATATATCTACGTGAAGCGCTCGCCTCAAGTGTCATTACACGGACTGTGTGGTCACACGACTGGATTACAGGACTCGGTAATTGAAATAAGTTCAACGGTCAAGTTTACGGGTATTGAAATGTGTTGCTAACTAGCTTCTGCTCGAAACTCCGCTCGCAATACCTTCTATAATAAAAATCTTCCGGGAATTCATTACTATGAAATAGCCTTTACGTAATTCGGGACTTTGAATGTATCTTTTTCGTATTTTTTTTTTTTGAGTGATTTACAAACAACAAAAATTACAAACTAAAGTTCACATTTACACATTGTTTAGTTTCTTTTGTGCAGAGTAAGTAGGTCACCTGATGGTAGGAACTAATTAATGATCACCGTCATCCAAAACCACCCACATTACTAGAGAAATTGGTGCTATATTGTAGTCCTATACGGGGGAAGACTGGGACAGAGGCGCCGTAGCTTAGTTGGTTAAAGCGCCTGTCTAGTAAACAGGAGATCGCGAGTTCCAATCTCATCGAGGCCTACGTGCCACGTGGTACTTTTTAACTTTTTGCAAATGTACAAATTAGGTTTTTTTATGTTTAGGGCAGCTCACAATATAAAAAGCGAGGGAGATAAATACAAAATACCGTAAAGTATTTCTTCCAGATGATATAAATAAATCAGTTCAATATGAGTGCACTAAATAATACAATATTTTTGCCGTTTGGCCAATAAATCCCTTTCTCAATCCTAAGTCATATTTCTCCTTTTCAATATTGTTAAATTACGTAATTAATCCTTTGAATGCTTAAGAGCAAATCAAATATAAAATACAAACCATCTGCACTCGTCGAGATCAAAAAGCAAATGCAAAAAATCGAAATAATCTTCAAATTTCGTGTAACCTCAACAATCAGTGAAATACTGCACTAAAGTGCAAATGCTCCGGTCATTGCAGAACAATTTGCAAACGGTCGCGGCTCCGGCGACCTATCCCACCAGTAAATCAATTTTAACTGCACCGTTATTGATTTTATATCTCTATGAAGTTTCTTGAATTGAATTACTTTCTTGCTTACTAGTTTATGTATTTTAGAAGACGACATTCGTAACTTGGAAGAATTTGATTTAGAGGAAACGGGGGTTATGGGAGTCACTTAAGGATTAATTGAAATAAAAAATACGTGTGGCACTCGGAGACTGCCGCAGTAAAGCTATTGCATAGCATTTTTTATCACAAATTTTGATTGACTTAACACAAATTCGATCTTACGCTTACCACATAAAGTAGATTTTTAAACGCGAGCAACGCACGTTTAGTCTTGTTATTGATAAATGTCAGAAATGCAATGGTCATCACAACCAAAGTAGAATAAATCAAAATTTGAAAAAAGAATGTTACGTTCGATTCTTTTGTACTCGTGCCGTGCCAACGCTGGGGAAATAGCTTCTACGCAATGTATTTAAGGTTCATATTAGATTAATAAGAAATGGTTTTAATGACTTTAATTAATAAAATAAATAAAAATATACTCGTTTCAAGAATTATAGCTTCTACGCATTGTATTTAGGGTTCATATTAGTAAGATAAAAAAGATGTCAGTTTATTTTCGTTACGGAATTTCTGGATACGGTCTCCACGCTCAAGGCCCGCGATAGAAGCTATGCAATAGCTTCAAATACGTTTGTGTTTGGAACTTTGCAATTAACTATTCAGGGACTTCAGTTAACAAACTATCAATCTCAGATAATTTCACTGTCTTAAAGAAAACAGTTTAAAAATTATACCATAAAAATAAACTTTGACTACCATTGTCCGCATATGTGGGTAATTAGAGTCACTAAGTAGGCAATGAGAGTCAACAGTTCTCACACACGTATCCTTATCGTATATTTCACTAAATGCAGCCTTGTGCGCCCATAACCTACACGAAGTGCACCAGTATCATAACTCGTTATTGCGACCAAATTCCCCACAGATGTTAATATCAGGCAAATACTCTCAGAACCATCGTTTTTTTCATTATCATCATCTTCGTTGTCATCACCTATCTGATTTAGTCTGACGTACTCTGAAGAACTGTGTTTTCCTAAAGCACGCGCCTTTTGGCCTTATTTAACACCATTTTCTGATGTTTGCGCTTCTTAATTTTTTTTTACCTTCTCTGTCTTTATTTTTTCCATTCTCTGCTTTTGTACCTTTAATTTTTTTTTTGCAATAAGACGCTTTGATGTATGTTGCTGTCAATATTTTTGCATGTTACTTTATTTGGCTGTTCCTTAACTTTCCGGGAGGTAGGTTAGGTTTTAGGCATTTCACCTACTCTCATTTCCCAATCATTTCACGTCTAAGTGATTTAAAAAAAATCAATTTTTTTTTTAAACTATCATTAAAACATAGAGTTAGGTATAAAGTAATTTTATTTGTTCAATATACTAAAATAATTTACTTATCGCTTATTTTTTGCATTCGTAAAATTACATTAAATGCGCGCAAAGACGTATAATGGCCATCCCTCGCAAACGATGGCCGTGTGCTGACCGCACGACGCGGTTGCAATGGGAGGTGTATGTAAGGAATCTTTAAGGTTAAAATTCGGTTATCTAAACTCTATCGTTTGAATGTTATGTAATGTTATTAACGTGACCACCATTGCCCGCTGACTCTCAATACCCGTTTCTCCTCTAAATGCAATATAAAAAAAATAGTAAGGGGTACACAAGGGACAAATCGTATATGATATATCAATAAACGTGCGCACCAGGAGGGATTAATAGGTTCAGAGCTAAACTTTAAGAGCGAGGTGTACGAATTGGGAGAAGTAAGGCGATCATTTCCTATGGTCACAGGAAACGCAACAGCAAATGCAGTTTATGTCATGTTGTATCATCTCACTCGAATCATTTCATGAATATTCGGAATACCCTGTAGAATGACAGATCAGTTCAATAGCTTAACTATTTGATAAATTAAAATTAGATACGTGGTGAACTATACTCATTACGCTGGCTGCAATCTCCCTTAAGCCGGAACAAAAGCTTTCTCTCAATTTAACAGTAGATGTAAGAAAGTAGTTTAAGTATTTTTATTTAGACGGGCTTTCATGCGAGAGTTCGGTGAGCCGCAATCTTACAATGTTCTTGTCCTTGCAAATAAGAAAATAAATAAATTAGTAAAAAAGGTCAACTGCGAATACTTGCGTGGCATGGTTCTGTATAACAATAGAAGCGCGCATGCATCTGTACGTTTATTAAATCGCTCACCATTTTAAAAAAAAATAGCCAATTCACAAACGACTTTCACGCCTTCATTTAAAAACTACAGTAAACATAGCTCCAAAGTTTTTCCCTGAATTTAATGATATTAAAATGTCGATTTCAAAAGTTTGTAATGGCATCATTATTTTATTGGTGAGCGAAATTTTAATTCGTTTGTAGACTTCCATCAAGAATTTCCTTTGGCACTATTGTGGTTCCAAATATCAAAGATTTTTTTTCTTATACCTACTAGAATAAATAAACAACGGCCATTAAGGTGTGTACAAATAAAAACAAACAATTCTTTGTTTCCTCGAAACGTCCCAATCTTTGATATGTGTCCGCAAAAGAAATAAGTCAAATGGCGCCGAATGTGGGGCACAAAGGAGACGTCGAAAGGTCACAACACTCGGCTTCAAAGAGAATCCGATTTGCGCGTATGTTTTACTTTTTTTTTAATCCTGACTTCCTCAGAGTGGAGAGGAGTGTAGTGGAGAGTAAATCATTATTACTCGAGTGCTGTAGGTACTACGAAATAATGGTCATATAATTATATAGTCACTTTTTAATTGTTGAAAAATAGTGTGCATCTCATGGTAAGTTATTACTGCCTTATATTTTTATAACTAGTTTTCACTGGCAGTTGAATCTTGAAAGTCTTTTCCTAGAATAAAATTTCCGACATTTTTGGGATAAGTAATTATGGGAATGTTCTATCTGTATGCCAAATTTCATCAAATAATAAGTTTCTCCTTTAAATTCTTCGAACAAACATCGAAACTTCTTTAGAAATTTTGTATGTATGACCTGAGGAGGATAGTAGGTTATAATAGATAGATCTTTGGGCGCATTTCTAGGTTCCTTCGTTTACTTTATTTTTAAGTGTCTCTGAAACGCGACACCGCGATGAAACAGCATTTGGCGCTGTACTAATCGGCCTAGTTAAGTTTTCTCGGAGTAAATCTAAGATAACCGATGAACTCTTCAAGTATCTTTAAGTTTTAAACGCAAAGAAGTTTCTTAGAGCATTGATTCACTATTTATTAACCGATTTAAAAAAAAGAAGGTTCTGTATTCGACCCGTATGTATGTATGTATGCATGTATGTAAGTTTGTATGGCCGCGATTTTCCCAAAATCTACTGATCCGATTTTGATGGGGTTTTTGTTATTCAAATGTATATTTTCATTCATATATTCAGGGAAGGTTTTAGTATATAATTGATTAGGATCTGATGAATATCTTCGGAGATAGACAATGGAACTCTTCAATAACTAACAGCAGATGACCCGCGAATGCTGCAATCGTATATCGATGATGTATTGGTTACACCATTCCATAATTAACTAACAAAAAAGCAATAATAAAAACTTTTAACAAAAAATAAAACCGACTTCAAAGCCACTCCAAACCAAAAAATAATTTAGCTTTATAATATATAAGTATATTTTGAGTTGGTGCCAAATCAATTGCCAGCTACGCTAAGCAAATACACGACGAATATACAAAAACAATGCTCAATTTAAATTAGGCACCGACTCAAAATATACGTATATATTAAAAAGTTAAATTATTTTTTGGTTTGAAGTCGGTTTGATTTTTCGTTAAAAAGTTTTTTTACATCATCTCCTTGGCGCACATCCGCAGCTACGCGGTAAAACCTAGTTCAATATTGGACATAATAGGATCGTACAAAATCAAGAGTGTGCGAGTACGCATAATCTTCCACCCAGAGACAATCCGTTACCGAAGTTCATGGGCCATCCAAGAAACGAATTGTTATTTAGAAATATAAATCCGTCCGCATCCCATTCTTTACCGTAAATTTGTTGCAGCAAGCCGGCGATCTGTGGAGCACCGCAAACTGAATTATACCGCCCCTCTAGTAGACGATGGACTTATTAAATTTAGTATGTTCGGTTCCCTGGAAGGGTCAAGTATAAAACAACCGCGAGGATGGATTTGATGAAATTTGGACTAAAGACTGTTTGAAGAGTGATCTAACTATTTGCTTCCCGGTTGTTTACATTAACGAACTTTATAATGGACTTTTTGATTACCTGCCTATTTAGTTTTCAAGCATCATCCGATATTATAGTGTGCTATGCTATTCTACAAAAAAAAAACCGTTTTGTAGTATCAAGTAGTATGTTAAATGTTATATGATGCACAACTAATGATTTAGAATATTAATAATATGCAGGTAATAATGAATATAACTATATTATACAAAATATTACTTTTGTTATAGGAATTGTAGTCAATAAAGTAGATAAATAGAAAAACTCATATTCAGATGCCTTGTTTGTTTGCCAGCTTTCTGCTATAAAAGTTTAAGTTTTCTCCTAGAAAATCTAGACGTATTTCACGAAGCTGGAATTTGCAGTCTTAAGATGTATTTATCTTTTGTGCAGGGTCGTGTTTCATGAAGTGTTCTTTGTAAGTTTGTATGGTGATAGCGCTTTGTCATAAAGATGAAGATTTGTATGGAGACCCGTTTGATCGTCCACCTTTTACTAAACCTGTTTATAGAAAATAATCCACATCCCGGAGCTACAGGGAGACGTTTATTAATTTCAATATTCCAGGGCAAACACGATTCTGTAGACAGTGATACCGCAGAGAGGTGAGACTAGCGATTTGCCCTGATTTATGTGCCAATTCCGGCAGCCGGGCCGCTTTATGGCAACAAATATTTTGCTCTTTGAGTTTATATAAATTTTACGCCATGGAAATTTTATTAAAGCCGTTAAAATATTATTAAGGTGCGAGGTAGGGGCGGTAAATTCGAAATGTGACCTCGGGGACTTCAGCTGTGAACCTGTAAGCAAATTGGTTTTATAGTTTTTGTAGGTAAAAATATCGTTAAAATATCCGAAAAGATTGCATAGGTGGTAAGAGATTTTCAATATTTTTTAAAGACGGACTTAGGTAAAGGAAAATGTGAAGCATCTGATGATAAGTAATCATCAGTGACTATGTCTATTCACACGAAGAAATGCAGAGATGTTCAAGATACTTCATAAAAGTATCTGAAATACAAGTTACAAGATACTTGTAAATAAAGGATTTGAGATACCAGATACAAGATACTTTTGAAAATGGTATCTAAATACTAGATACAAAATACGTATCTTCTAAATACTTTTTTCAAATAAGATACCTTTTGAAAATATTTTTTTATAGCCTTGAATGACGAGACGAGCGTGCCGTCCGCCTGATGGTAAGCGATACGACCACCCATAAACAGTAGCAACACCATCCAGCACCTTGAGTTACAAAGTACTGTGTGGCATTCCACTGCGCTCGTCATCCTGAGACATAAGGTGTTAAGTCTCATTATGTCCCGTAGTTATACTGGCTACAATGTCCTTCAAATCGAAATACAATAGTGCATGCAAACTGCTGCTTGGCGGTAGAAATAGACATTGCGGTCGTGGTCTCTCATATGTAAGAGTCCGTCTGGGTGGTCCGTCATACAATGCCATAAAAAAATTCAAATGTTGATCGTTTTAGATTTTAGAAGCTACTGTGTTTATTAAAAAATATGAGTAAAAAGTATTAAAATTAGGTACTGCTGATTTAATAAAGTTCATTGAGATTTATCGGAATCAGGAGACACACTGAAAATCAAAATTATAATACTCAATGCCCTCATGTTTTCAAAAGAAGACAGAAACCAGTTGAATACAATGTTTGGTTAACCAATTATAGCATGTGCTTTTTACACAAACAAATCAAGAATGTTACGTGTTGATTATTGAAACCATGCAAGTCATATATTGCTTCAATTTAATTGTATGCAACAGGCAAGAAACTTGCAACGTGTATATGGGCCTTAAATGAGCCGTTAATGTAAAAAATGCATAGATAATTAGTAAAAGTATCTTAGCAAATTAAGTATTTATAAAATACTAAGATACTAAAAAATTGTATCTAAATACAAGATACAAAATAAAAATTGAAAAAGTATCGTAGATATAAGATACTAAATACGTATTTTGTATCTTGTATCTGTATTTCAGATACTTGTATCTAGATAAATCACATCTCTGAAGAAATGTTATGAAATATATCAGTGAACTTCAACATAATGATTGAAAATGAGATTGGACTTGATTGAAGTGTTGAACTTAGATCATTAATAAAGAAATAACTGGCACCACACTACACTCTTCGATATCATTATAATAATGCTCAATAATTTCACCGACTGCAATATCTTTTAAAAAAATAATAGACTAAAGGCTTGAAACCACAATCTCTTTTGAAGTAAATTAGTTTTTGCATGTCTATTAATTTTCAACATTCAATAGAACACTGAATGTGTATTCACAATAGAGTCGGCTCCTCCCGGGCTCAGATCTGGCTTTATGCAAAGCAAATGACGCGTTTTCTTATCTCTCGCTCTTGGCCCGCGACATTAACTGAGAAGGTTCTACGTCAATTAACGAGAAATAAAATAGAGGTCAGATAAAAAGAAGTAATACATAAACGCTAAGTTAAAAAGTATTTTATTTCATTAATGAGATATCACAGTCGTTGCATATTTAATAAACTAACTGTGCCCACAACTTCGTCTGCGTGGACTTCGATTATCTCAGCCTGAAAAGTTTTAAAGTAAATTTCAAATATCTTAAAATGACGATGCCGTTTTTCATCATCCATTCATCCATTATATTCTGTCCACATATAATAACTACATGAAAATCGTTCAATAGTTTCGTTACGTGCTCTAACAAAGAAAAAGAAAAACAGACAGATAGAAAATAATTCTAATAGTCGCTAATTTGTGTTCTGTTTCTCTTCTTTAAGCACCCTCTCTCTTTTTTATCAGTATTCCTTCAATGTTCAGACATATCGGGTTCTGCTGTTTTATTATTTGTATAGATATTAAGAAAAGCGCATAACAATACACATAACTCCTTATATATTACAGGTGGTATGTCTCTCATATGTAAGAGCCCGTCTGGGTGGGCACCACCACAATGTATAATGTTTCTACCGCCAAGCAGCAGTGTGCATGCACTGTTGTGTTTCGGTTTGAAGGACATTGTAGCCAGTGTACCTAACTACTGGACATAATGAGACTTAACATCTTATGGCTCAGGATGACGAGCGCAGTGGAATGCCACACAGTACTTTGTAAGTCCAAGTGCTGGATGGTGTTGCTACTGTTTATGGGTGGTCGTATCGCTTACCATCAGGCGAACGGCATGCTCGTCTCGTCATTATATGCAATAAAAAAAAATCTATAATCATTTATCTGACGGATAAAGTGTTTGCTAATGTAACTGACACATTATACTTATTGACTTGTCTCTCCTGTGTACTTTGCCCGTTTATTTGAAGTGGCGAGATTAGCAGGATTACAAAGAAATCCATGACATTGCACTATGACACTGTATCACTTTAGGTATCTCATGACCACGAGTCTCATGACCAGTTTTTATACTGGGTACCTATTCCTACGTAGACTAAATGTTCTCACAATGGCTAATAATTGCGCTTATAAATATCTATTTTAATATACATCAGACCCCTACAAATTAATTGGTACTTATTTCTTTGTAGTCTTTCAATAAAGCCATTAAAACGGCGACCCTTTAAAATTAAATTAATATACACAATCCTCAATTCGTCCCGTACTGGGTGTAATTTGTTTTGATAAACCTCCTCTCCGTGCCAGCCCTCTCGTTTCCCTCCCGCCCGTATCCCAATGACGCGAGGATGCTAAGAATAGCCGCGAGCGATGTCAATTAAATTTGATCATGATTGTAAAACTCAATCGATGGATCACCGCCTTTGTATCTAACAAACTGTGTTGTTGATGCTTTACTAATATTTGGAAATTCACATAGTATCTAACACATGGCTTAACAAATTATTAAATATTATGTTTTATTTATTACGAATTAATGCAATTTAATATAATATCAATTCATTTTGTTTTTTTTATCATGAACTGACCATACCTACCTGGCAAAGTGTGCGTGTAATGCACCTCTGGCTATCCTGAAAAAACAAAAAGGCTGATGCACCGGGCCTACGCTGACGTTGCATCGCTAAGCGGATACCGTAATATGTTAATGTATGCCAAGAAAATGACTTAAAAAATAATGAAGCAACATTTAAAATATATTTTTGAAGCACTGAGTTATATTTCCATTTCGTTTTACTTCGGTCAAAACCACAACTATCAAAAAGTTTCAATAACTTACACCACCTGCATCTAACGACACTACGAACCACATTCTACACAAACGACAAGATGATTTCGACTCTCAGTTATTTTGCGAAATAACTCATACTTTACCTGCGACAATCAATATTGGGATTTGAGTCGGTTTTAATATTCGCCGCGGGATATTTACATATTTGGCAAATATGCAAATAGTCCATCAATCGACGCCGATACGTTGCGGACCGATAGCGATTGACAAAGGTGCGGCGGCGAATGTAAACACACGACCTTTTGTTGTGGTCGGCGCCGCTGCGGCTGCGGCAAGCAGTTATTGTCAAGCATTAATGCGAGCGCGGATGTGAATTTATGAGTTTAGCGGAAATATTTTTTTTTTGTTATAGCAATATATAAATAAGCAATATGGTAGTAAATGTTGGTGGGTGATCACCGCGAGGAGATAGAAAAAGACAAGGATTTTATTGCACCTAAGATAATCTCACTAGCTACAAGCTGTACAAAAAACATTAGGAAGCGTCATTTACACCGATTTCTGTGGGACAATGATATCACGTCTCCAAAGATGGCTCATTCATACTATAGTCCCAAATATAATACAGCAAGGCTCTGCCACATTTCCTACTTAAGGTTATAAACAACTTTTCAAATAAAAGTAAGTCTTTCATACGCCATGGAAAAAAAAATATGCTCAATACGTGCTAAACGCCTTTTTTATTATGTACTTTACATAAATTATGAATTCTTTTTGTATTACCTAAATCGATATTTTTTGGAAGTATTTGGAATAAAACATTTTAACACGTGAGATGACGAAAAATCAATCCGTATGTAACGAAGTCTCGCCCACGCACGAAATCTTTTGTAGTTAAATAAACGATGTTAATGAACTACGTTATGCATAATTTAGTTTATTTAAATGAAGTTGTTGATAACTGTGTTATGTTGATGAAAAAGGGTACTTTTATTATTGAGCTCAATACGCCTTTTATATGCGAAGTCCGTCTAGGTAGGCATCATCAGATTAGCTCTTTTTACTAGTAAGCAAAGGTTGTTATAATCCGTGCGCAAGCTCCGAGGAATCGCAGTTCGAGGAACGGGACGGGTGCGGGCTTCACATCAACGTCCCGCACACCCCGAACACTTCCATTATGAGTGTTGGCCTAATGCACAAATACACGAATCTCGGTGTCGAATCACTCATTTTATTTTGCATTTTTTATTTTACGTACTAGTCGCAACCCTTTGAGTATTCACCAATCGCAACCCGATATCAGATGTGTCATAATAGGCCTTAAATGTACTGCGTACAACTACAGCATTCATTAAACCCCAATACAAAACCGCATGCGTACTGAAAAGCAACAGAAATATACGAAATGACAGTACTCACTTAGATTGACTTGGATACACAACTTATGGACACTTGACAAATTTCTTCGATTGCGTTCAATTCAAACTACAATAAAGGAGAAGTAAGTGAAATTTCTAGAGTAATCGTACAGCGATTGCGGTATGTACAAGTAATAGCGGTGGAAAAGGCATGTCGGTTTTAAATTTCGCATTTAAGAGCATAGTATAAGAAATACAGTATCGAAGGCGCCTTAAACGGGTCAACTGGGCGATGGGGCCGACTCGCTTTATAGCAACGTTAGCCGGGTGAGTACCTCTCACTACGCTCACGAACGATTAGGATATTTTTTAATGGCATCTTAGTTCTTACTTACTTATATATTACAGATGCGAAAATTTGTGAAATTTGTGAATATGTCCAGATGATTGTTAGTTTATAGGTAAATTAAAAATTTATTTTGATGAAATTTAGCATGCAGGGAGATCAAATGATAAATTATTGTTAAACTGTTCAAAAAGTACACAATAAATTTACAGTTTACCTAAGAATATACTGCTTAGCATGGGAAACTGCATAATAGGACTTTCCCGGGTGTGGGGGGAGTCATGGGCAAAACCTAGCTAACAATAAACCCACGTCAGTTTGTACAGTCAGCAGCATAAGTAGATGAACAAATTCAACATTTCAAATTGCCTACATACTTTTGTGTTCTTACTAATCTTTTTTTTATCTTCACAAAAATAAAATAAAAGGTATTTACTTTACTTCAAACGAAGAAAAAAATGTTTCAGTTTAACTTAACGCGTATATAGGCGATTTAAAATTTTGATTTTGTACAGATACTTATGCTGCTGACTGTACAGTCGGACGTTCCTACTTTGTAGATCAAAACTGATTCTTCAATTTTAGCAGTCCCGTTTATAATCCTGCGAAACTATTGTTACTTCTCGATTCTTCTTTAAACACCTTACTGTAAGATGTTTATACTGTGTTGCGGGCTGAGGAGCGCGGGACGCACGGCTGACGACCGCGATTCCTCTAATTTATGTACATAATTTGTTTAGCAAAACGACCTCGTGTTTTTGCCGCCTCCATTATTAATTGTTTAGGATTCGCGATTTTTTAATACTTATGATTGATCGGTGGTCTTGCTGCTAATGCTCCAACGAAACAACTAAGCTTGATGAGTTCTTTGTACAGTTTACATAATATGGTTATTAGTCCGAGATGTAAAAAAGATTTAGTTAAATGAACTGTTTTGAATCATTAAATTATTCATATGGCGGTTATTTGTTTCTTCTAACTAGTACCTAATGTGCAAATAGTAACGTGTCGATTTGAAGGACAATAAAGGAACTTTGTTGGAATCATTTATACTTTTTGGTAGTTCTGGCGCTTAATATTGTGGTTAAATGCTCTAAGTTACCAGGCTGTAAATAATGTGTTAAAAAACTGATAATACAATTAAGAGACTGCTCATTGCTCCCAATAGTAAGTGGCTGTGTAATCGATATTATGATTAGCGAAGAATATTCATACAATGATGTCCTGCTTATTTGCTTCTAAACACTCGAATTTCTAATAAAAAAATACTATTAAAATCATGTAAAACACAGGAATAATTATAATATTCCAACGTGCCATCTTATAGAAGCTTCGAATCTTCTCTAGAAGCTATAGACGCGCGTTTCAGTTACAAAAGAATTTCGTAGATATGTGAAATCTGCCAAGCGCTCAGTAGAGGAAGCCCGTACGTAGCAGTAAAAGAATTGATATAACTTTTTTAATACCCCAAGATCAAACCAACTTTTGTGGTATAATTAGAATTTAGGAAATATTGTAATTTGAAAAATCAAAAATTATTGAAAAATTGCTGGCCTATACCTACCTATGTCACAATGAAAATTTCATAATCAACTAGTTAGGGGCGAAGCTGGAGTGGAACATGAAATGGATACATACATACATAGGTTAAAATCTTCACCCTCTCCCCCCCTCGATTCGTCACAGTCATGTAAAAATACACGATAACAACTTAACTACTACAGCACATGCCGCAACAGTAAATTCACATCAAACACAAACTAGTTGCCGACACAACAGATGCACTTGATTATGCTTCTCAAGATCCCCAGCGGCATCCGAGCTCGGAACTTGGAGTTGCGAATGTTCGAACATCGTCTTGTAACTAATACTATTCAATAGCTGCCTGTGTGTTAATCAAGCGGAGATTAGCGATTTGCTGTTAATTAACAGGATTAATAAGAATTTATTGTTTGGGCTATTAAGTACTGAGAGAATGAAGTCTCTTACATGATAGGATACATATTGTATTCATCCGGATAGCGACCAGTGTGCTGGGTTCCGGGATCAGCTTGTGAATATCCAGTTCAAACAGGCCGGCATAGTTGCACCAACTGGCGTAGGGTAATCATCTCTTGTCGATCCATCTACTATCGATCAGACTATCGATTTGGGCTCTACTCCACTTACCATTTGGTGCAGTGGGATCACTTTGCCGTGGGATCACTTTGTTGTCCCAGTTTAAATAAGTGTCTGTGTGTGAATAATAGCAACTATTTGAAGTATTCCGTCTCTTATACGCGAGAGAAAACTGAGTAAAAAAGCTATATCTATTTCCTTTCTCGCGCAGTATATTGTATTCTGATTCGATAGATGAGGGTGTCAATAAAACTATGCGTTATGAAACACAAGTACCCTTAGCATGAACATTTTATGCCACCACAACGGTTTCATCAAACGTTTTCCATATAAAATTTGTAAAGCGAACAATGCTGTTCTTATTTACGTTACTAGGTATAGCTCAAACTGTTCATTTCTCGGAGTGCGATTGTACACAGTATTTACCGATTTCAATATCTGAATATTTCATCTCGCACTAAGTACTAATTTAGGAAACAAGCGTCGACATCGCACAAACTAGTCAGAGTACAATCCGGTGGTTCCACACAAATCCTTCAACAAAGTTACTCATTCATTTATTCACAGAAATAATTTTACAACAGTAATCGTTTTAATTAAGTGGTTAAACAGCGTTTTGTCTCGTACAATTTTATTATTAGCATCATAAGAAAAAATTAAAAAGAGTAATTGAAATTGATTTTGATAATTTATTGTTACAAGTATAATATACTAGACGCAGGCATTTCAAATGTTATCTTAATTATAGAGCAGTAATTTGAAACCAATTTAAAACATAACAAACTGACCACTAGCATCTATTGTGGGAATTTTTCGACAAAAAATGATTACCCCTACGATTGTTACAATACATTTTCAATGGTTTTACCGGACTGCGAAAGAAGGAGGGTTATGTTTTTCGAGTGTATGTATGTTTGTATGTTTCTTTGGCACGCCCTACAGCCTAAACGGCTTGTCGTATTTTTATGTGAGTGGTATCAATAGATTTGTCTTAGTCGTGAGAGTGACACTGGGTACATCAAATTAAAAAAATAAATAAAATTAAGGATTTTGGCGGCAAAAAGTGATCGCGAAAACAAATTTTTTTTAAAATACATCGAGTGTGGTATCATATTAAAGATTTTTTAACGGTGATTACGAATATATATATAACTTATATGTTTTATTGGAGTTTGGAATAGGAAATGCTAATAAAGGTGCTTGAGAACTAAAAAGGTGGATAAAATAAATAAATAAGAAAAACAAAAAACCCGACTGCGTCAATATCTGCCATCTTTATTAAATTCATTGAAGAACTGCAAAGATAGAAACATGATTTTAATTTGAATATTTTGTTTTTCTTAAATATGTTTTTGTTCTATTTTTCAAGCGTTATGCTTTATCAGACGATTTAACTTTGCTCAATCTTTAGCATTGTCGGTAGTAAGATCATAAACTCTGGTAATATTATTCGCCTTTAAATCATAAATAATCGAATATAAACAAAGGTATGTATAATATCGAGATTAAGGTTACGAGTGTTCACTATTTTAAGTGGTAGATAGACCCTATGAAATTTTAATACTAATAAAGGTTCTCGGATAATAAACCAAAGGTCCGAAGTCCATTAATCCATCCTGAAGTGTTATTTTACGATATGAGTCTGCGACTCATTCAGATATTTTGTAATATAGCCTTTACGTGTTTCAGACAATGACAATAAACAACAAAGTTTTGCCAATAAATTGGAATTGGAACTTGGTTGAATAGTTAAGTTTGAATTAGGTACATAAGGGACACATTATAATACTGCGACATTTACTTCGCAGATTTTCGGATCATAACGAAAAAAGTATCTTAATGCGTTTTTGCCGCGTGCTGGTTTCGCGGGGAAGACAAATTATTTCTGGTGAGGGTTCACCTTTGTGGATAGATAGGTTCGATTGCCTTGCAAAGAAAATGCAGCGAACTAACTACACTTATTGCGTATTTGCTTTGATTTACAAACTCGACGTTGGGATACCAATAAAAACACGTAGTAGTAATTTCCGGCTGCAGGATTCTGAGAATAACATAGATTATTGTAGAGATTCGCTTTAGCATAGTTCTGCTCATATATTTAGCTTAAAATAATATTCATTATTTTTCTGTAAATATACTTAATAAAAAATGTGTTGCTGGATTTAAGTTATAAGTAATTAGAACAAATTAAGAAATGGAAAATCGATCGTTCTTGGCTTCAGTTCTGTCAGAGTGTGAAATGGCTCTAACAGGTAATTTTAAAATAGAACTAAAATTTTATATTGTAGGTACCAATTCGCGTTTTTTTGCAAAAGTTTACCATTAAGTGATATGGATAGTTGATCAATATTAGCGGATGTAAACTTCACTAAGTATCTACCAGGATTTTCAAATAAATCCAAATTAAATTATCTCTACAAATAATTTCCATTTTTTTAAAGCTATATTTGAACTATTTTCGACATTTTTCATAGCGTTTTGAGTACAAGTCAGCAAAAATAGAAATGATGCGCCTATCTTCCCTCTACAGACAAAAATGTTTGTGTGATTTTGTAAATATTTGTTTCGTATCCGGAATTCGAACGACCCAAAGTTCCTCGTATTCCAGAAATCAACAAGACCAGACTACATATACACTATTTTTAAAGTATAATGTAATATATAGTAGTATTATATAATACTAGAAGAATCGTGAGATCATTTAAAAGTAGCGGGGAGCGGATTGCCAGTTGATCTCCTACCATCATTCATGATCCAATTGGTGCCTCCCTTCCACGCTAAAAAAACTAGCAAGATCCAGACCACCATTATAACATTAGCAAAAGTCGAAAATACTTTGTCAGATACTTTAAAAGGGGTCAAATATCTACTTTTTGGAGAGACTACACTAACAAACATTTACGAATTAATGTAGCGCGAAGTTGGAACCAACCAACAATTGCTAGTTGTTAATAATTCTTTGTCTAAGTCCCATATTAATCCCATTAAGGCCGTTGTGGGATGTGTGCCAACTGGGCGATTGTTGATTATACGATGTCTACATTCGTAGCGCCAAATTACGACTATATCACGCTGAATGGCACAAGGATTTGTTCACGCTATTAAGTATTTTTTTAATGTGTTTTATGGTATTGTGGATACAAATTATTTTTGGATTTATTATATAATTTTTGCTGTTGAAGGCACCTCTTTGGGCTCATGGCGGTGTACTTGGGCTTTTAAACATGAGATTCGGATTTCGCTTCCCAGGTCATGAAATTATAATCAACATCACAATGAACTCATCCCGTATCATAATATAATAAGAGATTCTACAATAAGATTTTACAGGTACTTATCGACATCGTAAAAATATTAGGAAATTACAAATTCACATTGTATTAATGCTAATTTAACAATAACATCAGCGCGTACGCGATGGTAACTAATTAAATACGAACCCGTTAAGCGCATTAACGACTCTCATACAAATTTAATAATGTATCTCGCTGTAATTTTTAGGCTCTCCTAGCATAATTGACGCAGAATCGAATGACGGGAAAAGTACAGATATCTTTTTTATCATTGATACCAAACTGTAATATATGTCATGAATAATTGTTAAATTATTGACCAGTGGTAGGTCTCTCGTATGCGAGAGGTTGTCGGGGACGGTACCACCGCAATGTTTATTTCTACCGCCAAGTGCACTGTGCAAGCACCGTTGTGTTTCGGTTTGAAGGACATTGTAGCCAGTATAATTACTGGAAATTATGAGATTTAACATCTTGTGTCTCAAGGTGACGGGCGTTCCTACTGTTTATGGGCGATTGTATCGCTTTCCATTAGGCGAGCGACATGCTCGTCTCACCATTTAACAGCAATAAAAAAATTGTAAAATAATTTTAGTATCATGAGTTAATTTTATACGATAACTTAAAATGGCGCCTCTTTGTATCAGAACCCAGGACTCACATCAAATCTAATAAAAGATGAGCTGTGAGTGATTTGAACTGTAAGTATATATATTTATTTTTTTAAAGTCTTACGATGCACTTTCCTAGTTTCGTCCCTATGATAATGTAACTAACTTACCTATCTCATTTGTTAATTTGTAAATTATATATAGCCTAACTATTAACCTCAGTGGTTTTTTATACATATAATACCTAATTATTGTACTTACAAAAAAACAGAAATAAATAAAAATAAAAAAAACATGTACTGTTGAGTCTGTGAGCGAGCTGCCTAAATTGTTTGTAAATTAGCTCACGACCTTCCCTCTTGTTTGTCTATAATTACGTACGTGTACGAGCTTATTTATTGTTCTTCGTGCGTTAAATTATAACATGTTAGGGAGACGTAGTGATATATTAGTATATTATATATAGCTACATTGGACAGAGCCATTGATGTATTAAAAAACCCTAATACATCAATGGACAGAGCACAACAGGTACTTAATAATAGTTTTTCCATATTCCAAATATGTATGTAAAAATTACGAAGGTACTACTGTCACTAAAAGTTTTGATTATTTGATCTTGCGTTGTATTTTTTTTGGTCTTGGGTTAGTGAGATTGTGGGACGCCAAATGTAATCCTTTCCACTCCTCATATCTTAGAGGTCGGTAATTAAATAAGCCTATGGTTGTTTTTAAAGCGGCGATAGCCTAGTTGGGAGTGGAACGGACTGCCGAGACGAATATCCGCAGGTTCAAAATCCAAGGGCACTCACCTCTGACTTATACATAACTACGCAATGTTTGTTATAAATGCATTTAAAATCATTGAACGAGTTTTTAATTAGCCATGAGGACTTTTTATGCCTTTAGACAGAAATATTATTTTCGCCAAAAATTTAATCATGTAGCTGTTTTTAACAAAGAAAAGTCATCTCAACAAATAATTCTAAGAAACCATAAATTTACTCGCAATATACAAATCAGATGTGTGCCTTTCGCTCGATCGGGTGGAAACGGCATTGAAACACAGGTTACTTTCATACCGGTATTGAGCTTCCCCTGGGTGTTTGGTGTCAATTCCACGAATAAGCTGGCAAAATACACACACACTCAATCAACTTATACAGAACTAGGTTTTGCTTGCAACTCCCTCCGCGTATAAGCCGTTTTACGGAATGAAGGCGCCGTAATTGTTTGTACGTATTTACTGTATGTGGTACGCTACGATTTCACTCAATATAAGTGCCGCTCTAATGTATTATGATGTACTACGCAAGATCTACGACAATGCTACGAAGCTCTACATAATATTAATACTACGGCGCTGTTTTCTATATCTATTTGAAGAAATTAATTGTGTTGATTTTCGTAATGCAAAGGAAACTGTATAATCTTTTATTAGGAAATAGCAACTACTTCAAATTATTATAACTTTGTATAAATTCCGCTAATTTGGTTTTATAAATTTTATAAAGAAACTGTAATAGGTACGCAATTTAAAAAGCCTCACTGGAATTTTTCGACTATTAAAAATCCATGGGCTGGTGGAATTTTTCATTCGTGTTTTCCGAACAAACCAAACCCAGAGAGACTCACTGCAGCTGTTGCCGTAGCTCTTTTGTTTATACTTTATCCTTTGACGGCTTTTGATTTTTTCGCACGGAATATATGGGAAGTTTTATCTAAACTAATATTATAAATATTTGTATTGTTGAACATTTATAATAAATAAACTCAAAAACTACTGGACCGATTTTAATAATTCTTTCACCAATATGAAGCTACATTATCAGCGAGTAACATATGCTACTTTTTATCCCGGGAAAATATAAAGCGGGACTTTATCCCGGAAAACTAATTCACGCGGCCGGAGACGCGAGTAAAAGTCTAGTTATTGATATGATGATAACAGAAATGTGAGACAAACGTTCCCTTCTTGAGACATACTACACGAAATGGAGAGAAGATTTATGCAGAGTTGTAAGCTGTGTGTTAAAGAGAGGTCTTCAAAGATATATGGCTAGTTATAAAAATATACTATATAACCCGCCATAAACTGTCATTATAGTTTATTATACATAGGAGAGTGTAAACACAAAGTTAAGGCCCTTGGGCACGATGCAGGCATTATTTTGTTTAATTTGCCGGAAGCGCAAAACCGGATGCAGCTCCCTGGATGTGGTTTACGCGAAACTATTTGTTTGTGCCATTCGTACGTTACAATGCCATTTATCTTTCTCTCTATTAGTACAGCCAATGCATTAGGAGCAGGTACATTAATACCTCGTATTATAAAAAATATTATCTATTTTAATGCGAAAATACATACCCTCCAGTGATCTGATTACCGATGTTCATTAGGTTTCTGGAAAAATAACTCACTATACGAAATGAAACAGTAAGATATAACTTAAAGATCACTTCCTGTGGGTACTAACCCACCCGCCTAACCGTGATACTACAACTAGGTATTATCACCTCTACTATACTACCTAGTGGTAGTATCACGGTTAAGCCGGCCACTTGCGGTAGCGTAAGTTATCTAGAGTTATATTGTATCTCACTCTTAAATTACAGTTAATCAACAGAGCAATTCCAATGCTTAAAGCTTATATATACCGCATCAGCACCCAATTTTGCTGACCTATATCTGAGTGATTTGACCTAATAGCTAGTCAGGATATCCGCATAGTACTCTATTGATGGAAAACAATTAGACCTGCACAACTGCATCTATTGTCTAGAATTATCCTCACTTTAATGGTCAATAAGTTTTAAGCCCGTTCTAAACATGCTCCAGTTATTTAAAAATGGATTTAAAGTATGTAATAAATGGATTTAAATTTTGCTCGTGGCTCCGTCCACGGGAATAAGTTTTTCCGGGATAAAAGTCCCGCTTTATTGTTTTTTTTAGTACAAAGTATCTTAAAAAATTTAGTGTATTAACTTTAAATACATACATACATAGTATCACGCCTCTATCCTATAGGGGTAGGCAGAGACCATGGATTGCCACTTTGCTCGATTCTGGCACACCACTTTTTTTTTTTTTTTTTTTTTTTTTTTTATTGCATTTAATGACGAGACGAGCATGCCGTTCGCCTGATGGTAAGCGATACGACCACCCATAAACAGTAGCAACACCATCCAGCACCTTGACTAACAAAGTACTGTGTGGCATTCCACTGCGCTCGTCACCCTGAGACATAAGATGTTAAGTCTCATTATGTCCAGTAGTTATACTGGCTACAATGTCCTTCAAACCGAAACACAACAGTGCATGCACACTGTTGCTTGGCGGTAGAAATAGACATTGCGGTGGTACCCACCCAGACGGCCTCTTACATAATGAGAGACCTACCACCAGTCACTTTCGCTTCCTCTACCTTCATCAATCTTTTCATGCACTCCCGCCGGTTCAGGATACTTTTGACCTGGCCCTTACTTAGAATGTCAGATATCTGACATTCGAAAGTTCGGTGCGGTCGACCCCTGCCGGCCCTTCCATCCACACTCGCCTTATATATCCTCTTTGTCATTCTCCTATCATCCATCCTTTCCAAATGCCCAAACCACCATAGCATACCCTTCTCAATTTTGGTCACTACATCCTCTGTCACTCCACACATGTCCATCACCATAGTATTCCGCACTCTATCACACACAGTCACCCCACACATGCTTCTTAACGCTCTCATTTCCACTGCTTTAATCTTACTTTCGTGCTTTTTCTGCCATACCCAGCTTTCACTACCATACATTAGAGTTGGTATAATCTATTTTGAATCACGCGTTTAACGAAAAATAAATACACATGATATATAACTACAGACCCCCCCGGTTATATTTTGTGATTCCCCCCTTTCGAGCTTCACGTGATTAATGGACGACTCGTAAGTGAAAATAAGTATAGTATTATCATAAATCATAAGTTTAGTGCTGTAAGTATCAAAATCAATTAAGTTTTTTCGTCACTTACGCGGTATTTACCAATACTAGTTGCACGGTTTTGCACTATCCCTGATGCTATGTTACTCATGGATAATGTAGCATTCTAATGATGATAGAAGTTTTGAAATCAGTCCAGTAGTTTTTAAGTTTATTTGTGACAAAAATACAAATGATTCCTCTTTATAATATTAGTTTAGATAACCACTATAATAAATAACTTTGCCATCAATATATATTGTCATACATACATACATATCATCACGCATTTTTCCCTTTTCAGGGTAGGGAGGCAGGCTGGTAGGCAGAGGTGTAACACACCCAAATTTCACCACCAATTTTAGGTCCCATGTAATAGGGACTTAGTGCTGTTTACCGGCACATTCCCAGACTCCGGGCTGATACTGTGTAAATAACCCAATATCTCCTCAAAGAGAGAGAGAGTCCTCAGCGCGATAGTCCTACCGCCGAAGCAATCAGTGTATCATTTTCCTTTAAATGCACACATATAAATTACTAGGTGTTGCTCACGTCTTCGCCGGCGTGGAAAGCCTTTCCCGCTACACAAGTCTCCAGTGCTCAGAACCAGCTCCAAAACCAATCAGATTAAAAACGTTCATTATTTCCCATGGGAGCAAATTACCGACATAAAAAGAATACGCATACTCACGCCTTTTATCCCCGAAGGGGTAGGCAGAGGCGCAACTAGTGAACCCACTTTTCGCAGTGCGTATTCCGTCCCATGATGTGATAGGGGGATGTGATAGGGGCGAGCCTATCGCCATATCGGGTACAAATTCCAGACTCCGGGCTGATACTGAATAGAAAAATCCAATATGAATGCCCGACCCGGGGATCGAACCCGAGACCTCAGCATTGCAGTTGTACCGTAATCCAACTACGCCACCGAAACAGTCGAGGATAAAAAGAATCCTATGTGTTAATCCAGAGCATGGTCTACCCGTATGCACATTTTCATCCAAATGCGTTCAGTTGTTTTTGCATTTACTTCTAACAACAAACATCCCAACATTCAGAAAGAATTTTCAGAAACTTTCGCAATTATAATATTAGTAAGAAGTAAAATAAATAGGAAGATAAGCATATATTATTCTGATATTAAGTACCTACAATATTTGTTATTTCTGGTGGTATACAATAAAGATGTAAAATAAATAATAATAAATGAGATAAGAAGTAAGATTCTTGTCTAAAACTCGTTCGTGAGCGAGATATAAACCATGCATTTCAATTCTGAAGTGGATCTCTGTTGCTCTGTCGCGCGTCGGTCATGGCACACAGCGCGCCGTCTGTATGAAATCGTGCGCAATGTTATACGTTGACCTGTCTGAATCTAATCATCCGGCGAGGCGTGTTGGCAGAACGCTTATGAATTACACCTGTTTTTTTTCGGTTTTACTTGATTATTCTGCATTTTCTTGCCTAATTAGTCACGTATGCGTGAAACGTTATTTTGTCTAATTCTCAAATCTTTTACGCGAAAAAAGTGACGATCATTGGTTTATTTAAACTTTGATTAACAACGTTTGTTAATCTATGTCAATTGTTTTACTTGGTCACTTTCAGTAGTATTCCTTATAAATAGCAAACTAGTTCAAAAGCCTATTTTAGCACACAATTATGTATTTTATCTTTTATTTCGGAGTATATCCTAATCGATTTTACCTTCAAACACAACGATAACAACATTTTTAAACGCAAAAGCTCTAAGCTGATCTCAAAAGAGTTCAGCTATATTTTTACTGTACATGACCGCGACCGCTCGCATATCCAATCATTGTTCTTTGTAACCCATCCTTTGTTGTTTGACGCACTAACAAACGCTTTATCTTTCCTGGTTTTAGGGTTTCTTACTTCACAACCAAAAATTACCTAATATGAGTTATTTTTGAAGTAAAACTTCTTTACGCACGTTTGACTTGGGGAGTAAGCTGGTGAATGTGTGACGAGAGCGTTACGAAAAGTGTGTGTGATTATAATATATATTGTACGAGAGTGTGTATACGTATATACATGTATATATTATACATATATGTATATCCATACATATAGATGGAGCTAAAGAAGTTTTACTTCAGTCGTGTGGTCTAAAGAACACTTATTTTTTTGTATGTGAACTTTATCTTGTAGATATTATCTATGATTAAGAAGCAGTGTGTGGGCACTGTTGTCTTCTTCTTCGCTTCGCTCTTGACAGAACGGTCGTGGTCACTATGATTTGTGTCCAAACGATGATGTAGTTCGCCGCACGATATCTCTCCATCTGTCTCTGTTAGACGACAATCGGGTACATTCGTGTACAGGGCCTCCTACTGCTGATTTAATTTGGTCGGTCCACTTCATTGGTGACCTGGGCACTGTTGTACGTTATTTTAAATAAAACTGAAAGCGCCACGGTTAAGTGTCTTATCACACTGGCGAATAACAGCGAGGCAAAGATACTTCGCGGTCGTCCAGTGTAAAAAGACTTAATTTTACCTAACCACGGATAAAACCAACCTAAGTGTTATAAAAAAATCAGTTATTTAAAGTTCTGGGTAGTGATGCTATACTGGGCAGATTTAATTGAACCAAAACCTCACAGTTTCGACCAAACGTGCTATTATGTATGAATAATATATTGTACGGAACTCATAGGACATGGATTCACTCTCACACTGTACCAGTTCTATCTTATTTAATAAACTGAGCGACATCGCTATACTGATGGATGTACGCTTTGTGGAACTGAGTTTTTAATTGTTTACTCCGGCTTGGTGGGGGAATAATATGAATGGATGGAGCGAAAAGCCGCTTTGATAAAAGTGTTTGTGTTTGTGTTTCCGTTTTTATCTATCTAGTTTTATAGCGTCATTGTTAGATATTAGATGGGATTTAACCAGTGTAGCCAAAATGTAACGTCGAGAAGAAATCTATCACATTGCTGTCAAAATTATGCTTGAAGACTCCATAAAAAGATCCTATACTTTCCGGATTTTTCCTCATATTTACGGCTTCGATATCCAGGTGGGAACAAAATATAATCAGTACCTCCCATCAAATACTTCGTATTGTATAAAACACAGACATAACCAATAGACATTTGTTTGCACTTCTACTACAATACTGGTGTAAGTTTCATTTGCATCGTAATTGATAAGGAAACTGTAACAGAACGGACGGAGCAGGTCAGCCATTGCTATTCTCAAATGGAGCAGCGCTGCAGCGCAGTGAGGGCGCATGTAGACAATACTGTTATAGCACAGTAATGTAGAAGACCTATGTTGCGCTTCCTCTTGCTGATTGATATTATTTATATAACTTTTATGAGTTATGTGTTGACTACATTGGTAAGCGGACGAGGTTGTCATGTTAACATAACACAAAAAAAAAGATGGTTCAATACCTGAAGTGTGGACCAAATAATAAACTTTACGGTTCATAATCGAAACATACTGCCACCTTACCAATCATACTGCTAATTTTTTCTCTATATGAATATCAATCATATACCAAAGACATAACATTCAGTATTAATTGTTATCGCATTGTTAGGCGGCGATCCGTCTGCGCTGTTCCTCACAGTAACGCAGTAGCGCCGCGTGCACGGACTAGTATTATTCAGCGGGGAGACGCCAGTTACGGTGGCAGTCTAATTAAATGCATGGCTTGAGGCATAAGCAACTGGTCTATAGTAATTAAATCGTTAGCAATTAGTTCCTTTTCGCATTCGTTCACTCTCGACAGAGTGGTCGTCGTCACGTTTGAGTCGATTAATGAACTGTCGTTTTCGTGATGTGTCGCCATATGCCTCGATGTTTGGCGGAGTGTAGCCATTAGTATATAAGTATATTTATGTCTACAGGTAACTCAGTGTTTAATACATTTTAAAGTTTTTAATTGTGAAGTTTAAGTTTGGATATCAATAAGACTATTAATCATCATATTTTTGATGAATCTATTGTTAATGATGTATATTATAGACGATTCCCAAAAATCACATTTCACTCTACGCTTCCACATACTGAAGGATCCATGAAATTCCATGCGTGAAAAATACACCTACCAAGAAAGCAGCTTTTCACGCACTTATGATCATTGCGCAACGCACCAGACTGTGAAACATGAAACACAAATTTTCTGATATTAAAAACATTTGTTCGCATGACACAAATTTAACGCACACTTAGTGCTGGTAGCTTCAACCCATTTATAAACGTTAGTTCTAGAAGCAACGGTTTATACGATGTATAAATTTTCGTGGATTGTTTCATTCATCATAAACTATCTCCGCAGAGATTTTTGTTGTTTCATATCTTAGGAGAGAGGTATTGCAGGTATTGAAGCAGCCATACATTCCTTTCATAAGGAATAATTATTTTGTATGTATGAGTTGTACAAGCATAGCATATTTATTGAAAATGTGATAAAACAGCAACTGCTCAGAAATATAAAATGTAGATATTTTAAATTGATTTTAACTGAAATTTTAATCGCAGCATTTATAGAACTAATTAATACTCTTACGAATACTTTAAAGTCCATATTTTTTTGAAACAACCTTATTATTATTTCGAAATAACTACCTCTGATGCACCTACCTTGTTAATCTCTGCACCACCCTAAGGTTGACTGGGAGAGAATGCCTACGGCATTAAGTCCGCCTTTATACATTTGTATATGAAGTGCTTAAATAAATAAATAAATAAACCTTACAAATTTTACCTTAATACATGTCACACCGTAACATAAAATTAAATTAATTAAGTTCGCTGGACTCTCATGCCTTTGGCCCGGTCTCCAGGCGCAGCGCTCGCGCGCAAAGCGCCCGGCCCCGGCGGCGCGCGGCGTCCAATTCATCGGACTCGCCGACAAATTTGTAACAACTACGTAATATCAATTTAATTAACGACTATTTCACTACACCCGTTTAAACGAGCATATTTCATAAAAACACGATTATATCATTTAAAGCGGCTATAATTGTGATATATACATGTCTACGCATAAACTTTAACACCCGTATTTAAAAGCAATACTGTGAGGACGTCAGTGCGCTCGAACGTAGAGTGTCGGCAATATCATAGATTTCTTTGGATTTGTTCATTTGTATTTATCTGGCAGACAGCTGACAGGTGATCTGTTTAGTGACAGCATTCTTAGGTCCCGGGTTATATAAGTAATATAGGATATTTTCTGCTCAGTATCAGATCGGAATCCGAAATTTTTGCCCGATATGGAGTAGGGTCGCCTCCTACAAGCATGGGACGGAACACACATGGCGAAAGGTATCTTGGTTGCTTTCTGCTAACCCTTCCGGGATAAAGGCGTGTATTTGTTTTTATTTGTATCTACCCCTTCAAGGAAAGCGCGAGCTTACGCTTAATGTATCTACCTACAGGACGTTAGCTCTACCACAGACGTTAAATGGGCATTTAGTGGCGTGTATTATGTAGCCCATTTTGTTAATTGCAGAGTTTAAATATTTAACTGTACACGTAACCCTGGGGACTGGTAAGTGACGTAATAACGTGCGCTTCGTGTGGTTTACTCAGACACATCGTACAAACTCCTTTCGGTATTGTAGGTGTAGCTTATTGGTACTAAACACTTTATACGTAGGGACTTGCTTGCTTGCTTGCTACATACTTATTTTGTATTTGCTCACGCTTGAATATAACATTTTATATAAACAATTTCAACATTTTTTGAAACATCCTTAAGATCTTATAAAAAATTATCGCGTTTACCTCCGACCAAGAGTTCCTCTAAACTCATTGGATTGCCACGTTATCGCCCCGCACTCTTGCACGTGTAATGCGAGTTGCAAATGAAATTTACGGCTTTCCGCGCTTCCATTCGCAGCTTAGCTCAACGTAGTTAAGATACTTATGGCTTTTCGAATTTCTAAACGCCTTTTCAACGCTGTGCTAGAGTATAGAAAAGTCTTATTCCAGATTCTTTATACATCAAAATATCATATATAAAATATATTTACGTCTTGTCCTGGCATCCGTGGCTTAAAGACAGTTTATAATATGATCTGTGGACTACAGAGGTCTTGACTTTGTATTCTAGGTCATGCAACACCGTATCAGTTTCCCAATACAATTTGCTCTGGACTGGCATCCTGTGAAGTTGTTGCCGCCAATAAGGCAGATGACCGTTAAAATTGAGCCAAATACAGTCTACAACATTCGTAAAAAATATGTTATGCTGACCCCCACTTGAGTAAAATAAGAGAAGGTGGTAGAAGGAGATTCTTACATAATATCCCCTGTCATTAAAATAAATACTTTATCACGTAGGCGAACATAGTTTCACTTATGATACTCAAAACATTTTATCTATACATATAATAAAGCAGTAGAACCGGTGTGTCTGTACATGTAAAGAAATGTGATAAAAAAGAAAGGGGGTGACTAAAGAAGAGTAATGGAACACAAATCAGCGATTTTTATAATTCTTTTCTGTCTGTCTGTATTTCTGTTTGTTACTGCACATCTTCGAAACCACTAAACGGATTTCGATGAAATTGGGCACACGGGGAGATCATATCCTGGATTAACACATTGGATCAACACTTTTTATCCCAGGAAAATATAAAGCGGGATTTTTATCCCGGAAAAACTTTTCCACGCGGGCGGAGCCGCGAGCAAAAGCTAGTATTGAATATAGGCAGCAGTATAGCAGTAGCTAATAAACTCATCAACGCCTTCCTGGAACTTTGGTCCAAATTGATCACTGTAATCGAGTTATAATCCGGATTCCGGAACAGGGGAAGGTCCCGTTATGTCTTCATTTAGTAATATCTAATAATCTCGGCCGCTGTGTTGGTTTTCGGGCAACGGTTAACATTCAACGGTTTCTTAGTAATAATACAATTGAGAAAGTTAGTGTTAGAAGTTTGGATATTCGTTATAAGTAAACGCAAAATCCACTGAACAGATTTGGATGAAATTTGATATACCTATAGATAAACCATGTTCTGACATACGGGCTACTTTTGATCCCAGAAAAGAATATTCACGTGAACGAGATCTAGTCTATAAATTATTATCATAATCATACCTTCAACACAATCTCACAGAGAAATATCGTACGTTTACTCTCACTTTTTGATGCAAAATAATCTCGGAGCGGGTAGGTAGATTCTCTATTAGTAGGTCTTCCCATAAGCCCCAGTATTGCCACCCAAAACACTTCTTTACTCTATTACTTGCACCTCGCTTGTCACCATGAAACGCGTATCAAGTCCCATAATTCCAACTTATTACATTAGCTCATTCTATTATAAATATAAAAAGATGGTTTATCAATTACCGGCAAAAAAGCCACTCTACATAAAAAAACGGATTTATAAAGATTAACACAGCCCATATCTACGCAAAAGGAAGAACTTGACTACGTGCATAAAATATAACTTTAAAAACCATTTTTTTATGTACTGTGACTATTTTTTGCCAATTTGCGATAGTTTAAATGAGTGAACGAAGGTTGGGAATATAAAGGTTATTACTGAATTGTTTAGGAGCTGCCTGCACGACGAGGATTGACATTAGATAAATAATTCAGTAAAGTTCCGTGCGTTGTTGGAACCCTTGCCGCGTCATTAGGCGGTGCCATAGCCGGGCGTCACTCGTTTCCTATGTAAAGTCCAACGTAAAAGGTAGATGTGAAAATAATTATATCTACCGTTTATAAATATCCTTATCTCAAAAAGGAAGAAAATTGTACCTTTCCACGAGTTCATACGCGAGAAAAAAGTAAGTGGGTAATACCGCTTTGTCTGTATTTGCCGCCAACAGTACAAGCACCCTTACATTTTGCGGTGATGGATATTATAGCCACAATTGTAGTCATTATGAAACATGACATTTTATGTGTAAGGAATAATCCTTCACTGTGGTCATAAGACCACAATGAGTGACATGCTTAATATAATTCAAAGTCCTGGCGGCACTACTTACATTTCTGCCTATCTTTTAGCCGAAACCTTTTAGTCTATGCTATCTATATTTTTTCATACAATTATTTACTCGAAATTGAGTTACAAAAATAAATTCCATGTCTCGTGTTATCAAACAAACTGATCAAAAGATAAAAGCCGAAACGAAATTACGAGGATTCCTAATTTTTAATCCAATACATATTTCAAATTCCCATCCCGACCTTCCCCATAGCCCACACATACCTGATCGAGACTGTACGATAATTCGAGACCCTTTCTATAAACGAGCTAAATAAAAATTTGATTTCGAATCTCCGAGAAATATTTCCAACGTATTTCTGTTGGAGTTTACAGCTGCGATACACCAATTGAGGAAAAGAAGACAAAGGATTTTTTTTACATTATTTTTATAGTCTAGCGAGGTTATCCATTAACAGTTTATAAACCTATTATAGTTATTGAATGTTTTGTCTTTTTAGAAAGAATTTTGAATTGAGTTTGAAGGAAGAAGACAAAGCACTCTATAACTAAAATAGGTTTATGAACTGTTTATGACTGAGTTCGTAGGTAGTTAAGCCTAATCTATAGATGACTCCGTATGTGTAGGTACTAATAATTAATTGTTTATTCTGCCACTAAGGAAAAATTTACAAGTGTTATTGTATTCTAATCTTGAAGAACGCGGTAATTAGTGCTATTTATAATATTATTTAGGGTCGATTTCACCTCTTGCTGATAAATGCTGCTCGTCACATAGACAAGCCGACCAAATACAAAAGGCACACTCTAATCTATGCTCCTAAATAAATGGCAATAAAATAAGTACTATCTAAATTAACAGTTTAATACAACTGTCACATGAAATTTACTTGAAACCTGTGAAATCCGCCCTAAATATCTCAATTTCACTAGCGGTTCAGTAACTTATAGCTAGTATCAAAGATGCAAGTGTTCTTTGTACATTATATTATGGTGTATAATACTTATATTCTTATCCATACTTACCTATCCTTCCTCGTCCTTAACTGTCTGTGCGAGTCGACCTGTCGGTAAGTTTGTATTTCTGTGAGCGTATATCGGATTATGCCTCACGGTTCGTGTTGACTTTTGTTATATTTGAAACACTCTAAGCTTGTAAGTAGAGGGCTTTTCTTGGATTTTCACTTGCTATAAAATTATGATGGCTGCCTTTACAACGGAAATTGCATTATGTTATTTGATAACATGACGCAGTAAGTAACTTGAAAAAACTATTAACTTATATAAAATGTTGGTCAAGTTTAGTCTTAAGACCTTTCTCACTTAAGTTAAGACCGTCATCAAATGTCGAACACATACGCGCCATCTTCATTGAATTATATTTTCTTCGCGTATGCATGTAAGATTATATCTCAAGGTTGGAGGTGCCCGAATGCAAAGCAGTATTTTTTTTGTCGAAGTGTCATTCGGTATCGAATTCGGGCTTCGATTTAGAAAGAGCCATTTCCTACAATGCGACTATACACTAAGGTCGCAGGAACACGCTGGATGCAGGCCGCTTTTGGCAGGTCCGTCTGGAAATCTTTTGGGGAGGCCTATGTTCAGCCGTGGACGTCGTGTGGCTCATGATGATGATGACGATAACTATAAACAAATTACACTCGCCAAGTATTTTACTCATACATTTTTTTATTTATTAATACCCATCTATTTTACAACACTTAAGGCAGTAATCAGTCTCATGTTTGAGTAAAATCTCAAGTAGAAATTTAACGTATTGAGTTATTTAATAAATCAATCTTAAGCTGGCATTTAAGAGCTTGTTCTCAGCTGAGTAAGCGCTTGTAACTAAAAATGACATTTGAGCTGATGTTAATATGGGTTTATTAATTAGTGATTATTTTAAGATACTGACTTTAATTTGACAGCGTCTCAGCTGATATCGCAATCCAGAGTGAAATTGAGTTGCAACTATTAATACAGTCCTAACAAAGCCTATGCAATATCTCAAGAACTCTTTTCAACAATTTTATCATTAAAGTGATTTTCGTAGTGATATAAAAACAAAATGATTTTTCAAAGTGTAAGTTTGGTAGGTCAATTAGCCGTTGTTGGGGGCAGGCGAGGTCGTGGCAAGTAATTAACTCCACTAACTACTGTGAAGTTCTTCCAGGACAGAGGTGGGCCACGCGGATGGCGAGAAGGATGCGGCTGTGCCGTTTTGAGCTATATGATAGCTGATTGATTGTATTAATTTTAAATGCCTATGGGAGTGTGATAGGACTTTTATCCCTTGAAATGTACGGATAATGTAGCACAATTGACAATAATATTTAGACTGTTCTATCCTTATCTTTAACACTTGATTACTTTTGTATATTTGTGTACCAGAAAATACAAAATATCTATTGTGGTATCAATGTCTCCTTATAATAATAATAATTGAAATAAGAGAGTATCAATATTCAGATCATAAATAAACAGTTCAACTTTAATTTTAATGGCCCGTGTTATTAAAAAGTGGTGAGATTTTATTTACACTTTAAACTACTTTAAACTACTCCCCGCTATAATTTATACTAATATTATAAAGCTGAAGAGTTTGTTTGTTTGAACGCGCTAATCTCAGGAACTAATGGACCGATTTTGAAAATTCTTTCACTAATAGAAAGCTACATTACTCCTGAGTGCTATAAGTTTTTTATCCCGGGGAATATTTTGATCCCGGAAAAAAAAATTCACGCGGGCGGAGGCGCGACCAAAAATCTAGTTAATAATAAAACGCACTCTCTCATGTCTTATACACTTATTCGAAGTCGGATAATATATGTATGGAACTGAAATAGAACATGTATTTTACATCGGCACCTAAACATTTTAGCTCCAAATTCCATATTCACGTCGTCTTAACGCCATCCATTTCGCTTACAGAACAAAACTAAATGTAAAGGCGTGAATATGTTTCGCGAGCTTCATGAATTCCTGCCGCGACTCGCGCCGTGAGTGTGAACATGCTATTAGATTCACATCGAGATAAACCACAATAAAATCTACATAAAGGGTGTATTCATCCCACCGTTAAATGTTGTGGTATGCAGATGTTAAGGGTTACATTTGTGTTGTCATATGCTACTTATCCCACTAGGCTGTGTGCTTCAATGTGAACGATTAGAAACCTGGATTTGCTACATAGGTTACGCAAACAAAATTTGTATCACTTTTTCGAGTCGAACCATTTATAGGGAGTTACAGAAAGAAGAATATCAAGGAAAACATGATTGTTTGAATCCAGAAAATATAATATTTTATTAAAAGCATTAAACCTTCACTGCATTCAAACTTAAGAAGCGTCGGGAATAAAAGAAACATCGTATCTGTTCACGGTCTGTTACTTTTAAATTATTACGGTCATACGACACAGTATGTTCCGAGGCATTTGAGTTAGCTTTGCCCACACAATCGTTCAGTGTCGGCGCAGAGGAATGGCCGAGTCGTAACATCAGACCCACCACCTAGTAAAATATTCGTTATAGAAGTTCCGGTGCTGTCAATCACTATTCATAATCTTATCTTTTTGTAAATGCTAATGTACGTGAAAATATTTGGATGTTTGTTGAAATTTGAGGCCTAAACCACCTAATAGGGGTAGGCATTTAAATTGAATCCCAGTGGCAGTTGTTCAGTCCCCGGCCCTGATTCAGCGCGGTGTGGACTACCACACACCAACCAAATACCAAATACCTACCACCACAAAGTGGTGCCTGGCGCGCGTCGGCCGGCACTCACACGGCTCAGCTCCGGCGCTGTCGCCGTCACACCGAGCGCCTTTAAGCGCTCTCTCCACGGGTAATACCCGAGAGACTGGTTTGGCGAGCGTCCAATACTTTACGTTTTTAGACCGGCAGCCTCACGTTTTGATGATTCCTTAGGGAATTCTGGAAATGTATTTACGTTTTTTAAGACGTATGCTTTTAGCTGGAATGTTTTTGGTTGGGATATTTTGGACACTGTATTGTAATTTATAACATTTTCACTTATTTTGGACTATATTATTTTGAAGTGAAAACTTCTTTAGCGGCGTTGCGCACTTTTGGGATGGGTATAAAATGTTAAACTCGCGTCAGGATCACATGACTGATCGAAAATGCGAAGGATGTTTTACCATCCCTTACTAATATGAACCTTAAATACAATGCGTAGAAGCTACAATTCTTAAACGTTTACATTTTAGTTTTTTGCTTCATTAAAACCATCACTTACTAATAATATGAACCTAAAATACATTGCGTTGAAGCTATTTCCCCAGCGTTGGCACGGCAAGAGTACAAAAGAACTTAACATTCTTTTTTCAAATTTTGATTTATTCTACTTTGGTTGTGATGACCATTGACATTTATCAAAAACCAGACTAAACGTGCGTTGCTCGCGTTTAAAAATCTACTTTATGTGGTAGGCATATAATCGAATTTGTGTTTAGTCAATCAAAATTTTTAATTTGACTTATCGACGACACTTATTGATGTGCTATTTGCAAGAAACTGTGCATCTTGGGTTTTTTAATACATCAATGACGATAGTGCAATAAATAAATATTGTATTTAAGCACATAAATGCTAGTACTTTTATACTGATAAATAAAGCATTCGTGCGAAATTATTCCTTAACCATTCCAAAATATTCAAAAATGTACAACGTTGATGTTCAAGTTTTCACTTCTGCCGGCACTCCCGGAGTGCAACCGGTTCTTTTTTTTTGTATTGTATGTAGCATTGGTACTTGACGGTCATTTTCACTTATTATTAATGTACAAGAAAATACAAGGTCATATAATTGAATGACGAATTATTACTGACTGACTTCAAGAAGGTTCACAAATTAAACAGAGCGAGAGAAATTGTGGGGGAATAAGCAATCTTTAGAAAGAAATGATATGACATATAGTAATGGGTAGAAGAGGACGTGAAGGATAGCATTGTTAAAAAAAATACATTCACCATTATAAAAAGGAATTGTTACAATTCCGGTAAATCGTGTACAGCGTCTGGAGAATATTCTCGCCAGTTTCTTTAAAGCAAAATCGAAACTCATCGCGTGCTCCAAGTTTCGCGATTAAGTACCTTCGCCTTTGCTGGTAGCTGGATTTATTAATTTAGGTTTCTGTTATCGTTTTTGTAGGATTTGGCAAAGTCAATTTGATGGACAGTTTAATAAATCTTTACCAGGAGATACGGGAGATTTTTTTTATTTAAAAATATCGTTTTCCTTTACTGTAGCATAACACGCTTTTATTAGCTTCATACGTATGAAGTTAATAAAATCGTGTCAAAAAGAAAGCGGGTGACTAAACAAGATTAACGGAAAACAAATCAGCGATTTTTAATTTATTATCTGGCTGTCTGTTTTTCTATTTGTTTGTTACTGCATATGACAGAAACTACTGAACAGATTTCGATGAAATTTGGTATAGAAATAGTTTGATATCCTGAGAAGGATATATATACGCTACTTTTTATCCCAGGAAAATTTAAAGCGGGACTTTTATCCCGGAAAATATTTTTCACGCGGGTGTATAAAGAATATCGCACAAATCGTTTTTTATAGTTAACACACGAACGCTTGCTAAATTATAATAAGTTAAAAGATGAAAAAAAATCGTGGCCATCTTGTTACTAATAATGACACACATTGTCGACGTATACTAAAAAGTTGTTAGTGTGTGTCGACCTTTATTTTAGTTCATAAATGTAACGACAACTGAAACACTCATCACCATCATCATCAGCCACATGACGACCACTGCTGAACATAGGCCTCCCCCAAAGATTTCCAGACACTTTTCATTTCTGGTGGTAGGTCTCTCATATGTAAGAGTCCGTCTGGGTGGGTACCACCGCAATGTCTATTTCTACCGCCAAGCAGCAGTGTGCATGCACTGTTGTGTTTCGATTTGAAGGACATTGTAGGCAGTGTAACTACTGGACATAATGAGACTTAACATCTTATGTCTCAGGATGACGAGCGCAGTGGAATGCCACACAGTACTTTGTAATTCAAGTTGCCGGATGGTGTTGCTACTGTTTATGGGTGGTCGTATCGCTTACCATAAGGCGAACGGCATGCTCGTCTGAAAAAAAAAACTCGCCAATTTATATTCATTCAACACTCACAGAAAGGTTTAAAAATAATTAAATAACGAAAACAGTTGAAGAAAAATGGCGAACTCACAGCATGAAATAAATTCAATTTGCGAAATTCAATCGAAACTATTGGACTAATGGACCTCCCCGCGGGCTGCGGCTGAAAATATATATTTGATAAATTAATGCTTAATTAATTGCATTATGGTAACAAAAGGGATTCTGTGTTACGAAATTTATTGAAACAAAAGATTTATTTCAACTTAAGACATTGCATTAGAAAAATGGCTGCGTTAAAAAGGGCAATTGGTAAAGGAATGACGTGATCTGGTTATTTTAACAGTAGCTGAGTCGAAGCCAACGCTCCCCTCGTGGAAGCGTGTTGGAGTCGTGACCTGTCATGGTGGCTCTGATCGGGTCGAGCGGATTATTCACTTAGGGAGAAAACCAATACATAAGATTTTTCCGTAACCTGTTTGATTTCCTATTTAAAAGAAAGAAAACATATTATAGTTCGGACAAACTAAGCTGGCCGGTATGACAATTCAATTTTTTTCTCGACGCGATAACTCTGTGAGAACGTCTACCCAAAAAATTCAAAACCGTGTCATGTCATACCGTCCATATTAGTTTGTCCCTACTATAGGTCCTTACATTTGAAATTGGCGTTTTGTCGTAGTAGCCATTTTGATCTGAAATATCTCCCGTTTGGTTAAGAATTCCAAATTAACCCGTCAATGCCCGCGTATATATTATAGTTATTTAAAGCTAATTTCCTTATCTAAATGGACAACGGTGTCCACCGCGGGCGTTGAAGGATTAAAATTTATAAATGCATTTAAGTTTCGAATACAGTGATTTATTTGTTTTTTAAACCCCGACAAAAAGCGAGGTGTTATAAGTTTAGGGTGTGTATCTGCATCGCGTCGGGGGACCGCTAAAGAAGTATTTTCGTCTCCCTGGTCTGGAATTCGGTCCCCAACGTGAGGACGCTTAGCTCAAAATATTACTAGGTATTTAAATGACAAAAACACTTTTATTATTTTACTTTTTAGAGATTTTTGTGTCGGGGGTTATTTTAATTATAATTTAATTTTTATTCCTGATTAGATTTTTCTTTGGCGTCTTTTTCATATCGCACAATGGAAAATATGAAATATCGTTATATTTACGAGTATGAGTCACCGTGGCACCAATGCTGCAGAAACAGCTCGAAGGATTAACGATGTGTATGGCGCTGGTGTCGCAAAAGAAAACACGGTACGTTTTTGGTTCCAACGTTTTTGTTCTGGAAATTTCGACCTTCAGAACAAGCCCCGTGGATGGCCGGAGACCAAGGTGGATAATGAGTAATTAAAGGCTATTGTGGAAGCGGATCCATCGCAAACCACTTCAGAGTTAACTGCAGGCTTCGATTTGAGTGAAAAACTGTTTTAATCCACTTGAACCACAATCGGGAAGTAAAAAAGCTTGAAACAACGCACACACTGCACAACAGACGGCCGCTTAACTAGAGAAGCTGCAATTGGAATGTCTGCGACATCCACCGTTCTCCCCGGACCTTGCTCAAACAGATTACCATTTTTTCCGTAATTTGTATAACCTTTTACAAGGAAAAAAATTCAACTCTGATGTGGCAGTCCAAAGCGTCTTCAGAGAGTTTATTGATTCTCGCCCCCATTTTGATTGAAAACGGCAACATGTTTGAGTCTCCGTACAACAAAATTTCTGAAACAGACGTTGGAACTTTTTGGATAGATTGAAATTAAAGAAAGATATGAAAATGTGGCTCGTTTATTTTATTAGTGTTGAAATAGTCTTTCCGATGATGTATTAGAAATGAATCAGATCAGTTTATTTTGTGAATAATCACGATGATAAGTTGACTGAAATAGTTGAAATTTCGTATACGGCCTCTTAACTAATTATATTTTACAAAAAAAAATCGACTTTGTATTCCTCCCATACAAAACGCCAATTTCATATGTAAGGATCTAATATATACGGCTGTAGGTATAGCATTTAAATGTTTAAAGTATATAATTACATGATAACGCTAAATAGTCGCTTCTCTGGTGAGAAACCTCGATTTTATCCCAGATTTTTTATTTATTTATAAAGCACCAAATGGTACCATATTGCGGTCTTCAATCTGAGACATTAAATGGTGTATCATCACCCAGCAATTACTAAATGGTTACAAACAGGAAAACTTCTTATCGGCAGAAAAAATATCAAAAGAATCTCGTGTAAATTCTTATCAACAACTGTATAAACCATTTACTTTTTTAATAAAATAACTAGACTTATCTTGAAATTACAATCTAACGGCACAAAGTTAAAGTCTGCAACTGAAAATGAACAAGAAATTCACGGCTTACGGGCAAAGTATCACAACTGGACTTATGAGACGACGCTTCAATTTTGCCGGCTAAAATTAATAATCTGCATCCACGACACAGAAGTGGTAGAGCCACTCTCTTCGTCCAAAGTTCATGATGAATAATGTAACATAGCGGAGAACGCTACACTTACATCAAACTTTAAACCTAATAGACCTCTGCGAAATTAAATTCTGTGTCAGTTTAATTGAAGTCGCGAGGAGATTGGCCGTAAGCCCGAGTGGTGACACGGTTTATGCAAAGCGCCACCGTAGTTATGCCGAAAATAGAAACGAAATATCGAATTTCGAAGTACAAATTATTATAAGTTTGGACTGACTATCAATTTCTTTTTAATATAGGTAATACGAAAAAACAAGGTTCATAGTTTATTATTAATGTAGTACATCGATCTCGGAGCCTAAAACTATGTCAAAAAATTGTAAATTGATAAAAAAAACTACATTTTTAACAAGAAAAATCGTTAGCTGATGGTCATTTCATACTAAATATATTTTATAATTTTCTATTTGTTCGATGTTCGGCATGGCTATCCCAAACCGAGTCCACCGATTTACCGCCCCACCACCGACCTCGTGTGCCGTGTGACTAACCACGCGAAATTATCAACGCTGTTACGATTAAACTTGTTGGCTCGTAAAAGATACCCTTTGAACTCAATGAAAGGAACTATTGGGTAGTGACAAATTAATTAATCTATGAGCCGTGAAATATTGTAGGTATTGAATTCAATATATTTATGAACGACTATTTTGTAACATTACGACTTTTGAGGGAAGTGTGAAGTAATTTATAATAATAATAATAATACCAGCCCTGTATTAAACACTCTCCTACTGCTAGGCTTGTACGGAAAACAATAAAAACATAGAAATGAAAGAAAATTTACTATAAGCATAACCACATTAAGATCTTGGGCGGGAATTGTAGGAAAAATACTCTAAATAAAGCGCTGTGGTGCTGTGTAATTATATTTTTAATCAAATTGTAAGAAAATTATAAACTGCTTTGCTTAGGAGTACAAGAAAGTTAGTATTTCAAAAACTATTTAAGCAGGCAAATATGATGTACAGTAACAGCTAAAGATATAATGTCGACATAATTGTGCCAGTATTGTACAGCGACTCTCGCTGACCGATATTTTTGGGACCCAGTAGTGGGATCACAATATCATGTCCTGAGTTAAAAAAAATAGCTACCACTTTAGTACCTACGTTGAAAATTAACTTTAAAATAATTTTACTATCTGTACTAGCGAACCTGATCCTGTGGAATATTTTGGTAATCAAGTTTGAAAATACTAAATATAATATTAACTCAGGTGAATTAGGTCTGCCAAAAGGTAACCGGTACCCTGCGTGCTCTTTATCGCCTGAAGAACTTCCTCCCGGTCAAAACCAAGACTACGCTGATGTGTGCTATTTTGACTTGAATGCAGATCCTTTCAATAAATTAGACCGTCTTCTCAATAACTGCATTCGATTCGCCTTTAACCTTCGTAAATATGATCATGTCTCCGCTTGTCGTTCTGATCTCAAATGGTTGCCCATTCGCGAGCGGCGTAATTTGCGTGCACTAACTACTCTCTATTCTTTACTCATGTCTGCAACTACGCCTTCCTACTGAACCGCATGCTCTCAATACCTTAACTCAAATTATGACAGAAATCTACGTTGTTCAAATAATCTTTTACTACTTCGTCCCTCTCACACCTTTATTGTTCTTTTCCTGTCCAAAGTGTCCTACTGTGAAATGCACTCCCCCTGGGAATAAAAACGTCTGCAAATCGTTATGTGTTCAAAAAGAAGGTTCTAGAACTACTGTTAGCAAAATTGGCGTGATTCTCATCACTTATTTAGCATTTCCTTTTATTCATAGGTTTATTCATTAGTACGTATACTTTGAATACATTTTATTCCTTTCTTAATATCCAATTATTTACGCATCGGCCTTCTTGTATCTCTGCACCATTAAGTCCGCCTTTACTCCATGTATAAAGTGTAAATAAATATGATTAGTATAATTACAAATCACTGAGTATCTCTGTATATATGTAACCCTATAATTACATCTTCACAGCCACAAATGTCTTAAAACGGAAGTAGCACAGCGCGCTACCGATACGAATGTTATCATTTAATTTCTCATTTCAATAAGCACAATAATACAAACGCACGTATTGATTCAGTAAATCTAATTTCCATTCCATTATGCGAACAATCCAATTGAATCACCTGATTGGCTCCCGTGCCCAGCTTAGTGCGAGAGTTCGCACTCTCCCGTGCCGAAATAATGAAGCTCGAATACACCAAATTACTCTGTTTTTTGTTGGTCGAAGATCGCTGCCTGCGTTGTCTATGAATAGATTGATTCGATTAGGGGACTAGAGATATCTTTCTAATGTCTTGGTTCCGTTCTAAAAGGTTATGTACCTTATTCACGTTCCATCTTAACATACAACCAACCAAGGTCATGCACGATGCACGATGCAAAACGACTGTGAATAGTCTCAAAGTACGTCAGTTATATTTGCTCGCTGGACTTGCACGATCCAGCGAGTGCCTCCATCACCAGTGTTGCCAACTGGCACGTCTACTATTTATCTAAATGCATCATAGAAAGTAGCTAAATTGCTCATTTCTTCTGCTAAAAGTCTACTATATAATAATAATAAAAAGCCTTGTAAGGCCAATATTAGACTAAATTTGGCATTAGGCTTGTGTGAAATGCCCTAATAAACTAACACATTTTTTTAAAGTACTTTTTAGATATAATAATATTATATATTCATCAAGTGACCCCGTCACTCTGAGAATCGTGCCGTTAGACAATAAATAATCTTTTTCAAGAAAGAAACAAGAAACAAACATTTATTTGCATAGAATACAGGTGGTACCACATTTAACAGTGTGTTAAACAGTGTGTTTTAGTCCGTGAATGAAAAATACATCTAAATCTTTATAAATTATTTGCATTCATTTCATATCTGTATCATGTGTGAAAATCTGTATAAATGCGATTAAACAGAGAGTAAAGATAAATATAGATAACTGAATACCTGGCAGCACTGTCTAGCACGCACGATAGTGCGTATACTACGTCCAGCGCCGTGACGTACAGCATACTGTACATCAAGATGGACCGTACATAAGGCCCTTTAAAATTAGTATACTCTTTCAAACTGGCTGCTTGCTGTCATTAATGTCAGGGAATAACATTTTTTTTAATTGGTTTATGGTTGCCGTGATATAAGTAACGGCATGACTTAATAATAATTTAAATGAAAATTTATCTAATATATTAACTTCATTGTAAGCTACTAACCTATTAATTTTCGAACGTTCAAAAATCGATTACCATTTTATTATTTCCTCTCCTTTTATAAATCTTTAATTACAAATTCCAGGAACCTTTTGTGATTCCACTTTGTTATTTTGTGATGAAAATGCGTTTAAATTTAGAACACTGGTTCTGTGGCGGGTGCCCAATTTAATACACGCTCTATAAAAAAGGGTTTAATTCAATGATAAATTGGAGTCCAATTGCGCATAAACACATACCCAACACATTACGTCTCTTATATATTCAAATTGGTATCATGAATTGTAAAAAAACGCTGTTAAACGTCACGTAAATTTATTTGGAAAATGTCTTTTTTAACGCAAAGTATACGAGTTTCTTTTTAATTCGAGTAAGTTACTAAAAGGAGCCCAAGAATTTGTGTAAACTAGTCGAGTTTCAAGTATAGTTAAAATACTTTAGCTTTACGTATTAAAGTCGCCGTTTAAGTCTAGAGGCAGTACGGTTGTAAGTTGGATGACGGGGTTCGATTCCTAAGCGTGTAACACATTATTTCGGTCGTTCCAATACTAATAACCCATGATTCAATCCTTTACAAGAGGAGTTGACATAATTCGGAGAACTTCCCAGGTATGCAGGTTTCCTCACGATGTATTCCTTCACCGTTAAAGCGAACGATAATTAATGAACAATACACACGTAACTATGAAAAGTCAGAGGTGTGTGCCTTGGGTTTGAACCTCCGGACATTGTCTCGGCAGACCGTTCCATTCCCAACTAGGCTATCGTCCACTTGATGTATTCATTACCACAGTATAATTGTTATAAACATCTTAAATAATTTAATTATTGTGAGCGAGTATTGAAAGCTTTAGCGTCTTTGAAGTTAACGGGTTTGAAAGAATTAATTTTTATTTACTGCCTCGGTGGCGTAGTTGTATTACGGTACGACTACAATGCTGGGGTCTCGGGTTCGATCCCCAGGTTGGGCAAAGTGATATTGGATTTTTCTATTAAGTATCAGCCCGAAGTCTGGAATTTGTGCCCGAAATGGCAATACGCTCACCCCCTATCACATCATGGGACGGAATGTGCTCGGCGAAAAGTGGGTGCATTAGTTGCGCCTCTGCATACTCCTTCGGGGATAAAAGGCGTGAAATGTGTGTGTGTAATTTTTATTTGAACATAATTTTGTTTCTTATCTTGCCAAGGGAGAGTAACCCCACTACACATAATCTAAGTGTCCAGTCCAGATAGTGGGTTGTCTGACCAGAGAAGGCCTGTTTGAAATTGGATATACCCAGACTGATCCCAGAAAACGGCATACTTACGTGGGCCACTATGACTGATTTTACACATTGTATATGTTCATATCAGTTGGATACAACCAGCATATCTTACTAGCAGCATATCGCATAACACCAAAGCTGTAACTTAATAGTTCTTGTGGTATTGGACACAAAGCTACCTGCAGTAGGTACCTCGCAAATTCAATACAAAACTATAACACCAGGGAATTGTTATTGTTGGTGATAGAGGATAGGTTTTTGCGTTACGAATGTTAGGTCGCGCTTGGACTACTAAACGGATCCAGCAGATTAATTTAGAGCAGCTCCGACGAACGTGTCTCCGGACGCGCCGAGACATTCGCGGAAGATTAACGCGTGCTACAAGGAACAGGGTTATAGCGTGTTGTAAGATGCAGGAAATATTAGAAGGCTAAAATTTATAGAAGTAGGTTTCAACAATGAATATACGATTAATTTATTTTTACCCGTTCTGTATATTGCCTTAGGCTCTGCCTGTGTAAAAGACCTTTCTAGGAATAGAACCTCACTTGAAAATTAAAAAGTAACTTAATTAAGTCGAGTTTTATGAAATTCAGCATTCTTGAACTATCCAGATCTAATGGGTGTTTTACTCTACGTCTAATATACATCGAAATATTATGTTAATTATGAAATCAGTAAGAATTATTACAGGATATAAAGCATTCTTACAAGAACTACAAAATAAATCGAAAGCCTATAACTTGTACGCCGTATAAGAAACAAATCAATTTGGTGTCCACAATCCATGAGAAAAGCGCTCGCGCAGGTCATCCGCGCGGCTGACAAATCGATTGCGGCCAGGTCGACTATATTCCGTAATGGACCCCCCGACCCTGCGCGACCCCCACTCTCGAGCAATCGCTCTCTGTCAACGAGACGCTTCTTGCAGCATAAATGTTGCACTCGAATGCATTTTTAATTCTTTTAACGCTGCATTGTATTGATCGGAAAGGTGAGGAGGATGTTACCTTAAAGACTATACTGAGGTTAACTGTGAGCGCCTGTTTCTGTAATTTAATAGCTGATTAATTAGAATTTATATAATATGATTGCTGCATATCCGTAATAAGTTATTATGATAACATAACTATAATCTTTTGAATCAGCTTGAAATATTTTTAATTAGAATGAAAAAAGCTATTTCGTATATTGTAATTAATATACCATACCAGCCCTGTTTTATATACTTTCCACTGCTGAGCACGGGCCTCCTCTACAACTGAGAAGGTTTAGGCCTTAGTCCATCACGTCGGCCTAGGTCGGGTTGGCAATTAATATAAATCATAAAATATTATCTGATCTGGCGTCAGTCCCTAGAATTCGACAGCGCCAATATAGGCGTTACGGCACTAACACTAGGCCATTTAGACGACTTTTCCATAAAGTTTTTTGTTTTTTTTTTTTTTTAATAATATAGGGGTCAAACGAGCATACGGTTCACCTGATGGTAAGTGATCACCGCGGCCCATGAACATCTGCAATACCAGGGGATACAAAGACAATTTGATTATTTACTTTTTCATGTCTCATAAACATAAACAAACATAGTATTATTATATTAGTATATTATCTTGCCACCAAGAGTACACAAAACAGGGCAACGACCCCGAGGGACGGCAAAGGAAACGCGATCTGCAACACAAGACACTTGAGCTTTGGAATGTAGGCATATACGTACCGCCATATTATGAGGCCCTTGAGTCCCATTATGACTCCCGTTGTCCGGCACCTACTTGCAAATACCACAAACTTACCAACGAACACTATTCTAACTTTATCTCGATGGTATAAGATTGGTTTTTGATAGCACCAACAGCAAGCGTACCATGATGCGTTCAGTGTAACAACTTTATTCATGCTGCCAGATATTATAGAGTTCAGTTAAAATTACCCATGAATTTCATTAACTGAACGGCAGGTGTAAGTTTGTGGGAAGAAGGGTAATGCCGTATCTATCGAGTATAGCGGGTAATCAGCGGGTAGTTACATATTAAGGACTGTTTTGCGGGTAATATTGTTCACCACTTCGGAATAGCGCGTTAATTAACTACAAACAAGGGTATCGCTGTAGTTATAATGTTACTGGCTTTTACTCCTGCTACTTGTACAATGTTAGTTATTTTGTGTACCAGGTATTTTAATGTAGTAGCAGTGTACTCGGATGTAAACCGAAGAGTTCTAAAGCACTAGATTTCCAGACGAGACTCATAGAATTTAAATCAGTTGATCGAAAAGTACCTATACGAATTGCCTAAGATTGGGTCTTATACACGAAAATTTTTAATATCTTATATAGACAAACAACGAACAAATGAAAAAAAAACAAATCTTGCCTCTTTGCAATGCAATCAGCCCTGTATTATATACTGCCCATCGTTGAGCACGGGCCTCCTCTGCTACTGAGAGGGGTTAAGCCTTAGTCCACGATGCTGGCCTAGTGCGAGTTGGCAGACTTCACGTACCCTCGAAATTATTATGGAGAATTCTCAGGTATGTATGTTTCCGGTAAAACGAACGATAATTGATAAACAATACTCACGTAGCTTCGAAAAGTCACAGGTGTGCCTTGGGTTTTGAACCTCCGAACATTGCCACGGCAGACCGTCCCATTCCCAACTAGGCTATCATCCATTTTCCTCTTTTATAATACTAATATTATGCTAATATAGATATATCGGTAGGCTCACTGCTGTCCCGGATTTAAACCTCGGTGAAACGCGGGTGCACTTCATACCTTTGTTCATATCTACCCTTCTGAGATGAACACGTGAACTCATTGTACCGATTGCGAACTTGGCCTTGAACCCTTCACATCGACTTCATTAAAAATGCAGACAATTTTGTAATGAAACCGCGCGGGCAGCTCCAATATCGTTGTTAAATTCACACCAGCATTGTGCTGGTGTCGTAAACGTGGTTTACTATATACCAGAACGCCTGCACGGCTTCTGATATCAGGATTATGGTCGTTGCACAATGAGCTGGGTAGAACAAAAAAAATTGTCCAATCTTGCATATTACCCAGCGAATACTTACCAAGGATCACAAAACTTTCTGAATCAACATTAATATATAATTGAAACTTAGACTCTTAATATCAAATGCAAACCCAAAATAAATATTTACTGATCAGAAATCATGAAATAGTGATTAATAAAATACTCTCCGTTCGTTTCTCATCACGTAGGCAATTATAGTTTTATGACGTCTCATGTCCGCACCATAAAAAGGAATGAAAAATCTACTATTTTCCTCCTTAGTATCATTATTACACAAGAAATGCATGATTTACTCTGTCTTTGATTACAACTGAATAATAAAGAAATATTTTGATACTTATTTTTAATTTAAATGATAACCTTCGTTTGATCATAATTTCGTTGTATGTCTATTCCTTAATATATAAATTTAAAAAAACCTTACCTGTAATCGAAAACATTGTAAACAAAATGTTGGCGTCTATTGTGAAATACATAATTTACATATTCAGGAAATATCTAAATACTAGAAATATTACCTCATTCAAAACAATAGGTCCGCATCCTACATGCAAAAAAATTGGTCAACTGAAGTTAAATATGACCATTCCACGCGCTCGGTGTGCCTCGGTCCGATTAAGCACTCGTTACACGGAATCGGTTTTTACGGCAGCGTCCTGAATATTTCACCGAGATGAAGTGATAAAAAAATGTTGCCCCACCAATTGGGAGGCCCGCGCCCACTCCGTCGACCTTACCCCTGCGGACATGGGCTACAAACCCGTTTATTGTTCTCATTTTATGCGGAAAATGTTTAACCTCGCCTGAATTTCACAATTTACCAACAATAATATCGTTGTAAATTTTTTATTTGGTTTATTTTTTTATTATTGCGGGAACAAAGGAGGACGATGGTAGATAATGTTCCCGCGGGAGGAATAACGCCAGCGCCGGAGGAAATAGTGTGTTCCAGGAACATTTTTACTAAACACAAGCTACGTATCCCTGTTGTAAAGTAACAAATTGTACGTATATTTAACTAAGGCTTTGTTTTTTTACTAGATCATGCCTTTATAGCTAAAGGAGTAGGCACAGGCGTAAATACATTACACGGGCTTTATAAATGTCATAAACTAATGCTTCTTATGCACTTTTCATAATGACGTGCGTATTGCAATTTCATAGAGTTTATTCGTCAGCTTTTCTATTAATTCATTATTTTAATTTGAATACTTAGTTATAATCTTTAGGTGACGCCTATATTCAGCTGTGGACAACAAATGGCTGATGATAATGATGATGACTTAGTTATAACTTATAAGTAAAAACTAGTTGTGCCCGCTACATCGTCTTTGTGAACCTAGATCAATCTCTTCCCGTAGTATTTTATCATGCTCTTTGTCTAGCTTAGCTTCTAGTAAAACACTACATACACAATGTATGAGATTATTGATTGGAGTTGAATTCCCTAGGGGGGGTTGATGTCAGATAGTTGACTGGTCGTAAAAACGTAGCTAAATAGTTTGCGAACCACACATGATACACTGCTATACACTAATCCCGCATTGGAATAAAATATTGGCAGGTAAAGTCATTTTAACAGCTGTTTAAAGTTTTGGTATGTAAAATCCCAAAACTATTTTAGTTCCTCTTTCACTCGTAGCAAGTATGCCACGGAAAAAACCCTGAAAAACTGCAATCTAATTAAACCGGTGGCACAGTTGTCGTGAGCCGCATCCTGAAACCGACAAGTTCCAACTTGTTTCAGCTTACTGTTCCGGATTTGTATCGGAATTTACCTCTATGCCGGATCGGGGCGTGATTTTTCTTTTCAAAACTGCCGAGATTTACAACGAAATGAATGTAGTGATACTTCGAACAGGTATAAATATAATTTATACAGTTTCGCAATTTATGGTAGATATTTCGAATGCGAGTACCCGACTGTTTAGGTACTGTTGGAATTATTCCTGCCACCAAGCAACATTATGTAGGGGATTGTTGTGTTGGGCATTAAGGACGTAGCATCTAATGTTACAGAGTGGCGATGCGACGTAGTGCTTTGTAATTCAAGATTCGGTTGGTATTGCTACTAATGTGCAGTCTCGTCGCTTAACATCAGCCGAGAGGCCAGCTCGTTTCATTATTCATTATGTAATAATAATAATATGGCCCTTTTCGCAGAATGATTGGAATGACTAGCAGCTCCGCCCGTGTGAATACTTTCCCGGAATATAAATCCTATTGGCACTCTTCGGAATATAGTTTATTACAGCGTGCAATACGCAGCAGTACGGATGAAATGGCGCGCAAGATAGCGGCTTGACATAGGTGGTCAGAGATCGCACAGCGAATAGCAGGCATGGTAGAGGTCAGCGATCAAAAGTTAGGATACAGTGTACTGTACTTTGTGCAGTGCAAGCACACGCATTACACAATCACACAATGCATAGCATACAGCACACTGCACAAAACCTCAGTGAACAGCTTTTTTTTTTTACTAAACTACCTACCGGCAATAGCCTGCTGCGAATATTATGGTCGCATTTACATATAAGTTATCAGCTAAATTCTAAATAGCTCTTGCTGTGGCCATGTATTTGAAATTTCAATTTTTTATGAAACAATTTGATATATTTAATTGGCTTGGTTTTTAAATGAAGTGTTTTTAAAATAAATCTGTATTTACATTTTACCTTTTACTACTGACCGCTCACGTCGCAGGGAGTTAAGATTACAAGATTGGTCAGTGATTATGCTTTTATTGTAACTAATCTCACTCACTGTGTGTTTTGTTTGTTCATCTTTCACTTCGCAATCATTACGACCTAACGTGATTGAAATGGTATAGTTTTCGAAGCCGAAGAGCGACATATAAAGTTTATTTTTATTCCTAAAAAAGCACGATCCTTATGGGGATTTGATTTCGGGATAATTTTTTTATTAAGTACTTTACTTTACAATAATTGCATGAATATTTAATATTGTATATCATTAATCGTTATAATGTTCATGATCTCATTGGAAAATGGAGACCATGATATTAAGAACGTTATCATGTATTTATTAGTACAGACACACATTCACACCCTTTATCACCGAAAGGGTAGGCAGAGGCGCAACTAATGCACCCACTTTTCGCCGTGCGTATGTTGTGATAGGTGGCGAGCCTATCGACATATCGGGCACAAATTCTGGACTCCATTATTACATTTTCAGTACATTATTATTCATTATTATTATTTATTATTGTAGATACATTAGACTTCCATTATTAGTACAGTAAAAAAAGGTTTCCCATTATTTATGTTTACAGATGGTTTGGAACAAGGCAACAATTTTGTATTGAACCGGGATTTTTTATATATCAATGATTGAAACCTTCAAATTGTATTCATTTAAGCTAACACTACAAAATAACAATGAACTAAAAATATTAAACACAAACATACCAATTCCCAGTCATTGTTTGATTCGAACAAACTGAAAAATCTGTACAAAAACTGAGTTTTATAACTGAAAAATATTTTTCAGTTTCACTAACGACCCGTTTACACCGACCGTTTTTGTATCGCGCGGATTATTTTAGACTCAATTTGTGTTGTTGGGTTTAAAGTTTTTGTATTGAAACTAGCACGTAATTTAGGATAGAAAATAAAAATGTTCTAACAAATATATTGTGTTATTAAAAATAGCTATATTCGATTTAAATTTGACAGAAAAACTATTGAATCTGTAGTTTTTTTTTTATTGTACAGTGTGCTTGGAATGTGACAAAAACACGACACGACTCCGTTTCGTTTTATTGGGATTGGTTAAGATACTATCACGTGGCTGACGTCGGTCGTTGGTTCTTCGTCGTGCTAATTTTGATGTTTGTGGTTGATCGTTGGTCTCTCGATCAACCACAAACATCAAAATTAAACGACATCGACTTACGAGTTGCGTTTATTGGAGACATTCTAAACACAGAGACTACAAAAATATGCATGCGGCAGTGTACTCGCAAAATGAGTAAATTACCGTTCTGAATATTAAATCACGCAAAACTATTAATTTCTATAAGTAATAAATACTGACTAGCATCCAAAGTGTTAATTAAACTATTATATTAGTATGGGGATGGGTCTGTCTGTTGGCTGTTACAATCTCAAAAGTGCTTACACACGTAGGTTGTGACCGCGCCGTGGAAATGCCGCTTAAACTTTTACGCACGGTCCTGTATATCCTTCGGTAGTTTTATAAATTTGAATAGAATGCTTCAATGGTATTAATAAGTCGGGGAAAAAGTTTATTCATTGCACATAAATAAAATCACACGAATGGCAGTGTATAATATTGGTAGTATTTAAATTTCTTTATAACCCATGAGCAAAGTATAAGTTATTTTTTACATTAGAGTGGTTTTTGAAGTCGGTGCTATTTTTTTTAAAGTTTTTATTCATTTATTTTTCTTACGGTAAAAATGGGTGAATCTAATGATTTTATTATAAAAAGGAAAAAATGTACAGCAAACCTCGAAAAAAAATTGTGACGTTTATGAACTTAATGCAGTGTCAGTAAGAGTAGCACAAAGTGGGTCTAAGTGTTTTTCCGGAAATTTTGATGTCAAAGATGCACCTCTTTGTGGTCGCCCTGTTACGGATAAAGTGGACGCCATTTTTGTAAAAGTGGAGCAAAATCGACATATCAGTAGTTACGACACGGCTGAAAAACTGAGAATTGACCACAAAACAGTTTTGACCCATTTGAGAAAAGCTGGGTACACAATAAAGCTCGAAATTTGGGTGCCACACGAGCTCACTGAAATAAACCTAATGAACAATGTACTCATTTGCGATTCTTTATTGAGACGTAATGAAACCGAATCGTTTTTGAAGAGATTGATAACTGGTGATGAAAAGTGGATCACGTACGACAAGAGCATATGAAAAGGTCGTGGTCTAAGGTCGGTCAGGCTTCACAGACTGTGGCAAAACATGGGTTAACCGCAATAAGGTGAGGCTGTGTGTATTGTGGCATTGAAAGGGCATTGTTATGAGCTTTTACCATCGGGTAGAACCATCGATTCTGATCTCTATCTCTGCCAACAACTAATGAAATTAAAGCAAGAAGTTGAGAGAAAGCGGCCGGAAATCTATACTTATATTATAAAGCTGAAGAGTGTGTTTGAACTAATAGGAAGCTACATTACTCCTGAGTGCTATAGGCTACTTTTTAATCCGGAAAAGCTTTTCCAAGCGGGCGGAGTCGCGCGCAAAAGCTAGTGATCAATAGAAAGGGGGTGGCCGCTAAAGAAGTTTTCACTTCAAAAAAGGATATGAAAAATAAATGATATAAAAAGGAGCCCACATTATATTGAAATTCTCAACTGCTTTCAAGCATGAGGAGATCTGTTAAACTTCCAAACCTGACCACCCTATCAACATAATATTGCGAACTTAAAAGGAACAGAACTTCGCTAACTAGTTGAGAACAAAACTGCCGGTAGGCGATAGGTAACCGCTGCCGCTCGTAACTCACGTCACGCGTTGCGGCATATATCATTGGCGTTCGCGGACGAGCGTGTCGCTACCGGCACGCAAGTGACGAGCGGCGGCGGGCCTTGTAGCCAATACATTTGCGTGTACTTTTTGGGTTGAAACAAAATCGCGCATGATTTTTTTGGTTTTACATCGAAATGCGGTTGAATATCGTGTGATTTTTTGTACAGAAAATTGCGCATTTTATTGTCATAAAGTAATCGGTTGTTAATTCTTAAATTGTGCCTTTTTATTTCTGGATGCGGGCCGGCCGCTTTTGACAGATCTGTCCGTAAATTTTTAGGGGAGGCTTATGTTCAGCAGTGGACGTCATGTGGCTGATGATGATGATTTCGTGGGCATCCTTTTTTTAAAGAACTAAATCACGTGGCCTAGTTTTCAGCTCTCCCTGTCTGCACTACTATATCCATGTCTGAAAGTGACGAGTGTAATTTAAGTCCTCGGTGACTTCGCTTACATATATAAACGCCAGATATTTCATATAAAATAATAATTTAGTTCAAAGTACTACGTCTCGTTATATGATACAATATAGTAGTACGTAGTTTCATCTCCATTACGTCATAAGAAAAATATGTAAATTGCCTGCAGTAGGTATACCTACGTACAATAAGATCGTGCTCCAAAAACACAATTTACTTATTACGATGAATTATTTCGCAAAACAATTTTATTTGTATCTCGGAGAATCTAAACATCATAATATACTGAACTAATATACTCATGTAGGTTTTTATGTAACCATAAAATTACGCCTAAATCCTGTTAGGTCTAGGCAGGGGCGCAACGTGTATGTTATTTAATCCTCATGGCAAACAATGCTACAATCAAAACAAATAACGCTGAAAGTGATAGTCAAGTTATGTTTGTGAATCGTAATTTCTCGCAGGTCCCTCCGCATATAAATTATTTCCTGAGGTAAAACGAATCACTAGGGGTTATTGTAGCTTCCTATTAGTGAAATAATCTACGGAATCGGAACAGGAGATCAAGAGATTAGTACGGTCATAAAAAGCTTTAGATCATAGTACAGATTACCAACAGTCTCCTAATTTTATCTGTTAAATAGGTTACGAAACAACAATTTAATGTGCTAAATGAAGTCGTAGTGAGCGCCTATCTACGTTGACATGCGTGCAATAAACATAGCCGTCTACATCACTCCACGTAGTTTTATTGCTCTCGTAAAGAAGACTCGTAAACAAGTTTTTTCTAACTTACGAGCAGGAAATAAAGTTTAATATTCACATTTGAAATGTCCTTTGCAATATCACCAAGGTAAGTGGTAACGTGGACTCATCATATCTTTTATCAAAGGCTGTTCGGGTAAATATCGTCGGTTTCTAAACCAGGGTATACACGATGCGATGGTCGAACTGACTGTCCTATCCAATTATAACAGGAAGATCTCGTGCATGGATATTTCGCATAGCGGATCATTATTATAAAGCAAGTAGAATGGTAGAATTAATGCGTGATATCGCGGGTATTAAGTTCATTAATAAGACATTATAATACGAAACATATCGTAATATAATATTAACCTCCCAAATATTGTAAGCACTTGGACAGCGCAGTCGACAGGGCAGCGGGAGGAACACTCGCGAGTTAGGCGGCACTCTAATCCTCTCGCCCCGGCCGAGTGTCTAACGTTTTTACGCCAAGTCACGCCGCAATAGCCTCTCAGAAGCGTGTTAGGCTTTTTTGTGATATAATGGACTAGCGACGCTTATTTGGGGCTTTTGAAAGATGAAATGAAATGAAAATAAAGCTACTACATCGAATGAAAAGAGATTTCGTGGAATATGATTGGAGTGTTGATTTCTGAAGATTAAAGCCATATTCCGTGTTTTATAGATGTTTTCGAGAATATTACAGGATCCTTATACTTTTAGGCAATAGGCCCCAAATGTAAGTGTTAAAACACACTACTGAAGTAAGATTTACCCTTACTGGATCGATCAGATTATCATGGTAGAATCCTTCAAAGCAACTTTAGCTAAATCTCATAATTTCATCACAACGCACGGTCCCAACAGTACCAAAATACAAACGAAATTCTCGCTCAGCTAGCACAAAGCACAATTCACGGCAAGTGCGTCGCGTCGGTCACAATCCGTTCCACTTGTTCCCATGTTATAACAAATGCTAGAATAATGTTTCAAATTGTACAAAAACATTTGCAGACGCTGCCGCCGTTTCCCTTGTAATTGGATTTTCCAGGTGCCAGAACAGTAATGCCACGTTCGTTCAAACAGAATTGTAATCCGTGTAACTCCTTTGAGCTGCGATTGCCGACTCAATTTTTTAAAATAACGACCTTCGGTTCACACACTTACGGCCGGTCTCAATAACCTCCTAATAGATAACAAACAGTTAAAATGCTTACTTTTTGTAGTTATCAGTGTTTCTAAAAACGAAGGTAGATAAGAATTGATATTGACACAGCAGTAATAGCATAACTATACTGTCGAGTTAGATATCAAACTCCAGTTAAATGTGAGTCAGTTATTGAGACCGGGCGTTACTCATTGCATATATATAAACAGACTAATATAATACCAGAATAGTGGTGACCGTGTAAACAGTCGCGATGTTCTTATAGTGACACTATTTTGAACACGATGGGGAAAAATGGTTAAGATTATGTTTTCTATATTATGAAATAAATATTGTATGGAGTTTAGAAGCAATATTAATATGGGTAGGTACTTAATCTCATCGTCATCCATTAACATAAGATAATTACTCTTTTGGTATTTTTAAATATCAGATACTAGGTGATGCTCGCGATTCCGCCCGCGTGAAAAAGTTTTTCCGGTATGAAAATATTTTCCCGGGATAAAAAGTAGCTTTCTATTAGTGAAAGAATTTTTAAAATCGGTTCAGTAGTTCCTGAGATTAGCGCGTTCAACCAAACAAACATACAAACAAACTCTTCAGCTGTATAATATTAGTATAAAAATAATATTAGTATAGAAGTAGATATATAATAATTATAATTTTAAAATAGACCAACAAAGGGGTGACTAGTGGGTTTATTATAAATTATTATGTTACTAGGCATAAGACGGCAGTATTATTTGCTCCATCGCGCTCTCGTATGTAACCTGACAAATGGCCCGTATAATATAATTTCAACCGGGTTACCTTTGCAACCTTGTCAATTAGGCACTATGAAATTCAATTTCAAGTGTAAATGGTGGCTTCCCTTTTTTCCTTTAACCTAGTGACATTGGTATTATTTTTGAACCACCACATATAGATATCTACATTAGTCATAGCAGTAGTATGCTAACCACAATGGATTATAAATCTAACGCCTTGCCAAGTGAAATCCGACATCGCTGCACGCAAATTACTCACCTCCAAGACGGGGTGTCTGAGTAGCAGTCTTGCATGATTTCATGCGACTTCACGATTATACTTAAGTGCACTTATGACTCGTTGCATAAGCGGGCACACAAGTGCAAGTATTCAACTGTGAGAGATCAAGGTTGGTTTGACATCCCTGTATTTCAGCCGTCCTTTGATACGTCTGGTCAAATTTGTGGATCTTCCTACTAATATATCAAGTACAATGTACATACAATACATGGCATAATGTTATTCTTAGTTTTGGGTGGTAGTGCTGTTGCATGTATAACCCGATGGTGTGGGTGGTGTAGCAGTAGTGGGTGGAATAAAACAGTACACAGACTTTATATACATATATTGTATCCACTTACTTGCTACTTAAGTGTACTTAATGCAAATCACAAAGAACCGGGTTCCGGCTAATAAAGTAAGGTCGGAGAGCGGGACGTTAGCCTACTGTTCTTTTATCACTTTGTTACTTGTATTATATTAAAAACAATAATTAAATTAGGATAAGGGCGCCACTGACATAAATAGGGTGTCAGACCCAAAATAATAAATTTACATACTTTTATTGTCTAATTTTCAAAAATACCAATGAGAGTGTGTCCTCGGTCCTCCAATACAGGGTCAGGAATCACTGAGGCTTCTACCAACAGGGAAAGTTAGCCTCCTCTCTGTTGATGCAGGCAGTTTTGAGTCTACCCGCGATAGACAAAATGAAGAAGGAAAATGTATGTTTTAGAAAACAAAGCCCTGACGAAAATCCCCCTGGAACAAGGACAGTGTTCCAGATTAGTACACAATACTTTAATATTACCAACAGTTATAGTTGCTGCGCTAAGCTAATAATAAAATAACGTACTGGGAAGGAATATAGAACCCGCATGGTCGGCAGGCCGGCGAGTGTTCTCCTGACAACTTCCGCGGAGGATTCCTGATATGTTCATCCTATAACGAAAAACGAGAATGGATAAAAACGTGTTCTAACGGCACAAACCGGCGAATTGAAATGACAAACACTACTCACGTGCACTAGAACAAAATGCCCTTGCCGTCATCGGGTCATCGACACGGTTAGGACGGCAATGCGGCTCCAGCTGGTCACGGCGAACACTCCGCGGGGTCCTTGACCAAGCCCTCGTTATTTATTTACATACGAGCCGACGACGAAATTACATGCTCACACACATGGTGCTCCCGCGCAAGAGGTCGAGGAGAGGTCGTTCATCGGTAGGGTTGCAATCCGAATCAGAGATGAACAAAAAATTATATAACCGAAATTAGAATACGACCACTCACAATTCTCCAATTTATGTAGTAAATCGAATCAATTTTATTACAAATACTGCACACGCAAACATAATTTTAGTACGTGTGTAGCATTTATAATTACATAAAAACAAAACGAGCGGTTAGAAAACTGGCAACACTACGCGCACTCGTCTAACACACGATTTGTAGGCCACGGTACAAAAAACATACAGCCTTCAATCGGTTAATGTTTTACTATAATATTTAGGGTATGGGGTTTAACATTTTTTATGTTACAGTGGGCCTGTTCTATTTATTTTATTTCACGCAAAACAGGTTACAATCCTGTAACTATAACACAAATTGCTGCATATAAGTATTTAACATAATGTTCCAAGGAAGAGTGGCACCTACAGTCATCTGAGCGATCCTAAAAGACTAAAAGGTAGTACAAGAAATGAGATAAAAAATCTGCCAATTGTACCCAATGAGATATAATCAGATGAAAAGTAAGAGCAGTTTTAAAAGTCTTAGTAATTTTTTTTAATAAGCCCATCAAATAAATCATCTTCCAGCAAAACTGCGAAAGCAGTCCTTGCATTGCAATACAATCAGCCCTGTATTATATACTGCCCACTGCTGAGCACGGGTGTCCTCTACTACTGCGAGGGGTTAGGCCTTAGTCCACCACACTGGCCTAGTGCGAGTTGGCAGATTTCTCATACCCTCGAAATACTTATGAAGAATTGTCAGGTATGTAGGTTTCCTCAAAATGTTTTCCTTCACCTTTAAAGCGAACGATAATTAAATTGTTAAACAATACACACGTAACTTTGAAAAGTTAGAAGTGTGTCCAAGGCACACACCTCTGACTTTTCAAGTTTTGAACCTGCGGACATAGCCTCGGCAGAGCGTTCCATTCCCAACTAGGCTATCGTTGGATTTGTTTTCAACTTTGTAAGCATTCCTTACAAAGTTGAAAACAAAATCCGAAATCTGAGTAGGGCGCTACCATTTCCTGTAAAATTACGTAAGACTCATTAAAACTTCTTTAAAAAAAACAGCCAAAGTACCATTGAAAGTCGTTACTATCGAAAGTTTTCGAGTTTGTTTCGTGATTGCAAAACACGTAGTAGAGTATAAAGTGGAATTGTGAAGGTTCGTTCACACCGCCGCGCCGTGTAGTGTCCAGGTAGAGGTAGAAGTCGAGGCTAAGTATTTTTGTATGAACATTGACTATACCACTCAGAAGCTCCGATAATGGACGAATCATCACGTTCATTTTTTTTTATTATTTCGTCATAATTCATGACTTCTTAAAAATATACGATATTAATTAAGATTATAAATAATCAGTGCTATTTTGTGGCTGTGACCAAGAGGCGAAAAGGTTGCTCACCTTTTCATTTATTAAAAACTAGCTTTGATCGCGGCTCCGCCCGCGTGAAAAAGTATTGCCGAGATTAAAGCCCCGCTTTATGTTTTCCCGCGGTATAAAGTAACCTATTACCTTTCTAGGATCTCAAACTATCTTCATACCAAACATCGAAATCCGGTGAGTGATTTCAGAGATGTGCAGTAACGAACAAACAGACAATAATGATAAAAATCGTTGATTTGTTTTCAATTACTCTTCTTTAGTCACCCCTTTCTTTTTTATCAGTGGGGTTACTCCTGACACGTTCGAATCCTAAATCAAATCGAGTTTGATTCGGTTTCAAGCGTTTTGGTACTCCCGAAATCTACACTAGCACACGATCGAGCCGTGCCTCAAATTGGAACTTACTTGGATCAAAAAAATCCGTTAGGATCGAGAAATGCTTACTCTCCACTCGTTCGTACGATCGTGAATCGAGTTGTCAATTCGACTTTATCTGTCAAATTCTACGATTGCTAAATAGGTGCCGTGTACGATTCAAGTGAAGTTGTTTTGTGTTTTGGTGAGAATTTTTAAAAATATCTGTGCAATTTATGGCTAGACTTCAATCATTTTTTAATGTTCTAAAAGAAGCTAACCGTATTGACAATCGAAGAATAAGAAATTTGCTAAGGATGGGCCATTTTACTAATCAGGCAATTAATATGGATTGCGATGAGTTTCGAAGTTTGCATAACTGCCCATCCCTTATTATTTTTGCTGAAGATATGGAGACAGGCATTGCAGACAATGTCATACATGCCTCATCATCATCTCGAAATGATGAGCTACGACGTAGGCAAAATGCACGGCAACGTCTTGTTCAAAGTCTGTGACGTATTGTTTGATTTTTTTAATTTTAGTTGTTTCTTAGTTTGTTATAAAATAATAATATACATGTTAAGACAAAAATCTACTTTTTTCTTTTATCTCATTAAGCCCTGTTACATTTGAAATGCAGTCTAATCTTGACCACTGGGTGAAGTCTAGTTCTTATTATATTCATATCATAACCATTATAATCATTCTGATTTACAAATCATATTATGTTCAAACTTTATTTAAATGCTGATACTGAAAAAAATACATTTTTTTTGTTTTTGTTTTCACTTATAATAAAACCATTTTTGAGCCTAGAACTTGCCTGTAACTTTTTTTGGAAACTGATATCAATTTATTTTTATCTTTACACACACACATACTCACGCCTTTTATCTCCGAAGTGGTAGGCAGAGGCGCTACTACTAATGCACCCACTTTTCATCGTGCGTATTCCGTCACATGATGATGACAGGAGGCGAGCCTATCGCCATATCGGGCACAAATTCCAGACTCCAGGCTATAAACAATATCAACACTATCCAGCACTTTGAGTTACAAAGTACTGTGTGGCATTCCACTGTACTCGTCATCCTGAGACATAAGATGTTAAGTCTCATTATGTCCAGTAGTTACGCTGGCTACAATGTCCTTCAAACCGAAACACGCACGCACACTGCCGCTTGCCGGTAGAAATAGACATTGCGGTGGTACCCACCCAGACGGACTCTTACATATGAGAGACCAGTAAATTATTACTTTACTTATTTTAACCATATAGAAATAAAAATAATTCGATATTAGTTTCCAAAAAAATATATTTTCTAGGCTTGAAAATGGTTTTGTTATAAGTGAAAATAATAAATAATCCAATTAATGCCAGTTTTGACCTCAAACTCCTGTTACAAGATTCTTAATCATAACCAAAAACTGTATTTTGAGTTTCCCGCTACGACTTATATAGTTGTGACGTGACGCTGACAATGTCAGATTTTTCGATAGTTCATAGCATAGACTAAATAGATTTGGGCAACTCAATTTACCTTTGGTTGCTGAATTATTACAAAAAACTCAATAAACAACGTAATAATTTCTTATATTTATATAAATATGTATGTAACAACAATTGGAGCATCGTTTTATAAGTAAAATAAATTAAATATAAATTATTGTAATGAAATTCTCCATAGAACATAGCCACATAAATATGACGTGATCTACAGGATACAGCTATAATCTGTGAACGAATACTCGATCGACGAGTTGATAACGGCCGTTTTTGATCAGCTAGTCGATCGACGTCGGGAGTGCGCATTTCAGGTTCGAATCGAGATCGAATCGAGTTCGAATCCAGGAACAATCGAACAATCGAATCAGTTTCAGGAGTTACCCCACAGATTTCATTCAATGTACACACACGATCTACTGCTTCATTATTGTATAGATATCTATTTACACTATAATAACGCAGTAGATCCCGGATCTTAACCTTGAAGTGTTATTATCTAATAACACTTCAAGGTTCCTGGTAGATAATGCTATATTTCATTACTATTCATGAGATGTAATAGAAATGCAGCGGTATAATATAATTCCTGAACTAAAGTCAGAACTCTACATTAACGAGTATAATATGCAAAACTAAAGCAGAGACAGCAAAAATTAACGTATCCTAATTATTACTATAGTAAACCGCAAAAATAATTAAATTATGCTTGGTGTAATGATGTTGAGGTTAAAGTTTTAATGAAGCTAAACATTATTTAGCTTCATTAAAACAGCTAGAAATATTGTGTGCTATTGCCACGTTGCGCATTTGCTGACTTGATGTTGCATGCATGCAATCAGCCCTGTATTATATACTGTCCATTACTGAGCACGGGCCTCTACTACTGAGAGGGTTTAGGCCGTAGTCCACCACGCTGGCCTAGGTCGGGTTAGCAGACTTGCTGTTAATTTTTACATATTATATTTATAAGTTGATTGAAATTCTTACAAATACAGTTAGCACAACACAAGAAAAAATAAAATCCCTGGAAAGTGATGTCTGTCATCTACAAACTAATACGAAAACCGATATGTGCTGTGATATACTGACAGAATTGCAAGAGCGCATGGCGCGAGGCAATAATGTTATAGTAGCAGGTATCCCAGAACCACATACAAGTAACATTAAAGAAAAGAGAGAGAACGATAGATCTGAAATTAGGAAAATTATATCAACCATAAACCCACTGTGCCCTGACCCTGTCAAAATAATACGTCTAGGAAAATATGATCCAAATAAGGCACGACCTCTGAAAGTATGCTTCGCTTCGCTGGAGACCGCTAAATTAATACTTAAGAACAGATCTAATATCAAAACCCAGACTATAAAAATATATTCTGATCAGACCCCTAACCAGCAACAGACTATGGCAAAACTGCGGGAAGAGTTACAGCAACGTATCGATAAAGGAGAAAATGATCTAACTATCAAATATATTAAAGGAATTCCAAAAATTATAAAACAGCAACCAAAAAACTAAACGGTAGAGAAAATACAGTAAATTCTACAACTAAGGAAAATTATATAATATACAAAGTCAGCAACAGTTATACCAATGTAACAGTTAATCGAAAAGCACTTAAATTCTTCTACGCAAATGTCCGAAGTCTTGTTAAGCCCGGTAAAATAGACGAAATCAAATGTATTATAGAATCGTTTCAGTCAACTATTCAGATTATAATACTTACAGAAACATGGATTAAAAATGAACATGAGGCTTTAAGACTGAGCTTACCAAATTACACACATTATTATAGCTACAGAAAAACATCAAGAGGCGGCGGTGTATCTCTATTTATACATAATAACCTGAGTCATGATTTTTTGGAGGAGCAGTGCGTGGACGGACACCACTTTCTATGGGTACATTTGGATACACTATCTCTGGATATAGGAGCTGTATATAAGCAACCTTCAGCTAATACGCGGGATTTCCTTGATATTTATAGTCAACATATTTCACGGAGAAAAAGACCCGTAATTTTTGGCGATCTCAATATAAATCTACTAAGCAAAGAACACTCTGTTAAAGAATACAGGGAAACTCTGCGAGAATATAACATAAAATTGTTAAATAAAATCAACATAGACTATTGTACGCGAGAAACAACTACGTCAAAAACTATTTTAGATCATGTATGTACAAGTCTACAAATGAATACATTTCAAATGACTATTATTGAATCTGCACTTTCTGATCACAAGCAAATATATTTCGAGATAAATAGAACCAAACCTGAACGAAGAAAAAGGATACAATATGATTCTATTAACTATACAAATTTATACAATACTATTGTACAGATGTTTGAAGCAAAACAAATAAATGAATATGCTGAATTGGAAGCCACCATTGTTCTAGCTATATCTAGTAACAAAATTAAGAAAACTAAAGTACTAAATCAACCCCAGAAGGAATGGATAAATAAGGATCTAATAGAGGCTATTAACATTAGGAACCAATTGTGGCATAAACTTAAGCAAACTCCAAACGACGAAAATGCACATAGAGAGTTCTTGCAACATAGGAAGATGGTTTATGAAAATATTCAGTCAGCAAAAAACCAACACTACCATAGATCCTTCCAAAATTGTAAGAATAATCCTTTAAAGATGTGGCAATACATTAATACTCTTATTAACAATAAATCTGTGATAAATCGTGTGCCCCCGACAATAAATTCGTCCGTTGGGCAAATAACAGATACTAAGGAAATTTGTGAGTGCTTTAATATTTTTTTCGCTACTATAGGATATTTACTAGCTAACGACATACCTCAACAGTCACCTAACAGCATGATATATACATACACTTTTAACACACACGGAAATACTACCAAACACCTAACAAAATTGAGCCACACAAACACATGTGAGACGCTAAAAATAATTGATAATCTGGTCATTAATACTAGCTCAGGCATAGACGGAATAGGTGCGAAAGCCTAAAATGTGTTAAGGATGTTATTGCTGTTAAACTTGTAGAAGTTATTAATAAGTGTTTGGATGAAGGATATTTTCCCGATTCTTTAAAAATTGCCAAAATCTCACCTGTATTTAAATCAGGCAATAAAATGGACGTGAATAACTACCGTCCAATATCAGTCTTACCAATACTATCAAAAATTTTTGAAAAGATTTTGCATAATCGTCTTAGCAGCTATCTAACTTCTATTGAATTTTTGTATAAAAAACAATACGGTTTTCGGCCTAAATCCAGTACTGCCACTGCCACTGTCGACCTTGTTACAAAATTAAGACAACATATTGATCAAAAGAAAATTTGCCTAGGAGTATTTATAGACCTAAAGAAGGCATTCGATACAGTCAGTCACCAAATACTCTTAAAGAAACTTAACCATATAGGGGTACATGAAAAAGCACATAACATGTTTAAATCATACCTTACGAATAGGCGTCAAATTGTAAAAATTGACGACCAGGAAAGTAAGCCCCAACCTGTTACCTACGGCGTCCCACAGGGCTCCATACTAGGTCCATTATTGTTCCTTATTTATATTAATGATGTGTCTACAATCGGACTAAAAGGAGATATTACCTTATACGCTGACGACACTAGAAAGAAAGAAAGAAAGAAAGAAAAACATTTATTGTCGCAGCAGTGAGCAAAGAATTGAAAACACAAAATAATAACAGTAAACACTTAAATATAAAATACTTCAACCCCAAGTCCACGCCGCGACAATTAGGTGACCAACTCAGCATAAGCTGTGTTATGATTTGAGTCAAAAACACAGCACTGTTTTTCAGTGGTCACCTAAGGTAACGTACGGACGGCAAACCAGCGCAGAAACAAACAAAAAAACAAAAGATAAATAAACGAAACTATAAGTTGTGCACTACGTGACGCGCGTCTACAGTGGGCGGAGCCGTGCGGGGGGGCAACTCACTTCTTGCATCAGACGTCCTGCGCCCGAGTTACGAGTAGACGCGCACACGTGAGACTTAATTTAATAGTAAAAGCGAAGTAAAATAATAAAATATTAGCAACAACCAAGGTCTGCAACATGTGTGAAGAAAATATCTACACAACAATAACAAACAAGTACATTTCTTTACAAATTACACGAGAAACACAAAAATAAAACAAAAAAGTGATACAATTATGCTAAAAACTAACAGCAACTTACGAGCTATAAATATATTTTAAGGTGCAGGTACACAATAAACACACGATTGAATTTGACATTCCAATAAAACTTTCTTATAATTGATTTTGAAAGTCAATCTATTTTTTAGGACCCGTAATGGAGGTGGAATTGTGTTCCAGCACTTGGTGGCCTGAAAGCGAAAACTACCGCGAAATGCAGCTGTGCCATGTCGTGGAGTTCGCAACAGAAGAGTACTGGAACGGGGAGCATATTTGTTGTGGTCTCGCGCCCACTCTAACTTGGAGTAGAGATATAGCGGGACCTGTGTCTTCACCACACCAAACATTAGGGATGCGAGATGCAAGTCCCTCCTGTGTTTCATATTTAATTGTTTGTGTTGGTTCAAAAATGGTGTGATATGACTACGCGAAGGAACGTCAAAGCAGAAACGCACACAAGCATTCTGGACTCTTTGGATGAGGCACTAGTTTATTTTATTTCGGTCAATCTATTGATACACTAATAACTCAAGCGCAAACAGATCTGTGTGTACTAAACTCATGGCTCCAGACTAACCTACTGACTATCAACGTATCTAAAACTAACTATATAATTTTTGCTGCTAAAAACAAAGTAATCGGTCACTATTCACCTCTTACACTGAATGGAAAAGTCCTATCTAAAGTTAGTGAGCAGAAGTATCTGGGTTTGGTTCTTGATAGTCAGCTTTCATGGAAGCCCCATATTGAGAAAATACGCCATAAGATTTCATCTCTTACTGGTGCGGTACGAGCTATCGCCCATTGCCTACCACGACATGTGCGATTTATCATATACAATTCTTTAGTAAAACCTCATTTAGATTATTTAATTGAAATCTGGGGAGCAGCAGCTAAAACAAATTTACAAAAAATACAAATAACACAAAATAAACTTATAAAGGCATTATTCCGCTACGCCTACTCAACTTCAACTGTCCAAATCTATAAAGATACGAAATTGATGAACATTACTCAGTCATATAAATATAACATCTGCATTTTGATAAGAAAGATTTTAACTCAAGATATTCATTCAGAAATCACCTTTATTAAAAACACAGACCGTCACAAACGCAGCACAAGACAAGCAAATAACATTTATTTAACTTTTCCAAGAACAAATTACGGTAAAAAGAGCATTTTATTTGAGGGAGCTCAACAATATAATAAATTGCCAAAAAACATTAAAGATACAAAATCTTTATCTACTTTTAAAAAATTATTGAAAAGCCATATCTTGAAGGATTTTTCATTAATAGAACATTGAAATCATTATAGTAACCAACAAGTAAAATTTTATTCCTATTTGCACACAAACCTTAAAACCTTAGAATACCATATTATAAATAGCCTAATCGGTTTAAATATTTTGTTTATTTTAATTATTGTATTTTCTCTGCAAGTGATTTTTTGTAATCTTTTGAGAAAATAAATGTCTTTAAACAAAAAAAAAAAGTATAACATTTGCTCGCGGGTCTGTCCGTGTGAAAAAGTTTTTCCGGGACAAAAGTTCCGCTAGGTATATATTTTCCCAGAATAAAAACTACTCGATGTCCGAGGGTTGTAAACTACCTCTATACCATATTTCATCAAAATCAGTGTAGCTAATACGAGTTTACGAACTGTTGTAATGTAAATTTTTGTATGGAAATTTGAACAGCGCCCCATTGAGCGTATTTGGAACTAAAATACAGCAGCAAAACAAAAGCTTTTAAAAAGATTTAATAAATTGAATTAGAGAAAATCGAAGCTATTAAAAATAATAATATTACTAGCTTTATTTGATTAAGCGATAAATCAAAGGTATTATAAATAATGCTGTTTATGTAACGTGATAGCCTAGTTGGGAGTGGAACGGACTGCCGAGACGAATGTCCGCAGGTTCAAAACCCAAGGGTACGCACCTCTGACTTTTCTAAAAAGTTACGTGTGTATTCTTTGTGAATTATCGCTCGCTTTAACGGTGAAGGAAAACATCGTGAGGAAACCTGCATATCTGACAAGTTCTCTATAGGAATTTCAAAGGTATGTGAAGTCTGCCAACCGGTACTAGGCCAGCATGGTGGACTAAGGCCTAAACCCTCTCAGTTGTAGAGGAGGCCCGTGCTCAGCAGTGGGCAGTATATAATACGGGGCTGGTATGGTATGGTATGTACGTAACGTGATACCCGAGCGTTCGTTACGCTTGAAACTAATGCGCTTACTCGATCTGGGCGCAATATACCGGATTATTGACGCATTTCACTTCCTACTTCGATATGCAGCGCGTTCTATGCACGTAATAATTGATAATAATTCTGTATACGGAACTACTTACTAATATCATATTGAATGTGTTGCAGTAGGTTCTACAGGTATAATATTATACAGTTATATAGATTTACTTCTATGGGTGGTGGCTAGCCATATCTAATCATATTTTATTGGTAGACCACCACCTTACAAAAACTGAAACACAGTATCAGCATCTCATTAAGGCCATCGATATTTCGAAGATCCAATCGCTCCAAATCTCCATATCTTTTCTCATGGCCGAGCAGTGGGGGGCTGCTTAGTCTATTCGGCTGTCCCATTTCAAAACCTACCAAGGGACACTTTTTACAAAAATCGTTTTATTGCAAAATCTTGCTACCCTAGTAAGTCCCTACCAAATACAAAAACTCTAGCGTTGAAAACTCACAAATAACCAGAAATATTTAATCATGGATACCTAGTAAGTTTTCTATTCACTGCCCCGTGACCATTTAAAAACCTAGTAAATCACTTTAACCATTTCAAAACCTAGTAAGTCTCTGAGACCTGCTAGGTTTTTATATGGTCGCTGCACCTTACTAGGTTTTTGAAGACACGAAGGATGCGAGGGAGAGTGCGTGGCGGGTTGCAGTAAGTTACAATACGTAGATTCAAATAATCAATGATTATGATAGTAAATAACTCCCAAAATAATCATAACTCGGTAACGATTAATGTCCTGATAAAAGGTCATACTCACATGTCCGCGAATGCGGTCCATGGTAATATCAAGGTGAAAATGAGGAAGCAAAAGAATAAATATGACTTTCAAGATTTTGAAGATACTGTGGTGCAATCGAGGAAATATATAAAAGTTATTGAGATCACTACCAGATATGAATGCCCAAAAAAAAAGAGAGTGGCACGTTATAATGAACCGTTAAAACAATTATATTTAAACTCTGTTGTACAAGCCAAATGTATCACTGGATCAAAAAGTCTTTTCTATATGACAAGGTATTACATACATATTATTAATCTAAATACAATTTTTGATTTTTCGTTTGTCATTAATTAAAACTTTGTCTATTAGATTTGAGGACCCTGTCCAGGAATTAGACGTCCTAATAAAAAAGGGACTGTTCTATTCTCCCTTAAAGATTTGTACTCAAAGGGGCATAAAAAAATGAATAAATTATTAATAAATTGGTATGTCTAATGCCTTAAAAAAGAAAATCATTTTGGTATAATTTACCCGTCAATGACTTGTCTGATGATTTTACAAATGACGGGCAAATGCCTGCTGCAGCCGAATAAGTTTTATTTATAAATGAATAAACTTTTTGATGAATTGCTATTTTATTTATTTACATACCTATATAGTTACTAGTTTTTATCAGTAAGATACGCTAAGTACCGTGTTCCATAAACTATAACAAAACCTAGCAAGTGCTCTTACTATGCTATAAAACTGGTTGTCACACAAACTTAACTAATTCGTGTCAATCAAATTTAGTAACGGTTTTAAAATATGTAATATACACATATATAAAATTGTTAGTAGTACACAGTATTTATTATTTAGTATTTTATACAACCACCAGTTTTTTTTTGTTTAACATAAATACTTTTTAAAGGCTGACGTATTTTACGCTCTCCTGTAAAATTTAGTTTTAGCTCCTTAGTAGGTTTTGAAATGGGACAGCCGTATTTTAAGCGACTCCGAGGTGGACGACAATGTGGGTGGTCGGTGACCCGTTGTCGTAGACGCCAAAGGCGTCTTTTATAGTTCGGGGGCATCTTAGCCCCCCTTGTATAGAGAAGGGCCGCAACGGCATCGCGCAGGGACGGTCCCGTGCAGCTATCTTAGTGCAACAAGATACCCCGGGGCCGTCTCGTATGCGCCGAAGAAGGCCACCGCGGGTTTTGGTTGGTATGCCGGTGTAGGGTGTACATAGTGTTAGGGACTCGGTCGAATGCTCGCTCGGATGATGCTATACTCCTGAGTGTCAACATTGGGCCGTAAGACTGGGTGATTGAAAAAAAAAATATCCTTTCTCATAGATGGGCAAAGCGTGCAATATTCTTATCTAATTGGGGATTCACGAGTGACACACACACTCACGCCTTTTATCACCGACGGGGTAGGCAGAGGCGCAACTATTGCACCCACTTTTCGCCATGCGAACTTTTTTTATAACAAATAGGCTTGCGTTTGACCACAACCTCGAATTACAGACTCTGGCAAAGAGTATTTCATCCCATGTTGTGATAAGGGGCGAGCCTATTGCCATATCGGGCACAGATTCCAGACTCCGGGCTGATTTTGAGTAGAAAAACCCAATATCACTTTCGGTACGACTGCAGACCTCGGAACGGCAGTCGTACCGCAATACAACTACGCCACCGAGGCAGTATATAAAAATACAATCAATCAACCAATCAATCAGCCTGTCGCCGTCCACTGCTGAACGTAGGCCTCCCCAAGTGAACGCCAACCATCCCGGTCTTGAGCAGCCCGCATCCATCCGCTACCCGCCGCCTTTTTCAAGTCGTCTGTCCATCGTGCAGCAGGGCGTCCTACACTACGTTTACCTAAACGCGGTCTCCACTCCAGCACTTCTCTGCTCCATCGACCGTCTGTCCGTCTGCAGACATGGCCAGCCCACTTCCACTTCAGTGTGCTGATTTTGCGAGCGACGTCGGTTACTCTAGTTCTCTGGCGTATAACTTCATTTCTGATTTTATCTACCAGAGAGACCCCGAGCATCGCTCGTTCCATAGCACGCTGAGCGACTTTAAACTTGTGGACCAGGCCCCTAGTAAGTGTCCACGTCTCGGCTGCGTAGGTCATTACAGGTAGGACGCACTGGTTAAAAACCTTAGTTTTTAAGCATTGAGGGATTGACGACTTGAAAATATTACGTAGCTTCCCGAATGCCGCCCAACCTAGCCGTATTCTCCTATCTGCCTCTTTCTCGAAGTTGTGCGGGCCCAGTTGAATTATTTGGCCAAGGTAGATGTATTCTTGCACAACCTCGAGAGCGACATCGCCAACGACTACAGGTCTCGGGAGAACGTGGCTATTGTACATAACTTTCGTTTTGTCAAAGTTCATCCCGAGTCCTATTTGTCTAGAAGAACGGTCTAGGCTGTTTAGCATATCCTCCAAATCCTGCAGAGATTCCGCCATGAGGACGATGTCATCGGCAAATCGCAGATGGGAGATGTATTGGCCGTTGATATTGATGCCCCGTCCTTTCCAATCGAGCGTCTTGAAAGCGTCCTCTAACGCGTTGGTAAACAGTTTCGGAGAGATTACGTCTCCCTGTCTTACCCCTCGACGCAGTTGGATTGGCCTTGTGCTCTGTTCTTGTACTTAGACGGTCATCGTTGCGGCTTCATACAGACATCTAATAACCTAATAATATAAAAATACACTGCAAGTAAACTACGTATACATTTTAGCAATGATAAAAAAATACAACAACATTTATTTCCCGATACCAAAAATGAATTGTCAATCGTAAATGAAATCAAAAAGTTGAATGTCCTTAACAACGCCCCAGGGCGTCGTGCGGAAAACTTGTCCGCGCTTCAATAACGTTCCGTGCAGCGGATACTAGCGGTTACGTTTCCCTGTATTGCTGTCCATTCATATATAGCTTGTTTATAAGAGTTCAGGGTACTTTAAAGCTATATATATGTATGTAATGTATATAGTATATGGGTCTTAGCTACGTCTTCAGCTTCGATCTAATCTTACCTACATGAGGCTCACAGTCCTCGGCGACCTACAAATCCACGGCGGTGAAGAACATCCTAATCCCTACAAATAACTCGTGGCTTGTGGGATGTTCAATTTTAAATTATTTTTAAAAAAAGTTATGGTTTTTCAAATTCATTATATTAATATTTTTATTCGGTGCTTTATTGCGTCCATATGTTTAAAATCACACGATAGGAAATATGCTGGAACATGGACTCAAAAACCATTTCAGTGATGACAAATTCAGAAGCAAGAGAATTTATAAAAATATAACATAGTGGAGACGTAGTTACAGGAAACAAAGCACACATCTCTCCCGATTCCTGTTGTTTCATTCCTTTCCTTAGAGATTAGCAATGAATCCATGATTCGTGTGTGAGAAATTGCAATAATTTATTTACTGTGACACTAGACAGCGCAGTCTTATAACATCCGTTTTTTTTATACAGCAAAGTGACCCCACTGCGCCTGATGGCAAGTGGACTAGGGTCCAGATAGACTGTGGACTTATGAGAGGTCTTTTCAAAGCAGATGTACACAGGCTAGTGACAGAACGTGACATACATGGGCTACTATGGCAGGTATTACACCTTGTGTGCGGTGGCCGATATCTAGACAGATGCAAGTATCGTACCATTTATCTCCTATAATCTCTCTAATCTCTAATATAAATCTCCTAGACTGCCTCGGTGGCGTAGTTGTATTACGGTACGACTGCAAGGCTGAGGTCTCGGGTTCGATCCCCGGGTCGGGCAAAGTGATATTGGATTTTTCTATTCAGTATCAGCCCGGAGTCTGGAATTTGTGCCCGGTATGGCGATAGGCTCGCCCCCTATCACATCATGGGATGGAATACGCTTGGCGAAAAGTGGGTGCACTAGTTGCGCCTCTGCCTACCCCTTCGGGGATAAAAAGGCGTGAGCATGCATGCGTATCTCCTATATAATAAAGTAAAAAATCTATGTTAGCACGATGAAGTTGAATTCTACTCAGTTCAAACACTTTACTGCTTCACAGTGTTAATTAATCCTTTGATCCTAATTGTCAAAAGACATTAAACAGAAGGCCTATAATTTAATTTGATTTCTGTTATAATCACTATGGTGGTAACAATGGTACAAGTTACTTAGCCGAAATACCATAACAATACAAACCAATCTTCAGGCTTAGTAATAATTACTTTGTTACCTAACTCGAAATAGGTACCCAATATCAGAAGTTCTTCAGTCAACCGGGTCACCCGACGTTGAATAATCAGGATTATAAAACTCATATCTCCAGAGAAATCGTGAAAGCATTGTCAATCTTTGTGAATAGCACTGAGGGATTCGTAAATAGTTATAGGTTGTTATGTTTAATGAAAACAAAAATATTACAGAACTGTAACTTTACATCGGTATTCGGCGGTACCAACTTTTTTATAATCATCATCATCATCAGTCACATGACGTCCACTGCTGAACATAGGCCTCACCCAAAGATTTCCAGACGGACCTGTCAGAAGCGGCCCGCATCCAGCGTGTTCCTACGACTTTTATCAAGTCGTCTGTCCACCTTGCAGGTGGACGGCCGACACTGCGCTTGCCAGTAGGCGGTCTCCACTCGATTTATAATAGGTATACAAAAATGGATCGAAGGAAAACCCAATTAAAGTTGTATTTATTTTACTGGTGGTAGGTTCTTTTTATTTTTATGGAATTGAATGACGAGACGATCATGCCGTTCACCTTGTGGTAAGCGATACGACCACCCATAAACCATAGCAACACCATTCAGCACCTTCAGTTACAAAGTACTGCATTCCACTAAAAAAAAACTCTTTTTTTTAATACGAAACTGCTTTTGGATAGTTGTAGCGATTACCATCTTTTGAGAGATTAGCTCGTTATTTAGTTGCAAAAACATGTGATGAAAATGCGAGTCGAGCAATTAAAGTAATCCGTATTCACTTTGTACGGCTGTAGCTCATGTTAAACTTTGGTCTGTAGGTAGGTGTCAAATAAGCACTAGATTAGCTTATGGATTAGGCACTGGCACGCGAGGCCCCTGGACTCCAACGTATCAATTGAATCCTGCAAATGTTAATTTGGATAAAGATCAAGCTGACTGTTTGTAGTTTGGCTATGAAGGTAGCGTAGTGGCCTTACACTATAAAATATCGTTTAAATTATCTTTACATGTTTTACGTCACCTTATATCTATACTAATATTATAAAGAGGAAAGATTTGATTTTTTGTTTGTTTGTAACGGATAAACTCCAAAACTACTGGACCACTTTTAAAATTCTTTCACCAATATAAAGTTATTTTATCAGCGAGTAACATGGGCTTTTATACCTAGAAAATATAACGCGGGACTTTTATCCCTGAAAACCTTTTTCACGCAGGCGGAGCCGCTGGCAAAAGCTAGTCGTTAATAAGTTACATATACTTATGAATGTCGCAAGAAAAACTAGTATAAGGGATTAAGCGACAAACCAAAACCTTACAAAAAGGCTTCCAATTTATACTTTTATTTTCACGAAGCCGACTTATTAATACTGCAGAGTCAGCAGTAATGTCCAGTGTATCCTTACCTTTTTTTATGGGTTTCGCGGAGTAAGTGCACTACCACTACCGCCCGGCCTTCGTGGGGGGCGACCGAGTCCCTAACCTATGTACAACGCACGGCATACCAACCAAAACTCCGCGGTACCCTAACCTAACCCAACCACTTCGCCCCCCGAGGCAATTCTTGTGCGCTGGGTCTTCACACCCAATGTACGCCCATTCGCGGGGGGACATTAGTCGCGGGCTGAAGCACACAGTCAGTGTGTATACCTCTTGGTTGTTAATCACATTGAGGCCTGAAAGGGCCCGCGAACATTTCCTGGCACCCTCTCTTTCCGCCCATCCTGGGAACCTTTCTCCATTCCCCCGCCTTTCCGTCCATCATCCTTTTCCACTTCCTTCCCAGGCCCCTGCAGTCTTTAAGCCGGGGGACTCCAGTATCCCATTCGCAGGTTTCCCCCGGTGTTGACTTCAGGATGGCCTACATAAAAAAAAACCCAACCACTTACTGAAATTTACAATTTATTACAACCCAGCAACATTGCCAGCCAATTTGTGACATTATGGCCTCCAATTGTCCTATTTAACCCGGAATGTTCTTGGCAATATCATTTTAAAACAGTAAAAAATGATAATTCAGAAATGTCAAATAAATTGTCTAAATTGCTCGACAAATCTTTAACTCTTGTCGTTTTTCATAACAGTTGGCGTCTAGTATAGTGTCCGCGCACTAAATCTGTAACTAATTTGATTACATTTCGTTGGAGTGTGAAAGAATTTCGTTAATAACAAAACCTGTATTCCTAAATTTCTGTTTGTTTCAAAGTAATTGCTTATCTGATAATCAAGGTTGATAGTGAGCGCTATGACTCTGAATATACAGTAGAAATACCGTGGAAAAAAACGATTTATAAAATGATTTATATTGCACTGCAATTGTCATTTGTAGACATTAGCTGCTAATTTTAAAAAATGCTAGGTATTTGTCTATTCATAATGTTAAATAAACTGGTACACAACACTTACACACTACTGCTTGACGGCAAAAAGACACTGCGAAATCAGTACCTACTTATGGCTTTTGAATAACAGTCGAATCATTCCATTCCCACACTGTAGAGTGTCTTATAAAAATCCTAATTCTAAATGCATAGAAGAATAAAAAACGTTGTTTTTCCCCAGTAAATTGTCTATCAGTAGCATAATTCAGCGATGATCGTGCACGGGTGCTGCGAACGAGCTCGGAGCTCACGTCTGCTACGAGAAGCTATTATGCAAATAAGCACTCGGCAGATATACTTCTTTATGTTATTTTTTTCGATGGAGAGGAATTTTTATGCGCGTTTAAGACGGTTTTTATAAGTGAATTTGGGACGGCTTGTAAGCATCCTGAATACAAACTGTATAATAGCTGCCGGTGATACATGGCATGTGTTTTGCGCAATGTTCAATGTTAGCGCAAGGTTATAAAGCCGTTATGTGCCTGAAAGAAGGTAACGTTTATTCTAAAATTTTATTCGTTTATGTCTCTAATTACAAAAAAATCTTCATTAGTTTGGGTTATTGATATTATATTTGCATAGGCAAAAAAGTACTGATGCGTTCTTAATTTTTTTTTTGTTAAAATCTAAAAGTAGCGTCTTTGGGTTGTGAATTGCGAAGAGGAATTCAAGAGGAGTTCAACTCCAAGGCGAATTGGCGCTAAAATTTGTGCACTCATTGGTGTCACACTATTGGGTATCTAACTTGTCGCGCTAGATGTAGTCTTGCAATCGATAAATCGCAAATTCCCCATCTTAGTTCCCCAAAAATTAATTCAAATAAATTTAAAACCAAAAGAGTTTTATTTTTATTTAATTTACATTTGAAAAGCAATAAACTTGTAAACATATAAAATAGTTCAAACTAGTTCTACAGAAAGCAATAACAGGATGCCGTTGTAAAATTCTATTTTCCAACAAAAATGCCGGGTGCCTGCATCAATGACGGGCGCCGACACCGCGACACGCTGCAAAGAGGTTTCGCTTGTTCGTGGAACGAGTCAAGTCAGCCTGTCGATTCAGGTTTCAGCGGAATATATGCTGGAACTGGCTGGCAGTAAAATTTATTGAATGTTTTTATGCGATATTAAAGTGCACCGTTTAAATTATAAGTAAAGCTATGCTGTAGGCTTCTTTCGTTGCCTTCTTGGTCTCGTGGCAGTATTATGTGCTCTGGAGGTGCTTAATTTGGTTCCAAAGACAGACTTAACTTTATGTATATTTTTTTAACGAGATTTGCCTGGGGATGCACAGCCGGTCGTAAAAACTAAATGGAGTCCTTTCTGAAACATTTTTCAAAAAAATAGGAGCCGGATATGGATATTTGAAAGAATGCGGAATGGCTGTCATCTCGTAGTACTGTAATGATAAGTGATAGTGGAACATAACGGCAACTACTACATTTCAACAGATAGTAAAATTGCAGGGCCCAATAAATTCCTTCCCTCTCTCCCTTAACCATGCTCATGCCTCTGACTTAAAGATCAACAAAAAACACAGTTTCTTTGGCTTAATGGGTCACCGTCGGTGGTAATCCATTTGCTCGATTAGTTACCTTCTACCCTATAGTGATTATTTTAAACAAACTTTATACACGATCAAAAACCAGCTTTAATCCTCAAATAAAAATAAAGTATTTAGTGTATAAACTCGATACTACAATAGCTGAAAATAGAATTATTCTATTCTGCACCGTTTGCACCAAATACCTACAACAATTACCGTAAAAGAAAACCAATAGATTTTCTCAATACCGTCGAAATGTTATGGCACACGTGGTATTTCTTAAACACCGATGCAGTTCCAAGTGAAGGCTGGGTTCTCGGTAACTTGTTTCACATGAATATTGCATAATATTATGTCCTCCGGGAGTATTCTCATGTTCTGGAATAAAATTTCCTTTATACTTGTGACATGAATTTATAAACAATGTTAATGAGAATTACGGAGTGGAGGCAGAAGAAAACTTGGAAATAGTTTATCTTGTGTAGAGAGAAAAACTCTAGCAAGCAGTTTGTATGATGTTAATATCAGCAAAGGCGCAGAATAATATATAAAATAATCGTAATTGTTTCGCCTTTTTCTGAGAAAATAATGTTATAGTAAAGTTTACTGGACCTTCATCAACTCAAGAACCACACATAAAACAGCAAATCGATTTTTTTATGTTTAAAAGTAATCTATGCAGCACAAAAATGTTTTTATTCACACCCATCTCTCGCGGAATTCCGTTCTCGTCAGGTAAATGGCAACAACTCACAGAAGACCAATTACACATGGCTGTTATTCAAAGACCTGACTTGACACTTGTTAGGAAATTCCCCATCCGAGGCAGATTTCCAAGAAATCTGTATCAGCGGCGTCGCACGTGCCTCCGCCCGCCGCAGCCACTTACCGAAAAATAATGGGATGGTCTGCGGTGGAGTACAGTTTGATGTAATGAACTAATTCGAGTAAGTGTAGGCTATGGTGACTGAGACTTGAATGTGAGAATCGAAAGATAAATTGATATTGTGGCGGCACTCGAACACGCACATATCGATACACAACGGCCAACGTCATTTGTTGGCCTTCAAGTGTACTAGGAAATTAAATTAGCAAACCTAATCTTCTTTCATCTAGTCTTATCCCACAAAATACTCCCCAAGGATCACCCCCAATAAAATTGACCAAGATTATACAAGAAAGGATTTGGCTTTGTTTGGACTCGTGGCTACCCTGATATCAGCTCCTGGATTCAGTTCCATTCAAATCGTTTTAGAAAAAAATAATTCGAATTCAGATCCAAGGCGAGGTCATTGTACTGTCGACACTTAACTAAGGAGATTATTATCTGCTTTGTATAAAGCTTATTAATTAATAAATTGGTACTAAGGTAGTAAACAAATTACAATCTAAGCTTACTGGTATAAGCTTATAACGCGTTTGAACAATAATTGTGTATTGTCTTCGCCGTAGTCACAGCAAATCAACTGTAAATGTAACTGCCGATTCAGATTTCAAAAGCAAATCGTTATAATTTTGATTAAATGCATCAGCCATCCATTTCGAACTCTAAGAGAAAGTGCTAAGTTGGATTATTCAATAGTGGTTGATGGCTGATGTGACGAAATGGAACTGTGTGCGTAAAAGTAGCAAAATTAAGGATGTTACGCACTTGATGATAATTTTAATGGCTTATCGCACAGTGATAATATTTTCATAAAGCTTAATGTAATTTTCGTAAGGTCGATAATACGTAGTATACTCAATGTATTGACTTTTATTTGAGAAGTGAAAAAGTTTGCGAATCTTTTAAGAAGAGTTCGAATAATTTTGGTATTTTAAGACTTCATGTATTGTTATTTTTCTTTAATTCATTCAATAAAACGTAGTTACAAAATTATTTATTTCAACAAAAATTACATTAAATTAAATTAAATGATATTGTGACTCGTGAGGCTACAGGTTCAATCTCCACAAATTCTAAAATATTTATTTTCATAGAATATGACGTCTGTTGAGAATTGAGGTCACAGTTGAGGTCTTAAGATTATTGGATATATATGGAAATGAGCTGTCGATGGCCTATTTCGTTGCCTCTGCGCATTTCCGGGATACACACACACACACTCTCACGCCTTTTATCCCCGAATGGGTAGGCAGAGGCGCAACTAGTCCACCCACTTTTCACCGTGCATATTCCGTCCCATGGTGTGATAGGAGGCGACTTCCGGGATAAAACTGTGCTTACATAAAGCTCAGCGAGTGTGATCGCTGCTTAAGCCCCATTTCATTAAGTTTCAAATGCTCAAACGGCAGACAATGCTGTGACGCCCTAATGGTTGTGATTATTAGATGTGCACGCACTCAACGATATCGCGTCAAATCATTTATATTTCTCAAGTGTGAACTAGAGATTATGATAATGTTTCCACATTTTGGATGTTTGGAATTATATTTCCCTACGAGTTTTTGATTGATCTATTTCGAAACATTAGCGATAACTTCTCGGCTATAATATCTAATTATAGGTATGATAGGTGGTTGTCATAAATTGAGACAATGCGTAAGTTTAGCCGTGGCTATCCTGATAGTTGGACAACAGTCATGTTATTAAGTATTTGGAGAGACAGACATTAAGAATTAGGATCTCCTATGTATTTTGACACGTTCTTTACCGTGCCAAGCAATGAGCCGATCTCAAACTAAAAGTCGGAGTTTCGATTTCGACTGGAATTTTTTTTTTTAAATAATATAAACAATACACCCATAACTAGAAAAAAAAGAACGGGTTGCACTCCAGGAGTGCCGACAGAAGTGAAAACTTTAACATTAACGTTGTGCATTTCTGAATATTTCGGAATGGTTAGGAAATCATTTCGCACCAATTGCTTTATTTATCAGTATAAAAGTACTAGCATTTATGTGGTTAAATACAATATTTATTTATTGCGCTATCGTACACAAAAATGACAATTTCACTATTTCTTCATAAATCAATATTTTAAAAAAGAATGTTACGCTCTCTTGTACTCGTGCCGTAGCAACGCTGGGGAAATAAATAAAAATATAGTCGTTTAAGAATTATAGCTTCTACGCATTGTATTTAAGGTTCATATTAGTAAGGGATGGTAAAACCTCCTACGCATTCGATCGGGGTTACGTGATCCTGACGCGAGTTTAACATTTTATACCCATCCCGAAAGTGCTCAACGCCGCTACAGAAGTTTTCACTTCAAAAATTGCCGTAGTTATTTCAACATAGCCTTATTAATAACCTCTCTGCACATTTCTTCCAATAAAGTATCAATATTCAAGTTAACTAACAAGTTAACCGGATATGAACAACTTCCGGCGGAACGCGAGGAAAACACGAATATTAACTCAACGTATGGCAGGTAATTTATCAAGTGTCGGCAGTTTGATTGGCCGCTCTTGACCCTCGATGATGGATGGCTTTGATGTAGGGTTGAGACTTGAGAGATATATAATTCGCTTGAAGTAAATTATCGATAAACGACGATAGCCTAGTTGGGAATGGAACGGTCTGCCGAGACAATGTCCGGAGGTTCAAAACCCAAGGGCACACACCTCTGACTTTTCTAAAAAGTTATGTGTGTATTCTTTGTGAATTATCGCTCGCTTTAACGGTGAAGGAAAACATCGTGAGGAAACCTGTATACCTAAGAAGTTCTCTGAATTTCGAAGGTATGTGAAGTCTGCCAACCCGCACTAGGCCAGCGTGGTGGACTAAGGCCTATCCCCTCTCAGTTGTAGAGGAGGCCCGTGCCCAGCAGTGGGCAGTGTATAATACAGGGCTGATTGCATGCATTGCATTGCATTGCATTGGAAATTATCGATAATAATTATATCCTTAGAAATAGGGATTATTAGTTGGCAACGAAATTCTTTGTTTGGTTCATTGAATGGTATGGCTCACCAAGAGTGCGAGAGAGACCACGTACTGGCAAGCGCAGCGTCCGCCGTCCACCTGCAAGGTGACAGAAGACTTGATAAATAAAAGTCGCAGGGACACGCTGGATGCAGGCCGCTTTCGACAGGTCCGTCTGAAAATCTTTAGGGGAGGCCTATGTTCAACAGTGGACCTCATGTGGCTGATGATGATTATTTGCTTGAGACATGAAGCTGCACAGCTAAGTAATAAGTATGCTCCCAACATCTTTTAAAAATAAAATTTGTCTCTAGAAATTAGACTATGAATTATATTATAACATGAGGTTCTAGTTTGGTATTAATGTTGTATGTGGACATAAGTTCGCTTTCCAAACCATTCGTCCCTCCCCGGAAGTTTTCGATGAGTGCTCGGGATTCAATTAATGCCCAATGTGCGTAGCTGTTTAGTCTTCCACAACGGCGCTTCGAACCACTCTTACAAGTCGTTTCCTCTTTGACCTTTGTGAATACATGATCTGTGTGCGCATTGGTTTTATCAAAATTTTTCAAGACAGATATAATTTAAGATTCTCAGTACTTTCTGATTCTGGACATTCCAAAACTAAACATCAGAAATATCAAATGGAAAAATATATTTGATACAACAAAGGCGGCGATCAACCGCAGAACACGCAATGCGTCCACAACTCCGTCTCCGGTCCCTCAGTTAATATTGTATTAAGCTTTAACTTAGTTCTTAACTCCCAACAAGTTGGCAACACTTAAGACTTCACTCCACATTAACTTGTCTTTGCACATATGAAAGTTTGTGAATAAACTGCACTGCCGTGTTCCGCGGATATTAAATTTGTAATCTAATGTTGAATTTGCCGCTTATAGACTGTATTTGTGAGGCAAAGTTGATTTTAGAACTGATTGGTTTTAATTTTATTTTATGGCTAAATAACACTCGACCTAATAAAAGAAAGAAATAATAAGGAAAAAAAGAAAAAAAAACTGTTTATTTAAATATGATGTACATCTTACAGATTATACACCAATTGATTCGCGTGAAGTGAGCAGAGATATGCTAAGAAGTTTGTATGGGTATTCGTGGCGCTTTCCATTACATACAGAAATAAACCCTGTCAGTTTTCCAAGAGAGGTTCAGTGGTCCGATAAGTTCATGGATAATCTGGGGAAGTTGCCAATTCTCCAGATTGTAATGTAATGATAATATTATATTCTAATGTGTTCACACTTGTTAGTGCAACAAGCACTTTTTAGTCCCTATTACTTCAACCCGTTTCAATTAGGAGTTGCTAGAAAACCAACCACAAATCCAGTTACATTTCACGTACAATCTGGGAAATTGAAAACTGAGTGTACACAAAACTAGTCGGTGTTTTAAAAAAGCGAATCAATTTTTAGTTTTTGACGCGAGGTGACGCGTTGGTAATGTATCGTTTAGTCTCCCCGTGAAAGGACCGGGCGGGTTGTTCTTTCTATAAATAAATTACGACACCAACAAGTCGTTCACCTTTTTCCGTAAACAGGTGAAATGCTACTTAGAATATTGAATGATAAAGCATACTACAATGTGTTCGTGATTCTAGGTCATCAGATACTCTACCATTATATCCATTATTATACTGGCTCCAATCTGGATTAGACCAGATTTTTAGACATAATTTGACAAAATATTTTTTGAATAGTGACTAACAAATCATTGACAACTAACTTCTTCCTGTCTTTCTATATAATGTTTAGGAGCAATGTTTATGAGACTTTCATCGGGGTTGAAAGGCAGTTAGTCAACACACGGCTCATCCACGGTCCGGGCACTGAACGGATGTGTATGGCACATGTGCCCCGGCAGGTTAATCCGTTCATACCGCTCCGGGTAAATGGAAAAAGTAGGCGGCTAGTTAGAGAGTTGGCGTAAAACTCAAACATAGGCGGAGTTAATTACCGGACGTGCGGCGGCAGTGCAGACAAACGTGGTGCTGCAATTGAATTGCGAGCTTAGCTTTAATTAATAAAGTTAATTTTAATTAATTCGAAAAATTCTGAGTGTTTTGTGATTGAATTTTTTGCGATATGGCGATAGACTCACATTTTATCACATCATGAGACGGTAATACGTTAAACAAACTGAATGTAGACTATTGGCATCCCTGCCTATCCCTTCGAATAAAATCCAGAACGTGTCCATCTTTTCCCCATTTGTCAGAGTAGTCAACAAAGTTTCATACAAATGTTTTTTTATTGTGTTTTAAAAGTTTTTCATTACTTTGGAACAGCTGTAAAACAGTTTTACGAGTCTGTGCTAATTTTATGATATTCTCCACTTTTAGTTACTAAGTTTACTAAGGAACGGATGTAAATTAATTTGTAAATATAATAAATATGAGAATAATTTAATAATTATTTTGGTCCTATCCGTTATATTAAGATACAAGATACACTTCATAGACAGTTATCCTAATGGTTTTGATTTACGGAAAACAATCGCGTAAAACCGTAATGTTTTTTAACAAACATTATTAATAAGCTTGTTAAGTAATCATCCTTTTTTTTATAATTTGATATACGGTCACGATTTATAAGTACTATTTTGTTTCCTGTTCAGCCCCCCAATTCTCTACGACAGTGTTAACTCGTAACGCGCCCGCGTTCCGTTAACTTCGTGTAATTAGAGTTAAATGGTATTTTGTATGCCAATTTCCATAGTGTCAAACGCGATGTTACGTAACGCGCTTGTTGCGAGCGGTGAAAACAACGTGTGTCATAGAGAAAAAGGGGGCAGTTCTCTGTTTTTATTTCTATCGACTTGAATCGAATTTATTAGCTTCACCGAGCTTTCATGACACTTGAAAATATTATTAAATAAATATTTTTAGACTACGGGCCGGTTTCATAAATGCCAAGTGTTTAGTTTAGTTGTCAGTTACCGTATTGAACAGCTAATGTAGATAGTACTTATTTTATTGATATTTATTTGGGAGCTTAGATTATAGTGTGACTTTTGTATTTGATCGGCCGGCATTTATATGACGAGTAGCATTTATGAGGTAGCAGTGTTTAATGGTTACCACAACTAATGTCGAATGTTTTAATTATACTGTTCTATGCTGCCATCGTTTTTAATTCACTTCAGGTCGATAGTTATTCTAAAAAGTTATATTATTTTCACTTGACATTGGCAAAATCATCGATGAAACGGTGGAGCCATTTAAAAAAGAAGAAGAGGTAGCAGTGATATCGGTCCTAAGTATAGAGCGGTTTCCGATCACAGGAAAATAACTAATAAAGCTTAATGAACAATACGAATTCGTTTCACTTTCCCAATATCTTTGTCACAGTACACAGATATATATCTTTGTCTATGAAAACATATTTTAAGATATCTATTGACTATTCAGTCAGCCGTTTTAACACTACAAAATAAAAGCTTGTAATGTACAGTCAGTACTTTTAATTCTTCCTTTTAGACATGTACTCTACAAATATTTACGTAATCTACATTAACAATGACATAAAGAGAATTAATATTATTATAAACGGGTGAAGAACTGACAATAATTATTATAATGAATTAAACATTGACAATTAATTAGTGTTTAATCAACATTTCAATAATTATGTTTAATACAAACAACAATTATAATATGCTTACGTCTGTTTCCGTAAATGGGTAGGTAAATATGTCACAAGTTCATAGTTCACTATACGACTCATACAATGATTCATACATTTTGAAATATCATTGTACTCATAACATTACTTTTTACCTACCCAACTCCAATCCGTAGCTGACCTCCGTGACAAATCTAAAAATATCTCAATAAAAAAATGTAATACATTTGTATCATTGCTCACATCAATCTGTGAACACACGGGAACCTTCCGGCACAGTTTTATTTGCAATATCCGATGGACGATCGCGCCAACAAAAAATAACTTGTTGAAACTGGCTGCAAACGATAAATTGGCACACCTACGCCCGCGTGTTTAGACCAACTCGGTAACAAAGTTAGAATACGTTCAAACTGGGCAAATTGTTTGCTAGTTTAGACGCCTGCGCGGTTACTGCGCTCGAGTATGAGGATTCAAATAACTATTTCTGCCTCCATAAGCTGTGCTTCGATTTGAACATTGCAGGCAGAGTAGTTTTCATTAGAACTGAATACAAATACATCTATAATCAACGTTATATTTAAACAGCATTGTACTCATGAAAAAGTTACTCGTCTCTCCCTTAAACAAACACAAAGTTAGATGCACAAAGTTTCACCAACCCCGCTTAATGTCCTTATAATAATGCATCCCGAATGTGCTCTGACATCGGTGTGTCGCGGGTATTACTACTCGTATAGGATATTATAGATACTGCGGTAAAATGCATTTTTAACATAATTTCTCGAGTATGCAATGTTTGCACAAGCAAGTGCAATAAGCGGTGGTTCTAGGTGAATATTTCAGCTCTTAAAATTACTCTTTTCTAACCCAGCATCACTATGCCGGGTTAGAAAACTGTTTAAATATAATGTACAATTACGTTGCTAGATTTGACATTATATGATAATCACTAAAATGATACCGACCTGTCCCACAAATCATCGGGGGCGTCTAAAGCATTAACTTCGGTTCGTGGGTTCTATCACTGCTTTACAAAGAACCACATGAAGCCACAGTTGGTCATCTTCAATAATTTTCTTTTTTCTTTCATAATAATTCCTATTCGCCTTTAAAAGTGTGATATAAAGGTGTGATATAAACGCAATGATTCTTAATGTGGACAAATGCTATCACATTAAGTTTACAAGGAAAAAGAATCCATTTCAGATGACATATATGCTGAGTGGTGTACCTTTAGCAGAGGTAACTTCTATTCGTGATTTGGGAGTAATTATTGATAGTTCGTTGAGTTTTAGATACCACATAGATTACATAGTGAGTAGAGCAAATCAATTATTAGGTTTTATTTTTAGACAACTTAGAACATTTAAAGACCCGCAGGTTCTTGTACCCGTTTACAATTGCGTAATTCGCAGTATTCTTGAGTATGGCAGTCAAGTTTGGAACCCCGGCTATCAAGTTCACTCTAATAAAATCGAAAGGGTCCAAAAAAGGTTCATATATTTCTTGTCTTTTATAAATAATAAATGCAAGTTATTACCGACATATGAGTCTAGATTAGAGCATTTTAAGTTAAACTCTTTATATAAGCGCCGAAAAGTTTCTGATATCCTATTCTTATATAAGATCATAAATGGCCTAATTGATAGTGATGACCTGCTGCAAAATATTTGTTTGGCTGTACCTCGCGCAGGTAGTAGGTTATCTAATAGAAAGACTTTTGTGACTCCTCAATGCAGAAATAATATTGGCCTCCACAGTCCTTTCCACAGAATGATTTCAAGCTATAATGGAATAGGGAACGATTTTGATATTTTTTACGGGACTTTATCAAAGGCAAAACAACATATTTCAAAATTAATTAATTAATCATTGTAGTAGTAGTACTCATAATATCTCTTTTATTTATTTTTATTTTATTTTTTGTTTTCTCTTTGTTTTATAAAAATATAATATTAAGTTTTTAGTGTAAGCATATTGTGTGGTGGTGTTGTTTCCTCTACCCACCTGATATTATGATCTGTGTATGCATGCTGTGTTCACTTGTTTAGAATGGCCCTTTAATTAATGATTTTACTGTATCTAAGTTTTACTTATTAGCGTGTCAATAAGGAACATTCAGTTTGTGAACCAATTAAAAAAAAAAAAAAAAAAAAAAAAAAAAAAAAGTCGATAAAGTTAATCGCAGTTCATTAGGCGTAAAAGTTTTAAAATTAAAGTGACAATGCTTTCAACTCAAATTCTATCTTAATAAATAATAAGGCAACACTAGTTACAAATTAAGGCATATTTTTTTATTGCCTTAAATTGTACCACAATTACTATACATCTAGTTAGAGACATGGCACATCAGAAACATTACCTCGTCCAGCGGCGCGACGCTGCATTCCATCCCAGATGGGATCAATGAGGCGCTTCAAGCAATCTGCTGCAGCGGCTGCGTCGCTACTCGCCGCACAACACTGTAATGGCGTGTAAACACCGCTTAGATATATACTTACGAGTTACGACTATCAAACAGTTTCATGTAAATTCCAGGACTATTAAGGATTCAGTACATTTTGAATCGATTCGAAAAAAACCTATTGTATAATAATTACTTTTACTTTAATTTTTGTAGTTAGGTCAATGGAGTAAAAAGCAAGTCGTTAGTCTGATAGAAAGTAGAATGCCACTCTAAAACTCAAGGTACTGTATGTTTTTGCCCAGTGTCTCTTACATTGTATTATTAGAAGTTACGAATACGTGAAGAGCCAATTCAAACGTAGTGTTAAGCCAATATACTTCCTCGTAACAGTTATAAGAAAAAATATCTTTATACTCTTGATATATTTCCGCCTAATATTTTTATACATCACACACTATCAGTCCGTAGATACAAGTTGCAGGTCCTTTCGGTTGAGTGGCGCGGGCTGGCGGGTGTCGCCCGGCGGCGCGCAATGAATGCTCCACAGCGGTTAATGGTCTGTGATGGAGCTCCGTCGAGAACCATATTATGCACCTTTCGATGACGTGCTTATTTCTTTGAATTGTAGTTGCAAATGCACCAATAGTTTTATACCACTGATAAAATATCAGCTTGCCTTATTTTATTTATTTATTTAATTATTTACACTTCATACATGGAGTAAAGGCGGACTTAATGCCATAGACATTCTCTACCAGTCAATCTTAAGTGTTGCAGAGATACAAGAAGGTGCGTAAATAATGGAGTATTGAGAAATGAATAAAATGTCTTCAAAGTATGCATACTGATGAACAAAACCTATGAATAAAAAATATATACTCAGTATATATAATAATCCGCAGACTATGTGATGCTACAGCATCAGTTTAGGGTTACCCATGTCTCGAAAATACCACCAAAATAACAGTACACCACATTTTAAATCAATTGGACTTGTGAAAGTAGGAAATGAGCTGATTATCTTGAAACGCCTGAATAGATTTTGAAATTATAGCTAATAACCATCTCGATCACATAAATTTTCAAACAAACAAAAAACCTGCATCGACATCGGTCCATTAGTTTCGGAGCTACGATGCTACAGATAGATATACTGATACATACCTTAAACTTATAACACCCCTCGTTTTCCGTCAGTGGTTAAAAAGTGTTGTTTTAATTTAAAACTGAAAATGCGTTTTAAACGTGCATCCAGCGCCTTTGACGCAATAATAGCTAATATCTTTTTGTTTTTTAGAATAAAAGTTGTGAGTATTATATATACCTTTTTGAAATCTCTATTAAACAAGGAAGTTTTTTATGCAATATGCAGTTACAGCCCGATATAATTATTTTTCATAATCGAATTTCAAAGTTGTGTAAAATAATTTTCCCAAAAATAATTGGGAGGGAAAGTGTTAATTTTTTCAAGGAATTTTGTATGCTATTTAATAAAATGATTATAAGTTATGGTACACCCAATACTCCCGAGTCTGCTGCAGAAAAATTAAGAAAATATCTGATTATTTGTGCGTACCGCAACAAAACATAGGTCAAAAAAGGGGATTTCTCGGAAAAAGTACAACATCCTCAATATTTCGAAAATGGTGACACTTTTATAGAGGTCACTTTTTCATGTCTGGTAGAGCACGACTCAAGCTATCTGCCCTTCAAGTTTGTCCTACCATTTATGGGACACCCTGTATATATATATATGTACAATTATATAATAAACATATACATAAATATTATTCAATATATACTAATAAAGTGATGATAATCACGCCAATTTTGCTAACAGTAGTTCCCGAACCTTCTTTTTGAGCACATAGCGACTTGTAGACGTTCTTATTCCCAGGGGAAATGCATTCCAGATTAGGACACTTTGGATAGGAAAAGAAGAATGAACGAAGTTAGAGGTGTAAGGGACAAAGTAGTAAGAGGTTATTTGAAGAACGTAGATTTCATCATGATTTGAGTTAAGGTAATGAAAGTAATCGGTTAAGTAGGAAGGCGTAGTGGCAGACATAAGTAAAGAATCGAGAGTATTTAGTAGAATAGAGAGTAGTAGAGCTTTATGAATCAGACCTATTATATTCATTACGTTCAATACCATTGAAAATTGTTACAATGATCGCTGGTCAAAACTAGCTGCACTTGTACACTCAAATGCGCCCAATTTTAAAAAGACATTTCTACCTATGAAACCTTGCACCAAAATTCTAACCCCACTTGGCCGTATTTTTATAACTTCAATTCTCCAAAGAGCTCTTACTAAACATCAAAAATATTTATTACAATCCCGTAAGGGGTATTGAGAATTTTTGTGAAATAAAAATGGTGAAAAATTATATGTAGCGGGCCCCGGCGGCGGTAGCGTAACTTAGAGGCGGCTCTAAAGCATTTTATAGCCACAATTTTAACATGTTATTCGCAACGGTCGCTCCAAGATCTTCTATCTTCTGGGAAACTGCTTTGAGATAAAATTTATGTATTAGTATAAAGTAGTTTCATGGCAATGGCGAGGGAAAGTGAGAATTGTCGACACAACTTACAAATATATTTGAATAAGTTTTTTTATTAAGACTGAATAGAGATTGGTTAATGATTCTGGGTATTCTCTGTGATAGTTTTCTATGCTTAATGCGGATTGCAGACAAAAAACTATTCTAAGCTGTTTTGCTTAGGTAGCATAGCTCAGATATTTTAATAATTTTATTTTTTTATTTATAAATTTCCGAGTGGTAACTACGTACTGGAAAGCGCAGCATTATACGTCTACCAGCGAGAAGACAGAATACTTGATAAATGTCGCAGGAACACGCTGGATGCGGGCCGGTTTTGACAGGTACGTCTGGAAATCTTTAGGGGAGACCTATGTTCAACAGTGGACATCATGAGCCTGATGATGATACGCAGACCATATACTATGTAAACTAAGCTTTTTATTATGTGTAATTTTCTTAGCTAAGTGAGCTAAGCTCGCTCAGCTCGGTCTACAACCCACGTTATAGAAGTTTTATTAAGTAATCTATATGGTTTAGGATATTTTCTTCTATATTTTACAATAGGGAGTTTCCTGTTTTATATTTATTTATCATATGTATATTAACTGTCTTGCATAAGAATTTGTGTCTAAATATCACTGTAAGGGCCTGTGTCACAAGTTTCAAGTTTTTTTATCATTTATCGTATCACAGCTTATATATAGTACTCGTTTTATTACCATTTCTTTGGAAGCATAGATTGGAGTGTGACTTTTGTAAATGGTCAGCTTAAAAATTTATGTGACGAGTAGCATGTGGTCAGTTAGTTATAATAGAAACGTTAGATAGCAATACGTAGAGTAAAAATTCCACCAATAGAAAACTTAGAATCTCGTTTTTCTGCGAATAAACTGCGTTCTAACTCGATGCTTTAAAAATCTTTTAAGAATTTGTCAAACGAAATATACACATACATCAATAAGATTTTCGTAGAATTCGTAAAGCTAAGTCCTCGAAGCACGAAGTTTTAAGAAATATAAATCTTCGTAATCGCTCAGTGGTGTTACCATACGCAGGCTTAGTGGAGTTCAGTATTCGATTTACACATTCAACGACATCGTAAAGATTTGGATTTGATCAAACAGTTATCCGGGATAGGAATTTGGTTCAATCATGGGAAAAGTCTGAATAGTCACTATTTGCATTTACCATTTGACGCTACAAGAGTTAAGTTCCGCAATTGCGTATCAATTTCTAAATAAGATCATCTTTAGATAATATTACATGCGGTAATGAACTGCGACATTTAATTTCTCTTTATTTTTTTCTTCCGTTTTTGTAAAGAGGTTGGTCCTTGAGCTATAAATAACGGGAAAATATGGGTCCGATTACTATATTACTAAGAAACATTACTGTTTCACAAGTTTCAAATAAATATTTGACAGTTATTGTATTAAACAGGTTGACTAAGGTTGACTGGGAGAGAATGCCTACGGCATTAAGTCCGCCTTTATACATTTGTATATTAATAATAAACAACTAATTTAATAAATAGTACCCATTTTATTGCCATTTATTTGGGAGCATAGATTAAAGTGTGAATTTTATATTAGGTCTGCTTATACAATTATGCAACGAGTAGCATTTACTCAGAAGTTGTGAAATTGGCTCTAATAATTGTCGGAAAACTTATAAACTTACAGAAAGCAATTGATATTCATTAATTTAATATTAACAGTCGTTTGTCCATTTACAGTCGGCCTATACGGAATAAAACGGTATTCCCGCAGGACAGGTCCCATACTACGGCTTATTTTATCGCGCGTTAGAAATTCAGAACGCGCACGTTCGCTCTACATCGGCCTGCAGTCGTAAACACGGTTTATTGAGCGCGCAACCGAACGGGCGATGAATATTAAACTTACATGCATTTTCAAAATGCAATCGCTTTGTTTGTAAGGCCTCATTATTAAAATGGCGAGTTAATTTTGATGAGTCATATTTAGGTCATGTGGTGTTTCGTGTGTGATGAAATGTTTACAAAATAGCGTGGGCAGTGAGTGATCTCTACTTGTTTTTAGAGCATTAAACTGTTTTTATGGTTGGGTGCTCAAAAACTGTCAATGGAACTCTTTACAGGTTTTGCCTATATTTGTATATTTGTTCAATCTTTAAGGAGCTCTATCTTTTGAATAGTAGAAGATAGTTGGCTAACATTTTCACAGAATGTTTTCCAATGACGGCTAAATTCAGAAAGTGTTCGAGTACGGAACCCTCAGTGCGTGAAACCGTCTCGTTCCGATAGGGCATTATCTTTTTAATGTAGAAGTTAATGAAAAGGCAGCTAAATCGCCCGGTTACAGACACCAGGCCATAAAAAACATCGCCAACTTAATAATTTGCTTTTGTGAGAACAATTTGGATTTTTAATCTAATTTTGTAAGTAGATGGTGCTGGTATCATACAGCTGGCGATATGAATTGCCGCTGTAATTTAGGGACTTTTGTAGCGGTAAAGGCTCTTCACACGGACGAAGCCGCGAGCAACACCTAGTGTGATATAAATCTCATAAAGCGTAACCCGTAACGAACCTACACACGATCAACGCTGGAGTTTCATTCGGACTGTGACAATCAGCCGTGTATTGTGTAGTACACTGAAACCCGCCCGACCTTCGAAAACAGGTCGAGTCCGAATTCGAAGTACACTCAATTAATGTTAGATTAATTGGGTCCTTATTCGGCTGTGAAATGTAACACAGAACCGGCCCGGTTCACCTCTCTGCTCGCCCCATTCAACTAATAGACGTCATTCAGATATTTCTTTGAATAATCAGGGGTCCATAACTCGGATAGGTATTTTTATTATACGGGCTCGATTTTTAATTTGATTCATAAATTGAATTTATTTTTTATTCGTAAAATGAGTAACATTATTTGAACCTACTAATATTTTTAATCCCAATATGGGGAAAGATGTTTTTTTAAATATTAATATCGAAATGTGTTAGCACATTAAATATTATTGAAAAAATAATAGCTGGGAGACGCGTGTAATGTATAAGTAATGCATTTTTTACATAATTGGTGGCCATCTACCCCGGATGTCTAGGAGAGGTAGTTATATAACATGACAAGGGTGTGATGACTGTATAACATATAGTAAGTATAATTATAATTATGATTGAAACGCCTGACTTGACAAGAGTAATACCATTGTACCACAGAAATCTTACGTAAAGTGGTAATGTGCTGTTGCAATTCGTATGGTGACGGAAATTTCCGAACACTCAGCACTCTTCCCTATTCATTTTCTGTCCCTCAAGGCAATATGCAGCTTATACAACCTATGAAGAACGCAGAAAGAATTTTAAAGGAATATAGTGATTAAACAGTATACATTTATTTACAAACTGACCATTTCCCCTCGGTAATAGGGCTATCTCTCCCGGTAATTCCGGTAGAGATGGCCAATTGTGATTTAAAAGAAAATCAAAATTACGAGACTTATTCAGTTGTAATCATACCTTTTTTTTAATTTCGTGAGACTTATAAGTTCAAGGTTTATTTTGATAATAATGTTACTTTTAACTTAATTACATTCCAAAAATGGCTATTTCCCCCTTCTATAGTGCTTATTTCATCAAGATTGACTCGCATAATCAAAAGATTTTTTTTGTTTAGTCAAAAATCTCACAGTGTTACTGCGTTATGGAGAGATATCGGGAGGGGTATAACAGGCTGAGATAGATCTAAGTCCACGCAAGTGAAGTTCTGGAACCAATTAGTTAATTAATAAAGTTATGAAGTCTTTCAGGTATTAGTTGAATTGTTTCAAGCGTATCTTATTACGGTGCATTAAAATGCGCAGTATAAACATTTCTACCGCCAAGCAGCAGTGTGCATGCACTGTTGTGTTTCGAATTGAAGGACATCGTAGCCAGTGTAACTACAGGACATAGTGAGACTTAACATCTTATGTCTCAGGATGAGGAACGCAGTGGAATGCCACACAGTATTTTGTAACTCAAGGTGCTGGTTTATGGTCGTATCGCTTACCATCAGGCAAACGGCATGCTCGTCTCGTCGTTCAATGCCATAAAAAAAAACATTTCTGTGAATTCGATACCGCACAAATAATTACCAGGCAAACTAATTATGGCTTAATACATTTTAGTGAGGATCATTTTACAAATTCATCTCGATTTAAACCTTTATCATATTACCCAATCAATCATTGGAAAACAGGTTAAGTACAAATTCGTCCAGAATTGGCTCGATTTACAAAACAAATTTATATCAACCTATTGCTCAAATCCCGGCTCGCTAGGTCGCCGATGCCAAACTTTTTAATTCTCCTCATTGAGTGGGATATACAGATTGATCCAAATTTATTACGTAAAAAAATTTATTGATACCTATTTATTTATATTATTTATTGGGTTTTTAACTATGATAAATATGTACTGTTGAATTACCTACTAAATAAAAGTATTATATCTTTTATTCAAGGCATTGTGTTTGATGATGTTTTTTTTTCTTACATTAATAAATACAGCGTTCGTAAACATTTTATTCAAGACAAATCATAAAGATAATCCTAAACACTCAATCAAAACCAAGTTCAACCCTAAAACGATTGCTAAATAACAGAGCCCATTCCGAAAAAGACCGAAATACAGCAAACATAATATAATAACCCTTTAAGGCTACATTTCGAAACATTTACATCCTGTATAATAAATATATTTGGCAAAAAGTTAGGCGCCGTCCAATTTATTTTCTTTTGTTGGGCGGCCCGTGTTCCGGTCGGGAATTTTTACGAATAAATCCCCTAAGATTCGTTACAAAGAGTTCCATTTGCATCTTAGCAGGGACAGAGATCCCTCTCGGACGGGCCACGCAGCTGGCGGCCAAAATTTGAATAATATTAATGACATTATCATTTGTCTTATTGTCTCTGTTTTGGTGTCGAGTAACCGCAGATTAATGTGGGTTTCATAACCGAGCTAGACACTTTTTGTGTGTTTGCAAATATATTCGACTGTCACTGGTTCTCATTCCTGTAAGATGTACTAACACCTTTTTTATAGTGAGGTCAGACCTGATTCACTGTAAATATTTTTATAAAATGAAATGATTATGTAGGTGCAAAACTAGCGAATAGATCAGCTTGAGGATTTATAAAGGAACAGTCCAACACATTTCGGAGTGTCAACAAATCTCCTCCCCTTTTATAGTTACCAGTAGTTGGCCTTGATGTTGGAACACTCACCATTGTGACAACTGCCCGCTGGATACGGCCCAGCACACGTTGGAGTTTTGCCCAGCCTGGGACGAGGAGCGCAGCGCTCTCAGAGCAGTCGTCGGAGGAGACCTCTCGCTGCCGGCCGTGGTCGCTTCCATGGTCGACAGTCGGGAGGCCTGGCGTGCGGTGGCCCACTTCTGCGAGGTGGTCATCTCGCAGAAGGAGAGTGCCGAGAGGGATCGGGAGCGCGAAGATCCCTCCCGCCGCCAGAGGAGACGAAGGAGGCGCCGGGTGGACGACTGACCGGCGTCTACCGCCCTGTGGATTGGGGGCGTTTGGAGAATTCCACCACGGTATCCCCTGCCTGTCGTAAAAGGCGACTAATAGGGGCCACCAGGGGTCGCGGGCGGGCGGCAGGGGGCCGTCCGTCTCTAGTTTTGTGTTTCTTTAAGCACATTGTAGCGACCCCCGTGATGGACGGCAGCGTGGAAGGTAGGCCTCACGCTGCCGTTGACGCTGAGACGTCCTTCGGTTCGCGGGGGCTTCTGAGCCCCCCCACAACAGGAGACGGGCCGCACCAGGCGGCACCGCGCAGGGGCGGTTGTGGACGACAACTTAGACATTAGTCAGAGGAAGCCCGCAGCCGTCCCTAATGCGCCGAAGATGGCCACCGCGGAGTTTTAGTTGGTATGCCGTGCGGTGTACATAGGTTAGGGACTCGGCCCGGTGGTCGCCTGACGTTTCCCATCTCTCCGGGCGGCTCAACGCCGGGTCGTAAGGCATGGTGAACCCAACATAACCGCTCGGTCGCCCCCCACGAAGGCCGGGCGGTAGTGGTAACGCACTTTCTCCGCGAAACAAAAAAAAAAAAAATGGTGTTGGAACACGCGCAAATCTTCTGATAACAGTTTATAATAATAATAAATTTTATTTCAGGTATCAAAGACCCATAGTACAATCAGTCACATTAGATGTCATAACACACAAAATATATAAATTTTAAAGAAACGTACAACTTAGGTATAAACACAAATTAAATATCAAAAGCGAGCAATGTGTAACCCACAACAACGTTGAATCATGGGGCAGTCAGACCTTGCTGCAAGCACAGCCGGTAGACTGTTGGTGCTCTCTAGCACTCGCCGCACTAGACAAGCGCATCTCTTGCGTATAATTGTGTAGAAGCAATCTACTCGCGCTTTAGCAAACATTGTTGAAGCGCTACGCTGCCGTTTATGGGCTGTGGTAATGACTTATCAAGGCATCCATTTGCGCCTTTACTACTTACAACTTTAAAAACAGTTTGCTGAATCACCCGCACACTCTAGCGCCCCAATCAATCCTCCCCCAGATTTATTAAGGCAATTAAACTTGGTGCGAGTTGACAGTTTTTTCCTTTGTTTCAGGCACTTTAATGAGTCCGCGGAGGCGTCTAGAATTAAATTCGCACGCGACGTCTCGCCGTCGTGTCGGTGTCGTTTCGGAACGATGGCGAACGGTAAGCTTTATAGTTTGATGGAAAGGTCTTATTAAAGTTTTACTGTTTTGTAACTTATTTATGTATTATATATTTATGGTCAGTCACTGACGATGAGAATATAATTTATTTATATCAATTTAAATTCAACTATAAATGTTATTTCAATAATATACTCCTGACGTTATTTACACAATATGTTGGAAAACTATCTAGACTTCGTATTCCAACTCATTTAATAAAATTTAGCAACGAGTTCAAATTGACTGTTATGTACTTACACGATAGTTAATAATATTAATGATAAATAATATGTGAATTAAAAAAAGAACAAAGACGCGCAAAAATTTAAATTTCATAATATCGGCAACAGGCAGTTCATAAATTCTTTAAAAACACCCACTTAGCTAGTGACTTCGCCAGTAACATATTAAATCCACATTAATCTCAAGTCTGGAAACTATAGAAAGCATTTCGTAAATAAATCGATAATCCATTAAGAACTTTAATGGTAACATTTCAATTGGACTTGGAACCATTGATCTGAGTATTATTAGAATTTATTTATAATTTATTCGGTTATCTTATTTGAAGTTATTCGAGTGTTATTTACTTTCGTTTGTGAATATTTTAAATGAAGGGAAAGCCAATGACGTCTGAGCTTTCCCAACTAACGAATTATTAATGAACAAACTGCGAAAATCGAAATACCTTACAATGTACAGGGATTGGGAAGGGATTACGATGCGGCAGAGTTATGTAAAGCCTAGTTTATGAAATTTTTATAGGAATTAATTTCAACATGAACAACCTTCAAAAGGTATCAACCATTTATACAATATCCATTACGTTATATCCAAGTAACTTCAAAGAATTGAGTATAAATCCACTTGTAGACATAGGAAAATATAAGTGACTTACTCTAAATCCATACTAATATTATAAAGAGGAAAGATTTGATTGTTTGTTTGTTTGTAATGGATAAACTCAAAAATAACTGGACTGATTTTGAAAATTCTTTCACTAATAGGAACCTACATTACTCCTGAGTGCTATAGGTTACTTTTATTAAGGGGAAATATTTTTATCCCGAAAAACCTTTTTCACGCGGGTGGAGCCGCGAGCAGAAGTCTAGTCAGTGATAAAGTAAAGCCCATGTAATTGGACTCCCTTTAGGCAATAGAATACTGTAAGTAATGAGTTTTCTATATATACCTTTCTTTATCTTGTCACAGTGATTAGGCGTACTGGCGAAGTCTCTCCAAAATACGACGTTAGCATAAAAAAGATATATTATATAAAATTCCAAACACCACATCCAATCGGTCTCAGCGCGTTGTTTCAATCAGGCAGCACTCGGATCCATACCTAAAGTGCCAATCACGGCGGCACCTGGAGACTTTAAACTCGACTCCGATAACTCAAGACCTGATCTCCACTCCTTGCTCCTCCCTCCTCGCCACTCCAATCTAAAAGGATTCCTTCTTTATCTGAATACATAAGCTCATCGGAGTTTTTTGTTATAATGTGTTTTGAATATTCATTCAGAATAGAAAGGGTATCGTGCTATAATTTTCCGATAGATCTTTTTATGAGTTTTTTTTTCTTTACATAACTAAAGAAGGAAATGAACAAGACGCAAGTCTGACTTAACGGCACGTATGACCGTAACAATGATAGTAACTTTAATTATAACTTTGGAGTACAAAACTACTGCAAGACATTATTACCCTTTTCCGTAGGTCCTCTTTTCTTAACTTTAAAAATAATCATTATTTATTAATATAATTAAGTATGTTTTGGCCTGACACAAGTTATCTGATTTATATTCCTTCTATAAAAAATCAGTTCCCGTTATATTTAAAGAAAAAGCGCATCACAAAGTGTACATTTAAGATGTCGATAAAATCTGGAATGCATACATCTTAAGATGGCAGCGCTCGCAAGCTAAGTGTTTGAAAAGATCACTACTTATGCCCCCGATCTCCTGCCGACGTACAGCCTCCTCCTCGAGGGTATGTTTAATTTTATTTTTCAAAGTCGACTTCTCCGCTTTTTATTGAACCTTTTTAAGTATTAGTGTGTTATAAAAACGCTATTTTGTATAGTGTGTAGTGACTGTTCAAGCTTTGACTGTGGTTAGTTTCAAAATTATCTATTTTTTGGATCCTTAATTTCTTTTTAAACAGTAAGACGAGCAAGATCTCTCCTTGTTGTAAGCGTTAGGACTACCGATAAACTACTGTTAAGTATTCCACCAGTCAAAATACTACTTAGAAAACATTTTGAAAGCATTGAAATGCTTTCATTACCCTGGAAAGTTAGATACTAAGTCCTTTAATGTCAACATTTTTTGCACTGGCTACAATAGTATTTAAACCAAAAACAATTGTGCTATACATTGCTGCTTCGCTGCAGAAATAAAGTTTTGATACATTCCAATGAAATGCTATCCAATCAAACACTTCCATACAAGACATACCTCGTAAAACATTTAAAATAAACTTCAGCTACTAGATTTCCTTTTACTTCCACCTCCAAACTATTACCCCACAAAAGAATAACTTAAGAGATACACCGAGGTAGGAAGTAGACAAAAACGAGAGGCCACAACCGAGTAGCATATTAAAAGACGGTGCAGTATTTGCAGATACACGCCCTGTGTAATAAAAACCCGGCTCGGGAATCAATAAAGCATTGCACTGAATGAGAGATGCTGTTTACATTGGGAGCTGTGCGGACTGGGGCCGACTGACTAGGGTGAGATAAATTTGGAATTTATGACAATAAAGTTGCAATCATTTTTGTAGGCACTCATAAATTATCCGCTAAAGAAATTTGGACGAAGTTGGGTATATGAGATGTTAATCTAGGAAAATGTTAAGTTTGCCTAGAAACTCCGGAAAAGATTTATGTAGATGAACTCAAAAACAGATGCAAGTCTACAAATATAATTAAACTATAGGATCTGTTATTAACTGACTTCAAAAAAAGGAGCAGTACATTCGACCCGTATGTATGTATTTGTGTAAGTTTGTATGGCCGAGATTTTCTCAAAAATTACTGATCCGATTTGGATGGGATTTTCGTTATTCAAATGTATATTTTTCAGGCAAGGTTTTAGTATATAATTTATTAAGATTTAATGAAGATCTTCGGAGAAAGACAACGGCACTCTTCAATAACTAACAGCAGATGACCCGCGAATGCTGCAATCGTATATTTATGATGTATTGTTTACACCACTCCATAATTAACTAACAAAAAAGCAATAAATAGAAACTTAAAAAAAAACCGACTTCAAAACCACTACAAACCACAAAAAAAATTTTTCCTAAATATACGTGTATTTTGAGTCAGTGCCTAATTTAAATTGCCAGCTTAGCTAAGCAAATGCAAGAAAAAATATAATACGAAAACAACGTTCAACAGTTCAATGTTCAACCTACAAAACTTCGTTAATTGACATTATATTTTAACAGAATTTTGTCGTGGCTGAAGAATACTGCACACAAATTTGCGAACAAAAATCATTTTCTAAATTTAAGACCACCAATAAGTAGAACAAAATCCCATGAAATAATGACCCAAAATTTTTATGAGATCAGAACTCACTCAAGACTAAGCAAATATTTTAATGTGCATCTGCTAGTACTTGGATTCTTTGTTTAAAATTCGCCGCTGCATGCCAAGCGTGGGGATGTTACATGATATAAGGCGTTATTCACACTGAGCTCAAGGCTTAGCTTTAAGCTGGTTTAATTAGAGAAGTTTTTACAAAGCATACTTTTCGTTCATAATTTTATGGCAGAAATCTCTGTGCCTTTAAAATGGGCTTCTAAAATATGAAGCCACGAAAAAAACTGGAAGAGGTTCCTATGTTTGATTTTTGACATTATTTTATTAATGATTTCTTATGTTTACACAAATATAAGACATTGAAATAAAACTATTTTTTGGATTATAACTAGTTTTCTATTATGTGGATGACATACATTTTTGATAAATGTATTTAAAAAAAAACAGTCAACTAGGTACCCCATTATAATTACAAACGTTATCATATTGATGTCTTGCTGTAACTGTCGACCTGTTGCACCAGACACACGATATAAAATAAAGGCAACGAGCTATCAATATTTCATAACTAGGTGTTGCTCACAGCTTCGCTCGTGTGAAAAGCCTTTCCCGCTACAAAAGTGCCTAAAATAATAATAATAATAATAATAATAATAAGCCCCCTGAAGTCCAACCATACGTCCGGGCCGACCAGCAGGCCCACGTAGGGGGCGGACACACGATTGAGAAATTACTGGCGTGGCTAACGTGGTACTGGCAACCCATTAACATGGAGACTCGTTCGAAAAAGAAACTGAGATGGCCGCTTCCCGGGGGCGATCGCCGGGGCACACCTGGAGCTGACGCTGGGTGTTTCAGCATACGGTCCGTCAGCGGCGAGGAGTTGAGCAGGCGGACTCCTGTCGGGTCACCCGAAAATACTACAGCCGATAACAATCAAACTAACATACAGACTGACAACAGAACAAATAGCCCAGATAATCCATATAGCCCTAGTACTGCATCATACGTACCATCAATTCGTTCATCGCCATCAAGAACATCATCACTTTCCCCAAATAATGTTAGAGAAACCCCCATTTCAGTTTTGGATGTTGCGCGGGAGGCGAATGCCTTTTTACCCACGTCCACTAAAGCTGGAAAACCTAGAGTGCGCATGACATGGAGTAAGGATGTAAACCTATTTATTATGCGCACTTACTATTATATCACAAAATTAGAAACAGACATGACAATTTATAGAAAACGGCTACATGAACGATTCTCACAACAGTACCCCGATATTAAAATTACAGAGCAGCGAGTATCAGACCAGAGAAGAGCAATAGAAAGAAATAAATTACTTCCACAAAATATATTAAACAAACTAAAAGAAGAAGTTAGAAAACAATTACAGGATGAAATAGAGGATGACGATACTGCCGACACCACATATTTAACAGGCAATGACCAAAATCACACACAACACCCAATATCACACAATCAAGCATCATCAACACCATCAGGACAACCTTTAGAATACACACATACACAAATACAATCACAATCACAATCACTTACACAAAACCATTATAATAGAACAACCCAAATGACAAATATATCCACACAAACTGAAACAATTAGCATTACAATAGAAAACGACATAGAAACCTTAGTGGAGGTTAATCTTACGAAAAATGCACAATATATTCAAGAAATACAAGAAAAATTCATAACTACTTTATCACTATACTCTGGGTTAGATCCAGCAGTTCGACCAAAGTTACCAAAACTAAAATACAGCCCTAAACTTACAGAATTACTGCAACTATTTAACCAAAAAATACTGGAACACTTTTTAACTGAAGATACAAAACTTATAGACATACACACCATCACCTACTGCACGGCCGTAGTAATATCAGAAGAACTAGGTTACAAAATCATAGAATACACTAACAGACAAAACAAATCAAGGTACAACAATAAACCAGCTTGGCAATACAGATTAGAGAAGGATGTAGAAAAACTAAGAGCAGATTGTGGCAGGCTTACTCAATACATTAATAACAATAGATCAAAGAAAGTAGTGAAAAGAGTTGAAGAAATTTTCAAAAACAGATTGATCCACACTAGACATGAAAATAATAATAAAAAACCCGAAGAATATCTAGACACCCTAAAACAAAAGCTAGCACTAAAAGTACAAAGATTAAAACGTTATAAGAAAGCACAACAACGTAAAAACGATAATATGCTATTTGTTAATAGTGAAAAAACCTTCTACCGAAACTTAGCAAAGAAAAAGGACACAGAGACTGATAATACCGAAAACACACCAACAAAAGAAGAAATAGAGTTATTTTGGTCAGATATATGGGAGGAAGAAACACAACACAACTACAATGCACATTGGATAAAAGAAGAACAAGAAAAATGGAATACAATAGAAGAAATGGAATTTACTGAAGTAACAGAATCTGATATAAACCTTATCTCAAGTAGACTACATAACTGGAAATCTCCTGGCATAGATAAAATACACAATTTCTGGTTTAAAAAACTAACGACACTACATAGAGCAATGGCAACAAATTTTACAGATATCATTTTAGGTCAACAAAGTGTACCACATTTTATGGCTACCGGAATAACATATATGCTGCCAAAAAATAAAATCTGTCCTCAACCTTCGCAATATCGACCAATTACATGCCTTCCAACAATATATAAGATCCTGACAGCTGTAATATCACGCAAAATCAATAAACACATTGAGCAATATAACATCATAGCAGAAGAACAAAAAGGGTGCAGGCGAGGACACATGGGATGTAAGGAACAGCTCGTGATAGATTCTACTATACACAAACACGCTATTACTAAAAAGAGGAACTTACATTGCACATATATAGACTACAAAAAAGCCTTTGATAGTATTCCGCATTCCTGGTTGATACAAATACTTAAAATATATAAAATAAATAACAACATAATAGAATTTCTACAACATGTAATGACACACTGGAAAACCAGACTACATTTAAATAACAATAGTAATACAATAGTAACAAGACAAATAAACATTAAAAAAGGAATCTATCAGGGTGATTCCTTGAGTCCTCTGTGGTTTTGCCTCGCGTTAAACCCTTTATCACACCAACTGCATCATTGTCGAGCCGGGTATCATCTAAAACACTCCGTCAATGAGACGATCATCTCACACCTTATATACATGGATGATATAAAATTATACGCAAAATCCGAAAAAGATATGAAAAATCTAATAGACACAACATCCAATTTTAGCAGAGACATAAACATGCAATTCGGCTTAGATAAATGTAAAACAGTGCATATTATAAAAGGCAAAATACGACCCGGTGATTATAATATACTGAATAGTTCAGATATCATTACCGCGCTAGAACCAAGTGATTTATATAAATACCTAGGATATAAACAGCTAAAAGGACTAGACCACACAAATATCAAAAACTCTTTATCCACAGAATATCAGAGAAGGATCAATATCATATGCAAAACACAACTCTCTGGAAAACACCTTGTCAAGGCTCTTAATACATACGCAATCCCAATATTAACCTACTCATTCGGAATAATAAAATGGTCCAAAACAGACATAGAAATGATAGAAAGAAAAACAAGAACTACACTCACAAAACATAATTATCACCATCCAAAATCAGCAATAGAAAGACTTACAATCAAAAGAGAAGAAGGAGGCAGAGGCCTTATAGATATATGTCATCTTTGGCAAAAACAATTAAACAACCTAGCTACATTCTTTCATACAAAATCCCACACTAGCGACATACACAAAGCCATATCGCACAATGATCATAACTTTACCCCTTTAAACCTGCATGAAGAAATAAATACCGAGAATCCCATAAACAGTGACGCCCATAAACACAAAATGGAAAATTGGAAGAAAAAAGTATTACATGGTCGACATCCCCATGACTTAGAACAAACCCATATAGATAGGATAGCATCAAATAAGTGGCTCAAAATTGGTAACCTCTTTCCTGAAACAGAGGGTTTTATATTAGCTATTCAGGATCAAGTTATTAACACTAAAAACTACAGAAAATGTATAATTAAAGACCCCACAATAACCAACGACAAATGCCGAAGATGCCATATCCAACCTGAGACTATCCAACACATCACTGGAGCATGCATAAGCCTAACACAAACCGATTACACTCACAGACACAACCAGATCGCTAACATCATTCATCAAAAGCTCGCCCTTAAACACAAGCTGGTCTCGAACACAAACACTCCGTATTATAAATATAGCCCTGAAACTGTTATTGAAAATTCTTCATTCAAACGCTATTATGACCGCGCCATCCTTACTGATAGAACCATCCATTATAATAGGCCAGACATCACATTACAAGACAAAGCAAAAAAAACTACTTACCTTCTACTTATCGATATCGCCATTCCCAACACCCATAACATTCAAAAAACAATAGCTGAAAAAATCAATAAATATGCAGAATTAAAAGACGAGGTTGCAAGAATATGGAGACAAGAGAAAGTCTACGTAGTGCCCATAGTTCTTTCAACAACGGGTGTAATCCCCAAACATCTACACAAAAGTCTAGAATTACTTAATTTAAATAAATCAGTTTTTATAACCCTACAAAAAGCAGCAATATTAAATACCACCAGAATAGTAAGAAAATTTATGCAAATTAATGAAAACGAAATAGCCCAGTAAGTATCCCACACCCTAAAACAATACACCACACTGCATTTACTTGGCGTTGTCCCGTAAATGTAGTTAACACCGGCAAAAAAGCTGAGAATTTATTAAATAAAATGAATAATAATAATAACCTACCCGAGTGCCAAATTTCATCTTAATTCATTCAGTTGTTTCTGCATTTACTTCTAACAAACATTTAAGCATTTTCACAAACTTTCGCATTTATAATATTAGTCGGATTATTACTACACAACTACCAGTTACTCCAACTAAATTGATTAGTTTAACAATTCAGTGAAAGCCATTTTCGGTTTTGAAGCATCAGTTGGCAGGATGATACCGACTGCTTTGCAGGATGTGCATCGACCCAGAAATGTGATTCGTTGAAACAAACCACTTGTAGCGAGTTTAACTCAGGTTATCATATTGAAAATAACATTTTTTATTTTATTTAAAAAAAGCATTTCCGTCGAAACAGTGTGAGTTACAATAAATATTATTATCATACAAAGTGTCGTATCACATTCACTGTTTTGTTCCGGTTTGAAGGACATTGTAGCCAGCGTAATTACTGAGCACTATGAAACTTAACATCTTCTGTCTCAGGGTGACGAGCGCAGTGGCGTGCCATGCAGTACTTTGTAATTCAAAGTTATGTGCGGCGTTGACACTGTTTAATGGCGGTCGTAGCACTTACCATCAAGCGAACTGCATGCTCGTCTCATCATTTAACTGCAGTAAAAAATATTACGTCAACAACCTGCCACTACTTCAGCTATTCTACAGTAGGTACCGTTAGAGCTATAACAGAGCTAAGTTTAATTAAGCAGCTCCAGCGATGTTAGGCGTCTAAATCGTCTTACAAAATGTGTTATGAAACTATTATTAATATATTATATCTGAAGCTTCTCTTCGTATTTTTGTTTGAATAATTGAATCATTAAACTAAACTGTTGCGATTAAAATAATCTTTCATAGAAATCTATATTGTTCTTGAATACCTACTATAAAATAGGACGCGGACCGTGGCGCGTTTTCTTGTCTCTCATTACATAATATTATAGAGTAATCATTCTTTTTTAATATTAGATCTACAAATCCTTCACTAGCCCTTATTTCTTCTATATCTGCAAATCCGTGCTGGTTCTTTTAAAGATATACATAATTAATTCCATTAAAAAATTAAATTATCTAGTTTCATTCATTATTTATTTATTTATAACCTCCTTAAACGGAATTTCACATGAAGCAGGAAATTATGGTTGAAATATTAAAAAAAATATTTACCAGTGTGGTCGGAACCCAAGCGGATGGAGTCGTGTTAAGCATTTTTTCAGCAGTTTCATACGGACTGGTTTCGCGGTCCGCTTCCCGCGAACAGTTTTGATATTAAGCCAAATTAACAGGGTATATTCTCTTAATGTTCGCTGGAAATGAGCTTCTTTTTACGTTTAATTGACTGTATATTGTTCTTTACGCTTTGTAATATATTCTTGGAATCGTTTTTAGTTTTTAGTATGTAGCGTTTAAATTGAGAATTATGGAGTTATATAACCATTATGTGAGATATTAGCTTACTCGTCTATAGAGGGGTTAGATAGCTAGACATCTAATGCTCAGGCTGTTCATTAAAATAATTTCAAGTAATTCCTTCAACCTTCTTAAACATAGCTCCTCTTTCTTATATTTCCACGACGCAATCGCCCAATTCTTTAGAATATAATAATTGTTCATTAGTAGTGATGAAAAATTTCTATTAGGTGATGATTGTGGTATATTTTTTATTTCATTCTGTTAAATAATAAAATGAATACCGATTTTATAAAACATTTCCCGGGATATACAAACAATTTACTTATATTTTCCTATGTCCTCAAATAATATATGCTTTTACACAATCGGATTATAATTCTGTCAAGAGGGATGAACAGCAATTACAATATCAGTATATTGTGGAGCGAATCAATATGGCTTAGGGGCTTAACGCGCGCCGTGAAGCGGGAAGGTACAGCAGATTACAGTTACATTACGGGGTATCAACTAATCAGGGATTTGCACCCACACCAATGAACCGTAATGGTTGCATAATTATATCGCCATCATAGAATTTCCATTATAATAATTGTAAGTCACTTTGTAAAGACCATAGAATAAATAAGTGTAGTTAGCAGTAGTTTTAGAAATTCTTTCTTATATCCAAATTCAGAATCATTATTTATTAACAATAGAAGAATACATTTAAAGATATATTATAAATAAAATAATGATGAAAATAGGAAAAAAAATGCGCTAACTTAGGGAGGAGTGGCATAAACTCCTTGGCAATGCAATGCATAGATTAGTACCTCGGGTTTTTTGCGCTCCTAATACTACTGCCCGCCAGGTCAATAAAGCCAAATAAATTTTGTAGGTCGGGTCACTGCCAGTTTAATTTTAATACTAGAAAAACTAAATATTCTCTGTTTTCTATTGCTATTTACGGGTTAGACTGTGCGCGGTGCCTTATTGAATAAGAAATTGCACATAATACTGACACGAACACGGAATTAAATAAAATTCTCTACACACTTAACCCAAATCCAACACTACATTCAGAGAATCCCATTTTTCCGAAATATTGAGGCCCAACCCTCACTGTCAGGGCTGGGCGCATTATCTGAGCAGCGATAAACTCCACCACTTTATTCCGGGATCCCCATCTCGCAGTGTGACAGCTTGTGACGCGAGATACATGCTCATTTGATAAATTGCCGTGTGGAGGGTTAGCTGGGAAAGGTTAAGTTTGTAGTTCTGTTTGGATGTGTTTATTATGATCAGGTTAAGATTTTGTGTTACGTGGTCGGCTTTAAGTAACTGCATTTAAATGATAACTTGAATTTAATAAATTAAAATAAGTAAATAATAGACGCCATGACATAAATTATGATCTAAGCGCTAGACTAATAGAGCTCTCAAGAAACTACCGATCCTACAAGCCGACTGTACAATATTATCAATGTTTCTTGTTTATGTTTGCGATCTCTAATGGAACCCGCTTGCACGTTTACCAAGATTCTATAAAATAAAGAATATGCTTTAGGCAACAAATCTCACATAGAATGAAATAATTGTGCAATACATCAAATATCACATTTCTCTGCTGTGATATAGCCGAAATTCGATCGTAGTTGACATCTACAGCGCAAGATATGTATCTTACTATAGGTTAGGGCTATGTGTAACTGTTTTCACCATTTTATACCAAAAATATGAAAGAATTTTAGAATTTGACCTATATCCTATACTGGTGCCCCGTCACTTGACCAGCACTACCTGCCCTTATTAAACGCCAATCTTGCGTCGGTACAACACACTTTTTCAGGCATTCTGCATAAAGATTTCCGATCGGGTATCAAACACAGGGCCTCAATAATGAAGGCCTACGCTGCCAAGAAACTAATCCTAGATCATTTAAATGAGGTCTAGTGGAACAAACGTACCTGGCTACCATTAATTTTAATTATGTAACGCTCGCCCCAATTTGGGAGTAACTCCCGAGAACTATAGACCTAAATCCTTTGGGGAATAAAAAGTATTTTATGTCGTCGGGGATATGGTTTTAAGCCATGAAATCTAATATTTGGTAAACATATTAAAATTATTATCCTACAATATTATTATGTTTCATGTATAAATTAGGTATTTTGGCTCTTAGAAATAAATTCGCCTATTGTTACTCGAGCTTTAGTTACGTTTGTGGGAATTTTTAAATTTACATCAATGGAGTAAGTATTGTTTCTACATACATATTTATACTCTCGGCGATTATGCTACATACATATGTAACAAACGATTGAAGGTAACCTTCAATCCTTTCTTACATCACAGGAAGGTAAAAAGACAAACGAGTCGCCTGTTTATCAATTCTGAGAGTCATGAGTGCGCTACTACCTCGAGTTACCTACCATTTTTAATCTACTAGGAAGGGGAACGATTTGTGTTTCTATTATCAATGACACCCTAGAGCTCGGCTCAACGAATGAAAACAATATGCCTGATTTTTCTCCATAGTTTGGTGGTCGCTAACCGGTCAAATAATATCGGGAACACTAACGCAGATTTAGTATTGTACCTCAATCCTTCAAAAATTGATATCAATAAAACAAATTCGTGGAAAGGTCAGCAGAAACCTTTATTCATAACAAGACGGCTAGCGAAGCGGAATCTTCAATAACTCATCGCAAAGTCCGGGACATGGGACTCCGTCAAACGACGCTTTTGTTTTACCAAGCCTTTTTAGGGAACCGTACATTTTTTGCTTATTTATCACGATGTATTTTATGAATCTCGCGGCTCGCCCCTATGGTATGATAATATAGCACGTCAGCTGTAAATCATGAGGTTCCGTGTTCCATTTCCAAGTCAGGAAACTAAAATTTGACTGTTTTTCGATTACAGAAGAACACGAGTATTATTCGGCGTTAGAGTTTGTTTTATGTGACTGTCACAATAATATGATTACATTTAAAGAAAATTGTTGAATATAAATGCACTTGTTGCGCTGCAGTCTACGACATCGGAGATAATACCGTGAGCTTATATTATAATGTATTATGATTTGTTCAAATATACTTCTGAACGTGGTTGGAGGGCAAATTGACTAAGGTTTTAGAGGCCTACCAGATTAGTTTACATACTTGAGAGAAATCTTTACATATATAATTCTTCTGTACGTGTGTATGTCCCGAACTCCTCCTAAACGGCTGGACCAATTTTAATGATTTTTTTGTGTGTCGTCAGGTGGATTCGAGAATGGTTTAGATAAAAAACTGGATCTGGTAGGTGAGGCTGTACTTGGGTTCTAAGATTTTATTTCCTTGTTAGGGCAGAACAACGTCTGTCGGGGCCGCTAGTAGTAATATAATCATTAAATGATCTAATGACCGATACATAAAAGAGGTGTTTCGGTTTGAAAGATATTGTAATCAATATAATTACAGGCATCAGTGTTTATCATAATGTTTCAATCGTGAGGTGCCGTGCCATGCTTTATAATCTCGAGTCACTGGTCGAAGTACTATCGTTTATAGGAATCGTCGCTCTTACCTTAACAGACACTCTGTTCTCATTATTCAGTCGTTTAAAAAAAAACAAAATTAACGTTAGATTATTTAAAAACTAGTTTAGTCACCCCCTTTCTTTTTTATCACATTTCTTTAAATGTACAGACACACCGGTTCTACTGCTTTATTATATGTATAGATGTACCTAATTTTTTTTATCATTTTGTACCAGTTAAATACCAAACTAAAATAGGCTGCAATATTTTTTTATCATAGACTGGCACCGTCCTGATATTGTCTGGCTTTGGATTTTTATTAAAAGGAAATAAATTTTATACTCAAATTTGCGGTGGCTTTAAATTATTTCTACGCACGTGAATTTTGTGGAGTCTGGGCGTTGTTCCACGCATGTGCCATAATGGGCCCTTTGAACTCGCACAACAAAAGTTCTTTTCATCAATACACTAAATAAACACGAAAAATCATCCACTCCGCTTCATTGGCGAGAACATTCGGCTTTCAGCACATCTGGCTGAAACCTGAAAGGAGTTTTTGCATAATACCCATACACTGAGTACCTATTCAACAAATCATTTTTCCTACGGTAAACGAACGGAAAAGCGGCGCGCTTATGTTCGACCGCCGAGCGAAATAAATGGAGCGTTCTGAGCGTTATAAGCGAAACGGGCCATGTTTTAAGCCCGCCCGAAAAAAGGCGGTTGATTTGATTTATCGCGGACTAAGTTTTACACGCGAGTTTACCGGATTGGATTTCACTTCCTTGTTATGTGCGTGCGAGAGGTGAGAATAAGGATCTATAAAATTATCGGGAAGAAATATTGTTATGTTTTACCCGACCGTGATGGAAAAAGACAAGTTTTTAGATAAATGTTTGTAAGTATAAGGTTCACAAAATTAAATCTCTCTTTTTAGTGATAACAGATAAATTTAGATTTTCATAAATAATAACTGTCCTAAGATATTTTATTTTTCTGAATAATACTATGTGGGTATAATTCTAAAGAAATGTGTTACAATCGCTCAACTAAGTATAGTAAAACCGGTTATAGTGACATCGTTTATAACGACTAAAAAAGAAGGTCCCGGAAAATACATGTATAGAAAATGAGTATTGTTTATAATGGCTATCGGATTTATCGGCCCAGTTAAGCGGTCCCTCCAATGTCATCTTCATACGTGTTATATTAATATTCTCATCCCCCCTTAATGGATCAGTTGTTGTGGAAGTAAATTCGCACGCGTAATGATATCTGTCCCCAGGGAGCTGTTATTTTTTCCCCGAAAACAATACTCGTTACCTGCTCTGCCATATTACTTGTTAACTCCGCCTTTCATTAACGCGAAATGAAAATTCGCCAAATATTAATGTTTATCAAGTCCGTGAATATGTTTTGTTTCGAGTATTATTGGGGTTGTAATGTCCCTCATGGAATAATTCACGTGACTCAAGATTCTAGCTATGAGGAGCAGATTTATTTTTGGTTGAAAATCTTTTAATTCTTTAAAAGAACTTAAACATACAAACTAACAAATTAATTTAAATGGAAAACAAACATTCAAAAACCAGATATTTTTCAGGTAGACTTATCTCCCAAATGCTATAATCCGAATATTTTTGACTGAATGCACTGTTCGGGCCACGTGGGGGGCGGGGGGTTAGGCTAATTGATTCGCACGAGGGCAATATAATCCTTAACTTGGCCTCTCTGCGTTAACGTTTTAATTTCATCGGACCGTGCCCTTTAGTAGCCCACACAGAGCGAAGAGAGTAGTGTGTAAAGCACGTTTTTTAAGTTCGCATTTTTTTTTATGGTATTGAATGACGAGACGAGCATGCCGTTCGCCTGATGGTAAGCGATACGACCGCCCATAAACAGTAGTAACACCACATAGCACCTTGAGTTACAAAGTACTGTGTGGCATTCCAGTGCGCTCGTCATCCTGAGACATAAGATGTTAAGTCTCATTATGTCCAGTAGTTACACTGGCTACAATGTCCTTCAAACCGAAATACAACAGTGCATGCACACTGCTGCTTGGCGGTAGAAATAGACATTGCGGTGGTACCCACCCAGGCGGACTCTTACATATGAGAGACCTACCACCAGTAATAATTTCACACTGAAGGTCCCACAAGAATTGTGAAATATTATGCTGTAGCCTATGTCATACTTGGAATCAAAAGTAATCATTGTGGAAAAAAATCGATCCATTAGAAAATTTTCTTAGTTTTCCAACATTAGACATCATTCTATTTTTCTTATAACGCAATATTGTTTGTTATAAAATAAGTACTTAAAATATTTTTCATCTCAATGAACTTACACCACTGAGTCCCACGCACTACCTTACCAAACCCAGTAACACGAAGGTGCTTGTAGATTAGTTGCAGCGTCACACCGGGCCCCAGCCTGCCCCGGCCCGCCCCGACCCGACCCGGCAATTACAAGTTTTTTTTAATTAAACACCCCCAAACATTGTAGGTTACGAAAGCTGAGGAACGCGTTAATAAATTCGAAGTAGAGTAAGCTACTTATTAAAGGCCGGAAATGCACAAATGATTTTGTGGCATATTGGAAATTTAAATTTTTGTGGCATGTAACTGGCTAGTGACCCAGTTGGGTGATTACCACATCAGGTTTTTATAATGTACTAGCTTTTGCCCGAGACTCCACCCGCGTGAATAAGTGTTCCCGGGATAATTTCATCGAAATCCGTACAGTATTTTTTGCGTGAAGAAGAAGCGAGGGCTGTTATGGAATTTAAATTATGCAACAAACATACTTAAAAAGTAAGTAGATATTTGCTTACATTATACGAACTGTCTGATGAACACATTTAAAATTAATTCTCTCCAAACATTATCATTTAAATCAGACCCTTGCATCGCTACGAACCGTCTGGTGGTAACGCATTCCAATGATAATTCCCACAGTCGAGACGAGTATCTCCACCGTCGCCATAATTATCGCAGCCTGCGTAATTGCATCTTCACGCTTCGCTTAAAGGACAGAGCAGGAGCACGTGAGCAGACTGTTCTATGGTTAATGGTCTGGCAAAGTACGGACTTGGATCTTTTCGGTTGTGAGAGGCAACCACAAACGGTGGTGTTGCAGGGCACGTGATATTTTGAAACGAAGCCGATAAAATTTTATAACCAACAAACTGAAGTTGGATGTGTCTTCAATTTTATTCCTAAATCGGGTAGACGCAAACTAGTAGGAAGGTATGCGATATAATATATTGACCTTAATGTATAGCGACTATCAAACACATCGATAGTGAAAATCATGTTATGTTTTCTGAAATCCGCATTTGTATAATATTAATAATAAGTTTGGGCTATATTGTATTAAATTTTGAGTCCAGTGTACGGTTATATAGCCTAGTTGGGAGTGGAACAGACGGCCGATACGAATTTCGCAGGTTCAAAACCCAAGGGCACACACCTCTGACTTTTCTAAAAAGTTATGTGTGTATTCTTTGTGAATTATCGCTGGCTTTGACGGTGAAGGAAAAAAAACATCGTGAGGAAACCTGCATACCTGATAAGAATTTCGAAGGTATGTGAAGTCTGCCAACCCGCACTAGGCCAGCGTGGTGGACTAAGGCTTTAACCCTCTCAGTTGTAGAGGAGGCCCGCGCTCAGCAGTGGGCAGTATATAATACAGGACTGGTATGGTAAGGTATAGCCGTGTTTGGCAATAAAGCCCAAGCATGACGTAACAATCTAAGGGATAATCCAATAAAATAAGCGCATTTTCTCTAGTCTTCGTTATACGTAGGGTTGTCAACGCTGTAATAAAAAATAATCATTTTACTTTTTGCATCAGAAATATCATATTCTTATTACATACTTATGGAAATCATTATTGAGGCTATAAAGTTTGGTTTTGAAAGTTCAACGTAATTATTGTTATGTACTTATTACTATGCTATGCTCAGCAGTAGAGTTCCACGAGGCTAAAATGTCATTGAATGATTTTCATGTTTGAGCTTACTCTGTACTATGTCCACTTCGCTTTATATTGTCAACCCTAAACGTTCGCCTTAACATTTCCAAAACCATTTGCGTTTAGCAAGCGCATTGCAGATGGTAATTAAACCACGGAGCGCCCAATTCCATGTTTTAAATTATACTGAATAATTGTTTCATATTAAATTTGAATAAAAAAAAAAACCACACATTTCCGGTGGAAACAAGTGGCTTTTGTACGGGCCGGAAGGATGCGAGGGCGCTGCACCCGACAGAAACAAACATTTATTACCCGGGAAGCGAACCCCGAACCGCGCAGTGGCCGGCGTATTTAAATGTCGCTTACTTGCAACACGTTTGCCACGAGTCCAGTTTTGTCGAGAGGTTTGTATGTACAGTAATATTTTTGTCGTATACATTTTTACTGGCTTTTGCTCTAACCTTCGTCCGCATGACCGTTATTTTATGGGGGGGGGGGTCATTTTACCAGAAGAATACATTCCTATATGTTAATCAAGGACTCGATCTTAATCGATAGCCAAGTTCCATCCAAATTACTTATGTTGTTTATGCCGTCACTTTTAACAAATTTGGTCGGTATTACGAATATTTATGTGCAGTTGTGCTGGTAACTAATATCAGTATTAATAATAATATAATTTGACTGCCTCGGTGGCGTAGTTGTATTGCGTACGCGTTACGAACACAATTTGCGCGTTGAGGTCCTGGGTTCGAATCCTGGGTCGGGCCAAAAATATTGTGACTGGGTTTTTCCATCTTAAAAATTACTCAGTCGCAGCTCGGAGTCAGGAAGTTGGCGGTGTGATACCCCCGTGCCTCGGAAAGCACGTAAAGCCGTTGGTCCTGCGCCTGATCTCTCTCCGGTCATGTCGGATTGCCGGCTCACCGGACATCTTTGGCATGATGAGCGCAAGATAATGTTAGATAGTATGCAAATAACATCCGCAGCTGTATACTACATGGACCTTGTAGAGACTAGACGAAATTTCCGTGCTTTCCGGCGTTTTTGCCATGCCTTTTATTGGAATCAAAATTGACAGCTCAAATGATAGAACCCTTTAATTTAATTGTTATCCGTGGTGCTTTACAACTGGCTTCTCTAGTTGTAAACGTCCCTATACTTGAGGTTAAAATGCCACCTTAGTTCATTATTTAGTCTCCCGCTTTGTTATGGAGGGAAGTGGACAATTAATATTTCCAACTCCTTTTTTTTTTTTTTTTTTTTTCGCGGGGAAAAAACGCGTTATCGCTACCACCACTGGGGGGTGAGTGGACGGTTATGTTGGTTTCACCGATCTTACGGTCCAATGTCGCCACTCGGGAGTATAGCATCATCCGAGCGAGCATTGGACCGAGTCCCTAACACTATGTACACCCTACATCGGCATACCAACCAAAACCCGCGGTGGCCTTCTTCGGCGCCTACGGGACGGCCCCGGGGTATCTTGTTGCACGAAGATAGCTGCACGGAACCGCCCCTGCGCGATGCCGCATTGCGGCCCATCTCTAAATGAGGGGACTAAAATGCCCCGCGCTCTACAGGACGCCTTTGACGTCTACGACTGCAGGAGACCGACCACCCGCATTGTCGTCCACCTCGGAGTCGCTTACATTGGAGTAGTCGAGCGAGCAGTTATACCCCCACTGCTCGCCCCGCGACTGTCGCTTACCCCATTTAGTCGCCTCTTACGACAGGCAGGGAATGCCGTGGCGGAATTCTTTAGATGCCCCCGGGCCACAGGGCACGAGGCGCCGGTCAGTCGTCCACCCGACGCCTTCTTCGTCTCCTCTGGCTGCGGGCGGGATCGTTCTGCTCACGGTCCCGCTCGGCGCTCTCCTTCCGCGAGATGACGCACTCACAGAAGGAGGCTATCGCTCGCCATGACCTCCAGCCACCGACCATGGCGGACACCACGGCCGGCAGCGAGAGGTCTCCTCCGACGACTGCTCTAAGAGCGCTGCGTTGTAGGTCCCAGACTGGGCACTCCTCAAGAGTGTGTTGGACCGTGTCGTCGCAGCCGTTGCCACAATGATGGCACACGGCAGACTCCTCCTTTCCGATCCGACACAGAAACGAGCCGAAACACCCGTGGCCCGTCAGCACCTGTGTCAGACGGAATGTTGGCGCACCGTGACGCCTGTCTAGCCAACTTAAGAAGACAGGTCGCACTGCCGCGACTGTCCTCAAACCCGCACTCGGGCTCTCCAGCCTGGTATGCCACTCCTCCACGGCGGCGCTGCGGATGGAGGCCAATTGGGCCGTCACTTCCCTCGGAGCCAGTCTCCGCCCGAGACGGGATGCCTCCTCACGCCAGAAGAATACTGACGAGAGGTATTTGGCATCCAAATCCCATGGCAGAATACCGGCCAAGACGCAGGCCGCCTCGTGGGAGACTGTGCGGTAGCCCCTGATGAGTCGCTGCGCCACTAAACGCTGCGGTTTGCGCAGTAGAGCGACGCATCGAACATTCAGGGACCCGGCCCAGACGGGACAACCGTATAAGGCCATGGACCGCACAACTCCAGCGTATAAACTTCGGCAAGGGTTACCGGGACCTTCCAAATTTGGCAACAGGCGTCCGAGCGCGCCTGCTGCGCTCACCAGTTTCGGCGACAGCATCTCAAAGTGGGCACGAAAGTCCCATCGGCTGTGCAACACCAAGCCCAGGTACTTCATTGTGGAGCCGATGGGAATCCGCACCCCCTCCAATACAATATGGGCCTCCGAAGGTGGCCTCTTCCGGGGCCCATGGAAATATTTCCAACTCCTCCCTATCTTTCTATTTGATTAATTTCGTTGCGGGATAAAGACAGACTAGTGTTCCCTGAGACTCGCCGAGCTTCACCGCTTGGTGTCATAAAATGCGTGCCATTATTGATCCTGGCTTACAGGAGTTGTAGTGGCGGGTGTGAGGGCGGGATAGTCACCGGACTATGAGAGTGAAGGAATTGTGAGTGCACTTGTGTATTGCGCACACACTTGTGCACTATAATATCTCCTGCGTACCTGGCTGATCTCCGTTGAGATTGGCCGCCGTGGCCGAAATCGGCTAGGAAGGGATTATTTATAATATCAATAGAATTATTAAAAACATTTAGGGCTCATACACATAAATACGTCGTGTTTATGTGTATGAGCCCTTACATATTTTAATATTACAAATTTAAAACGTCGTTAGTAAGTTTTAACTTAATAAAGCCACGAAGTTTGAATTTACTTGTCATACCTCTTGAAATTCATTATTATTTTAAAGGTTTAAAATCATTGGATAAACCTAAAGCCACCATGAAGTCTTAAGTCATGTTTAAATGTCCTTAAACCGAGCCTAGCACGGCATACGTGATTGGATTATACATTGGACATTCACCGTTGTGCTGTTGTTGTGAGTGGACGTGTGATCTTGTGCTCTGTGATTTTGTTGTTTTCGATCTCTCTTGATTTGAAGTGACAACATCGGACCCTCCTGTTCTGGCCTGGGGCTTGGACCGTAAGTGTCGGGAGCCATCTTTGAATTTGTAGGGTGGCGTCCCTTTCACTCAATAATTTTACGGTTTTGATTGAAATCATTTTGGAACACTTAAAATTGCTAAATTGAAAATTCCGCAAATTTGGGAGCGGTGCTAACTGTTGGTGTGGATTTGAACACGCAGCTGTTGGCGCGAGCACGTTTGATTGTTGCGTTGGGCCGCTGAGCTAAAGTTGCAACGACTCTGCAGTGCTAATTTATGCATCCACTTTATTGGTACAATGCTTCGCTCACCTAGTAAACATCATCAATTTCACTCTGACTCTGATTTGTCAACAACTGATAAAGAACATGGTTTGTTATTATGTAGAAAACGTAAACAACCGGAGTCTGACGTAATGCAAGCTTTCCATGCACTGGAATCAAAAATCAATAAGTCGCTTACTGAATGGAAGGCTGAACTTCAAGACTTTATGAATGATATCGGATGCAATATAAGAAGCGATCTTGAAGCCTTTAGATCCGAACTAAGAGACGAAATTAATAGTATGCGCACAGAAAATTTAAAAACCAGGGAAGAAGTCAAGGACTTATCAAAGGAAGTTAATGATCTCAAAAACTCTTTTAATTTTCATACAAAGGAACATGAAGACCTTAAAGTTAAAGTTGATACACTTGAGAATAGTCTTCGCGATCTTAGTGGATCAACTGATTTCACAAAAGGACTGGAGTTTAGGCTGGATTCATTGGAGCAGCAAGCACGTATATGTAATTTAGAAATATCGAATTTATCTGAAAAAAGAGGTGAAAACTTGCTGAATATTATAGAAGGCATCGGTAGTGCTGTCGGATGTTCAATCACCCAAAAAGACATAATTTCTATTCATCGTGTGCCGCATGCAAGATCCGGTGATTCAAAACCTAAAAACGTCATTGTAAAGTTTAATTCTAAGATCTTACGTGACAACGTACTTCAAGCTCACCGTCTTAAGAAGAAATTGTCATCAACCCAACTGGGAATTTCGGGACCCCCGCAAGAAATTTATATAAATGAACATTTAACATTAAAAAAGAAGGAGCTTTTTCGAGTCACTCGTGAATATACTAGGAGATTTAATTTTAAATTCGTATGGATTAAACATGGGACCATATTTGTTCGCGAGAATGAAAATTCAACTATTTTTGCCATTCGGCACCGTGAAGATCTTGATAAAATCAATATTCATAAAACATCCCTATAATTGTATTTCCTATAAGTACTCCCTCCCCTGGTATTTATTGTTAATTGATCATAATGTCTTTTTGTATTTTTGTAAATTTTGTATCGATTACTCATTTGGCCCTTATAAAATTATGCCTTTAAATTACTTTTGCTTTCTTATGTCTGAACTCGTTTTACTAGACTATTTTTTTTGTTATATTTATAGAATCTACCTCTACAAGTTAATCAAACCTCATGTTATCTTACTTTTACATTGCTTTAGCTTGTACAATGTTGCTAAACTCTCGTTATTGGCGCATCATTCTTTTACATTGCAAAGTTTTTACGCTAATACTGATACTTTTTCATACTTAAATAATGGCAACCTGTAGTAACGATTTATCTGTATACTACCAAAACTGTCGGGGGATCAGGACAAAGCTTAAAACCTTATACCTTAATATACTTTCGCATGCGTACGACATTGTTATCTTAACTGAAACTTGGTTGACTCCGGATATTTCTAATAATGAATTCATTGATCAGCGTTACTTAGTATTTCGGTGTGATCGTAACCGTATTATGACCAGTAAAAAAGACGGCGGAGGAGTCCTCATAGCCGTCTCAACTAAGCTAAAACCCTCTCAAGTCTACCTATCCCCATCTTTAGCAATACCTGAGCATGTATTAATTAAAATTCCAGTAATTAATGATAGATATCATGTTGTTTGTGCCGTGTATATCCCTCCCAATTCCTCAGAAGAGACTTACACCCATTTTTTGAACTCTCTCTCGATGCTTTTGGATAACCAAAGTCTGGATAAATTAATATTGACAGGTGACTTTAATATGCCCGGAATTAACTGGACTAAAAATCTCTCATGGATGGATAGCGTTGTTAATAGTTCCCTCACGAATGTATATCGTAATGTGCTGAATATATGCTGTCAGTTAGACTTAAAACAATATAATCATTTATCTAATACAAATAATCGCATTCTAGATTTGTTTTTCTGTAATTCGCATTGTACAGTTTTTAATCCCAATGATTCACTTTTGCCTATAGATTCTCATCATCCTCCTTTCTATGCCCATATACATTCCAGCATCTCTAAACTTCAAACGTCAAAACCCAATTTTATTAAACAATTTAATTACCATAAAGCTAATTATGTGAATATAAATGCCGACATAAATAATATTGACTGGGATAGCTTGCTCAAAAACTTGTCGCCTGATGATGCGGTATCTGTATTCTATGACAAAATTTATAAAATCATACGTGCCCATACCCCCTTACTTAAACCTAAAAATCACAAATTTCCTAATTGGTTTTCAAAGTCACTTATACATATTTTTAAAAAGAAAACAAATGCTTGGATAAAATGGAAAAAATGTAATAACAATAGTGATTACGACATATTTTCCATCTATAGAGCAAAATTTAAAAAAGAAGTACATAATTGCTACAAAGTATACATAAATAGGACTGAAGAAAGTGTCATTTCTAATATTAAAGCCTTTTGGAGATACGTTTCTAGTCGTAAGTCTATAAACAGCATACCAAGCTCAGTGCACTACGATCAAACTACGGCAACTGATCCCGCTACTATATGTAATTTATTTTCCACTTTTTTTAACACTGTGTATGAACCATCTACATTTGAATATTCCTCATGGGAGCCACCACCTCCTAATGTTAATAGCGATGTTAACTTATGTAAGTTACACTTTTCCTTAGATGATATACGTAATGAACTAAAGCTAATCGACCCAGCCAAGGGACCCGGGCCTGACGGTATTCCTCCGGTATTTTTGAAAAAAACATACGATCATTTATGCTATCCCTTGTTTATAATTTACAATAATTGTATTTTACGTGGAACTTTCCCAGATGTATGGAAACGAGCTAACATTGTGCCCGTTCATAAAGGTGGATCTAGAAATGATGTTTTAACTTATCGTCCAATTTCAATATTGTCAGCATTTTCGAAACTGTTTGAGAGGCTTGTGCATAAAGGTATTTTCCCATTCATACGTCGTGTTATAATTGATGAGCAACATGGTTTTGTAAAGGATAGATCTTGTTTAAGTAATCTCTTAATTTTTACAAGCTATCTTTTTGAAAGCATGGACAAGGGACAAAGAATTGATGCGGTATACACGGACTTTCAAAAAGCATTTGACAAGGTTGATCATAGATTACTACTCAATAAAATAGCATTCAATGGCATAAGAGGGGATCTCCTTCGTTGGTTTGCCTCATACGTAACCAATAGAACTCAGAAGGTAGTTATAAATGGTTTCGAGTCCAACTCTATTCATGTCACGTCGGGTGTCCCGCAGGGCTCTATCTTGGGTCCATTATTATTTATTTTATTTATAAATGACATAAAATATTGCTTCAAACATTCAAAATTTCTTTTATACGCGGATGATCTAAAAATATTCAAAAACATTTGCAATGACGTTGATTATGTGAATTTTCAGAGTGACCTTGACCGTCTTTCAAACTATTGTTCTATTAATAAATTGTTTTTTAGTATACATAAATGTCACAGTATAACATTTACAAAAAAAAAAAGAATCATACCTTTTCATTATCGTTTAGGACATACAACAATTAGCAATGTAACAAGTGTTCGAGATCTTGGTGTAGAGCTGGACTCGAAACTTCACCTGAATACCCACATTGACAACATTGTCAATAAAGCGTACCAAATGTTCGGTTTTGTAATGAGAGCATCCAGAGAATTTCGCCGTCCTATAACATATTTACATCTATATAAAGCTATTGTCCGGCCTCAGTTAGAGTATGCTGTACCTATTTGGAATCCCTATTACAAGAAATATGACGAAATCTTAGAGCTGCTTCAGCGTAAGTACTTACGTACTATGCACTACAGATGTTTTCACAGTAAAATGTCTTACCTATCGCTTCTAAAAAACTATAATCTCCTGACATTGAAATCTAGACGTACGCTATTAGAAGTTATGACTCTGTTTGGTATATGCCGTAACAAATTTGACTGTTCTAATTTAGTTAACAGCTTATGCTACCTGGTCCCCCGCACGGTTCAGGGGCGGGAGGTGCGCACGAGACGTTTATTTGCTTCTTCTTCTTGTAAGACCAACGCTGGTTTGCGCTCACCGCTGCACAGAATGGTTGAAACATATAATCGACAATTTAGCACTATTGATATATTACACGTTAACTGTAGTAAATTTAAAAAGAATGTTGCGTCGATTTTAGAGGAAATCTAGTTATTAGAATTATAATATATTAATTATTTTTAATATCTAAAATATATTCATTATTATTATTGTTTTCCTTTGAATCAGGCAATGTAAGCCTGTTCTGTTAAATCAAGTTACGTTTACCTAGTTTTTAAATATAATATTTTTAGCATTTTTTGACTTACTGTTTCTGTTTGTTTAAAATTCAAAATATTGTATTGTCTTAATCTTCCTTAACTTTCTATATAACATTTAAGTACTTAAATATAACTCACATGCTCACAACAACTATAATTTCAAATGTAATCTGTGGAAAATGTTGTGGGTAGCATGTTTTATTAATTATGTAAATTTAGATTAAGTATGATGTACCAATGTATGCTACTGTTTGTTTTCCTTTATCTATTAAAATAAAATAAAATTAAACGTGGCCGCCGTCCCGCGCAGCCGTGTCCAGATTACAGACTAACCCTTCCCAACGAGGATTTGACAAATCCGTTTACCGCCACGTTACTTGCCTCTGTGACTAATGTTTGTATTATTAGAATTTGCCTGATTGTGCTAGATATATAATTGTTACAGCCGTAATGCTGTATAGAGTTCTGTTTATTGAATAAATAGGTCAACTTCATGATGTAGAAGAAACCTACGGGATCTTGAAGATTTATTGCTGCTTTTAACATATGTAAGCCGAATTTTCTAAACATTTTTCCTTTAAAGAATCAATCTTTATTCTTAATTATATTAGCATAATACTTCTTTTATTGTGCGGGTTCATATTCCATCAAATCAGGCGCTACCTCGTCGACAGCTTTCTCGTATAAAATTGGGATTGTCGATTTTATCTTCTCATTCAAATGATATTCTTCCGCATACCGACCACAATAGTCTTTTCAATTCATCACAATATCAAGAGTAAGTATTAGCTGCAACAGTTGCAGGGTGTGAAAGGGTGCGTGGCGGGGTGCGGCGGGGGTCGTCGGCGCGGGTCGCTCACGGCTCGCACGTGATCGCTTATCGTGGGCTCGTGAGGTGAATACCACCGACACGCTGTATCGGCACCCAGTCGATACACAGGCAGATGAGTAACTAAGGATAAAAAGACGATTGCAGTCAAAGTGGATGTAGTTTTCTTGCACTATTCACTGTTAGATGAGTGATAAATGGGATGTTTGAGTGTCACTTGCCCTGTATATCAAAAACCTTTGGTAATAATGACTGAAATTATTATTGTAGAGCTTAGGTAAATGTATAATATACAGTACATACACACTCACGCCCTTAATCTCCGAAGGGGTAGGCAGAGCGCAACTAGTGCATCCACTTTTCGCCGTGTGTATTTCATCCCATGATGTGATATTGGGCGAGCGTATCGCTATATCGGGCACAAATTACAAACTCCGGTCTGATACTGCATAGAAAAACCCAATATCACTTTGCCCAACCCGGGGATCGAACTTGAGACCTCAGCATTGCAGTCGTACCGTAATACACGCCACCTAGGCAGTCGGACAGTATAATATAATAATAATAATCCCTTCCTAGCCGATTTCGGCCACGGCGGCCAATCTCAACGGAGATCAGCCAGGTACGCAGGAGATATTATAGTGCACAAGTGTGTGCGCAATACACAAGTGCACTCACTATTCCTTCACTCTCATAGTCCGGTGAGACGGCAATCCGACATGACCGGAGAGAGATCAGGCGCAGGACCAACGGCTTTACGTGCTTTCCGAGGCACGGGGGTATCACACCGCCAACTTCCTGACTCCGAGCTGCGACTGAGTAATTTTTAAGATGGAAAAACCCAGTCACAATGTTTTTGGCTCGACCCAGGATTCGAACCCAGGACCTCAGCGCGCAAATCGTACTCGTAACACATACGCAATACAACTACGCCACCGAGGCAGTCAGGTCAGGTCAGTCAGTCAGTATAATATACAGATGACAGTGAAAACATTAAGTTAGTAACTACCGTCAGCATGAACGGACTAGCTCTAGCATAATAGTTCCACTATATCAAAGGAAACCGGGCTACAATTTGCTTTGCTGTAACGATGCTTACGATCAATGACATTACGAGACGTCTAAGAAGCCTCTTCCGCTTTCAATCCCCATTCTTGGCCAAAATCCTGAGATATTCGTTCTATGATTATTTTACTTAAATGATCTACTGCCATTAAGTAACAATTGGCTTTTTATTTACCTTCTGCTACATTAGAAAAATATATTTTCCAAAATCAATGTGTTTACTGTTATTCGCTGCACTGTGTCATCATATACAGCATGTTTGCCTATTGCATTACTCACTTTGGAGCATTTGCTGATCGTGTTCGCTAACTTTGTCATTTCTATACGAATATTTTTTTACGTTTCATGTATTTTTACAGTCTAACAAAATTGGTTATGGAAATTCGCCTGTATAGAGGCTTTCGATGATAGGTATAGGTACCATATTTTAATATTACATTGGGTTAGCAAAACTATCGAAGGGGAAACCATTTACTTTTATTCAGGTTAAGTAATTTGATATTGAAAGACCACGTCCTGTAGAAAAAAGAATATTATGCTGGATTATTCAACAATTGGATACATTTCCGACTGGTCTCGATTAGGGTTTTTATCAGCCTTTTATTAAATTGCCGCAATATCGGAACTTCCTTTTCTTTTGGGTTAAGTTTTTTGATAACCACGCTGACAATGTAAATTCTTTAACTTGTTATATGTTTTTCTTCTTAGTCAATGTGAATGATAATGACTATTCACAATGACTAAATGAAGTATAGTTCCGAGATCAACCGGTGTAGTTGAAAACAGGCATGCCTGCATAATTCGAGCGACTGTTAATAAACGTTAGGTTAACGATTGAGTAATGTTATAATATTTCTACTGAATTATATTCGCTTTCAGGTGAAGTTAGTTATGTTTTGCTATCTATGCTGTACGCTCCTGTTACCTGTGCTTGGTTCTAAACGGGTTTTGAAATTGTCGAAAGTTTTAATGGTATTCACCATAACTAATATCAAATGTTTTAGTTATACTGCTCTTTGCTGTCATCGTTTTTTAGTTCACTCCGGGCCAAAAGTTATTCTAAAAAAGTTATGATACTATTTCAACATCTACTCAATTGCCATTGGCAAAATCACCGATGAAACGGTGGAGCCATTTTTAAAAGAAGACAAGGTGGTTAATATTTTACCCCAAAGATAACAGCGTGTATAAAACTTATTCTAAGCATTTATAAACAACTACAAATACATGGTAAAATATGATAATGCACTACAAAGGTTAGAATATGCAAAGGCACATTTCCTTCAAAATATTATAATTTTTGACGGCGTTAGAATCAAATTATCTAACACCGCTCTTAACTTTCCTCCACTCTTTTTAATTGGATGAGGCGGAAAATTTTATCACTTTAAAAGGACTCTGGAACATTTTTTCTACGCGACAATTAAGCAAGTATTATGTATTTCACCAAATGTCTGGTCATTAAAAAAATTGGCTATAAGCCTCTATAAATTCTTAATGCCGTTGGTTGGATATTATGCGCGCATACACACAAACATGAACATCATTATCCCAGAAGTAGGCAGAGGCAACCACTTTTCACTTGTGTGTTCCATCCCATGATGTGATGGGGGCGAGTCTATGGCCACATAATATAATAATATCATACACTATCTCACTGCTGAGCATGGGCATCTTCTACTACTGCAAGGGTTTAGGCCTTAGTCCACCACGCTAGTACAATGTGGGTAGGCAGACTTCACATACCTTCGCAATTCTTAGGGTGAATTCACAATACATACCTTAGTATGTAGGTTCACTCACGAGGTTTTTCTTCAGCATTAAAATGAACGATAATTATTGATTAATAACTAACTAAATGATAACTTCGAAAAGTCAGTGGTGTAGGTTTTAAACCTGTGGACCTATGTCTCGACAGTCCGTTCCATTTCCAATTAGTTTATTATGCACATAGCTATGTAAGGCACTAATTCCAAACTCCGGGCTGATACTGAGCATAAAATCTCAATGTTATGTATACAGAATTGTAATTTTTATTGAATACAATATAACATTTATTAAATTCTAGATTATAGCTCTGCTGCTGCTTTGCACTGGTACGGAAAATAGATTACATAACACCAGGATGCATTTTAATAATTTACTATCTATAAATACTTTAAAAACAAAATATACGCAATTTAAGATATATAACGTATAGATTTACTAATTTTCACAAAGCCATAGAGCGATGGAACTGCATGATTTTTGCATAATTGATTTATAAAGAGAACAGTGAAATTGATAAAAATTGTATCTGAGTCTTGTGACATTTTTCCCGTTCATACATGACAGCTTTCATTAAATGGAACATTAATAAGAAACCTTTAAAACAAGCTAAAGAATAGGGATCACTGACACACTTCAGATACTTTTTGACCAAAGTATGAACTCAACATTTATTTATACCTGATTAAGTAATAAAATCATTGGCAGTTAGCAAGAGCGACGGCGGCGTACATTTCAGCGGCAATCAGGCGAGCGCGGGACGATTGCTCGGCTTCGCTGTCGCAAACGCTACGTGATCGCATATTGTGCGATCGTGACTGGCATGCGATCGCCGGGACACCCTGTATAGAAATACTGTGCGACCACAGTGGATGCACAGAAGGTCAAGCAATCAAGTTTAATTTAGGCGTGGTTTTATAAAACTAGCTAACGATAGCCTAGTTGGGAGTGGAACGGTCTACGGAGACGAATGTCCGCAGGTTCTAAACCCAAGGGCACGCACCTCTGACTTTTCCAAAAATATGTGTGTATTCTTTTTGAATTTTTGCTTGTTTATGGTGAAGAAAATACCGTGAGGAAACCTGCATACTTGAGAAGTTCTCTATAAAAAAAATCGAAAGTATGTGAAGTCTGTCAACCCGCACTAGGTCAGCGTGGTGGACTCAGGCCTAAATCCTCTCAGTAGTAGACAGTAGAGGAGGCCCGTGCCCAGCAGTGTGACAGTATGTTATATTTCTATAACTGCCTCTTGAATCCCATTCCTTGGTTCTGGTGGTGTTCATGGTTGATCAAACACCGTCGAGTAACTATTTTGGTTTATAAATGATTACCCATAAATTGTAGCACCGCCAGAAGTTTGAAAAATATTCCGCATGCCATTGCACTATAACTAATTATTTTGATAATTAAGTCGGTTCGTTTTATATAACTCATTAATAACAACCCCAGACACTACAGCGCTTACACATTGCAGCTTGGCAGAAAGTTATATTTGCGAAGGACTCTGATATACGAGAGACTGATCACCTAGTATTGCGGAGTTTAATTACTGTTTTGTTTCCACAAGAACGTCCATTGTCTCCGTCGACACTAGGAGCTTTATCGTATAATGTAAATGATTAAGGATACATTGACTTCGCTCAATATCACCCGTATATTTTAAAAGTGTGTTAAAGTTATGCGTTTTCATAACACGAACAGCCAAGTTTCTTGCTTCGTAACGAGAGATTAATTAGCTGGTATGACGGCACTAGATAATATTTGATTTTGATTAGGTAAAGAAAATAAAAATAATATAGTTTCGATTTGTCGAACCGTTTTCTGAAGGTGGCCGTACATCGAATACTAAACGCTGGTGCAAGGATGCAATATACCTTTGTTTGACATGGCATTTGAACTGCACTGTATAAGTACCATATTATAGCCCAGTGTAATAACTTAGTACCCATAGCTGATAGCTCTGTAACGAACCGATACTACTGTCCAGGTACTAAAGAGGCTTACTAGTAGCTCGTAAATAAAATATTATTTCGAAATTCAGAACATTTTTAACATAACAACTGTAATGCAGGAGTTCATTCCCCAAGAGATAAAATACGTGTGGCACTCGGAGACTGCCGCGGTAAAGCTATTGCATAGCATTTTTTATCACAAATTTTGATTGACTATTACGCTTACCACATAAAGTAGATTTTTAAACGCGAGCAACGTACGTTTAGTCTTGTTATTGATAAATGTCAGAAATGCAATGGTCATCACAACCAAAGAAGAATATATCAAAATTTGAAAAAAGAATGTTACGTTCGATTCTTTTGTACTCGTGCCGTGCCAACGCTGGGGAAATAGCTTCTACGCAATGTATTTAAGGTTCATATTAGATTAGTAAGAAATGGTTTTAATGACTTTAATAAATAAAAATATACTCGTTTCAAGAATTATAGCTTCTACGCATTGTATTTAAGGTTTATATTAGTAAGATAAAAAAGATGTCAGGTTATTTTCGTTACGGAATTTCTGGATTCGGTCTCCACGCTTAAGGCCCGCGATAGAAGCTATGCAATAGCTTAAAATATGAAATTATATGTTTCAAGTTATTCAATTAAAAATAATATTCGGAATATAAATTACATATAAAATTTGAATCGAAAATATCTGTATTTTATTGTCATTTTGTATTCAACTGATGTTGGCCCATAAATAAGTATCCTTTAAACGGTTTAACATGAAAATTGTCTGTATTGGTTTGTGTTCGTATATACAGTACAACTCATTACACACAATATTAATTAGGTTTAAACATTATGTTATCGAATCTCAATATAAGCTCGCAGTCTGTTAGTAATCGCCTCAACTACATTAACAGTAGCAACGCCACTCAAAACATTTATTAACAAATCACTACATGACTCGCCGCATCGTTATAAGACATTAAAATCCAACAAATCTATGTAACATCGACTTCAGTAATTCAAATAGGAACAGTGCTTGCACACTGCTTCTTCGTAGCAAATACAAACAATGCTTTTTTTTTTTTTTTTTTTTTTTTTTCGCGGAGAAAGTGACTTATTACTACCGCCCAGCCTTCAAGGGGGGCGACTGAGCGGTTATGTTGGGTTCACCGTACCTTACGACCTGGCGTTGAGCCGCCCGGAGAGATGTAACCATCGGGCGACCGCCGGGCCGAGTCCCTAACCTATGTACAACGCACGGCATACCAACCAAAACTCCGCGGTGGCCATCTTCGGCGCATTGGGGACGGCTGCGGGCTTCCTCTGACTAATGTCTAAGTTGTCGTCCGCAACCGCCCCTGCGCGGTGCCGCCTGGTGCGGCCCGTCTCCTGTTGTGGGGGGGCTCAGGAGCCCCCGGGCACCGAAGGACGCCCTCGGCGTCAACGGCAGCGTGAGGCCTACCAGCCACGCTGCCGTCCATCACGGGGATCGCTACAATGTGCTAATAAAACACAAATATTAAAGACGGACAGCCCCCTGCCGCCCGCCTGCGACCCCCGGTGGCCCCCATTAGTCGCCTTTTACGACAGGCAGGGGATACCGTGGTGGAATTCTCCAAACGCCCCCAATCCACAGGGCGGAAAATACAAACAATGCTGCTACTCAGAGAAATATACATACAAAGTACTCTATCATTTCAGAAATAAGTTACAATCTCGCAAAACACCTCAATCAATACCTCCAAAGGAATGCTTTTTATGCTATAATTTCCACGAGTCACGAGCTGATAATAAGTGAATTGTATTCGGCGCCAATCAGACATGCAGATTTTTTGCTAGTGTAGTTCATTATAGAGCTGATTCGGTATTGAAGTTAGCACGGCGACGTTGGAATGAATAATGTAACGTAACTGGGTTAGATTTGAAATCTTGCAGGTTAATTTGAAATCTATAATGTTGAAAAAAATATTTTTGAGGTAGTAAGCAGACAAAGAAATCATCTGATGAAAGTGATGGGCAACAAGTCATGAAGACAACGAAACACCCTTCCTTTTTTGTTCGAATATTCTGGGATTGACTGTGATTGTGCTCATTTACTCGTTTATGGTTTAAGATGATAGAAACTGCAAGAATTTTGGATAGTTATTGATCTTTAAATCAAATATTATTATTTAGAAAGAATAAGATATTATAAATAACGTTCTTTTATATAAATCTGGGAGTAAGTACACACACACATACACACTCACGCTTTTTTATCCCCGAAGGGGTAAGCAGAGGCGCAACTAAGTGCATTCAGTTTTCACCGTGCGTATTCCGTCCGATGATGTGATAGGGGGCGACCCTATCGCCATATCGGGCACAAATTCGAGACTCCAGGCGGATACTAAATTCTAGAAAAATCCAATATCACTATGCCCGACCCGGGGATCGAACCCGAGACCTCAGCATTGCAGTACTATCGTAATACAACTGCTCTACCGAGGCAGTCGTTTGGAATGTTGTTCAAATATTTAATTAGGGATTAATTACTCGTTGTAATCGGTTTTACTTCTTAAATTAAAGTGTCTCTAATATCAATTAAAACACATCACATTATTCCTTCTTCTTCTTCTTCACATCTTTGATTATTCTGTTTTGATTTACAACAAAGTTACTACTCCAGTGATTTTTGATATTGTCCATATCGCGAGATAAGAAAGGCGAATAAGGCGAGCTCATGTGACCAATTTGTGGGAAATTTTTAAGCATTTCTTTAGCGAACATAAGTCGACGTGAAGTGGAATTACAGCGCTCAGAAACTCCCTCTAGACTCGGTAAATGAAATCAAGACTGGACAATTACCTCATACTCCCGGACAAGGAAATATTACCCTTCAAAATAGATACGATATTTTCTACTTTAAATGTATCGTATTTTCCGTGTTGTTATAATATAAGAAGGGAGGACACGTTTTATTTTTCTTGTATTTTAGGGTTCCGGACCTCAAAAGGAAACAAGAACCCTTATAGGATCACTTTGTTGTCCGTCTGTCTGTCTACCTGTCAAGTCCCTTTTTCTCAGAAACGCGTTGAGATATCAAGTTGAAATTTATATCAAATACTCTGTTTTTTTTTAATGGCATTGAATGACGAGACGAGCATGCCGTTCGCCTGATAGTAAGCGATACGACCACCCATAAACAGTAGCAACACCATCCAGCACCTTGAGTTACAAAGTACTGTGTGGCATTCCACTGCGCTCTTCATCCTGAGACATAAGATGTTAAGTCTCATTATGTCCAGTAATTACACTGGCTACAATGTCCTTCAAACCGAAACACAACAGTGCATGCACACTGTTGCTTGGCGGCAGCCGGTAGAAATAGTCATTGCGATGGTACCCACCCAGACGGACTCTTACATATAAGAGACCTACCAATGTTAAACCTATGGTCTACGGTCTCTTTCAGCTGAACTTGTTATAAGTCAACGTGATCAAAAGATATGACCGTTTATGTCGCATATTTTCGTGTATTTTGCGATTTCGCAAGGAAATAAAAACTTATACTGTACTTCCCCTTGACCTAGAATCATGAAATTTGGATTTCTATCCAAGCTTCTGCAAGGTCTAACAGCACATGTAAAGGAAAAATACGGAAAACTGTATCATTCATAATATGTACTCAAAACCTTAAAAATAAACGGTATTGTTAATTCGGAACATGAAAATGGCAAAAATAATATGAAATTTATTTTAAAACAATATATTACAATAATAGTACCCGCCTTGTATTATAATTACTTCCCACTGCTGGGACAGATCTTCTCTAATATTAAAAAGGTCTTAATCCACCACACTGGCCTAATTCGGTTAGCACTTCAGATACCTTCAAAATTCTTATGAAGAATTCTCGGGTATGTAGGTTTCCTCACAATATTTTCCTTCAACGTTAAAGCGAGCGGTAATTGAGAAACAATAGACAAGTAACTTCAAAAAGTCAGTAATGTGTGCCTTGGGTATTGCCTGTGCTGGAATTTCGTCTCGACAGACCGAGCCGTTCCATTCCCGACCAGACTGTTGCACACTCGCTTTCAAAATAGCACCGATTACCGGTCCTTTTTGCAAATTGCATCGTTACTTAAAATTTATTACTTAGCAATAAACTGGTACTGAAAACAAAGTAGTAGTCATTCGACCGAGCTCTACTAATCCGATCGTCAACAGCACATTAACGAGAGATATTGTATCGCAATGGTATTTATGAGTCGTACAAAGTTTCACATAAATTCGCATTCCATGTTCAACCAGGGTCGATCTAAAAGGCAGGCAGAACAAATCTGACACACTAGGCAGGATGTGCGGGTTTTTCTAACACGTTTTACCTGGACCGTTGAGAAGAGCTTGACGAAAATTAAACGAAATCTTGTCCGCAATATGCTGTATTTTGCGCTGACGTCACATTAGAGAAAGTGATAGAAAGAGATAATAGACATAGTGTTACTTATAAGAGTTCAGATGTTTTGTTTATATTTCTGGCGTCAGCACAGAGAATAGGTTTACTTTACAGTCCTTGAAGTAGCAGAGTAGTCAGAAGGTATGCGTCGTGATTCACACCCTTCACAAAATGGCATGGAAATGAAATTTGTGTAAAGTCAATACATTTATTATGTAACAAGTCCAGTTTGAAATCCCATTTCTATAAAACTTTCCTCATCTATATTCATCTCGTACTCGTGTAAGTAGCGTTACGCATACAAACATTAGAGCCCATCACGGGGTCGACAATGTCCCGCCGTCTTTTATTCTTTTCTTACAAATTTTATTCCCAGTGGAAACTCGTAAAACTGGGCATCTTGAGTCCTTTCACTCTAGAGTCGTTAGGGACCAACTTAGCCTGACCCGTCCTTCTTAAAACTCTGCAACAAATTTCGTACAATTGTCGATATTCTGTTGATTGTGTGATATCAGGTTATACTGGCGGTGTATCCTTTATTTCAATGGTACAATGTAGATGTAGTGATGTTTGTATTCTTAGAAAAGTTTCTTTAATAACTTAACAGTGCTCTGGAACGGAAATTTCGTCATAAACCTACTGAAGTGCTACTCACTGAATTGTATTCATTTTAATAGCATTTCGACAATGTTAGAGAATAGAAATAGAATAACATTATTTCCTAAAAGAATATTGAAGTACATTGTTTGCTGCTATAAATTTTTATTAAGTACCTACATAAGTTTAAAATGTTTTATTCAACCCGTATGTTGTACCGAGTATTACAAACTAGGTGTTGCTCGCAGCTTCGACCGCATGAAAAGCCTTTCCCGCTACAAAAGTCCCTAAAACACAGTACGCCGCCAGCGCCACTTACTTAAAGAATCATCAAAAATATCCATTATTACCTATGGGAGCAAATTACCGGGATAAAAAGTAGCCTATGTGTTAATCCAGGACATGGTCTACCCGTGTGCCAATTTAGTTGTTTCTGTGTTTACATCTAACAAGCCTACATACAGCTAAACCTTTAAAAAAAAATCACATTTACAATATTATTAGTTAGATTATTTTAATTTCTGTACTGTTTTACTCTACCTTCAGTCCTGAGTCCAGGAAGCATTCCGGACAGGGCACACCGTCGAAACATTCTGTATTTTTGGATAAATAGGTAACTAATAATAAAAAGGAAAGATTTTATTGTTTGTTTGTTTGTCATGGATAAACTCAAAAACTGCTAGACCGGTTGTGAAAATTCTTACACTAATAGGAAGCTACATTAGTCCAGAGTGTTTATAGGCAGGCTACTTTTTATCCGGGGAAAATATTTTTATCCCGGAAAAACTTTTTCACGCGGGCGGAGGCGCGAGCAGAAATCTAGTATTAGATAACAAAACTATCATAATTTGTGTACTTAAAAAAATTGAAAATAAATTCTAAGCTTCATAAATATTTTTAAATTTCACCCACTTCCTTTTTTCGAGTCATTGTTTAAAAGTTATTTCAAGAAATGTTACATTAATTTATTCTGTCTTGGAGTAATTTCGAGGAAATTCATGGACAGCGAGAAAAATCGCTTTTAAATCCATAACTTAGGAAGTTTTATTGCTTCTGCTAATTTATTAACAACCGCACATGGGGCCTGAACCAACATTTTAAACCTTGACAGTAACTCCTCCTTACAGACTATTATTATTATATTATTGATTCGGTGCAAAACTTGGACCATTTTATGAAATGAAATGAAATGAATATGTGTATGTATGCACAGAGGGCAGTGCTCAAAGTGGCCACTTTTAGACCATATTTTTATCCCACACGTCAATTATATCAAGAATGTGAAATTTTAACTGTTCGACAATTATATGTCCTTAACATAATTTAAAAAAAACATAGGAGTATTACATACAATCCTACAATCCACAGTTTTCTAAAAGCAAAAGAAGGCACGATCGTGTCTTTGAAATTAAGTTCTGCCGAACCTCGTTTGCTCAAAGACATAAGGTGTTTTTGTGTGGATACATATATAACAAAGTAAATAAGACTATACCAATTAACCACCTAAATTTGGTCAATTGTAAGAGGGAAGCCACTCGCTATATTATAAATCTAGGTTATGATCAGACTGAGCAAATTGTACACATTCCTCCTTAAAGCAAATTTAGGATCACACACACACACACACACACACCAACACACACATATTGCATGCATTTGTATAATCTACTTTAATTATTCCTTCAATAATTACTTTAAGTTATAATTCTACATGTAAACTAAAAAGCATTTTATTTTACGCATGAACCTACTTGAAGCCGTAACTAAAACAAGATATAAAAAAAATACAATAAATCAAAAGAAACTATATATACATATTAATATTATATACACGTAATATCTTAAAACTTACTCCTATAACTCTGGAATTTAAACTTTGTTACCTTCTGTTCGAGGAGATAGCAGATGACCATCGTACAGATTCCTAGGAATCTAGTTTAGTCATTAGCTATCGACTGTGTAATGTGCTTTAATTTCACCGAATTGTATCCGTGACCTTAGTTTTAAGAACACTGTACTTGCCCTGTTTGTAACCTTTGTTATGAAAATAAAACTAACTATCTTTTGCCCGCGGCTCCGCCCGCGTGAATGAGTTTTCCTGGGATAAAAGTCCCGCTTTATATTTTCCCGGGATAAAAAGCAGCCTATAATCTACCCGTGTGCCAAATTTCATCGAAATCTATTCCGTAGTATTTGCGTGAAAAGTTATTAATTTACTAATATCGCTATTAAAAAATAAGGGTTGATCATAGAGAGTTGAAAATTTAGGGTTGTATGTATTTTTTAATGTTGTTATCATAAAAAAATAAAAACAAAAAGTTTTATATAAAAAATAAAAATTAGGGGTGAACAACCCTTATCACTTAGGGGTATGAAAAATAAATAGTAGCCGATTCTCAGACCTACTGAATATGAATATAAAATTTCATCAAAATCGGTTCAGCCGTTTCGGAGGAGTAAGGTAACTAACATTGTGACACGAGAATTTTATATATAAGATATATACGACATACGTAGTATCCCACTGTTAGGCGCCGAGTTCCTCTTCTAATGAGAGTTGCTACTGTTACGGGACAATCTTTGCGGTAAATACAAGACGATCCATCTGCTCGTCTTGCGCTGTCATTCCGTCTGACACAGGTGCTAACGGGCCATGGTTGTTTCCGCCCGTTCCTGTGTCGGATCGGAATGGAGAAGCCCACCGTGTGCCACCATTGTGGCAGCGGCCGCGAGGATACGGTCCAACACACTCTCGAGAAGTGCCCAGCTTGGGGTCTACAACGCAGCGCTCTTAGGGCAGTCGTCGGAGGAGACCTCTCACTGCCAGCCATGGTATCCGCCACGGTCGTCGGCTGGAGGTCATGGCGAGCGATGGCCTCCTTCTGCGAGTGCGTCATCTCGCGGAAGGAAGGCGCCGAGCGGGATCGTAAGCAGAATGATCCTGCCCGCAGCTAGAGGAGACGTTGGAGGCGCCGGGTGAACGACTGACCGGCGCTTCGTGCCCTGTGGTTCGGGGGCATCTAGATAATTCTGCCACAGTATCCCCCTGCCTGTCGTAAGAGGCGACTAAATGGGGCTTGGAAAGAGTTGTGGGGCGAGCAGTGGGGTGTTGCTCGCTCCACTACACTAATTAAGCGACTCCGAGGTGGATGACAATGCGTGTGGTCGGTCTCTCGTTGTCGTAGACGCCAAAAGCGTCCTTAGGAGTTCGGGGGCTTCTTAGTCCCCTGGTAGAGAGAAGCCGCAATGCAGCATCACGCAGGGATGGTCCCTCGCAGCTATCTTAGTGTAACATGATACCCCGGGGCCGTACCGGATGCGCCGACGAAGGCCACCGCGGATTTTGGTTGGTATGCCGGTGTAAGGTGTACACAGGGTTAGGGACTCGATCCAATGCTCGCTCTAATGGAGCCATACTCCCGGGTGTCGACATTGGGTCGTAAAGCCGGTGAAACGAACATAACAGTTCCACTCACCCCCCAGTGGTGGTAGCGATGACACGTTTTTCGCCGCGAAAAAAAATGTGCTCGTCTCGCCATCAAGAATAAACCGCGGAAAATGGATGGAAAGGATAAACAGAGATCTCTATTCTGTAAGTTGAGGATCGGAGGCCGATACGCGCTATTCACTGCCGTTTCAAAGTAGTGTAAAAGAAAGAAAACTATAAAAATGAATATGTTATGTATTATTGTAATAACTTTTTGTTTGTGGATTTTTTCATTGTGTTCAGCACAAACTTATCTTGTCATCATAAATACAAGTTAGTTTCAAAATTAAAAGCGCAAGTTCAAAATTCAAACATGCCCTTTATTATATACATTTAATATAGCCATTTTGGTCTGTTACACAAACCGCTCACGTACAGGAGTAACGGAGCACGTTTTATGCCATATTTATTACATTAACTTATTTACTTATTAACCTTTCAATTGGGGTGAGAGGATTTCAAGGCATTAGGCATCATTACCCTTATAGTTGCTAAAATCGATTTTTTTTTACAAAATAAAGGTGTACGCACACTTATACGTGGTGTCAATGTAGCTGCAGGAATTTTAAAAACAATCAACAGACATTCTGTGTCCGATTGGATAGCGATTTAATTGTTTATTTTTATTTAGTAATTATGAATTAGTGTTTAGTGCTTGTTAAATTCTTTCAATTGGATTTTATCCCAATTTAATGGTGATGTATGTGCATTAGCTTACATAACTCACTGACTGTATGCAAAAGTCTTGGAAAAATAATTACAAAGATTCAATGGACAAATGAAGACAAAAAAAATAAGCCCGGAGTTTCTTTCTGTCTTCTTTCTTCGGGTAGTCATCGCTTAGGTAACTAGTAAAAGGCTGGTAGGTTAGCTAGATTAGGGTCTGTATTGCCCTCACCGGTGAGGATTGCGAGGCGTTCCTCCCATTTTTTTTTAATAAAAAATATTATATAATATTTTATCTACCTTCCGGAAAATGCTGTGTTTGGGACTCGTGCTGACGAATGGAGATCTAAAGACTTGCATCTGTAAGACATATAAAATGATGATACACATTACACAAATTAATATTTTACACAAAGAAAGACCAAGATATAGATTAACGTAATGCATACTAGTGGTCGCAACTTATCGAAATTCAAGAGTAATTCATAAATTATTTTCTTGTAAACCCAATTATTAATTTTCTCTGTGTGAATCCTTAAATCACGCATTCCTCTGTGTACGCAATCTGTTTAAAAAGGGTACAAAGTTTTTTGCTACACATATTAATATACGATGTTGATGCGCACGTGGTCGGGGTCAGCTCCTGCGACTACGATGGTGCGCGCGTGGCGGAGTCAGCACGCCGTGCCGTGGAAGAACGGTGGTCATTGCCGCACCGTGAAAACTTGGAATCAGAGTCCCAGCGGGTCGGAATGCAAGCTAGGTTTACATTCCGCTCCAGCGACTCGTGACAGCTCACGAGCCCAGGTACACAGAATGCACTGGAAGCGATTAGTTATTATTGGCACACTCACCCCAGCGGGAACAACGGTGAGCGTGGCAACACGCAGTTAGACAGGGCGAAGACGATTGCAAAGAGAGGGCGCGCGTGACATTGCACGCTTATTTGTGCAGGTGCCATTCAATCGTACGCTCAGAAGAATAACAAGCACTGGCACTGAGATCATACGTCAAAACGAATGGCACCCTATCAGCCAATACGAGACAACAGTGGTTTCGATTGTAGTTAAGCTACGTAAACGCTACTCATTCAATTTAAATAATAGAATGTTTTGAAGAGCGTTAACGTTCTTAGCAACGATGCAACTACTTTAAGGAAAGATGTTAAAATTAGTTTAATAAATATATGTGGCACATACTATAACTTCGCACTGGTTACAGACCGTGATAACGTGCACGCTCTTTACGTTTAATATGTTGTAATATGCACGCTTTAATTTTAAACATACTGGTATTTTCCTGGGAAATGAACCAAGTAACACAGTATTACATAATATGCAATTCACAAATATAGCTGTATACTGTATAATATAAATATTTCAATTTATATATTCACGTACATAGTGTGTAGGTAGAGTGAGTGATAGGTTTTATTGGTCAATCTAAAGTACGGAGACATAGGTAAGTGGCTGCGTAAAGAAAATTCGTTAAGAAAAGGTTTTTGTTAATGAATGACGCGACAAACGACGACACGACAGACGTATGCCTCACTTAGTGATAAACGTCGTTTAGTTCATAGTGATTCTCGACGGGGGAAATAAACTGGTAACTGCACAGATAGACTCGCATACGAGAGATCTACATTTTTATAACTATTGAATCAAGATCATCAACATAAATTATAATCATAGTTTAATGTGAATACCTTGTAAGCAAGCAATTTCGATCGTCAACTAAATCGGAAAACCTCGCTACATAGTAATTTATATGCCGAGAAATGAGCCAGAACATTGCATGACCCACTCAAAGCACCAGGTTATTTTTGCGAGGTATCGTGTTATGTTGCAGTCAGTAATTGTTTTCGGTCCCGCCGCGTGAGTGCCCGAACGCAAACTTTGAGCCAAGTTAAATTGAAATTTTCTCAAGTTGGCGCGCGGCCGGCTGACGGCTTACAACCGGTAATGCGTGCCCGAAAACATCTGCCACAACGATCGCTTTTTAATAATTCTCTGTTCTACTTTTATATTTTCTATATGTTATGTGTGTTGTTTTTTAGGTTATGGGTTATGTATTCCGTCTTTTATAAGTTTGTGCTTTGAAAAATACCGATAATAGGTGTATGAATAATCGTGAGTGGGTTTTTTTTTAATTGTGTAATATTTCTAGTTCGTGGCCTTTACGATGTCGGCTTATTTGATAGCTGTTTCATATTCTACTTAAATTGGGAAAAGTATTGTCAAATTGAAATAAAACTATTTTGTGAACGTTATAGTAGTTTTTAATAATATTTTCTCTCAATGTTTCGAAAACTTTGCAACCTTCATGGTCAACGGGCGGCCTGAGGTATTGGTAGTCCGAAAAGTCAAAGTTACAATATCTACCTAAATTTTACAAATATACAAAGATCATGAAAAAAAATCTTATTTCCAAACAGTTCAAGATTATATAGAGCGGACATTGGGAAAATTGTCATACAAAAACTTGGAGCCTGTTCGTCAGTAACTCAATCTACCGTAAAATAACAAAATACCTACGTAAAATTCATTAGAACATAATTTGACATGGTCGTAATGCGTATATTGACATATTTCCTTCCAAAATATTGTTTTCTTTAGAAAATTTAAGCATACCGAGACTTCTTGTTACACGGACATGTCAGATAAGACAGCGACTTATTACCAATTGGTATTAACTTTTGAACGAAAAATTTGGTCCTGATGTACGGTCTATAACTATACTGTTAAATGTCTTTGTTTATTTCAATGTCTAACATTCGCGAAAACATAAGAAATCATTATCTTCGAATTGTTGTACCACTTAATGGTGACCAAACATCTAGTAATATGTTAATATTTGGAGCTCAAAGAGAGCAACGCATCGTTATTGCTCTAATGTGGATACTTCTCATTAGGTGATACAATTTTTTCACCTTTTTCATACAAAAGCAATTAAAATATTGTGGATGTTAATTAATTACCCATTATCAGGTGACACACTTGCACATTTGCTAAAAATCCTCAAAATAAACCATTGTCCGTGACATAAGTTCTCGGTATGTGTAATGTTTTATATGACACATCGGAGACTTTACTGCGCCGCCTCCGCTGCGCTTCGTCAATATTGGATGAGGCTCATCGCGCAAACATTGTAACTCATTGGGTGATAGTTTACTGCCGCTTACAACGTGTTATAGCGTTTCAAAACTTGGAAAGACGGCTCAAGTTGTAAATGTATGTTGTATATAAATTAAACTTTTACTAGGTCTTGTATAAGAGACAGAAAAAGACTCTTAAGTCTTTTTGAGTAAAGATTCGTATATTTTTACCGCAAATCTTGCAATAACTTATGTATTGCATGTGTCGTGTTAGGAATATTGTAGCTGGTGTTATAACAAGGCATTGTGGTAAGTTTTACGCTTCAAGATAATCGAGTTCAATGGAGTATCATTAATGTATTGATATATACCTATTAAGTTTTGTAGTTTCTTATGTTACGCGAATGTTCGACATTGTATTAAAACCACTTACTAGACTTTTTCGTGATAATTTTGTTTAGATTTTACTCTTCGTCCGGCCCGTGAACATCAAGGATGCAAAGTCTTCAAAACGTCGGGGTTAAAGATTAAACAAATTTATCGCGATAAATTCCGTTAGTTAAATTTATTTCAATATAATACGTTTCTAGATTACTATTTGATAGAAAGATTTAGCACGCGGTGAATTTCAATTGTTTGTAATTCTTAATTTTGGATTATATTGATAATCCTAGCCCCTACCCTCGGCCAAAAGACTCGCCAGTTACATTTTTCAGTTGTATAAAAAAACCATTCCGCTACATTATAATTATGCACCCGCTAGTGCTTTTACCTTGATACACGCTCAACCATCAAATTCTAGAGAAACTCTTGCGAGATTGCGAACAATCGCTTCAACACTAAAAACTTGTTAATTTTCGATCCAATTGTTCCGATTTCATTAGCTCCAAGATGGGGGATCTGCTGTCGAATGAAGTTCGCTTTAAGGTTAAATGAAGCTGCTTGAACTTTAAGTGTATAGATCTCTCTATGAGAATACACAAAAATAGTTAAATAAAATAAGACGCTGCGCAGACGTAGTGGACTTGTGCACTACACTAGTAGTTATAGTGTTTTTCTATATATATATTTTTTTAGCAACAAGATTTTGGTATTTTCGGCTAAAAAATCACAGTTTTTAACTCAATGTTTTGATTTTTTTAGTTCATGTATTTTATTAGCACAGCAATAAAAATTACATCATGATATTCATTAATCCAGTGTGTGTTATTTAGCAAAAAAAAATATTATCTCAAGTAACACAGACTCATTTGGGTTAGTAAAATATACTTATATTTATGTTAGTAAGGCAACGGAGAGACAATTGACAATAATGTGTCCACTTCTGCACTCCTCATGGCGGAGCATGCGTCCTGCAGCAGTGCTTCACATAGGCACAGTCTAGCCTATTTGCAAACATGTTCAAAAATTAAATGAAATGAAATGAACTGTTCAATTGTGAAAGTTAAATAATATTTTTACGCTGGCTTCCTCTTTTTGTAGGAAAATTAGTTTTGCAGTAAACAATATTATATCACCTCACCTGGTTTAGGGATAGCGTATATGGGTTACTTGGAAGACCTAAGTTTGATACCTAAGTCGGGCATATATTTGTGTATATTTCGAACGCTTTTTCCCGGTATTATAGCAACGTTAGGCAAATGGCTGGATTTAAAAATTAAACCGTATAAATTGTGAAAAATAAGGCGTTTTGCATCGGCTCTCATTTAAAAGACATGAAATAATTAATGTAAATAAGGTGGTTTCTAGAAAATAAACCAGCGTAAACGCTAAACTCTAAGTTCGTAGAACTGACGGCAGATGGAGCAAAAAAGTTCACGAGTGGAGGCCACGTATCGGCAAGCGCAGCGTCGGACGTCCACCTGCAAGGGATGGACGACTTTCTCAACAGGTCTTTTTCAACAGATCCGTCTGGAAATCTTTAGGGGAGGCCTATGTTCAGCAGTGGACTTCATGTGGCTCATGATGATGATGATGATGAAATGCTAAACGGTAAACTGCAGTCGAAAGAATATCCGTTTATCCGGAATAGATGCCGGTTATTCGTAACCATTATCCGACCTAACCTCAATCCGTGTCATATCTAGTCAAAGTCTACGGAACGCAACGTATACCTACGAATTACGATAGCATTTGAAACTACTCAGTTAAATATTTTACGGTCAGCCGAATATTCCGAAACGTTAAAATATCCGTTAATTTGAACCAGATGTTATCTCTTTCAATATGAATTGTCACGAGCCGGCGATAATATTAAATGTGAATTAATCATGTTAACATTATTGAATAAAGCGATAATTTAACTCCTGCCAAATGCACCCGCATTCATTCTTGATTATCTGAAGCTGTAAAAATATAATATTTTTCATAATCATGCCATAGTTGGTAAATTTATTATGGTATGGTCACGCTGTAGTCGAACTATCGACAGGTAGGCGCATCCATGGTAGGTTAGATTCGGCTTCGCGTCTCATATCTTTTTGTTTCAGATGAGGCTAGCAGCGCATCCATAGATCTTTTTGATGTAACTGTGGCCGTTAGAAACCGACTACACTAAAAAACAATAATCTGAGATTATAAATTCAAGATAACTTCACGCTTCGCCTATATTATTCCTATTCGAAGAGATAAGACGAGCATTTAAAGCTTTTAATGGAGTCACTATTATTAGGCTAAGTTCTAACCACCAACAATTTGATTTCCTCCATCTTGAATTGATAAAAAACCACCCCACTACCACTGCTAACTCTATCTCCATTTACCCCACCCGCGCCGATCTCACTGCAGTCCTGCAGACAGTGCGGATCGCGGGCTCCCACTTCATATAAGTTAAACGCAGACACAATATAACTTGACGCCTCACGTACCTAACTTCGGACGTGCCGCCGTTTCAGTAAGGGGAGGGGGGGGGGGGGGGGGGGGGGTGCACAATAACGCAACACTGCGCTCGCTTGATTAATTGATTATATAGCGTTGTTTGATAGCTGAATAAATCATTGTAGCACAGTGGAATGAGCTTCCGTACGGCAACTGGATTTATACATGAATTTGGTTCTTATTTGTACAGTGTGGGTTTTAGATAAAACTTTAAACTAGACAATATAACGCTCAAGATATTTATTAGTAACGTAAAGGGGGATAGACTAGCAGAAGTTACTATAGAGACGATGTTTGGTATGTTCTTTGGCCACTTACATTTACATCCTTGATGATACCTATGTATTAATTATAATTATCAATTTTATAACTTGCTTAAAATTTTGCATAATAAAGAAAATGCCGTGAGGAATTCAAGTGTGCTCTACACCTGAATTCTCTCCAAAATAATTTCTAAGAAATGTAAAGTCTATAAACCTTAATTTCGATATATTTGGGGATTAAAGATTTCATCTACCCAGCCTCTCATGCAGTGGGGGGACAAAAAAAATACACACACACATATCACGCCTTTATACCGTAAAGGGTAGGTAGAGGTGCAACTAACACACCCACTTTTCGCCATGCGTGTTCCATCCAATGACGTGATAGGGGGCGAGCCTATGGCCATATCGGGCCATATTGCAGACTCCAGACTGATCCTAAGTAGGAAATATCAACATCACTTTGCTGGACCCGGGATTCGAACCCGATACTTTAAGAGTGAAAGTAGTACCTACCGCGCCCGCAATAAAACTACGCCATCGAGGCAGTTAGTGGTGAGACGGTGTGATGAATAACCCTGTTGAGACATTAGTGGGTACCCATTAGTACATTAAACTCGTCTGTCTCATCAAGAAAACGGCGTGTATGTTATAATCTACACTTCTATACTAATATATAAAGCTGAAGAGTTTGTTTGTTTGTTTGAACGCGTTAATCTCAGGAACTACTGGACCGATTTTGAAAATTCTTTCACTAATAGGAAGCTACATTACTCCTGAGTGCTATAGGCTACTTTTTATCCCGGAAAACATTTCCACGCGGGCGGAGCCGCGCGTTAAAGCTAGTAAAATATACTTCGCAACACTTTTCAATTAAATTAAGCCAACGTGGAATTGATGAAGCTGAATAAATGTAGAAATGTGGACTATTATATAATACTAGGTGATAGTCGCGGCTCCACCCGAGTGAAAACGTTTTTCCGGGATATTTTTTTTTTCTGGGATAAAAAGTAGCCTATAGCACTCAGGAGTAATGTTGCTTCCTGTTAGTGAAAGAATTTACAAAATCGGTTCTGTTGTTCCTGAGATTAGCGCATTGAACCAAACAAACAAACGAACTCTTCAGCTTTATAATATTAGTATAGATTTAATTTTGTTGGCAGGAAATAATTTTAATTATTTTGTAATTCTTTAACCCCCAACGGATAAAGAGGGTTTTTATAAGTTTAAGCTGTGTATCTGTATATCTGTCTGTGGCATCGTAGCTCCGAAAAGAATGGACCGATTTTGATGCGGTTTTTTTTTTGTTTGAAAGTTGATGTGATCAAGATGGTTCTCATTTTCCTCTCAATATTCCTGTCCCTTCATACTATTAGAATTTGGTGTCGAACACAACACACATTTCTATCATTTTTACTTTCAATAAACCAAGGATGAAATATCTTATCTTGTCTTTGATCATGTAGTACAGGTACCAAAGAAAGCAAAAAGTATTTCACCCTGATATATTTTTTTTGCTTAGTTAGTAGTAAGACATTTGTTTGACCGCATGGTCATATGACGGCATACTGACGGCAGGCGGGGCAAAAAGGTTCTCGACTGGAGGCCACGTACTGGCAAGCGCAGCGTCGGCCGTCCACCTGTAAGGTGGACAGCTGATTATTATGATGATGATGGTCATATACCCGGACCATACACAGCTGTTTTCTGAAATCTTCAGTCGTAAGTCTTGGAACTCAGCATATACAAAATCGTTAGGAACCTCATGAATAAAAAATATCAAGCGAAACGTAAACATTGAGATATTGGGACACTATTACCTTGAGTTTATCACACGTGTAACGCTCAGACTTGACATACTCTGCTCCAATCTATTACTTAATATGGAACTCATAATGTACGCATTTCTGAACGCGAAAATTCTCAATACCTGATTTGACTCGGGTATTTTTATTTGTACCTCAATTCAATTCGTGATTTTGCTAGTCATTTCCTATTATAAAAGTTTCACTATGCATAATTAATCATTAACACTAGCTTATATGCTATGCGTACGCGCATAGTTAACGCTTCGCCACGCAACATCGAATTCAGAACTTCATCTCACTATGTGCTAAACATTCAAATCAATTTATAGATTTATGAGTATAAACATACTGACATGTCGACAAACTTTCTCATTCATAATTTTATTAGCATATTAGAAGATTCATAGTAGGGACCTATTGCCCTATATCCTTAAGTAACTAGTGCTAGTAGCTTACGGGGTATTGCTTCCCCTCGGAGCCATCTCTCATACTTAAAAGAGGGTCACTGGGACATAAGGTATGTCGGGGTAGATGGTATTAAATCTGACTTTAAAATACAGGTATACCCTACAATAATACATCTCTATTTATCTTCTTCTGATATAACTTAAACAATATATTGTTTCTCGAAAGTACATATATTTCATCTAAAAACATAATTTATGATAGAATTAGTTCAACGAATGGATTATACTTTAAGTGTAGCATCTACGTTTAACAGGAAATAGAATGATGTTATTTACGTAAATAAATTCAACTCACACGAACTTATTTAGTCTACTGTTCTCTCTAATACTCGTAACATCAAAGCGTATCTCTTCTGAGAACTGACGGGTAATACATTTGCAACAAGCCAGAGGTATAAACAGTAAACTCGCTGGATTAACTGTATAAACAACGTATTAAGTTGAAGTATAACTAATCCAATACCAGTTGAAACGGATGTGAGGATAACTATTTGTACCTGTCATAGAAGGCACCATAAACATTATTTTAGGGTGACGAACGTAGTGTAGTTCTACGTAGTATTTTAAAGTACTAGATATTGCTGTTGTTTATGGGGAGTCGATTTGCATAAGGAGAGTAACTATCTCATTTCATCATTCAATTTTTGTAAGAAAAACAAAAGAAAAAAGTTTTTAATCACCTTTTGGTACTTGAGAAATCCCGACATAAATTGTGTTATGTGAGCTAATTTTCTTATATTACGAAAGTTTTATCCTTCCCGGATTATTTTACACGTTTATCGATAGAATTACATGCCACGTTATATACTAAAATTTCGAGCGAAAGCATATCGAGCAGTCAACAGTAACTAACAATCCCTTGATAAGACAAAATGTCGCGCTCATTCAGGTGTAACCCAAGATATGGGCGGCAGATTAATGGTAGATGTCATAAAGGGACACTATGAATAAATGAGGACAGATCACCCTAAGGGCGCGTACACATTGCAGACAGATAATGGTACAATTTAATTCAAATATAATGTCGATGAACAAAGGACTTTACATCGAATGTCGCCTAAATTATGTCAGATAGTTTTACTGGTTTACTAGTTTTACTTTATCAACTGAGAATCGACGGAGTGTGTATGGTAAGTTTTAGCAAACTTTGGTTAGCTTAATATTACATAGGCCATTCAATATTGTCAAAATAAATAACGCAAATGTGACTGCTCGTGGTGCAACTTTGAAGTCGAGACCTTGCTGTCTGGAGTCTTGGATTGGGGTCGTTCTAACTTGATTTCAGTTCAACCCCACAAAGACACAAGTTTGTGCGTTTACCGCAAAAAAGACGCCATTTGTCGTTTCGCCTCAATTCCAAGGCACTCCTCTAACTGCCACAGCCAGTATCGGAATTCTTGGTGTCGACATATCGAGTGACGTTCAGTTCCGCGGTCACCTTGAGGGTTAGGCCAAATTAGCCTCAAAGAAGCTTGGTATGCTCAACAGATCGAGGCGATATTTCACGTCGGGCCATCGCCTGCAACTTTATAAGGCGCAGGTTCGGCCCCACATGGAATATTGTTCCCATCTTTGGGCAGGGGCTCCCCAGTACCAGCTTCTCCCTCTTGACCGTATTCAACGTCGGGCAGCTCGTATCGTCGACGACCGTATTCTTTCCGATCGGCTTGATCCTTTGGCTTTGCGTAGAGATGTAGCATCGCTCTGCATTCTCTATCGCATTTACCACGGGGAGTGCTCTGAAGAATTGTTCGGACTTATCCCTGCTGCTGAGTTCCATCACCGTACATCGCGGCAGAACTCCAAATTCCATCCACATCACCTCGGAGGTTGGCAATCCACCACTGTACGTTTTAGCCGTCATTTTTTGCCACGTACTACTAAACTATGGAACCATTTGCCGCCAGCAGCATTTCCGGACAGATACGACCTTCAAAAAAAGAGCGTATTCCCACCTAAAAGGCCGGTAACGCATCTCTGTGCCCCCTGGTATTGCAGATGTTCATGGGCGGCGGTGATCACTTACCATCAAGTGAACCCTATGCTCATTTGCCCCCTATACCATAAACAAAAAAAAAAAAAAAAACTTCAGCCGCGTTGAGGTATATGTATAATGTCAATTTTATATATTTTTGTTTACACGTTAATTATTAATTACAAACATGAATTCTTATTAACTAGCACAATATATTAATATTTTTCTGACGTTTCTCTTGACTATTAACCGCCCCCATTAAATAAGGCGACGGTGAGTGTAAAGATGCTTTTAATAAAGCAATACATGAAACTAATGAAATAATTAGAGCAATATGAAAAGTGGAGCGGAAGGTAGGGCAGCTCGACACAGCGTCTCTACGTCCGCTGGCGCGCGGGAATCGAGACCAGCGTCTCTATTGTTTCGCGGTTAAATTACCAACGTGTTTTATTGTGAATTGTTGTGGGATTTCACTTCTTCCACATTGGTTTTTATCCTGTTGTGGATGCGAGAGTGGCTTCGCTCGTAAACGCCGTGACTTCATACAACGCTACCATTGGTGAATTTGAGTTAGTAAATGGCATTGCATAAGAAGCATTAGGTGCTAAATATACAACTGAAAGAAATTTCTGTAACACTGTATAATAGCATTCATAAAAGCTGATGCATCTCTTTTTGAAGTGAAAACTTCTTTAGCGGCGTTGAGCACTTTGGGGATGGGTATAAAATGTTAAACTCGCGTCCGGATCACGTGACCGATCGAAAATGCGTAGGAGGTTTTACCATCCGTTACTAATATGAACTTTAAATACAATGCGTAGAAGCTATAATTCTTATACGTTTACATTTTTATTTATTTACTTCATTAAAACCATCCCTTACTAATATGAACCTTAAATACAATGCGTAGAAGCTATAATTCTTAAAAGACTACATTTTTATTTATTTCCCCAGCGTTGGCACGGCATGAGTACAAAAGAGTGTAACATTCTTTTTTCAAATATTGATTTATAAAGAAATAGTGAAATTGTCATTTTTGTGTACAATAGCGCAATAAATAAATATTGTATTTAACCACATAAATGCTAGTACTTTTATTCTGATAAATAAAGCAATTCGTGCGAAATTATTCCTAACCATACCAAAATATTAAAAAATGCACAACGTTAATGTTCAAGTTTTCACTTCTGCCGGCATTCCTGGAGTGCAATCCGTTTTTGTTTTAAGTCTCATTATGTCTAGTAGTTACACTGGCTACAATTTCCTTCAAACCGAAACACAACAGTGCAGGCACACTGCTGCTTGGCGGTAGAAATAAACATTGCGGTGGTACCCACCCAGACGGGCTCTTACATATGAGAGATCTACCACCAGTATCTCCTCATCGGTAGGCAGCAGCGCAATTAGTGCATGCTAATTCTTCAAGGTTTTGAATCTTAACAGTCACATAATGTAAGTTCTTGTTTTGAGAAATAAATCCAGAACTTTATGACGCAAGTATTCTATCAGACGTGTACGTTTAGACGTTGTGGTTTTTAACCTGCCACAGCAATGCATTATGTGAAGCCCTCGTATTATTTTGACTCAATAACAAAATATTCCTCGTTTGTAGAATTCTTCAAGTAAGCCGCGTCTAAATAATGTTTCTGTGCACTATTAAGGAATCCGTAGAAAATATACCGCGCATTATACGAAGCGTTCTGGTGTTGCTAGATCTAAAACGAAATTTCAAGATCTTCCTTTTTATTTAACTAAATAACATGATTAAAATGACCGCCTGTAAACATTAGCCACACAGGAAAAAACATTATTATTTTTATTCCGACATCCTGAAAATTAAATAGCATGCTTCATATGGCATTGAATTACACTCATTATTCTGAAACATTACATGTCAAAGGTTGTAATAGGTTATCGGGTGTAAGATCGATAATCGATATAAATCTAACACCTGTCGATGGACGCAATGTCGCAATGACTACTCCTGTTCGTTGACGTTATTTTTGCTATTTTCTTAGTATTTACTTACCCTCAGTCTAGTTTTGTCACTTAAGCATGAAAAAACACCGAAAATTACTATCCGATGTAGCTGGCAACCCACCGAAGCGGTAATGTGTGTGCAAGATGGCGCTATGATGACGTCATTTGCGAGCGGCGCTGCGCTCCGGACGCGGGTACATTTGCTAGCCGTTTGGCGTGACGCGAAACACGCTTATGGCTTCACTCCACTTTACACTCGTTTTATTTTCATTTTCAGCTAAATTAACGTGAAAAATATAGAAAATTTAATTCTACGAGAAAAATGTATTTTAAAATACACGTTTTAAATTATGACTGACTGATTATGGGTATATCAAGAAGAACAATAAATAAAAAAACAAGTCGCAATATAAATAGTGATTGCGTCCAAATATAATTAGTAGCATCTAATACATTTGTAACAAGAACAAGGGAGTCTAAAATATGTAATGTCAATTGAAAAGCAAAGTTGCTACCTAATAATTATAAATTATCGGCAAAATTTTGTAATTCAATATTTTTGAACCCATTTTAGTCATTGGCTCTTTCATCACAAGTCAGAGGGTGTGATTACATAATTCCTAAGGATTACGGGCGACGCCAACCCAAACAGATCTTGACCCGGATACCAAACCCGGGACCCTACACACGCCTAAACAAACACTTCTACATAAATACAAATAAATTGATTAACAATTGGTACTGTTTTGGATTTTAGCACATACACGTCCATATTTGGCTAACATATTTTCGGTTCTTATGGTTATATTGGGATACTAAATCGTTTTAACAAAGTGCGTTCAAGCTAAATGGGGTCAGTGGATGCATATAATTCTGGCAAGATTTAAACCGCGAAAGTCTTACATCGCATTGCTCGCAATTTAGGCTATATTGTGCTTACGATAAGATGCAGCATTATGTTATAAAAAGTCGTAGAGACACGGTGTAAGCGTATTTACCCAGCATAAATGTTTGTATCCTTTAAGGACTGCAACATTATTTATGGGCGAAAGAGATTATTTAACATCAGGTGACTCATTAGATCACCGCGTTATGTATTTAAAAAATATTTAAAAAACGCATTCAGCTGTGGTAGTTACTGGCGACCACCACCCACAAGGTCAAATCCGCCATAGTGGCCCACGTAAGAGAATCGCGTTCCGGGATCAGCCTGTGAAAATTCTGTTTCGTATACTGAAGCATAAATTCGTCGACTACCGAAGGATAATCGTACCCGCCAATCGATACTAAACCATTACACTACGCACCGTCAGCCATCAGGCATCCCGTACACATAAAAAAGAGTTTCATAAGCTAAGTCAATAAAAATAACCAAACCCGCTAACCTTAAAAACAGCCATCACAATATATTAGCGATTACCATAAGCGACGCGTTACACGTTACATTGTTCTTGCTATAAACGCTCCTTTGAGAAATCCCAAAGCCATTACCGCCGAGAGCGGCCGGCGCGTAGCGAGTGCCCGCTTCATCCATTCGTTTTACATTTTAAAACATAAGTATCGCGAGGTGAGGGGCCTTGTTGTACGGAAACTAAGGTTTCCGGGCTCCTACCATGGGTTTCTCGTCTTTGTATGGAGTGAATTCGTTTATTGAACTGTAGCTAATATCTCTGAGGCTTGGAATACCGATGATTCCTCTATTGCTGTTTATTGGTGATGTGATCACTTAATTCCCGGTGACCTACTTGTTCGTTTGCTACTACACTAATAAAATATGCTCTCACGAGAAGTCAGCACAATAAAAGAAACAGAATATTATAAAGCTGAAGAGTTTGTTTCTTTGGTTGGTTGAACGCGCTAATCTCAGGAACTGAAGGAATCGATTTTGAAAATTCCTACACTAATAGAAAACTACATTACTCCTGAGTGCTATAGGCTACTTTTTATCCGGAAAAACTTTTTCACGACACTACAAATTGTATTACTATTTCACACAATAAGTCTTACAAAAAAAACTCACTTAATAATTTTGTAGTATTTTGGTAATCCATTCGCAATTGTACTAGTAGATGAAAGAAAAAAATCATAAACAGCATGACGCGGATAAAGCGGTCATTTCAGCATGTATTTGAATGCTGACATATTTGCTGGCTATTAGCCGGTCTGAATATTTACACCGGCATTGCGTCCGTTGCAAATGCTTCGGCAATGTTAGAATACTAGCATTATTAGCACTTCCGCTTAGGCATTTACTCATCTGACTGTTATTTTAATGTCGAATAAATATACCAAATTGTTATTAGATTTGTCATGATTGTACCAGTAAACAGAGATATGCATCTCATTGGTTGGCATTTTTCCTTTGAGTTTCTTGCTGCCGTAATGATATTTGAAATGAAATGTCTGATAAATATCCTACATATATTACAAGTTTACCGATAAGTAAATTTAAGGATAACTTCACTTTCCACAGACATAAATTGAAATTCCATTCAGTCAATATCTCGAGTTTAGAAAAATATATTGCAATAACTATTGTTCTGTGGGCTTAAAATGTGTCAAAAATACACGACACGACTCCGTTTCGTTTTATTGGGATTAGTTGAGAGACTAAAATGGTATTGGTCTCTGGATCAATCACAAACATCAAAATTAAATATCGCCTTCAATTTCTGTCTTTTTTCACATTCTAAGCTCACTGTTACCCTTTGTATGAATTATATAGAATTATGCCAAGTATTCATATCGAGTAAGAGAACGTGTATTCCTCTAGAGTTGTTGAACGATGCCTACATACGTGAAAGAGAGATTCGTAATGCCGATTTCCATACATTTTGTGTTTACTCTTTTATGGCTACACAATTTACTATTCGAAGCTCACGCCCGTCAAATATTTATATTGAGGCAATCTATTTCCCAAATTTCCAAGGAAAAGTTCACTCAAATGAAACTATAACTTAACGTTTCTTATTCTTCTTCAGCCTTTAGAAGTCCACTGCTGAACATAGCCCTCCCCCAGAGATTTCCAGACCAACCTGTCAGAAGCGGCCTGCATCCAGCGCGTTCCTGCGACCTAACTTAACGTTTAATATTACGCAAATACTCGTGCTAGGGGTACAGATATAGAAAGTAAATTCTGTCTGTATAGACTGGTCGGCAGATTTACGGGTCATCAGCAAAGTTACTAGTCCAGTGACCACAAGGAACGCTGACATCACTCGAATTACGTGGACTTGCATGTTGAATGAAAAGCAATCACATTTAGTAGAAACATTGTGCCCTTCATGTCTACTAAGCTTAACAAACTGGTGTTAAGCTATCCATTACTCTAGTAAATTGAAAACAGCATAGTCCTTTGAAAAGTAGATCCTTTGTGGGGATGATTTGAAACATTTCTTTGAAAGAATTACTTCTTTTACAGTAAAGAAAGAAAAATGGACTGCTTTTCCGTCCTGGAACGAGATGGTCTCCTCAGACGGATCTACTACAGTGCTATATCCTGCCAGATAGCCGAAGGAGTTTATTTCCCTCTCGGTACTATATTCCTTTCCTATTTTAAATTCCCTCTCAGTCTTCTTATAAAAATAATGAAGGATGATGCTTACCAACTAGTACATCTTAGTAGCCAAATACTAAAGAATTTTCATGATTTACCTTCCTTAGATATATCTAAACGTAGACCCGAGGTAGTGGCGACGGGCTTCGCAAACTAGAATATTTACTCGGATGCGCTCGCTCTGTGTGTCCGCTTTGTGTTTTACGCCGCCAGCGTTTCATTTAACATAAATCGCGAGAATTACTGCTGCATAACATTAAACACTACAATAATCTTCCATTTGAAAATTACTAGTGTGCCGCACAACTTTGTTATCACTGGCGTTAAGATTTATTTGTCGGAATCCAGGTTAAGCTTTAAAACTTGTCATCAGCATAATTATTTAATGTCATACAGTTTGAATTTAGTAAATCTACAATTTTTTGTGGAAAAGAAGTATAACACTTTTATAGAAATGTAGATTACAAAAAAATAAAACACGGTTGCATAAAATAAAACATGAAAATAAAAACGTTTAATCTAGGGATTAAATGTACAAAGGTTTTAATGGACACAAAGAAATTTACAAAACATATTTTGATTTTCATTTATTGGTTCGTCGTTTTCATCCCTATGTCAATTTAATTAATGAACGGTGGTGTTTACTTCCTTATATCTCCATATTATAAACTTTTATCAGCTTAAATAAATATATAAAACTCAAATCTACCCATGCCTTCAAAAATCATTAAAAACATTACTCATTCAACAGTGATTCATGAGAAGTATATCTATACTGCGTATCCAGGTAACGCACGGGATGTGTTCCTCATTCGATATGAGGTGGGTAGTCCTTGGGGAGCGACCACGGCTGCCAAAATGATAATTCTGCCTCTCTCAATTAACCCACGAGTCGTTTAACACAAGTTTAAACAGATCACTGGTTCGATATCAAGAGAAATTGTTATGTTTATTGGTAGGAATTTTGTATGAGTTCCTGACTTGGTACTATACGGCGTTTCCTGATTCTGATGCTAAGCAACGTGTGAGTACTGTGGCGTTCCTTTGATAGATATTAAATCTGGGAATTGATACAAGGCTTAATATATTAGTGACGAGCGCATACAATATAGTGGCATACATTGATTCATAATTCGAAATTTTGGATATTGTTACCACTTCTGTTTAAGAACAGTTGTGACGATTATATCTGTGGAGCAATTTGCTTGCGTCACCTATTTGCAGATGACCTTTCTCATAACTTCGAGTACATTTTGCCACTAGCTATTTTAAATATTTCGGTGTCAATTTTCTTTTAATGTAAAAGCTAGAGGTACCTATAACAAAATAAAACTATCTATATCTTCTTGTCTTTAGCCAAAAACTCTCATATCAAATGCATGATTGTTTTTCCACTATTATTATATACTACATAAAGAAACACAATTTTAAATAAATAAACACAAATTTCGGTTTGATCGGTTTCGGCGATGTCTTCCAGACAACCTTTGTTCATGTGAGCCGCAAATATTTATCGTGATCAAGCCTCCAAGTTTTTGAAACCACTCCGGTCTTGGCCTCGATTTTTTTATGTATAAACTTATTGATAAGTTTTTTTTATATATTAAAGGCGAAGATTACCTACAAGTAACCAGCCTGATAAACGTCACGATTGACCAATAAAACTAGCACCATCTATTATTTCCAACTAGCGGCCTGCCTTGGCTTCGCACAGGTAGAAAAGCATAATAATATTAAATGCCTACATTTATTTTTCTGTCCTACAAAATATTTATACATATAAACCTTCCCCTTGAATCACTCCGTCCATTAGTGAAAAACGTATGAGAATCTGATCGGAAGTTTTTGAGCTTATTGGGGTATATTACACAGTCAATAATATAACGCTATACTCGTATTATAACGATAATACTGAGGCAATATTGATGCTTATCGCAGTATCGCGATAATATCACAAGTTATCCCGATATTTTGAAATCCACGATACTAAGGGGGCGTGGCTTCAATATTGTTAACAGTGTAAGTGCATCGTGATATTTTCTGTCAGTACACACTCGCAGCCATGGCGGAAGGAAGTGAGCAGCCTATCGAATTGAGCCGCGACGATGCCGAGTCACAACAAAATGACGAACTTAAAAGTGATTTAAAAGAGTTTTTTTTTTACGAAACATGCTTGTGTTTATGGAACCCTAAAGACAAAAAATATTTAAACCCAATTAAAAAAAATTAAGACCTCAGGTCGGTAGGTTAAATTTGCATCTGATACTTAATAGTTACCTTTACACTATATTTCAAACCTTTTAAATACCAAACTAATTTATTATTAAGTAGATTTAGATTTATTTTAATTATTTTATTTAACATACATTTTTGATACGTAAATAAAAAATAATTTCTCATATACCCAGTTTTTACGATGGCTATGCAGTATTCCCCCTTCGAAAGATCAATAACGTATGTATGACAAACTATCATAAAAATTGTAGTTGTGTATAAATTATAGTTTTCTTAGAGTTGTCAGTTAATAATGTAAACATACACTATTTACGAAAAAAAATAAAACATAATACTTATAATAAATATTTAAAAAAAAAACAAAATAATCATGATTCTTTTTTTTTTTAATCAAAAAAATCTGCCAGAAACAAAAAATCTTAATTTTTATCCACCCTGCTTTCTATTATTATATGTAGTGATGTACGGACATATCTTTAAATATAAAAAGATAAAAAGTAGTCTGTCCTTGTCTGGTTTCCAAAACATTTCTCCATACTTATTCTCTCGCGGTTTCACCCCCAAGAAAATATTATCCAGGATAAAAGTCCCGGTTTATATTTTTCCGAGATAGAAGATAGCTCATGTTCTTCCCTGGGTGTCAAACTGTCTCCATACATATTTGTTCGCGATTCCACCCATAAAAAATATTTTCTGGGATAAAAGTCCCGAGTTATGTATTTCCAAGATAAAAAATAACCTATGTCCTCCATTGGATCTCAAACTATGTCCATACTTATTTTCTCGCGCTTCAGTAACGGAAAAATATAAATGATTTTATTTTTATGAAATACAACAAAAAAGGTAAGATTAAAACTAAGCTAAAAGGATGAAACAAAATAATAATTTATAAAAATATTTTGTATTTATTTTTAAAATATTAACTTGTGAAATTTTATTTGCGAGAGTAAAATTTTATTTCGGTACTTAAATAACACACACGCATAAGTTCATAAAAGTCATTAAAATATTTCAAAATAGAAAATCTCTACTATATTCAAAGGTGCTTGTTGTAATGAGGCGCGTCTTTGTGTTGGAGCCTTGAGTTTGAACTCAATGTATGGCGGTCGACTCAAGGAGCTCCAAACTGGAGTGGTTAATTGCTCGAGTTTGAAGTTGAACAAATACATAATAATATGTGAAAGTATGCTAAGTTACCTAATGTGGAATAAATTATCAGAAAATCTAGAGAAAAAGTGCTTTGATCTAAAACCCCTTACTTTATTTTATTTTGTAATCATACTACAATATAAACTAATATATCGAATTCTTACATTTTAAGATAAATTATAATTAGTCTAATATGATTTTAATAATTCCGTAACGTAGTAGCGACATCTTTTGGAATTTAGCACAAGTCCGCAAACTAGGAGCTTGCGAGCTTTTTAGTTACATATTTGGAACATTCGGAGGATCTCAACGTCACAAGAAAGTACATAATAAAGAATTTACTTTGTAAAATGAGAAACAGATGTCGTAACCAATATTCTTGAGTTTATACAATGTTAACTGCTGGTGGACAAGAAGTGAGCAAAATCCACAATAAAAAATTAATTGTATGTATGACTTTTAGTGTCAATAATTAAAACAAAGGAATGTTCCAAATTACAGCCACGTTTTGACAGACTGAGTTTTGGGCTACTGTTTAGATAAATCTTTGAAATCTTTGACTTTGTTAAAGTTGCGTTTAAATCATTTTCATGTGATAAAATTATTTGTTATGCAAAATAAACTTTTACGTGAGTGGAGTAGTTTTGCGTGCGTGACTTTGTGCTCTCCCTCCCCCCTGTCTCGCTCCCAACAACATCATACGACGGAATAGACAAGGCGAAAGTGGATGCACTAGTTGCGTCTCTGTCTACCCCCTTGGTGAATGTGTGTATCTGTAAAATATTACATCTGTTTAGATAAAATAGGTTAATGTTTGATATTATATGTGACGATAAAAAAAACATATGACTTGAGATCTCGACCTTTTTTGCAAGTCAGCTAATAACTAATTATGGCCCTAAGAATTTTAGTACTTTGCTGGTGGTATATTTTGTAAACACCCCTCTCCCCCCGGATAGCGACCAGCGTACATACGATGTTAAAACCCGCCATAGCGGCCCACGTAAGTGTGCCGCGTTCCGGGATCAGCCTGTGTATATCCGGTTCAAACAGGCCGGCATAATTGTGTCGACTGACGAGGGATAATCATCGCTCGTCAGTGGACACTATCTGGACCCCTCTCTGCTCTCCATCAGGTGCAGTGGAGTCACTTTGCCATGCCAGTACAAAACAAAACTACCTATTATATAACAAAATATTATGACTAAACAAAATTTGATATTTGTGGAAGTAGTTTTAAAGTAAAATCAAAAGCGATCTAGATTATAACTTCTATTATGTACATTGAAATAATAATAAAATAACAGCAAACAAGAGGTTGAATATAAAATCCTTAGCAAATTTGCTTTATCAGGTAACGTTGTTTATATATATGATTTTAATTAAGTTTTATATATACTAAAACTTATATTTATATACCGAAATAAAAACGATAATGTATCTCATAATATTTATTTCAATTATAATGTAAATAAATTAATAGTTTCACAGTAGTTTACTACAAAAACATTCGAGGTGGATATAAAGTGAACAAACGTTTATACCAAACACTATCACCTAAACATAATTTATCGTAGTGACTCGCAACACAATGAAAATAAACTTTATATTCGGGCGAAAATCTTATAAAACCAAGACAACGTCGTCAAATATCTAATAATATAAAAAATACATTTTACGTTTATCCCATAAACAGTATATTTAAGGAAATGATGATAAGAATAATGAATTATCAGAATTTCAATGATTGGAATAACGAAGAGACGAGAAGATGTATTATAACAATGTATTTTTATTACCTAGACACCCAAAACATATTGTTTCATCTATATTTAACGTCAGTTCACATATTGCAAATTTAATTGTTGTTATACTTTAAATTAATAAGATAAGGAAAACCGTTAAAGAATAATGTTCTATGCCATAGCTCTGCTAGAAGCTAAAAAGTTTTCTTTAATCTGCTAACAAATATTGTCCGAATAAATGGATGATTTTTATGACATTTTGTAAGTCAATATCTTGACTTAGTATTGCTTTTCGACTTATAAATCCTAACACAGATATATCAAGATGCAAGGGTGAAAATTATCACTCATAATGATTAATAGAGGATTGAAAAGGTAAATGTACCCCGGTTTGAACCTGGGTCTCAGTCGAGTCCTAACACAGATGTAGAAGACAAACCTCATTTATAAACGCTTGTTGACAGCTTTTCAACCATTGTATTTATTTCTGGCATTATATATATGACACAATGATGCCAAGTTTCCTTAAATTGCTGACAATAAGCGATTACAGACAAAAGGATCATAATAACACGAGAACCGTGCGTTATACACTAATTGCTCTAAATTTTGTCGGAACTTGACCAAGTCAAAGATTTTCAACTATATTTAAATGCATTTAATTACACAATGGCGCGTAAACATTATCGTTAAACATCAACAGACTAACTACTGATATCGTAAAGTTTATACAACACGCTTTCGCGTACTAAGGCAGTGTTTAACAATCAACATTGTTTTGTTGCAGACTATCGCACAATGTGTTGCATTGTAATAGGTAAAAAATAGTCTCCAAGTGTTCAATTACAAATAATTTATATTTAATTAATAATATAACTTTAATAATATAAACATGACGTAAGTGTTTGCAACTTGAGGAAAATTACGTTAACATGAATAACGAAAAATCATGCTTTTTTTTTAAATTGATGATTTTTCAATGTTTCTTGAATAAATCAACTACTTTTTGATGACTGTACTCCATTGTACGATGAGTCTGTAGCAAATGCAAAAGCCAAAGTATAGGTACTTGCTAAAAGGCAACTCGTTTTACAATAACGTTTTATATTCACCGCGTATTACTTCACATACAATGCGTTAAAATTAATCTTACAACGACTATTCAAAATAACGTACATGAGTACAAATTAATGTTCTATATTTCTTTTAACGACAAAATTCGAATCTATATTTGAAAAACATAAGACGATATACGGTTATTAAAACGGTGGGTTATATAGAGTTTATAGGTGTTACAGGATTGCGATGAAATATTGAGATTATATATGTAAACTTGAAATTAAAATTGTAATTAACGCCATCTTTCGCCGAGATATAAAATTAAGTTCTTCAATCTGAATAATAGATGTCGCTTATGTTGTACCCATTTACGTTACAGGCATGTTTACAAACGTGTAAAATATATATTGCGTGGTATTATCTGTCGAGATGCTGTACATTAATTTTGTTAAGACTAGAAAAATACCTACACAAGAAGCGCGAAACCAAGTGTGCGCAATTCCATTCGATCTATATTTAAAACTAACAAACCAACTAACAACTATACAAACCATATACACAATTTATTAAATTTCATTCATTTCTTTACAAATATAATCGTTTTTACACGTACCTAGAACGATATTTATCACATTATTTTATTATATATGTATATAAAGTTGAACTACACTTATCCGTACTACGCAACGTACAATAATTTAATGACTTAACGATGACTAATATATTTTTCCATAACATGTTTGTAATATCATAATATTAATTATTTTATAATCACGTTTTATTGTATTTTGATAAAAGAAATAGCGCTGAGTTATTACAGAATTAAATTATACAATATAAATTTTGAATTTTCAGCGTTTTAAGGTTACAGTCGATAGTAGCACATTTTTGTATACATCAATTAAACAATACTGAGTGCACAGTAGGATTTCATTGTTTTTTTTAGATGGGTAAGAGCTACAGCACACGCCATGATTTTAATGTCTGGAAGTGACGATTTGCTTGTTTTACGGAAGCCTAATAATAGCTGTGCTTCTTCCAATAAAATACCCAAACAGCATTTTAAAATGCGAAGAGGCATAATTCCCAATCACAAATGCTAAATTCATAGTATGTGCTGTCGACCTCATTTTCAAAATTATACATGGCACTACTACAAAGCTAAAAATGAAACTTTATCTGTATTTACTTTTACAAATGAAAGTAAACTTATTAATGAAAGATCAAATCTCTACTCTTGAATAAATCTAAGCAATATTAGCGCATGATTATGTATCGGATATGCTCGAGTACATACAGTTCAGTTAATAGTTTCATTTATAAGTAGAACACGTCACAAGCTTAAATAATTATTGCAAGATGTTATTATTATTATCAGTTCATACACTCTCTCACGAAATGCTTTTCTCTTATAACTTGATATTTATGAGATTGTACAGCCTTAATAGGGTATTTTTCAATAGAACTTGCAGATTGTACACAATTTTTAGAATGCTTAGGGCTATGCTTACTAATTACAATGGCTTAGATCCATTTGGGTTTTAATTTCCTTTTAGACAACTTATTTTTTTCCAAATACGGAATTCAGGCTAACCACTAACGTTTACATCTCTGAATCTGAGTTCTATAGAAACATGCCTTATTTTATCTTTCACTTGTCTCTCGTGGTAAAAAAATCACCACAGTTTCATAGTTCTAAACTTTCCTCTACTTTGCTTCTTCTTTCAGTGTAATTATGTTTGTGATAACCATATTTTTATTGGTTGCTCTTAGAATACACTAAATTGTGATATAATTAAGAATATCTTAATCCTGATTGTCTATAGTTGATGGAGAACTACAAATACCAAGAACTCCAGCTGTGCCTTTAAGGACTTCACCTCAGTCCACAGAGCGTCTATAGTTCCTAACGGGAACTGGAGAGAGGTATCTGGCGTCTGGCTACACGTCGAGCTGCGGGAGCGCGTGGTGTCGCGGCGGGGGAGCGGGGTGTGCGGCGTGCGCGGCGTGTGCGGCGTGCGCGGGCAGCGGCGCGTGGCTCGGCGTGCGCGGCGCGAGCGCGTCCAGGTCGGCGTGGTCGCGGCGGCGCGGCGGCGCGCGCAGCGCCGGGCCCCGGGGGAGCCGCAGCGGCGCCGGCAGCAGCTCCGGCATCACGCTGTGGTGCGTCACCAGCGCGCTCAGTGACGAAAACTCTTTTGTGAAACCCTCGAATGGAATACAGTCAACGTTAATGAAAAAATAATAATAAAATTAGGGTTTCTAATGCTTTCTGTTACAATCTGATGATCAAGCCGCGTGAAGCCCATTTAGCTGTGCCTACCTCCCATGGTCAAGTTTTCCACCTGTCATCATAATTTCACCACTATCTTATTTGATCTTGGATTCAGCATAAACATTTTGACATGATATCATGTAGAAGAAAGAATTTGAGGAAAAACTCATTGCTGCTTGCCAATATTTACCTTTATCTTGTACCCTTTTGGTGTGCGCAGTATGAGATAGTGCGCGATCCCCGCGCGCTGGAAGTCCCTGGGCACGCGGACTGACAACGCGTAACAGCCGGCCTGCGTCGTGCTGCCGCGGACCAGGAACGAGCCCACTGGCTCACCGCTCAACACCTCCAATGCAATCTGAAGTGTGCAATGTGTGGATAAACCATGTAACATGAAAATTTGAAGATCTTATAATAATATCAATAACAAATAAATCACTTACCTCTCTTGGAATCCCGTGCTGGAACCACGGTGCGTGACGTAGCTCTGGCTCAGGGCGCGGCGGGGGGCCCACGGGGAGTGCAGGATGAGCGGCGCCGCACGACGACGCGCCTGACGACGATGATGTCGCGCCACTACCACTGCACGCGTTGGATGCACTGCTACTGCAGAAAAATAAGGAATTGTTGATTAGTGTGCGATGATGTAAAGAGATTTATCATAGAATTCAAACCGAATATTTTCTTCATTGAAATCCAGTTTCTAGCTCAATTGGTTCGAAATGTGGATTCAGTAGCACAGGGTGGCAATAATTTTCACCACCATCAATTTGGAATTCACTACTATATTTTCACTGTATACGCATTAGTTCCTATTTCAAACAGAAAAGTAACATATTATGTAACTAACCCAGATTTAGCATTGTTACACCTCCTGAAGTCTACGTCGAGATCGTTTTGCATGAAGTTGTCATTGCGGCGCGGCGTGGGCGGCACGGCGAGGTGCTCGCGGTTGCTCTCTCGCGTGCGCGCCTCCGCCTCCGACGCCTCGTTTATGTAGCCCCCATTAAGGCATAGAGGCAGGTTTGTGGGACTAGAAGAAGAGAAAACATCGAATGATAGAATGAGGACATGAGTGAATATTATTGTAATGTTTATTTTAATAATTGTCTTACTTAAGCAGATCTGAAAACTTATGTATAGGACTTCATGCAACATGTTTTAAGAATAGAAAAACCATTTGTCTTCATAACAAATCTTGTTCTCGCTTCAAAATGGGAGTTCTAAAGCATGAGGCTTGCTTAGGATTACGGGAATCTTATTTCGAAGTAGAAAGACCATAACTTTGTGGCTCATTAACGAAGTGAATGGAATTCTTGAGAGCGATTGTGGTTTTGAAGCAAAAGTACATAAACATAAACTTCATAGCATACTTACGTGGTAGGTGTATCGGCAACAAGCGGTGTGGAGTCATCATCAGAAGGCTGCAGTAGCGCTCCGCTGAGACCCATCGCAAGCCGCTTCATTAGTGGCGGCCGGTCACCCAGTCGCCGGTAGCAGTTGATCTCCGTCGGCGAGTTGGACTCCTCCGAGCTGCTCGGGCTGGCCTCGTTCACCAGCTTCGTCACGCCCATTATATCGCATTTCGCTGGGGATCTAGAGTATCACACCATAATTTAGAGTTCTCCAGGTAAAAGTCAAAGATGTTTAAGTAATAGAAAATCTACATAATCTTCATTTAAATAGAAGAGAGCTATGTCAAATGAAGTGGAAAATAATTCAGCCTTATGTAGTGACGAAGCAAGTCACTTCGTCAACAAACTACCTATTAGTGTTATGTCACACTACTGTGTAAGGTTATCCTGTAATGGTAGATGGTAAGAGACGCAAAAAAATATAAAAAAGTTTAATCGAATTGTTTTTATTTTATATGCTGGTTCGGCAATGTGACCCCACTGCACCTGATGGTAAGTGAAGTGAGATCCAGATAGAGTGCCGGCTATATAATTACTTTAATAATAAGAGATGAACAAGATTATGACTCAGCAGTCTTCTAAGTGTAAAGAAAGAATCAATAAACTATTTTCAAGTGAGAGGAGATAACTTCATGGTTGTTCTTACCTATCTCCACAATGCGGATAGTGGTGCGTGAGTCCGGGCAGAGTGTCGGGCGCCCGCACGCCCATGCCGTTGCACTCGTTGCTTAGCTCCTTGCTCTGGAAATACAAAATACGCACATTATTATAATATATTCTCAAATTATACATATTTAATAAAGTCAATTAATCAACTTTGATGAAAAGAAAATAGTCCTGTAGTGTACCACAGTTGTGCATATTATTTCCAAAATTACCAAAACTTTATTTAATGTAATATACCCGTCAGTAGAAATGAAATTTTTAATATGATATGCAGGAATACCTAAATATATAAGACGTAGAGCTAAGTAAATACTAAGTTTACTTCAACAAGACTTTACATTAGTGATGATTGCTTTTTGTTTAAATAAAACTGTGGTAAAGAAATAATGTGCCTTTCGTGACTAAGACAAATTAAAGACAAATCAAAAAGATAAAGCTGCAATCATCAAATTACAACAGACTCCCCACTTCAACATCCTAAACAATGAATCACTCAATAAAGTAAACGCTCATTCAAATCATTTAAAATTCGCTCATCGTAAGTCACCGAAAAGGCCGTGAGACAATTTGAATATTTCCACACAAGTACATAACTAAATCAATCCGCATTCCACGAGCCAGAATGTGCTCCGACCACTCTGTTTGTTTTACGACAATAACAATGCTATTCAAACGTCCTGTCACATTGGGACAACTTATTATTTCACCAACAAATCACGCGTATTTCAACCTTATACCTTCGGAATACGAAGAGGGACTTGCGTGACAGAATGATATAAACGTTATTTTAAGGCCGGACGGAAATAATCAATGAATACTTTGCTTCGTTTTGGCTCGATGTCTGTTAAAATACACATTAACATACCGGGTTGTGGGGGTGGTAATGTTGAAGGAAATAAATCTGCATGTTATCAAGCACCAATTGTCTAGAATTTTAAAAGTGTAACAAAGAAATACATTGTTGCATGTTGTGGGCTGCAGCTGTATTGTAATATTTTATCACCATTTTCGGCTGAAGTGAAAAATTACAATTTAATGTAGCCTCATGAACCGCCTAAAATTTTTCCTGGTGAATTTAATTAATACATAATTTGAGCTGCTTTAGAGCTTATCTGTCTCAGAGTTTACCACGCGTTCTTGTGTAGAAACTTATCAGTTCTATTTTGATTAAGAAAAAAATATACTGACATATCTAAAAAAAAAAAATCAATAAAATCACCTACTTTTTAATTAAAATTACCTACTAAACTTTTATAAGTTTAGTAGGTTATTGAGAGAAGTTAAATAGAAAAGTTATTTTAACCACACAACGTTAGCTAAGTGCACCTTTAATTAAGATACTATAATTTTAGTATGTGTTTGTAAATTCTTTGTTGATGAAACAAATAAAACTAAATAGCTTACAGCTAATGGAGTTGCCTGAGTAGATGTCTTGGAATGCAATTTAGTAAAGATAAATACGGAAACAGATAGAATAGAGTAAAATCAGGCAAAATACTAATAATTATCCCATCATACATAAAAACCAAGATGCTCAACACACTATACAGAATCTAATCTACAGAAACCATAAAGCACTTTCATTAGTCATCTGGATTAACATCCCGGAGGCAATCAAGTCGGCATGTACGATTCGATTTAATGTATTCACTGGTCCTCTATATTCTTGACACTTGCCAGGAATGGCTCTTCGGAGATTGCTATTGCATATTGCGAGCATTGTCGGAGCATGGCAGGTCCCCGCACAATGTGTTCTGATCCCAAAGCGTTTTGTCACAGCAAATGTGTTTAATTGTACTTCGTTTGCGTGTAGAATATGGGCACTTTTGTACAGCTATTACTGTGATTGGTGATAACATGGGATTTGATTTAGGATATTTGGCATGCTATTGACATGTGGCAATCAACGATGCGTATTTTAAACGTCCAACTTGCTTGATGATGAATGGGCTGCCCTTAAACAATACCAATAACTTTCAATTACAAAGCACCTCGTGGCGTTGTATTGCGCTCATCACCCTGAAAGTTTAATCTCATAAAGGCCGTAATTGAATTGCCTCCAGTATAATTAAACTGCAACAACGCAGGTGGTCTCGTTTATACGACTAAACTAACATTGTTAATAAACGATGAGCTCAGGCACCCTTTTAAATCATTGAGTTTGCAAATTATTTTACCTGTAAAATCAGTAATTTACAAGTCAGTACCGAGACGTAAAATCAATGATTCTCAATAACCAGGTCATCAAATAATTTGTCTCAAATACTTCGCCTTTTATTTTTTATGCAACTAGTAGATGTTGCTTGTGGCTTCACCCGCCTATAAAGCGGCTTTACTTTTACTAAAGCCTTTCCCGCTACAAAAGTCCCTAAAACACAGTACGACGTCAGCGCCATCTACTTAAAGAATGAGATTAAGAATATCAATTATTTCCCATGGGAGCAAATCACTGGGATAAAAAGTAGCCCATGTGTTAATCCAGGATATGACCTGTTTGCCAAATTTCGTCCAAATCCATTAAGTTCTTTCTGCGTTTCCTTTTAACAAACCAATTAAAATAACTTTTTTAACAAACATACAAACATCTAAATTCTTAACATCCAAATATTAAAACATTTCCACAGACTTTCGCATTTATAATATTAGTAATGTAGTAAGAAGTAAGATAAGATATGAGTAAGATAACATAAATACAGACTAAATGCCAGATTAATTCTACCACTTAACCTTTAGGGCAATGCAGAAGAACACTGCAGATGCACCAAGTCCAAGGATTTTTTAAATCTAACATGTAGTTTTTGTAGGTAACTGTCCATAACGAGTTCTCTGAACCTTTGACGCACCATCAAAGCGAGTATCCGGGTCGGAAGGGCCCTACAATGAAATATTCAGTCGAGTACATGGGTTTAGTGCAGTTTACAGGTCACTGCATGTAGGGCCGTAATAGGCTAGAAAACGCAAACACCACGCTGTAAAAACGAATTGGACGCTTTCGATAATGTGACTATAGTTTTTTGGAAATGCCTGATTAGTTATTTGAGATTGAGATTTAGTTATAAATAACTAGAAGTAATAGTAGTAAATAAATAAATAGGTATGTTTTGTTCAAGGTAAAGATGCAATTCTAAGTCGTTGCTCGTGTTTACTCAGATACAACTTAATATAATATTATGTTATAATGAATAAAGTTAGATTATTAAAAGTTTCTATTTGAATATATATTATTTTTGGGTTAATTCGAATTTCAAATGATTAATCTACTGTGTAATATATGTATCTCAATTAAGGGGTAGACCTTAATTCACGTAAATGCCTTTTAATTTGACCCTATACTTATTTGATTTTAATTTAATTTAACGTAACTCTTTCCATATTCGATAAGCAGTTTCCATCAAATATATCAATTTATGTAGTTCGCATGTTAAGAAGCAGTAGTGTTCCCCAACAATAAAGAAGGTGAAGCGATGGCCCCTACTGGAATACTAGTGAATTCACGTAACTTGAAGTAAAACGTAAACGAAAGTGACTTTAGTAATGAAATTTATGTCACTAATAATCTTGGTAATACGCAATAATTTTGATATTATCATATTTTTTTGGATATTTATAAAACTTAAGTATATAATATTTTGAAGGATAATTTGACTACAGAACTACCTTATTGCAAGCAATTAACAAATCTTAGGATTTTTAGTCCCTAAGTATATTTTTCTTTGTTTTAAAGTTTTTTTTTAATGTAAAACTCGTATTAACATGTATTTTGGTTGTTGTTTATTAATTCCTTTTATCTAAGCCGAATACTATCACACACAGGAAACTTCACTCACAAATGGTAGCGGCTCGGTTCCAGCTCTAATAAACCAAATGTACTTAATGGCTGTAAATCAAGACTGGGGTTTACTAATTAATAATTGGGCCTCGCACGAGCTCGCTCCACGTGCATGTACGCGTAATTATTTTTATGCCTTTGTGATTACGACTTTAATGGAGCGGGAATTATAATTAAGTACTATTATGGATTTGCTTTGGTATGGATTCTTGAATTGCTAAGTAGGAATATACAAACATAAACATATAAGCAGGCTTGAATTTTTTTTTTTTATTTTATTTTACCGGGTTTAAGCCTTAACTACTGTAATTTTTTTGAAATACGTTCATTAACTCTTGGTATATTTTTGTTACGTTAAATTATAATTGTCAGATTATATTATAACACTTCTAGTAGTATTCCCATCAACAATGTTTTCTCTATATTTTTGCATACGCGCATGGATTATAAATCGACGGATAAATGGGAGCAGAACTTAATAATGTTCAGCGTTAAATTCATTCGATAGATTGGTACGACTTTAGAATAATCAACATTTCAAAAAACCGTGTAATAAAGGACGCGCACAAAGAGTTCAGTAAGATAGGCGACACCCAATCGGAACATCAAATTTTCTCTCATCGGTGTGAGGCGGCCCCACACTCCCTCCGACCTAGGGCTGCTACCGCATTAATATTTACACATGCATAACATTTTTGAAATATTTATAACATAGCGACTTTTAGCCGGATATTGGGGTTTCATCACGGCTAAGAGAGATGCTGTGGGACAATGTTGGGCTTGAGTAAAGCTTAAAATATTAAGGTTACGATACACTTTTTTACAAAGACACGATATTTTAGTAAGTACCTAACCTGTAAATAGTTAAAAATACAAAGAGTTTGTGCGTTTGTTTGTAGGAACTAATACACTACTAATATAGAACTACTGAACCGAATTCAATGATAGTTTAAGATCCTAAGGCTATTTTTTGTCGCGGGAAATCTTTTTCGGCAAAGCTAAGTAATAATTTAAACTGATTAGTGATTATTTATACTTACCGTTTTATGGCGTTTCTTCTTGCTCCTTTGTTTATAACAAAATATATGTCTATAAGGGGTGAATACGTTTTCCTTTTAAATGTTAAGGAAGTGGCCACATACAAAACAGTAAGCATCGGGTTACAGCGAGGTCTGAACCCAGCATGGCGAGTGGGCGCGGTCCGCCGAGCATGACACCCGTGTAGAAAGACATTCTTTTGTTCAAAACAAACAGTCATGCTACTATATTATGCTTTTAGAGAACAAAGACATCGGGAATTAATTGCGTAATTATAAAAGACTTTTAATTTTTAATCGCAGCCTACTTAGCCAATTAATTCGCTTGCCTTGGGTTTAATTCTCGGAAAAATATATATAATTATTGATTGAAAAACCTTGCATGCATCGATTTAGATTGAACTTCGCGGCGCGGCGGTATGCTTGCTTTTTATGGAAAGGAAATAAGACATCACTACTACTACATTGAGTGTGTAGCATGATAATGAATTTGTGAACTTAATAATTAAAAAAAATTATCTCGCTCTTATGTTTTTCCTTATAGTGTCCATAGTTACCAAAATATACGTTTTTTTGTAAATCTATTTCCACGTTAATAAATGTATTGTGCAAAAGATAACATAATTATAATAAAGATATATTTATAAATTAAATTTTAATATTATTTTACACAACTGCCACCCCTACTCCTTAAGCTCGCATTGTGCGTCCATCGATTGGAATTGAGGAACCGATCCGTCTCAGGCCGCACGTTTTCCATCGGCACACTGTATACACTTGTTGAGATTACCTCCGACGAATCACGCCCTTGGGTTTTATTAAAACAGGGCGGTAATGAGACAAGCCCTTTGAGAGCCCAGTCTGGTATGAATACTATTGATTCTACTTTGGATTTGTTTTTTTAACCGATTTTAATAAAGAAGGAGGTTCTGAATTTTTTTAATGCAAATCTCTGGTGCTGAGCGAAGCCTAAGATATATAATGCCAAATTTAAACTAAGTTTGCTTCTTCTACCTACGCTAATTCCACTACAACGTGGAGTCAGCGTTATACATGTTTAAGTAGGTATGATGTATAAATAATTTGGCTTATTTTTTCTTTTGCCTGAAGTCAAATCACTTTAAACGAGTCTCAAGTAAACCATTTTTCTGGATTCGAGCACGGGACTTCCTCGTCACATCCTATATACACTGCTACAGTACCACTACACCAATCCTAATTATTAGTCAATTCTAAGGGAATTCCTCCATAAATTACACTAGCAAAAATAATAATTTCTAAACTACATTGAAATAGTTTCAAAAAGCGACATAGTTTTCGAGCGTGTTTTAAACATAAATTATCTCGACATTCTAAGCGTGGAATTCAAATTATTTAAATATGTAAATAGCCAACTAAAAGCTATAACAGTAATTATAATCTCATCACGACAGACGTTAATTAATCAAAATATTTGAGATAATTGTTAAGAGTGTAAAATTTATGATAAAGTATCATTAGAGAATATTCGTAATTTATTGAAGCATTATGAAATGAGCATCTTAATGAAGACATTATGGGACGTTTATGTTATAAAAATAAGGAAGGAAATTATATTTTTATGTCATTCATTGCCGCATTGGTTCAGTGGTAATGTATTAAGGCTGTAAGCTTTGCTCGATTTCCAGGAATGATTAAAAATGTGTTATTAGCCTGCAAAATATATTGGTAACATACTAGTGTCTATCACATCACCTGTAATATAATAAAGTAGCATAGTACAAGTTTTCCGGGATAAAAAGCCATAGCACTCAGGAGTAATGTAGCTTCCTATTAGTGAAAGAATTTTCAAAATCGGTCCAGTAGTTCCTGAGATTAGCGCGTTCAAACAAACAAACAAACTCTTCAGCTTTATATATTAGTATAGATAAGCTCAGTAGAATATTATTGAATCCAGTAGTGCCTTCCACTTTGTGAAAAAAGTGGTGATACATAATGTACATAATATTAGTATTGTATACCTATAAACACACACCCACACACACTCACGCCCCTTATCCCCGAAAGGGTAGGCAGAGGTGCAACTAGTGCACCCACTTTTCGCCGTCCGGAATCCGTCCCATTATTTGATAGGGGGCGAGCCTATCGCCATATCGGGCACAAATTCCAGACTCCGGGCTGATACTGAGTAGAAAAACCCAGTATCACTTTGCCGGACCAGGGAATCGAACCCGAGACCTCAGCATCGCAGTCGTACCGTAATACTTATAATTTAAAATATTGTAATAATTTTGATTAATTAACATAGGGCCGAATTCACATCAACGTATAAGCCGACCAAATACAAAAGTAATACTCTAATCTTTGCTCCCAAATAAATGGTAATAAAATGAGAACTATCTATATTAGCTGCTTAATACTTTGAGAGTATGTTTAATACGATAACTGTCAAATAAAAAATACTTGAAACCTATTTAATAGGCATTAAGTGTATTCACCCCTAGATATAATTATGTAATTATAGTTGTCATTTTTTCGCAACCCTGGAAGACAATACTATATTTTTTTAAATATAAATCTCACCAATATATTCATAGCAAGGAAAAGTATCTAGATGAATGTAAATATAAATTACGCATGCATGCTCACGCCTTTCATCCCCGAAGGGGTAGGCAGAGGCGCAACTAGTGCACCCACTTTTCGCCAAGCGTATTCCGTCCCATGATGTGATAGGGGGCGAGCCTATCGCCATATCGGGCACAAATTCCAGACTCCGGGCTGATACTGAATAGAAAAATCCAATATCACTTTGCCCGACCCGGGAATCGAACCCGAGACCTCAGCCTTGCAGTCGTACCGTAATACAACTACGCCACCGAGGCAGTCCATATAAATTATAATCTTAAATCATGTATCCCAATGTACTTATAAATGTTTAACAATACTACTGCCATATTATAGCTGACCCTTCTCCGGGGTATATCGGAAAACATACCACCAGTTTAAATATTCCGTTCCGGTAATCGATCCCGCGACCCGACTCGGCCGTAAACCGACTTTATTATGTATGAAATATTTCGATTGTAAAGTGTACTGTATCCTATATTTAAACTACCATTAACCACTATTAAATATTTATTCAACTTTCTATTGGATCTATGTAAGTTAGCATGCAAAATAAACCAGAACATTAATAATATTGGATAGCATCATTTTTGGTGAGAAACTGGCTATATTGACTCGTTAAGAAGAGTCGCGTTGTTGTACAATCCTCATATACGCGGCCGTTCAGAGAAGTAAAATTAAAATAGTTGCTAGTTGTCATAAACATAGCTGATATTAATATCAGTATCGTCCAAGCATTACAATAAATAAGCGGCAATACTCTCCTCAATATTCTTTTCTTTCTTTACATAATATCCTACTAGTCCTATCCTACTAATATTATAAACGCGAAAGTTTGTAAGTATGGATGTCTGGATGTATGGATGTTTGTTACTCTTTCACGCAAAAACCACTGAACGGATTTCGATGAAATTTAGCACACGGGTAGATTATGTCCTGGATTAACACATAGGCTACTTATTATACCGAGAAAATATAAAACGGGACTTTTATCCCGGGAAAACTCATTCACGCGGGCGGAGCCGCGGGCAAAAGCTAGTATAATATAAAGTTCGCCGCCGCGTTTGTGCGTCGTCTGAACACGATAAAATAAAAAAATACCGAATGGATTTCGCTGAAATTTGCCATGGAGTTTGAGACCTGAAGGACATAGGGTACTTTTAACCCGAATAAATATATAGCGGGACTTTATCCTAGAAAAACTTTTTGACCCAGGCGAAGCCGCTAGCAAAAGCATATTATAATATTGCCGAGCTGGGTGTATTTAAAAGTTGATCCTAGAACATATGACTTAGAACGAGATATTTTAGTCGATACTGTCCATAGTAGAGTTTCTACCCAGCTGGGCATAAAATATATTTGGTAACCAGCAAAAAAATATTTTTCAAGGTCACATTGATTATAAGTGACTTCTAAACGACCTCTATGTTTAGTGCTAAAGTTTTAATGGACCATAATGAAAGTGACACGCGTTTCACTTATAGGTGTGACCCCAGAAGGTCGGAGGTCTGTCAGCAGTCGTGTCTACTCGCAGTAACCGGTGTCGTGGCTCCGCGCACTAAACCAAATCCATATTAGTCACGATAGTTGGGACCAACCCCCGCGACTACCGTATAGTTGTAGGGAAAGGGACTTCTGTTGTTTAAACACAGATTTTAAATGGAATCACGGCATTACTTTTTTTTTTATACGCTCTTGGCAAAGTGACCTCACTGCATCTGATGGGAAGTGGAGGAGTCCAGATAGAGTATCGACTTACGAGCGATGATTATTCCTCGTCAGTCGACATAATAATGCTGGACTGTTTAATCCGGATATACACTGAGTGATCCCGGAATGCGGCAGATTTACGTGGGCCATTATGGAGGGTTTAAACACCTTATGTACGGTGATCACTATCCGGGGGGGGAGAGTGGGGGGTTACAAAATATATCCTACCACCAGCAAACGTGGCTTCAACGTATCGATTGTCCTAAAACAGTTGCAATACTGCCCAGTATTTTAAATAACAAAGCGCTGTAATATGGAACATTCCAATTATAATTCTTTTTCTTTATGGTATCTCTTTTATACGGAAGGCTGTCTCGGTACGTAGAACAACACTTTATTTTTGCCACGAAGCACTATAAAGAACGAATAGTTATTTTCTGGTGAAGAAAGAAGTGGCAGCCAATATAATTACTGTTCTTTATTACAATATCTAATGTATCAGAATCATGATTGATGGCGATCTCAATTGATTATAATTTATTCAATATTGGAATTTTCTATAGTACTGTAATTTACTTGTCACTTCCTATTAATATTATAAAGGTGAAAGTGAAAACATTTGTTGAGCAAGCACATGCAAATCGCAATTGAATACGGACGAAACTCGACGTAAAGACAGACCATAATAAGGTCTATCTTATTATTATATGGATTAACACAAGTTTCTTTTTATCCATAAAATATCCACAGTTGTTGTCTGAAAAATGACTTACCCGAGCGAAGTAACAATCAATAGCAAATTGCACCATAAAATTCAATAATTGAAATGTCTTATAATCTTTACGCTCTGTCGCGCGTTATCACAATGCATCACGGAGTTTTGCGCGGGCGCATCTCGTGTGGGACTCGCGTTGGGCGCATAACGAGTGTAATTAAGTACCGGGACGGAGCGACGCACTTTTTAATACTGGTTTTGGAGGATGTTATACATATATTAGACACGTATACGGTTTAATGTATGTTATAAATCAGTCGGGGGTCGGTCGACAAGCTTCGTGCTTTTTATTTGTTGACAAAGGAATTGTGAACGTATTTCGCGCTAAGTATCATAAACCACAAACAATGACAATGCGAGTGAATAGGCTGGGAAACTATAAATAATGCCATCAACGATGACGGGCTCTACCAATTTTTGATTGGGAATTTCGTTGATTAAGGGGACTTTGATTATATATTGTGGCATGCGGAATGCACTGATAGGTAATAAGTATATATTTACAGAACTAAATCCCGACCGGAAAATTACACACTTCTAGTGTAAGCGATTAGAGGAATTACTGGTGCCTGTCATCGTGGATGGCATATTCAATAGATCGTGGTGTGTTTCTTGTCAAAATGAGTGACATAAAAATTTTATTTTTATCGCTGTCAGTGATAAAAATATGGTGGCCCTACTACAGCCACCCACTGGTCCATCACAATGCACATGTAGTCACGCCGTTTTCTTTACTTATGTCAGCCAGACATGTGTTCCGATTTGACGGACACTGTAGTCAGTTTGATTATAATTGGACATTATATTACGCAACTAGATGTTGTTCGCGGCTTCGCCCGCATGAAAAGCCTTTCCCGCTATAAAAGCCTCTAAAACACAGTTCGACGCCGGCACCATCTACTTAAAGAATCAAATTAAATTATCCATTATTTCCTACGGGAGCAAATTATCGGGATAAAAAGTAAATATGTGTTAATCCAGGACGTGATCTACCCGTGTGCCAATTTTCCTACAGATCCGTTTAGTTGTTTTTGAGTTTACTTCCAACAAAACAACAAACATCCAAAATTTTCGCAAACTTTTTCTCACACATACACACACACACACACTCACGCCCGTTATCCCCGAAGGGGTAACAAAGTTTCTCATTTATAATATTAGTAAGATATCTAATATCTCATGGTGACGAAGCTTTCTTCGGTAGTTAAATGAAGGTAATTCATGAATAAATGTTTGTTTTAAAGTAAATAATTATGCTGCTATTGTTTGCGGGCAGACGTCGCGTCTGATGTAAGGAGAAGTGCTCATCTCTCGAACACAAAAAATATATTTTTGCGTAGTTATTTCATCGAATCAAAATAAAATAATAAACAAGAGGCCACTAAATTTACATACATGTTATGTTAAAATGATTTACTTAAATGGGCCGTAGCTTAGTCTCAACGGTTGTTTACCCACGTCTAGACTATCTTAAGTGTAGCGACAGATGCGTAAAAAATAATCCCGAACCACGCAATAGTGTGGTCAAGTTGTTTGCCACCTGCTATACAAATACTATTTATCTACAAAACAGAGCTGTTACATAAGCTAAGTCGATAAATTAGTTGTAACGTCGACAAAAAAAAATGAAAAAAGGAAAATGGAAATATTTTAAACATTTGTAAAAATGCGAGCGTGCTCTATAATAATTTAGTAAGTCGTAACGGTAATACTGTCTAGAAGTCACTTTCGTTATGACAAGAACAGATATGGCACTCTTTCCCAACTGCGAGCGAGAGGGAAGACAAGGTCGGAGGGTTTGGCGTGAGCAAAGGCAGTAAAACATCGGCCGTGGAGTCGAAATAATTCGGATTTAATTATCGAGACAGAGGGACGGATTCCAGTTTAGAAAGTGTTTCGTTTTGTTTTGTAGTTCTGACGAAATAAATATGCGTCGCGTCGAGCCATTTCGTACTTGTCACGTGATGAATACAAGATGGCGGGAGATATGTCACTGGAACAGTGTTTTTATGCAGTTTAATGATTTAGAGAGATCACTGTGGTTGGTTTTAAATGTTTAAAAAAACTTTATTTTTACACATTTGATAATTCGACTGGACGGTATGGGATTCAGCTATTTTTCATTTATTTTTCTTTCTGTCAAAGTGAGTGAATATAATTAAGAAAATCGACACATTTAAAATTTTTATTATAAAAAAGGAAAAAATGCACAGCAAACCTTTAAAAAAAATGTGGCGTTTATGGACCTAATGCAGTGTCAGTAAGAGTAGCACAAAATTGGTTTAAGCGTTTTCAATCCGGGAATTTTGATGTCAAAAATGCACCTCGCTCTGGTCGCCCTGTTACGGATAAAGTGGACGCCGTTTTTAAAAAAGTGGAGCAAGATCGAATTATCAGTAGTTACGACATAACTGAAGAACTAAAAATTGTCAACAAAACTGTTTTGGGCCATTTGAAAAAAGCTGGGTACACAAAAAAGCTCGATATTATGTTGTCACACGAGGTTACTGAAAGAAACCTGATGAACTGTGTATTTATTTGCGATTCTTTATTGAGACGTAATGAAACCGAATCGTTTTTGAAGAGATTGATAACTGGTGATTAAAATTGGATCATGTACGACAAGAACATATGAAAAAGGTCGTGGTCTAAGATCGGTCAGGTTTCACAGACTGTGGCAAAACCTGGGTTAACTCGCAATGAGGTGATGCTGTGTATTGTGGGATTGAAAGGGCATTGTTCATTATGCGCTTTTACCGTCGGGTAGAACCATCGATTCGGATCTCTGCTGCCAACAACTAGTGAGATTAAAGCAAGAAGTTGAGAGAAAGCGGCTGGAATTGATCAATAGCAAGAGTGTGGTCTTTCATCATGATAACGCTAGACCACACTTAGACACTCAGCAAAAATTAAGAGAGTTTGGATGGGAGGTGTTAATGCAACCACCATATAGCCCTGACCTTGCACCTTCAGATTTCCACCTGTTTCGGTCTCTTTAGAATTCTTTAGGCAATGTTAGGTTAACATCAAGAGAGGACTACAAAACTACTTGTCGCTTTTTTTGAACAGAAGTCCCTAAATTTCAACAGTAACGGGATCATGGCTCTACCTACAAGATGGCAGAAAGTCATCAAGCAAAATGGCACATATATAGGTACATACTGTAATTAAATGTAAATAAACTTTGAAAACAGAAGTCTTGAGTTTTCATAAAAAATGCGAAGAAACTTTGTCTCCAACCTATTAATTATGATAATCATCTTAAAAGTACTTTGTAGTATCAGTTTATTATAACGAACGAAAATCCAATTTCATTAGTGGAAACTCTGAGGAATTTTAATGTAAATTAATTTTAATATACCTTTTGGTATGTTTATCATTGATCTGATCAATGCATTAATGACAAACGATTGGAATTTCTGAATTGTGATAAATATGATGATAGACCGCATCTAAATCGGAGCGAACTGAATTAGCTAGTGAATGCATTCGACGCTTAAGTTACAACTCTACGTACTTCTTCGGGTATAAATAGGTAGGCGTAAAGCGTAAACTCAAATATGTAGAAAACTATTACTCCCTAGAGAAATCAGATCATATTTTCGTAGAAACGTTAAGGTAATTGAATGAAACAAATTAAGAACTGTCGTTACACGGTGACCACACCTATGAGAACTAGGAGTGACGTCACAAGCCCCAAGGGTACGGAACACGTCACTACCATAAACTAAGTTAAGGGAATAAGTTAACCCATTACTTAGAACATCAGCCGTAATTAAGCTGCAATCAAATTTATGGGCTGGTTGGATAATGAGCGTTTCAGGGTTAGTGACTTAAAATCTACTTCTGCAGACTTCTGACTTAATCAGAAAATTGTTTTCAAAGTCTCCATGGCTTAGTGGACAAATAACCGGCTCTGAAATAATGTACAGTTCAATCCCCGTATAGAGTATAATAATATCTCCTGTGAGGGAAAGTATCTTTGAAATTGTTAGCGTTTGTTGTTTGTGCAGCCATGTGGCAGGGCACATAGAGGCGTTTAAATTTTATGGTCGTTTCACAAAAATGCACGTTTCATCCTCTAATTATTTTATACAGGCTTTTCCAAATAAAATTTTGTTGACAAAAGCAAGTAAAGACGTAAGCCAACATGAGTGTTTCGACAGATATAAAACGGACAAACTAGGAGGCAATAAAAAATTCAAATCTCGCAACAAAAGACCTTCCCTAGAACTAAAGCGGCCATCAAACGCAGACGGCTTTGCAAAAATACTTTGAATAAAATGTATCGTAAAGTTTTATTGTACGTTTAAACAATGTACGGCCGTGGTCGAAAACGTTTGAACTCGAACTCTGGATGTGGAAGGAATACTTCAGGGACGGGCTAAGTGCTGATAAATTGTTGATAGGGTAGTGAGCTTAATTAGTTGTCTAATTTTATTAAATAAATAAGGAATAGTAAACTTTTTAATCAGATGGCGAGGGTTTATTTGTCAAATTATAAAGCACCACTCTCGCCATGACGTCACCAGCATTACGGTGCGTCGTGCGAGGGAGATAGATACACACATTATATTAAGTAGTATTGGCTAGCATGATTTGCTGTATAGACATACTAATCCTTATTAAAATAACATAGTGCGTTATTCTTTTTACTCGAATAACGAAAATAAAGCCCTTTGTTCAATAAAGGAAAAGCTTTATTACCACTAATTAAATATTCACAAAATGCCGTGCTCATTATATTTTATTATAACCAAAATAACCATTATTAAATTCCATCGTACCGTTAAAAATCCTATCGCATAACATGAGTGAATAAACCCCGGCGTGTTTTCTAGGAACTTGCCTATTATTGAGTTCCGTACACATATTTTGAATACAGTCAGGGATAAAGTTTAGGGGTGCCACAAATCACGGATGTCATAACTATGAGCTCGGCGATGATAAATCAGAGGCGTCCCTGACGGTGACCCCGGACTTGTGGGAATTACGCATATGAGGTGGATGTGGGACTGGATATCATGATCTTGGTCTATTATAAACGTCTATTAGTTCAGTACGCACATTACGGTAGGAAATATTCGTTGGTTCATCTTCTAATTTTTATGTAACTGAGTAGTTATTTAGTGAGTAACTTAATGGTTAGTTTTCCTCGATCAGAAACTTCAAAAGTCAAGAAGTACCATGGGATATAAAGTTTCGCGAATTGCACTTGATACTTGCATTGTTACATGTCTATTTCTACCGCCAAGCAACAGTGTGCATGCACTGTTGTGTTTCGGTTTGAAGGACATTGTAGCCAGTATAACTACTCGACATAATGAGACTTAACATCTTGTGTCTCAGGATGACGAGCGCAGTGGAATGCCACACAGTACTTTGTAAGTCAAGGTGCTGGATGGTGTTGCTACTTTTTATGGGTGGTCGTATTGCTTACCATCAGGCGAACGGCATGCTCGTCTTGACATTCAATGCTATAAAATACTTGGCGGTGTAGTTTTCTCCTATAATTAGGAAATCCATCGATACTTGCCAATACATTTTGCGTGTAAGCAAAGTATAAATCATTTAGTTTCACACAATTATCTTCAAAGTGACTTATTATTCATATAGCCTATATTTTTCTTTTACTATTCACGACAAAATGGCAAGAGGAACCTCGTATGCTGCAAACAATTTGAACTTATTTAAATTGTAGTGAAAATAAATAATGTACGTATAATGGCGGTTAAGTGCGGGCGGTGGAGGGGTGGTGCGGTGCGGGAGGGGGAGGGAACGTATCATCACGCGCACAAATAGTATGCGGCCTGCACTTATAAACTGTAGCATTAATAATAGCTATCATGGTAATGGTTGTTTCACTACACGTACGTTGAACACTTGCGATGTTAAAATATAAAAATCTGATAGAACCATTTCGTTATGGTTAAAAGTGGTAGAGCCTTACTATTTGTGTACAACATGAATAGGCCGTTCTAAATAGAGCTGCATCAAAGAAAACGTACGTGAATTGAACTTACTGTTGCGATTTATACTGCTACAAGCACGTCTAACGATTGCGCACGACTGTCCGAAATTCATCCAGAAATCTTTACAAACTTTTACATTAATAATATAATGAGCAAGATACATGTATCTTTACGAACACATGAGACTCTAATTTCCCTCATATAAACATCTCTATAAAATTAACACTCAACTCTATGTATGAAAATAATACACCGCGGTCCAATAATAGCTTCCGGTCCATTAAACGGAGGCGCCAGCGGTAGCTCAAGTAAATCATCGACCTCTGATTATAATATACACGTTTAGATGGTGTATCGTTCCATTCTTCTGTTGTCTAAAGAAATTATTTGTGTGTGAGATTGCATTTTCTTACATACTCGTGGAAGTTTTCATATATGAGTAATTTATATAGCATTAGTTAAGTAAAATATATTAGTAATCAAATAAATTATTTATATTGTCTCATTGATCTACTAATACAGACTAGTAAGCCATAGTATTATACACTCAATCTTGAAATAAGGCAATTTATGTGAATGTAGATTGTTGCATTCAAAAATATGTCAAAATGTTCTTATTTATTCTTATCCGCACTGTTGTGTTTCAGTTCACAAGGACATTATACCCAGCGTATTTACTGGGCATTATGAGACTTGACAATTTAAAGTTCAGAGTGACGAGCGCAGTGGAGTGCCTCGCAGTACTTTCAAACTCAAAGTTCTAAATGGTATTGCTACTGTTTATGGGCGGGTGTATCGCTTACTATCAGGCGAGGGCTATGTTCGTATCATCACTTAAAAGCAATAGAAAAAAATGCCTATTTTGAAAGCTTATGTTAAATGATGTAGGGAGATCCAAGAAAAATGTCGACCAAAAAATAACAAAGTTGTGTCCCTTTTCACATAATAGAACTAACTTATTTATTTGCATCGGTCCATCTAGACCTGTATACAAAAAATAACCAAAATATGAACGGGTATAATAACAGGGTAATAGATTTAACGCGCCATTCATCAAAACCGAATCCCAGGAGTGATTACTGGGAGTTAACGTTATTACTGTGTTTAAGGACCAAATGTAGTCAATAACAGTATTGTGCTGCGTTAATCATGTGTTAAAAATTATAGGTATTTAATAAAAATACCCTGCTTAGTTAAAATTGGAACACGCTGGTGGTAAATCGCTCGTGTAAACGTTAAAAAAGATAGGAACCACCAAATATTTATGGATCAGCGTTAGACTAAGGCAATGTATTATATTAGGCGGGTTTGTTCAAAACCGTCGGTAATTATACAATACTGAAGGTTTCGTCAAAAGGACCGGTTTGCTAAGTGTACAAATTAAGTGTTCCAATACTAGCATAGAATGATAATCCTTATCAAAATTCATATACCTATATTGTTAACGAATGAACATTATGAAGGGTAACCCATAAACAATTTTAAATAACCATCAATAAGTTCGCAAATTGCCAGTTTCGAATGCGGTACCTTCCTATGTGTTTGTCATCATCAACCTTATTTTTTCCAATAATGCAATGTCATCACACCATAGGTGTCGAGTGTAGGGTGGAGGGTAATTTACTCACCCAGAGGGGCGCGGAGGGCTGGAGCTGCGAGGCGAACGCCATTCGGAAAGCATCTCCCACCAGCGTGTTCAATTCCTCCGCCTAGAAAAAAACGAAACAAATGATATGAGCCCTGTACGAATTCTTCCTATTACTTGGTACAATCATCTACGATTGAGATAAATGAAGCTTTTCGTCCAACAAGGTAATGGGGGTCCGTAGACTTCATATAATCTCTTTAGACTTATTTAGAGTAGAGTAGGTAAACAAAGGCCTAAATAAGACCTTACCCCTCTCAGTAGTAGAGGAGACCCGTGCTCAGCAGTGGGCAGTATATAAACAGGGCTGGTAGTGCTACTAGTAGTAAGTAAACAAACAAATGGGCCTACATTTCATAAGTGGTCACCAATGCATTGAACATCGAAACTGCAAAAGGAACTTTTATCTTTTTAAATTATTTAGTTTTATTTTTTTATTCCAGTTTAGGTTGACACAAGAGTTATTTATTACGATGGTTACTCAATTTATACGAATGTCACAATGTCGATTGCAAGCCACACATGCTACAAAAAATTATTCCGATTGCGCTGTACAGTTCAAAAACTACCGAGAGGTCGTTTAAAATTTTTCATACTGTATCGTCAAATGGGACAGATTTAAATCGGAGCATTTCGAACGGAACTGCATTATCGTTTCTGCTATGTACGTGTGCAGACTACGTCATAAAATGCATGTCAGAAGTTGGAAAAACGATCGCGATACAAATCTAAATTCGCGTTACTTTTTAAAATAATATTCGCATTTGTTTATTTTACAGCATCCTTGGTCGTAGCCAACCAAGAAGTTCCTTGAAATAAAACTATTTTGCGGATTTTGTCGCGGTTTTTTAATTCATATTTTCTCCCGAAGATTCGAAGGCTTTGCAGCACTTCGTGGTCACGGGGCGGTTTGAGGTGTTAGTGGTCCGAAAAGTTAATGTTATTAAAAAACCGCGATAAAATCCGCAAAATAGTTTTATTTCAATGTCTAACAATCGCGTAAATATAAGAAGTCATTATACAAGAAGTTCCTTTTGAACTAGATTATATTAGATGTAATTCTGTTGATGTAGTACATAATACATACTTTATAAAATAAATGCTAGGAAAGGTAAACAATTTGTTAGTATGCACGAGACTGTTAACGTATTATAATTAGTGAACAATAAGATAACATTATGTTATACTCGCATTTACTTATGCCATAGAGATGGACAAACTATTGTGAGCTGCAAGCTGAATGTTATAAAAATCAATTTCGAAGCATAATCCACGTTAATTATCATAATATCAAATGCTGTTCTTGATCAAAATCGAAAAATCTGCCTCAAATCCACCCGGATTTGAATTCAGAATTCCTCGGTTTTATTAAAAATATTTCTTCCCTCATTCTGATTCCGTGACTATTTCGAACCAATCTCTTCGAGTCGAGGGAATGTAACAATAGGCCATATCGATCACCAGACGGCTCAGTAACGGGACTCAAACTATTAGATATAATATTTTATACTTGAGTATAAACGAGTTAATAGCTTACAAAAAGTTACCTTAGGCTATACGTTGATAATGATTTATGTAATAGCATTGTTAGTTTCAAAATACGTAGAATTAGTTGATAGTTAAAGACAAAATACTGATTCATAACGTTTATAGTTACACACTTCTACTATTTACATTTTAAACTATACAATGATCGCTTTCCTGTTATATTGAAGACGTACCTACTATTATAGAAATGTGATATGGATGTAATTCATTTCTTTGAAAAAAATATTTATTTGTCTTATACTATAAATGGGTTATACATTGTGTTTATTATTAGGATAGCGACTAGCTGATCACACCTTACTAATGCGCAAATAATCTTCCAGATATTGATTTTCTCGTCTATAAGTATATAAAAAGCGCGCCAAAAAGCGCGCAAGCTTGCACTCGGCCATATATTTTGGTATAAACTTTTGTATCCAAGTTTTAATGGACCGTGCTAGAAGCAACCACAGTCTTGGATACTTCTAACCATCTACGAAACTTTAACTATGTCTTACTTTGTTGCAACAGGACAGATGGTGGCTCCGAGTCTGTAGTCGCGTAGGAAGCGAAAAAATTTACTATGTTCCGCGAACCGGTTGTGTACTTTTGTTTTATTGCCGTCACGGGATTTGTGGATTTAAATTAGTGGGAGTACCTATTTCTATGTGTTTATAGTTGCGTTATTATAGATGTAATTTTTTTTAATAATTTCGTAATGTTATTTATGTGGTGTAGTAGTATATAAGTAGATGTAAGATGTATTGTAAGTGAGTTGTAAGATAGTTGTAAGTTCAGTCTAATAAAGTAACTTATACCAACCACACGTGTACCTCAATACATCCATTACAGTAGAATCAAATTATGGCCCAGTCCAGTATCTAGTTATTACGCGATATCTTATTGCTTTAAACTTTAAAGCTTAAAGTGACTGGTATTTTCATACTTTTTTTAAAATTTATTGTTTACTTTTTTACCAATCATTGAACTCAAAGATAAATTCTATAATTATTATACTACTAATATAAAACTTGCCACCTGTTATAACTATTTAATAGTGATAAGGCATATATAAATACCATTTACGAATACAGAAAATGTTTCAAACGACACATTAACTTTCGAACGCGACATTAAAAATCCAATGTCTTATTCATATTATTATGGAATTTCAAATATGTCTTATAGGAATGTTATTTTTATCTCGCACATTAAACAGTGTACAACAATTACTACTGGTTGCAAGGTAAATTATACCTTATTTGCATGTACGAAGGCAGTGTGTTGGTTGGTGCAGCGAGGCGTGTAAGTAGGCCCATGTGCAGTGGGTGTAAGTGATATGAGGACAGTGTCAGTCGCCCACGTACAGTCGTGACGTAGTAGTGGTGCGCTCGGAGTAATGGGCGGCGCGGGAATATAGTTTCACGCACTTTTATTTAATATTGAAGCAACTTTTTTGTAGTAAAGCGAGGATAGGGTAACCGATCATCATAGCCCATAAAAACAGGCAACAGGTTCTTAGCAGATCTTTAGGGAGCATGAATGAGAAAACGAAGTTTATTATTCGGTTGGCAATTTCGTTGACTATTGAAAACGCAATATCAAAACTGTCGCTTCTCGTCGTTTCCTCTCGACTCTCCGTAAGCCTGGTCCAGCCGTCCCACTGTTTCATTCGTGCTATACTGTTGTTGTAATTTTTAATGGCAATGACATTATCGGAATATCACATCTTTCCTTAAACGGCGTATTTAAAACTCCTCTGACATATTTTAACATATAGTTATTTACAATCGGGGAACCGCCTCATTTACGAACCTACTATAAAAATTCTCTGCAAACCGCGTCCTCTTGTCACCATAGTCGTCGTTCTTAGTGACACGCCGTAAGAAATGTGAGAACAATCGTTATACATACGTGTTTATTGTCGATGTACGACGCCGTGACGGGACGGACACGTAACGCACCCGAGCGTGATGCTTGGAATCACAGCGCGTCTAGACTTAGGGCTTCACAATTAGTGCTTACAGGTACATAATACTTACAAGTTTTGGGCTTTTAAGATCTATAATCTACTTGATATATGATAGGTTAATGAGAATTTTTAGAACTGTACGATATTGTGAATAGCGAATAACGAGCTATGAGATGGCTATAAAGAGACACCGCTGATTTCAGTCCCACGCTGATAAAAATGCAATATTTTGGGCCTAGTTGTCGTGGGACCAAATAATATTATGAAGGGATTTTGAGTGCCAATTTAAATTTTCATTTGACGCTATCTCACCCTTTTTACCCCACTGCGAAAGAAGGAGGGTTATGTTTTTTTGAGTATATGTATGTATACAATGTATGTATGTATGTATGTATGTAAGTATGTATGTTTGTATGTTTCTTTGGCACGCCCTACAGCCTAAACGGCTTGTCGTATTTTTATGTGAGTGGTGTCAATAGATTCGTCTTAGTCGTGAGAGTGACACTGGGTACATAAAAAAAACAAAATCAAGGATTTTTGGCGGCAAAAAGTAATAAAAAAAGCTTTCAAAATACGTCGAGTGTGGTATCAAAATAAAGATTGTTTAACGGTGATTACGAATATATTATATATACTATAACTCATATGTTTTATTGAAGTTTGGAATGGGAAATGCTAATAAAGGTGCTTGAGAACTAAAAAGATGGAAATAAAAAAAAATATTTAAGAAAAACTATAAACCCGACTGCGTCAATATCTCGAGTTATCCATCAAAGTTATCCATCTTTATTAAATTCATTGAAAAACTGAAACGATGAAACAAGATTTTAATTTAAATATTTTATTTTGGTTTTGAGTAATCTTAGTTGACAGTGTTCACAAACGCAGTCGGAGGCATAACACGCTCACTTATCAAAATTTGGTTGGTGATATAGGTAGAGCAACAAAATCTCGGAGTGAGCAGATCGCAGTCGGGTTTTTTGTTTTTCTTAAATATTTTTTTTTATTGCACTTGTCATTTTGTCTATTGACTTAGATGACTTACAAATCGCAACACAACAATCCTGGTATAATAGCGGTAGACATACACAAAGCAATGGTCTCTCAGATGTAAGAGTCCGTCTGGGAGGGTACCACCGCAATGTCTATTTCTACCGGCTACCGCCAAGCAGCAGTGTGCATGCACTGTTGTGTTTCGGTTTGAAGGACATTGTAGCCAGTGTAACTAATGGACATAATGAGACTTAACATCTTATGTCTCATGATGACGAGCGCAGTGGAATGCCACACAGTCCTTTGTAACCCAAGGTGCTGGATGGTGTTGCTACTGTTTATGGGTGGTCGCATCGCTTACCATCAGGCGAACGGTATGCTCGTCTAGTCATTCAATGCAATAAAATAAAAATACAAAGCCTGGTAAACATAGATTTCAACACTTGAGTTAATGAAACAGTATGTGGAACTGAGGCGAACTAATTCAAACAACACGGAGACAACGGTACGTATCGGTAGCATCCAATTTCCTGTTTACACGAGAAATATGGCGTCACAACGCGACCGCGCTGTTTATTTATATTATTACGGACGATGTGAAGTGGGGCCGCCAGCGATGGTTAACGGATAGTCGCTGGTTAACGGTAAGAGTTGGTCTTAAGGAATTTGTACCTTCAGATTTTTTTTTCATAGTGAAAGGATCATCGCAAGAAATATACCTGATGGTTTGGAATAGTGGCATAAGGGGCATTTCTCCAAAACTTTTGCTCTTAGTATATTACTAGCTGTGCCAACAACGTCGTCTGTGTCAATTTAGATCTATCTCATCTTAACTCATAAGTCCTGATATACTACCCCGTAACAGCAAAACGCGCACCGCTTGTGGCCCGTGTTCCCCGTGTGATCTTTCTCAGACTTACCCTATAATGAATATTTTACAGTATAAGCGAATGAGTGGTTTTGGTGTGATAATCCAACGAACATTTGAGCAGACAATAGATTTAAATTATTTTCTACCACATATTACTTATTTCGCGCGGCTTCCAGTTATTTTTACAAAAATATTAGGTACATATGCTCGGAAAATCCACTATTTTATTAGGAATATGTATGGATAGATTAAAATAATTTGCTACTGTGACACGTTTGCAAAACTGATTCTATACAAAACGAGATAGTATTATATTATGGGTTTTACATAATTCCTAAAATAATGTCAACTAAAAATAACATTTTGCATCGATTTCTTCTATAATGGAGGCACACTCACTAGCTCCGGAAGGACTAACTGTCGCGAGCCCCTAGAGCTTGGCGAGGTTTTTCAACGTACGAGGGTCGCTGTTCCATCGGGTACAAGCCCTTGGTAAAAGTTAAATAGATTTATTATCTACCCTAAATCTAGCATTCTTTACGCCCTTAGAGATATTATCAGGCCATTATGCCAATTATAGTTCCTTTATTTAACTCACAATGGAAACTATTGAATCAGATCTTTGCGGGAAAATGTGATAAATTCGATTCCCCGCGGTTTCAAAACAAAGAATCACAAATAAAAGTTATATTTAATGTGTTTACGTAGATTTGGGTAGGAAATTTATATTATACTAGCTTTTGCCCGCGGCTTCGCCCGCGTGAATGAGTTTTTCGGGGATAAAAGTCCCGCTTTATATATTTTCCCGGTATAAAAAGTAGCCATGTCCTTTCTCAGGCTCTAAATTATCTGTGTACCAAATTCCATTTAAATCGGTTTAATACTTTTGGCGTAAAAGCGCGACAGACAGACAGACAGAGTTACTTTCGCATTTATAATATTAGTAAGGATTGTATTATTATTTGTTGATTGATTACGCGTTATGCGTATAGACATTCTTACTTTTAATATTACAAAACAAAACAAAACACATCACGCTATTATCCCCGAAGAGATAGGGCGAAGTGCAATCACGGCGCCCAATTTTCGCCATGTGTATTCTGTCCCATGATGCGTTAGGAGACGAGCTTACCGCCATACAGGGCGCAAATACACTATCAATATCACAGCCCGACCCAGACTCGAAACCGGAACATCAGAGCGGTTTTATACTGTCCATGCAATACAACTGCGCCACCGAGGCAATCTTATAATATTATACATATTACAAAAAATCCACGTGAAATGTTAATTGTATCGAAAATAACTAATAACTAGTGGTACGGAACATAATTTGAACCAGTGGTTTTAAAATTACGCCTAAGGCTACTGAGTTCGACGTCTAAAACATTGACAATATACATAGAAATTAGCTCTAAAGCTCTCTGCACACAATATTTTTAAAGAATTATTGCAACAAATGAAACTGAGGGCGATAAAAGTCACATTTTATTAAATACTCCGCCCGATTGGCCAGGATCACCCACAACGTCGTTTTCGTAAAAATTGCAGCTTAATTTCCAAAGCCATTCAGGATTAAGTCGCGAGATTTTAAGTCGCAATTAATTTAATCGTAATTCTCGAGCTCTCGAGGCTTTAGATTTGCAACAAGTTACAATATTTGGTCGCCCGAGGCAGTAATGTCAGTGTTGTCGGTAATTACTGGGCACCGGAGTGCGGCGACTAGAGCGCGCCACTGGGGACGCACAGACCAACTGTTTGACTCGACTTTATATTGATTTAATCATCGGAATATAATTTGTAATATGCAAATAGGTTGCTTACTGTTAACGCTGTCAGTGTTAATAGATTAAAATAAAAATATGACTATTTAGACGAAAAAACTTAAAATTAGAAGGTGTAATACAGCTCACTGTACCACCGGCTGTTCACCGAACCCATACGAAGAACGAGCCGTCATGTTTTGTTTATAGCTACAATGTTACTATGAAACTGATAAGTACTTTAGTTAATTGCTTAACTACCTAACATTTAATATTGGCTTTAACTAAATTTATAACTTTAGCAACTCATCCACACTCTCAGTAGAATACACAATATTCATAATACTTCAAAGTAAAATCTCAAATATTAATATAATTAGATGTCGCATAGATGTGCGTTAAGCCGTATCTACTGACATTCTTTATTAATTATGTCTAATAAAATGTCGAGGGCAGTGCATCCAAGGCTTATCCGTCTGGTTCACGACACCCGTAATGACTAGGCTCGGATGTTTTCATTAAAATTTTATACAGAAAATACGGGCGAATGAGGGCAGCGAGATAGGAGCTAACTAGACGATTCTGCAGCACACAGTACGTGGGCTGGTAAAGGCTGTGAGATATTTTTAAAATATGGAAGCTACGAATTTTGTATAAATAAATGACGAGACGAGCGGGTCTTGTTTGATTGTAAGCAAGAGTGGTGAACGGTAGCTCCAACAAAACAAAACTTTAATTTACAAAGCGTAGTCGTTGTAAAATTAAAATCTCCTATGTGTGTACACATGTCACACACAGAATACATTATAGCAGGGAACTACACTACAGTCGTCATTAAAATACCAAACTTTGTAAAGCCCTGAACTTGTCTCATAATTTTGAGAAATTGGCTGCAACGAAACTGTGGCAATCAAATCTGTTGTAACAAGCAGCTTGTTATATAATGTTATAAATAAAAACGCAGGAAGTGGAAACAGTTCGTTCAGGTATGCAGGCACGCGCCGTAGAGCCTATCTCTACATCTTAATTGTTTAATTAAACACTCCACTCACAGCGGACTCTATCGAAACGCTATCAGAAGTCAGAACGCCCATCTGCATGGCTAACAAAACATTATGGTAATTAATATGAATGTCGTACATTGCCGGCGTTTCAATTGTGTAGCAGTGTTATCCGACTCTTTTTTTTAATCAAAATAAGTGTGATTTGCTGAGTGAGTACCGTTATTGAAGAAAACTTACAAAGTCAGGTGAGTGGTAGGTGCATCATAGATCTTTAGGTTAATGGTGTTAAGAGTAATTTTTGAATGTTCCGCATTCTCGCTAAACGTAAAAACGCGAAAAGACGTACATTCATCTCTTTGTCTATATCTGCCGTAAAGCAGCAATATGAATACGTTATGCATTGGAGTATGAACGTTACAGCGAGTGTAATTATTGCTTAGCATTATTCTTTAATGTTAGTGTGCGACGAATGCACTTCAGTGTTTTTAAAAAAAATCATAATGGTACTGTACTGTACTGAAAGGCAGTGTTAACATAGCATCAGTTGACCCATTTAATAATAATAATAATAATAATTTATTTGGCACCAACTAAATCTATTACAGTTACAGGTTTTGGCGTCTCCTTTTAAGTATAGGCATACTTGTATTAGGAGACACTGCTCTTCCATATCCATTGTAAATTATTAATTAAGATCTAGGCAGTTCCACACAGGATTACAATATTACAATATTTAGTACAATAAGTGCATTAGCGTGTGTGTGTATGTGTGTGTGTGTGTGTGTGTGTGTGTATGTGTGTTTAGAGAAATAATGGTAACCTATAAAAGTTAATATAGCATTCAATACTCATATATCTAAGATTCATGTAAGGTTATGAATAATCCCTTCAATTTCTTCATAAGTTTTTGAAAATAACCATTCCATTACTTTATTTTTACACATTACATTTGTGAGAGGGTATATATTAAGAGTTTTATTTATTGTGTTGTACAAGTTGCCAGCCAGAGTGTTATAGTGTCGCTTTGCAAATGTAGTATTTACCGCAGCCATTTGAATTACCGTATATTTCCTTCTTTTGTTGTATATATTGGCGTCATATACTAGTGCCTTATGTTGTTTTAAAATTGTATGTAATATATATAGTTTTCTTACCGTTAGAAGTTTACTTATAGAGTAGAGTTCCTCAGTGGGAAATCTATATGGTTTAAGATACATAACTTTAAGCATTGATCTCTGACATCTCTCTAGCTCCAAAAACTTGGTTTTAGTCGCACCGCCCCATACTGGTATGCAATATTGAATTATAGATTGTACTAAGGATATGTAAATTTGATTTAGCAATTTTCGATCAGTAATGTATCTTAATGATTTAAATATCCATATGAGCTTTCTAATTCTAGTCATTACTAGTTCTATATGTGCATGCCATGATAGTCGTTGATCAATTATAATACCTAAATATTTTGTACTATTAACTTTATTTATTTTATCACACAGACAGCTAGAAGTATTAGAAAAAAATTTGCATTTGTTGTGAATTTTTATCTCAAAGTCTACTGTAGGCTGGGTATGGTCATAAATTGTAAAGCAAATGTAACTGGATTTTGTGGTATTTAACGACAAAAGATTTTTGTTTAGCCAGTTTGCAATTTTAGCAAGACCAATTTCTGCATTTTGACGAACATTATTCCAAGTGTCACCCGTAAATACAACAGCAGTATCATCAGCATATGAGATCAATTTACCATGGGATATTTGCATGTTACATAGATTATTTATATAAATTAGGAATAGCGTGGGGCCAAGGACACTGCCCTGTGGAACCCCGAAGGATAAATTTACTTCATCACTAATGTTATTTCCAATTTTTACTTTTTGCCTTCGATTTTGCAAATAGTCTTTAAATAATGATAGTTGATTTCCTCTAATGCCAGCTTTTTCAAGCCTGTGAACAAGAATGGGCAAGGAAACGGTATCAAAAGCTTTCTTCAAGTCAAGAAAAACAGTTAAACATTTTTTATGTTTATCTAAATTATTCACAATTAGAGAGGTTATATCTGAAATAGCATTTTCTGTTGATAAGCCTCGTCTGAAGCCATATTGTGACTGTGACAATATATTAAAATCATGCAGATAAGTAACAAGTCGTTTATTCATTAATTTCTCAATAATTTTTGATATTGCAGTTAATACTGAAATCGGTCTGTAGTTAGATACTTCGTCTCTAGCACCACCCTTGTGCACAGGCGTGACAATGGCTAGTTTGAAAGCGGCAGGAAATGTACCCTTATCAAAACATAGGTTAGTTAAATGGGTGATAATGGGGACTACCAATTTATTAGCAAATTTGAGAAATTTTGTTGGTATATCATCCCATCCCGGGGCACTCTCACTCTTGAGTTCCATTAATGTACAATATATCTCAGCAGAATCTGTAGGCATAAGCACAAACGATGAAGCTTGAGTATTATCAAAGACATCGTTTATTATATATTTACTTCTTTGCTTTTTCTGCGTTTTCAAATTTATTTTCATTACCAATTTTAGACGATCCCTCTTTTATTTTCAGTTTGCTAATTTTGTATTGACAAACACAGCGAAAAAATAAACGGAAAATTGGAATTTTCTTTTATTCCCAAGGATACGTTACACAATATGAAAGGGTTTCGGGACGACTCCGCGGGACTCCGCGTTGGAACATATCCAAAACTGATTCCAGTTTATGCGAGAGTATGTTCAAAGGATACACGATGCGAGCTGCTGACCTGAAAGTGACTTCAACTAACTAATACATTAGCTCTACTCGTATCGTTGCTTATAGATTGATAAATGGCTAGAAATTTTGTGATATGGTGCAATTGAACACGCAGTGCTTTGTAATTTAAAATTCAAGTTGTTATATTTTTACTATGCCAAATACTGTTATTTAAAATCACTTAAGCGGATTACTCGTATGTCGTACAGACTTCACACTATACCAAAAAAAATCCACTGATCGACTCACCTTCATGTAAATTGCATAGCATAGGTACACTGCACCAGTAACTGTCCAGACCAACTCGCCCTGTCCACTCGTAACCGTAAGCCCGAGAAACTGTTTTGCGGCGGAATAGAATCGAGAGCATTTCATTTACATTTTATTCGAGAGTAGAGTGTAATTCAATAGAAGTGCGTGCGAATTGATGCCGTGGTTTTATGTTCGCGCCAGTAGCGGGACGGAGCTGTCCTCATTTTATCGCCTTTTTACGGATCTAGCTTATCTGTAATGGTGAATGACATAATTTGAATTGAGGAAGAATCTGTCTGCGGTATTTGTGTCTCGGGATTATTAAACAATTGTTATGTCCTAAATAAAATATCGATTTCGAACTCTATGTTGAGATAGAGTTACTAATTTATCTTTATATCTATCTTATATCTTACTAAAATGTAAAAATTCTTGGATTTTCGTTAGAAGTAAACGCAGAAATCGCTAAACGGATGTGGATGATATTTTGTACACAGATAAACCATGTCCTCGATAATATTACGTTTTATCCTGGTAATTTGCTCCCAAAGGGAAGTTTTTGAATTTTTTATCTGATTTTATAATAGACGATGCTGGCGTTGTACGGATGCTATGGATTGGTACAGTAATTTAAGACTTCTGTAGCGAGAAAAGATTTTCACTCGAGCGCAGCCGCGTGCCTCACCTAGTATTATGTGCGCAATTAAAAAAAAAGCGTAATTTACACGGAATTCAGAATTATAGATAATAGGCTAACATAAATAATATCATGGAATGAAAATAAACAAAGCGAACCGTGCTTTCCTATATCGTACAAAGTACCATCTTATGCTTCGCCAATCAGAGAGAGCTAACACCGAATCGAATACACAATATGTTATGTTCGTACATACATATATAATATGTTTGCTTACACAAGGCTGCGTAGAATGTTGTTGGAAGCCCGAATCTCACGCATAAACAGAAAACTAATACTGAGATAATACCCACAAGCAACGAAAGTGATTGTTTTAATGTAAGCGAAATAGCATATAATTTACACTTGGCCGTACCGTAGTAATTTAGTTGTGAGTGTTTTCTCTTGTTAAATAAACGAGAGGAGTGGATTTAACGGAAATTTAAATAATGTACCAGTGAGATAAATCCTTTATTTGAGTTAGACCGCAGACTATTTCTTTGTGAAATATCGCTCGCTTTAACGTTAAAGTAAAAACATCATGAGGACACTATACCATTAAGTTCTGTAAAATAATTTCGGAGGTATGTGAAGTCTGCCAACCCGCACTAGTCCAGCATGGTGAACTAAGGACTAACCCAGGTCTCAGTAGTGGAGGAGGCCCTTGCCCAACAGTGGGCAGTAAATAATAGAGGGTTGATATGATAAACGATGATGATATGATGTAGACTATTTCTTTACACTTACATTTAAATTAAGTTCTGTTCACTAAAACTTAACCTCGCGAGACCAAATTCTGTTCAAGTGGAAAACATAAACCGTGTATCTAATTCGGACTACAAATGCAACTCAAGGCTTCCTTGCTACTGTCTCTGGGGAATTTAACTTCCAAACTAGAAGTTATCTAAGCTGAATATACACGCATGTATTTTTTTTTACTTACATAGAGACGAGCAAATTGCTTTCTTGTTCAGTAATTAACAGCATAAATAAGTAGTATTTAACCCCTCTACATTGCTCTGGGCGACGTTTGATATTAGATATTATTATCGACTATAAGTTTCATAATTCCCAGTAATTAAATTAGTTCTTTGAATCGTTACACAATGATACTGTCGTTATGCTGCTTGGCGGTAAAAATATAAGCGTCGGTAGCTAACTCGAGATATTTACCACGATACGATTTGCCAGGTTTTACCAGAATATTCCATCGTATACAATAACATTCATACTTCAGAATTTTAATACACCTAAAGTGAAAGAAGACACGAAACAAACCGATTAGTAAACAAAGTGGTGACCTCACGAATCTCAACCGGCTACTTTACTACGCCATAAAGATCGTCAAATGTGATAAAACTCTTATCTAACAAACGCAAACGCCACACTAAGCAACATAACGTAAAAGGTGGGTGGTAATAGAACAGCTACAGACTATAGTACTGTTGTGTTACTATTAAAACGACGGAGTTCTTAAAATATAAAAGGGTCGACTCGTCACTTAGCTAACAATGCATTGTCACCCAAACTAAACGTGTATGCAAAATTTCAACACAATCGGTTGAGGGTAACTGCTTCAAAATTGACTTGCAAGATTCCACCCGAAAAAACATAGTTACATACATACATTGCAAGTTAAATAAAAGCTTATAAAATGGGTCGAAGCTTTTTATCTGTAATGCATTTCAAAATTCGTGGGTATACCGGGTTTTTTAATACATCAATGGGAATACCATTTATTTATTATTTATTTCTTACACACAACAAAAAAATTCCTAAACACATTTCATTGTTTTTTTATTCGCTCACAGCAAAATGACCCCACTGCTCCTGATGGTAAGCGAAGTGGGGTTTAGATAGAGTAACGACTGATGAGAGATGATTATCCTTTGTCAGTTGACATAATGATGCCGGCCAGTTTGGACCAGATTTTGCTTCAAATTTATCTAAGTAATTATAATCATAATTATGGACAGGTATACTATATTCCTGCGTGTTTCCCAGACCCACGTCCTGTTAGACAAATGCATAGACTGAATGCACGTATGACACCACACATGCGTGTTAGCGCTTCGGCGCCTGTCATGCCTCACTGACACAACGGGACACCGACCACCGTCAGCCGTCTGTTTGCGTAGATAAGGGAACTGTAGTTTGACATCAACACATCTGAATCAGCATGGGAAAAATACTTATGTTATGGAAATGTAAATTCTTGTGTAAAATTTTTAAACCTAAAGTCATGTAATTACCTACTAGAAGTTAATTGGAAACAGATATTCTTATCTTAAACATCTAAAAAGTCTAAATGTCTACAAGCGTCCATACCATCCACAAAAGACCATACATAATATTATGATGCAATAAAACCCATACAAACACATTAATGTAAGTTCCACATCACACTCACACTACGGCTTGATCTACAAAAAGATTTATGGCTCTACATAGAGCTAGTAGAGTATGGAGCCCTGCCATAATAAGAGGCAATACATATGTTTATGTAGATGTTTGAAGGAGGTTGGACTATTGGATTTCATTATCTCTATAATGTTTTTTTTGTAATGTATCTACAATACTATTCATAGTGATTGTACAATTCAAGTTTGTCGACTAATAATGAGCTATGCTTCTTAAAATATCTTATCTAGAGTTTTGGGGTGATGAACAATGCCGTACCACGTATTTTTTTGTAATAACAAGCTCTGGGTGTTTTCTTTCAAGGCAATCGTAGCTATTACCATAACGTGAACGTTGGATACTTCGAATTTAAAAAATACGACAAGCCCTAGTTTACTTTCTTTTAACATCTGTACATATTATCTAAAATATTTTTTATTTGTTTTTAATGTTAAATTATACAGATAGCAACCATTAAATAAAATCTTTATATTTAAATAGCGATTCAAATGAAAGCGAAAATGCTTGGGATATTTTTGTACAAACACAATAATATTAACATAATCCTCTCTGAAGTCTATTCCCTCGCTCGAGGTTAAATCCGTTTATATGAGATAGTCCGTCGCAAATACATAGTATAATATAAAAGTATATAATTATAAAAGTAATGTTAAGTTTATTAAGTTAAAATATACATTTGAATACGACATTGCTTAATATCCAAAAATTACTGTGCTCAATGCATTTAATTTACATGGAAGTTCCTTACAGTCCTTCGTAAATCCAATTTATGGATGGTATATCTTGTTTTTGAACAATTAGAGCCTGTACCGTCAGGAAAGTACCAATTGTTTCAAAGTAGATAATTATGTCGAATACGCATAATCGGACACATGAACGTTAGACATATTGATGACACAATTATGATACCGATTACTGTTATATTATTATGAATATGGTGGGCGATTGACCTCGAGTTGCATTTCCAATACCGCACTGGGAATAGACATACCTATTATGTCTCGTAGGACATGTTAAGCACACGAAAAGTGAGTTTTCAATAAGTCATATTTTTTATTTCGCTATATTAGTATGTACGTTCGGTATAAAATGTATGTGTATGAGTTGGGAGGCCAATACCTCATCAGTAAAATAACCCAAATTAAACATCTTGCTGTTCATAAAATATTCTTTTGCTAATATCATGTTTCAATTGGCCTATAATTAAATGCAAACTTATGCGGTGTTGTTTAAGATTAAATTAGAATGCGCTAGTCTGCTGCACCGGCCATGATTCCTGGAAGGAGTGTAACGCTATGCGATGGACGCCAGACGTCGCGTGTGATCAAGCGCCCTGCGGACACAAGGACACGCGGACACGGGTAGAGATGGGATAAGTATCGATAAATAGGCTTTATGCTTATAGTATGCGTGGTGTGGGTAATGAGCTGTGAAGCCAGAGATTACGAGTACAACATTTTTACTGAGTCAAATATTAGTGTAGCAGGTACGATTTTTTAAGGATGATGTCTCTCGTGGAGTCCGATATTGAATACAAGAGTTGTATTTAGTAAGACGGCTGGGCTTCTTTATTTTTGATGTAAAAATGGGAACCTTAACTGTAATTAGTTTTTATCTATGCTATATATTATTCTTAATCTATACTTAAAATATTATAAAGCTGAAGAGTTTGTTTGTTTGGTTGAACGCGTTAATCTCAAGATATAATTTTATCGACTCCTCACGACACACGTCCCTAATTTGTCTAGACTCAAATGAACATTACCTAGGCATGTGCAATCCGATATGCTCCATTTTATAAAGCTTGTTGCTACGCCAAGACAAATTCGATACAGGTTTAAAAGGAAAAAAATATTGTGATTTGTGGGTCTATGGGATTAATTTAAATTTTATAATAATACACTTAGAGACGTTTCTTCGGTAGGTAGGAATGAAAAATAAAACTAAGGAAATTTTGGTATAATAAAATAATAAATCTATCTCTCTTTTATTTTTTGTTTGCGGTTCCGCATGTGTAAAAAACATATGTCCGGAATAAAAGTAATTAAATTGAATAGTTTCGGTGAATAAAAAATATAGTGCGCTAATATGTAGTTCCAGAGATTATTGTCAACAAAAATACAATAATATCCTTTTATACCATGAATGCTCACATTTATAAATTTTTAAACCTATCATTGCTGAAAACTCGAAAATTATCTTTTTTTTTAATTATAATAAAATCAAGTTAGCCTCACTATTGCCTAACCCGAACAGTGTACAATACAATATGCAAATCGGGGTGTTCCTGTAATAACGTAATATTAACCCACGCGCCGTATTGAAGGGTTAAGCTGGGATCTAACGAGCTACAGCTTGATGGATGGCGAACTGGCCACGCTAGTCCACATTCAAGTAAAAATGGATATATATATCTAAGCTCCTGGGAGGGTAAAATGGTCTGCCTAAACTAAAATCTAGGCATGGGATTGGCCAGAGACTGTGATTATCTTGTTAAAAACTGGAGAGTATGATTGGGTCAACTATTGGAATCATCTATTGTAAATCGATAATTACTTACTTGGACGCCATTTTACCTATCATCAGTGGTCACGATGCTGTGCCCGTATAAAAAGGCTCTTAAGGGCGCAGTAACTTATAATATGATGAAATAAACTGTAGTTTTTGGTTCATCAGTTTGCACATTGCATAAATGAATGCCAGATTTCAATATTATGACTCTAAATGATTAGTTAAATAGTATACGAAATAAAAAAGATTGACTAGATTTAATAAGAAAGACTATTAATCCTATAAAAGATACGAGAAATTACATAAATATCTTTTTACAGTGAAGAAATTGAAACTGTTACCGATCCACAGCATGTCAATATAAAATAGTTACAGAAAAAAATAAAGAAAGCTATCAAAATAGGAAAAAGTAAACAGAAAGATAAACCCATCTGTTTTATACCCGGCAAATCAGATTTCACGGCAGAACCGGGGCTGATAAAATGCTTTATATCCGCGCTGTACTAACTTCACTACATACGGAACAGTCATTTTTATGTTGGCTTAGCAGTTTATTTATGCAATGCAATCAGCCCTGTATAACATACTGTCCACTGCTGAGCACGGACCTCCTCTACTACTGAGAGGGGTTAGGCCTTAGTCCACCACGCTGGACTAGTGCGGATTGGCAGACTTCACATACCCTCGAAATACTTATGGAGAATTCTCAAGTATGTAGGTTTCCTCACGATGTTTTCCTTCGCCGTTAAAGCGAACGATAATTGATAAGCAATACACACGTAACTTTCGAAAAGTCAGAGGTGTGTGCCTTGGGTTTTGAACCTGCGGACATTGTCTCGGCAGACCGTTCCATTCCCAACTAGGCTATCGTCCACTTTGTTTAACTCAAAGTTAAAGTAAATCTAAGGAGTATATATTATTTACTAAACTGCCGAAATGTGGGTGTGCTATAACTCTGCCTACCACTGATTAAATAAAAGCATGATCTGTAGCAATTTTTTTGTTCAGTAACGTAATAATATAAAAAAAATAGAAACTAACATAGAATACATTAGAAACATAAAACACATGACAAATCTGAAACGACAAGTAAACTGTTTGTGCCTGTTTGTATTTACGGAGCAATAAAGTTTATTTTTACCGGCGGCGTCTTTGATGTACGGCGGGTTTATTGAGCACTTCCTCTGTGACAGGGGCTGCCCATACCCCTCGGTATAACGATTTTACCATCGATACTTTTTACGCTAATCGATATTTTATTTGTTTTGTGGAGCAAACAGTTTTTACATAATAAAGAATATCTTGCGTTTTTATTATTGAGTGCACAGTTATAACTTAGTGTATCCATACTTTGCTTAAATTATTTCCTTAAAAATACGTTAGAAGGCGATCCTGTTGTAATTTCCGCAACTAATTCCAATTTCGGACCATTCATGCGTATTTTTGTGAAGTAAAAATCGTTTCCATTCAAAAACTCTAGGAATTAATTAATAAGGCGATTGTTTTATTTTTCCAATAATAAATAAATACACCTAATATGATATAAATATATTTAGCCACCATCTTACCTTGTAATCTGCCACGCCACCTGTCATCGTATTTTTTCTAATCTAACGAGCCATTAAAAACCTGACAAAAGAGTCTTCCAACGTGTATCATACTGACGGATTAATTCGGTACATTGTTTATTCGATCTATTTCCATGGCCGTTTGATGTAGCCCCTTGTTTCCGCTGCGACATCTTACTGCAGTGGTTTATGGCGTGGTTTTATGGTGTCCGATGGTGTTCGTATTTTTATGAGATTGAAGTTTAAAAAGTAATGTATCGCGGGAGTAAGACGAATATATAGCTTAGGCTATGTAAAAGCACATTACATTCGTAAAATTGGCTTTATTGAACGAATACTTAATATCACGGTTCCAAAGACTAAGGAATGTTTGTTTATGTAAAAATAATTTAAAGGCATACAACACATACTGGACATAAGAAAACTAGTCGGGTAAATAGCATGCTAAAAGTTCTGGCGTATATTTCATATACCCTACTCACGTAATCCCATATTTTGAGGCGAGCCCAAAATGTTGGAATTTTTAAGCCCCGAAGCTTTAATATGGCTCGGGTAGACTACATGTTTACGCGCTCCCCACGGCGCTGCTTATGCGACGCCCAATACTGCCAGCCTGAATGTAATATTATAAAAACAAAATACAAACACACGAATTAAGAACCTCCTCCTTTTTTGGAAGTCTGTTAAAAATAGAGTCGCTATTGTATAACTTTATTAAAAATGTGAAAATTAATATACATATATACATACACACTTACCCCTTTTATCCCCGAAGGGTTAGGCAGAGCGCAATTAAATGCACTCACTTTACGCCGTGCGTATTCCGTCCCATGATGTGACAGGGGGCGAGAAAATCTAATATAATTTTCCCGACTCGGGGATGGAACCCGAGACATCGGCATTTCAGTCGTACCATAATACAGCTAGGCCACCGAGGCAGTCCGAGTCCGAGGCAGGAAGATTAATCCAATAAAATAAAAAATCATTGAATAATACCTAAGTACGACAGTTTGTATAGATGCTGGGAATTCTGGATCATTGTGCGTTTGGTAGAAGTAAATGTTGAAACCGCTAAACAGATTTTGATGTAATTGGGCAGAAATATATTATACCAAATCTTGAAATTAAATGAGAGCTATTTTTTATCAAAAAAGTATCTAATCAGTGGGAGTTTAATACCAGAAAATATCTTCCACGCCGGCGAAGGTGGGAGCAACACCTAGTAATTCATAAATGATTACGGCATAAAAATAATGAGAATGTTTATAACACATACTTAAGAAAGTTACCACACTTCACCAAAATCAGCACACCAGACCCATAAACAGAACCAGATACGTATAAACACCGGGAACCAAACCCGGAACCCGTGGCGCCACCGGCGTCGTAACATTAATAGCCGCGTAAACTACCTGCACAGATCATGGCGAGTAATTAGAGACGGGCAGCAGGTTCGATTCTTATACAGTTATTATTCAATTTGTCACGGTGTTGGGATAGTACTTTCTGTTTGATATGGACATTTTGAATTATAAAGGATTGCTGTAAGACAATTTTTTTATTAGCGACGCCTGTCTGTCTCTTTATGGTACATAGTTTCACACAGATGTAAAGAAAGTGAAATTATGAGCCTCAGGCGAACACAGCGAAACGAACTTCAGCTGTTTGTTGTTTTGTTGTGGAAGTGATAAGATCGTATACGGCCTATTCGTGTTGTCATGATTTACAATTGCGTGGCATTACACTGGCTGTAATATTTCGACATCCGGAATAGTGTTGCCTTCTGCTTGATTAGATATAAATAGATACCTAACACTTTCGCATACGAAAGACTTACCTAATATTACCATTCCGTTACTTAACAATAGACAATTTAGTGGTGTAATCAAAGTTAGCCCCTGCAAGACGAACGGCCTGTCTAGTGTCTCACGAACTCTAGCGAGCTGACGACTGCCAATGATTGCCGAGGCTTGACACCGATCCCAAGGCTCTCGCCTGGCACGGAGTGGGAATTGACACTAGTTATACAGAGATGATGCGTTTTATTCTCTAACTCGCGATACCGTCTATAGGAACGTATTTCTTTTACTGAATACGTTTTTCCTTAAAAGCAATTACCTGTTACTAAAATCTTTAAACTCTGTGTAGCTGTTGTGCCGATAGCCGGGACAATAAGGTAGATAAAAAATATTTTCTGAACTTATTTTTTTATGAGTCTACGGCAGATAAAACGCAGTTACAAATATGTATGTTTAAGCCGACAGCTTGCCTTGTTATGATTTGTCTTGTTATAACGTTTAAAGATCATTGAAGCTGAAATTACCGAGCTTTAAACATTACATTACAACTAAGGCCTTAACCCTCTCAGTAGTAGAGGAGGCTCGTGCTCAGCAGTGGGCAGTATATAATACAGGGCTGGTATGGTATGGTATGGTAAACATTAAGGGACTTAAAGCCTTGTGACTTATTACCTGCATTGTAATTCAAAGTTGTGGGTGGCAGTGCTTTTGTTACGGGTGGTTGGTAAGAATTAAAAAACGAATATTTTGCACAAATCTATAAGTAGTAAATTCTTAAGCATTCGCTTCGAAAAGTGGCTTTTCACAAGCTATATCTCTGCCAAATTAATTACAAAATAATATGTCGATCAAAATTACTCCCATTCTTAAATTTACAAAACTTAAGAGAGTTTCCAAGAGTTTTAAATCAAATGTATTACAAAAAATCAGCGTACTTAAATTATTTCTTCAAAATCAAGTTATGTTAAGAAGGTACTTTATTTACGATCATGTCGAGCGGCTCGCAATAAATATTATAATCAGTTTAGTGTCCGAAAAGAGATGGGCGTGTTTGGACACTTCTTAGAAGAGGACGAGCTTACACGCCTTACACGAGTAACGGTTTGATACTCAGATACTATCGCGGGTGAAATTCATGTTAATTGACAACATTGAGTTTTTACATGGATCACGTTTTTTTCCTGTTATGGGAGTAGGTAGAGACGTTAGCCACATTTCCACAGCTATGTTAAGTGACGTGTGATAGAAGATGTACTAATTGCCATTATCCGGACACAATTTCAAACTTCGGGATGATATTGAGCAGAAAACTCCAATATCACTAACTGTGCCTAAAGCGTGAATCGAAACCGAGTCCTCAGCGTGGTACTCGCATACACAATACAACTACGCTAACAAAGCAGCCTTTCTGTCATTAATATATAAATGGAACATCGCCTCTGAGTACTTTAGACTTTGTTTCATTTTTGTTGATTACATTATTCCGGAAGATCCTGTTAAACAAATAGCAGATTAGCCTCTTAATATTAAACTACTAGGTGTTGGTCGCGGTTTCGCCCGATTGAAAAGCCTTTCCTGCTACAAAATCCCTAAATCACTGTCGCGATACATAGCACCTACACCTACGTAAAAAAAAACATTAAAAAATTTAAATATTTCCCACGGAAGCAAATTACGAGGATAAAAAGTACCCTATATGTTACTCCAAGATATTATGGTCTATCCGTGTCCAAATTTTATCGTGTGCCATATTTTTTAATATTATATTGTTGCCAATTTTTATGTTTTCCGCGGAAATGCATGGTGATACCAGTTTCTTTTCACACTTAGTCCATTTCACAAAACTTACAAAGAAATACTACAGTGAAATATTGCCAAGACTCATCTGTTCTTTATCGCAGCAAAGTACAAAGGGTCTCGGAAAATATTAAAAACATTTTAATAACATGCAAATTCAAATACGATCCAATGTTGTTTACAAAGTTCAAGCAAAAAGATTCTCTTTAATTTGAATAAATATTAAATGTTTCATAGCGATTTTGAAAGCAGAAAGGCGGTAAATGAGCAATATATTCACTTACAATAGACATTATGTCTACACAAACTACACAAAATCTCAATTCTCCTTCAGATTGGAATAAATAGTATAACAGTCTTTATTGCGTATACAGATATACACACTTCTATTTGAAGGTAAAAACTATTATCTATCTAATGAGAGCATTAGACAGATGAACCACCTAACATCATTATCTAATTCATAATTTTTTTACCCTCTCAGCCATCGTCAATGCATTTTGAACCACTCGGGCTAGATTTGTAGCTTTAAGGCACTACTGCTTTAATGCAAAATTAAACCTGCTTATCCACGTCGGTTTTGTCCGAAATTCAAAGCATGTACGCAATACTGGCTACAACGCGGTTCTATAACTTACAGATTACGTTTTATAGCAAATGAAGTGGGGACAGTAAACATTTTTATGTTTGCTTTATGGATGCACGTAAATAAGAAGCCTCGATATAAGATAAACTCGATTAATCAGAATGGGAAAACACATAAGGATGAAGATATATTTCCGTCTCCGCCGCACAATTACAAATTGCGCCTTTTATTCTTACAATTCGTGAATTTATGTCTTTGGTCCTAAAAAACCTAAACGAGACACCCAACGAGCACAATATTTATTTGAATCATTTATTTTTTCTTAGTCTTTATTAATAAACTACGCGCTGCTCGCGGCTTCGCCCGCGTGAGAACTCTTTCCGGCTATAAAAGTCCCTAAAACACTAGAAATTTATAGCGCTATCTATTTAAAAAATGATATTGTTTCCTATGGGACAAATTACTGGAATAAAAAGTAGCCTATGTGTTAATCCGGGACATTATCTTTTTTTTTTTTATTGCTTTGAATGACGAGACGAGCATGCCGTTCGCCTGATGGTAAGCGATACGACCACCCATAAACAGTAGCAACACCATCCAGCACCTTGACTGACAAAATACTGAGTGGCATTCTACTGCGCTCGTCATCCTGAGACATAAGATGTTAAGTCTCATTATGTCCAGTAGTTATACTGGCTACAATATCCTTCAAACCGAAACACAACAGTGCATGCACACTGTTGCTTGGCGGTAGAAATAGACATTACGGTGGTACCCACACAGGCGGCCTCTTACATAATGAGAGACCTACCACCAGTAGATATCAGTAGATTATCTATCCGTGTATGTCTAACAAACATCCAAACATTTTCACACACTTTCGCATTTATAATATTAGTAAGATTAGATGTGTACAGTCTGCAACGGTGTGTCCTTATAAACATATAATTACATTGTAATCAATGTAATTACTGCTATATATTACATTCCAATACGAAGTTCTCGATGATATTGCTGCTATATTTCATGGACAGGCGTGGCGTTTACTATTAGTCGAGGTAGTTACTACTCTCATAATTCAGTTGTATAAAAAGCGTGTCAGAGAACGTACATCAATTAATTATAATTTAAAAAATAACCTAAATATCTGTTTAAAATAAATTGAGAAAATTGGATATTTCTCTTTTAATAATAAACCTCTTGGAGGTACTTTTTAAAATCTTCTTAGAGCGTTAATTTACTTTCTAAGAATTCTAAGAAATCTCACACTTCCAACTTGACAAAAACAAACCATTCGCACAGACAGTGCCAAGCAGACTGCTGCAGTAATTGGTACTAACGCGTCTAGGCTTCAAATACAAAAACTGGTCGATTCGCGGTGGTCAGCACAAATTCCTATGAAGAGGGCAAGTGAACCGACCAGTCGCCGGCGCCAGTCGCTCGAGAAAGCTTCCAGTTTGAAATGTGTTAGATGTGTGGGAGACGACCACACAGTGGTTCACACTTGTACATGAATGAATCGAGTTAAGAAGACAACTTGATATGTCTCGTACAGTAATGCTCTATAGTATGTAGTAATTTTGAAGTATTTTCTAATGTAGTACTCTTTATACGGTTGAAATAAATAACAGGTCCCAATAACATCTTAGGATCACGATAAAAACAATTAAAATTAATTATGTATAGGTGGATCAAGTATATACTTTTTGGTACAACCTCAATAATCTAATCATATAATATTCCTGGTGCTTTTTACAGCTATTCCGATCAATGCATCATGTTCTTCTAGATTTCCATAAAATTATGTTTCGCCATTAGTTTAATACGGAGCTGAGTTATAAAAACTTTTTATTCATTTTCGGATGCCATCTTCGGATGCCCGTAGAATCAATATTTTAATAACATCTCACACCTTGCACATTTATGTTACTGCTCGTAAAAATACGTTCCTAAAATCCATAAATGTTTCAACTTCAAACAAAACTACAACTATAAAACTCGAAATGAAAAACGTTAGTATGAATGGGACAGTAAACGCCGGGTCTGTTTCTGTGGCTCCTCGTAAAAATCATTATCATGAACAATAGTAAGGGGCGTAAAATGCAAATATGCCAGCCACGTGGCGACTGGCGACATCATACCAAACGGTTTTACAAAGTCTCTCAGATATCTTTTATGGGAGAAATGGTTGCTTAAATATCTGAAAAATGTTTGACTACCATATCATACCAGCCGTGTATTATATACTCTGCCCACTGCTGAGCACGGGCCACCTCTACAACTGAGAGGGTTTAAGGCCTTAGTCCACCACGCTGGCACAATGCGGGTTGGCAGACTTCACATACCTTCGAAATTCCTATAGAGAACTTCTCAGATATGCAGGTTTCCTCACGATGTTTTCCTTCACCGTTAAAGTGAGCGATAATTCACAAAGAATACACACATAACTTTTTAGAAAAGTCAGTGGTGCGTGCCCTTGGGTTTTGAACCTGCGGACATTCGGCTCGGCATGGCAGTCCGTACCTCTCCCAACGAGGCTATCGTCGCTTAGTTACTACGTTGCTGGAAAGGATTTTTATAACTCACTGGCGACAACTAAGTAATTAGTATACGCAAACCAATGCGAGAAAGTTAACTAAAATCTGTGTGCCCTTCTTTGCAATTTGTGGAACGGGTTACCTTTAGAAATCTTGAGTACTAATTTGCTAACGAAAACGCCTCTACGCTATACACTCTATGGTATCTTTCTTTTCGATTTCAATCCCTCAAAGTTGCACCTTAACCAAATTTAACTATATTCAGCAGTATGATTTTTTCGTGTTCCTTTCTAACTCATAATGGTATAATTAAATTGTACAATAAATATGCATATTGCAAAAGTCGATCTTTATCTAGCATCTACTTGTCAGCTTATTAAGCATTATTGGATTTGAAGGCGACATCTCAACAAAACAGCATTTAAAAATTAAACACCGCTTTAAACCATCAAATCCTAAGCGCACAATATTCAACTACTACACGATTAAAAAATCACAAACATTGTCTTTTTTCCATTTTTGGAAAACACCATCTAATGTCATAAAATCCTAAGTCCACACTGATGAAGATTACAAAAAATCATAAAAACAGATACAAACAATGAAGTCGAAAATAAAATGTAAACCGCCGGGAACAAAGGCAGTAATTAAAGACCAGGTAGTCGTCGTCGACCGCCCACACTATTGTCACTTTACACTCAACAAAAAATGGCTGTTATCGACTTGCTGTGGGACAAATTTAATTATTGGAGATAAAGAAATATTTTCGTGTTCTTAAATTCTTTATTGTCAGATACAAATGGTAACAGTTTAAGATAGTGGAATCGGTTTATGGATAAAAAAATTGCGGTGCAAGGAATTTGAGTAGGTTGTTAGAGAGAGATCTACCTGCTTAAGAATTTTGGATGGAACTTATATTGGTTATTTTTTTATTATTATAAATAACATGACAAGCAATCCTCTCACCTAATTGTTCTCATCGCAACTGTCCATAATCTGTAGTAACAGCGCCGATAACTTTTATTACAAAGCTATGTATGTCATTAAGTTGATGTTAAAGCGCACAATGCCTTTCAATTTAACTAACTGTTATGGCCTTTTGAAATCAAAAGACAACAGGGACTAGGCAAAAAAATAGATACATTCGTTCGTTACTCCCGGATGAACCTAGAATGCGCACGATTTACCTGGAAACGAAGCTAACCAGATAAATAAAACCTCGATGAGGAGTAAAAAACTAATAAGCAGTGGTTTATTCTCACATCACGCATCAATGCATTAATAAGTTCTTGATCAAAAGTATTTGCAACATAATCAGAGCATGAATAATACGAACAAATCGCAAACCTTCAATTACTATACGCGCAATGATAATTATAATTTTGAAAGAATATAATATGTTATACAACGTTAGACATTACAAAAGGTCTGTAGAACAGAATGCTGATAGCCTCGCGTGTCTCGCCGCTATTCAGAAGTAATTGATTGATATGTGCTCGGTTGCTCGCTATGTATTTTTACTTACGTTACTTTAATTATAATAATGAATCTTAATTTTCGACCTCCTACAGTTTATTTTAAGTAACGTATAAGCCTACGTCTTTATATCCAGAGAGGTAGGCAGTAGCGCAACACACTCAGGACTAAATGAGCTTATTCCGGTTTCCTAGGGAGCATTGGTCAAGCATAACACCATTTATATATCAAAAGTAAACACCTTTGATTGTTCCGAGGAATCTAAGAAAAAGATTGCCGATTCAAGTGATTTATATAATACATAATATTTCGATAGCACTCTAAACTAGCACAATATTACTATTAATATTACTATAGCTTTATTTATCCCTTACAATTTTACAAAAGAATATGTTTACATAGATAAAAGTACTTATGTTTTTGTTAATAGTGTTAGTGTGTTTTGTTTAGGTAATAAATATTGTTAGTAGGTATTTAGTTTTAAGTTAGGTGTAAGGGCTGCCATTTGCGGTAAAAGCCTCCTCCAAACTAACACAATATTAGGCTCCACTTAATAGTAGTTATATCGACGATTACCATTGAATGCATTGTCATTCAAAGTTTTATGGCCTATTTTACCGCTTGCTAATAAATGCTACTCGTCACATAAATGTACTAGCTGACCAAAATCAAAAATCACACTAATCTGATCTCAAATAAATGGTAATCAAATGATCACTATGTACATTAGCTGTTTAATTGTCAAATAAAATTAATTTGATACCTCGGAAACGGGCCCATAGTATTGTACTTTTATTGGTAGTCTTGAGCCTTATCGATTACGTCATTCAGTAGCATAAAAAATCGAATTAACAAAACCCAATGAATTTACGAATGACACCAATTACAATATGCAAGCAGGTCAGTCCCTTGGTAAAACACGGTGAAAATAATCGATGTAAACGTCTCAATGTGAAAGTAGTTGGGGCGCATCCGCGGTCCACACGCTCGGCGACCTCTCACCATGCACTGAGATTATGAACAGTGCATGCAAATGTTATGTGTAGTTGTGTTGGTGTTAATGCTACTTCATTTTGTTTGGAGTTCATGTTCGACAGAAATATAAGACTGGTCACTGATGGTACGTGCCCCGACTGCCCCTGCATCACAATCTAAAAACCTCAGTTACATTTGCACGGCACTGATAAGCCAACATTCTAAGACATCAGACGTCAAGTTGCGTAATATCCTATAATTATATTGGCTATAAAATCCTTCAAACCACTTACACAATACTTGACTGTGCAAACATATTAAGCAATAGGAGCTTTACAAACTCTCACGTCTAAGATAGTTAACACAAAGTAATAGTAGACGTAAGACGACATTAATACATCCTCCTTAATTACGGGTATACAAAATACATTTTGTGGGGATAGTGCAATACCGCGTAAGTGACAAAAAATATATATCAATCATAAGTTTAGTATAGTAAGGAGCAATCTCAATTTGGCTTTTTTAATCACTTATGCGGTGCTGCACAATACCCGACGATTTTTGTATTGTCGCAAAAGCCAACTTAACTTAAAATTCTTTTCACCAGACATCCAAAGAAAGACATCCAAAGAGCTCAGAAAAAAGCAAAAATGACGCAACATCTGATTTCATGTGTAATAAGGAAGACTATTTACATAAAGGCACATGTTCAATGTCTCAGTTGCATTAATACGAAACAAATCCGGTGCTGTACGTGCGGTGCGTGCGAAATGCGCAGTCCTCAGCCAGATCTCTGATTTGAGCAATGTGAGATCTGTTCGTAATTACCTACTATATATTCCGTTTGTTTTATTTTATGTAATTGTGTTGTGCGATTACTGCGTAACATCACAATATGATTATAAATTCCTATTTCACTACGTCGCGGCCCTATGTGAAGATTGTTTTGTCTTCTTGTTTAATGTAAAAGCAATACAAAAATTCACTGCAAACACCTCTTATATCGTACATTTTATAATAAATGATGTATTTGTATACTAATATTGTTATAAAAAGTTTGATTTGTTTCTTGTTATTTCGTTATTTCTTCCAATTCATTTCAGTCTGGCAAGTAAAATAATACTTAAAATGGTTTTCAATTATTATATATTAAGTTTATCTTCGTTTTGTTTGGCTTTGTAAAGTTGCGCGCGCGCTGATAAAGCTTTAATAAGACGATTGTTTAACTTAGTACTTACTAATACAAAACATCGATAATGACATGCAATTTTCGGCTTTCTTCAAATATAAACTCACGGCTGTATTCTCTAAAGAGATGACAGAAATGCAAGAAGTACATCCTTCCCCAGGGCATTAATTCTAATACAGAACAAATTACATGGGGTTTTACTGATCTAAAAGCTCACATAAAGTTTGGAACAACTGAGGACAGGTCGCGACTCACCGTTTTCACAGCTAAAACTTGGTTTCACTAGACAAACAAGAGGATAATTTCTTCGGAATTACATACAGTATGTCCAATTATAAAGTTCCTTTAAACATATTATGGTGATGAAAATAAATCCAAGAAACACATGGCGTTTCCGATCGGAAACATAAAAGCTGCCGGTTTAAACAAGTTTACATAAACTAAGTTGATTCTGTTATCCTTCTGACAATAAATAGTCGACACGATATTCCAACGACACTTCACAACACAACACTGACACTGGCCACTATGATAACACTGGTCGCTTGGATTCTGACACTGGGCACTTTTAAAAATCGAACGCGTGTGCAGTAGTTGAGAGCGGGTCGGCGACTGCGGCTGCGGAGCGGCTCTTGGAACGGGTTCCAGACGCAGTACAATGGGTAACGCGAGCGCCCGCGCACCTGTGTCCTTACCACTCTTTTTCTTAAAGGCGACGAACTTTTCTGCATGTCGGTTGATGACCCTCGACGGATGGTTTATCGCGATATTGGGCACATGCTCGTAACGCATATTTATGCAGATTACCTGAGTAATTCCTTGGTTAATTAATTTTTAATTATGTGCCAAAGCGGAGTACTTAAAGGGAATTTATTTGCCACGGAGTTGAATTTATGGTTTATAATCATGGATTTTATGCGCGGTATTCACGATCATCTCCCAAGATTCACATGACGTATACGCCTATGTATATACGTGACGGGTTAGCCAGATATGCAATTTTCCGTCTCGAGATATTATAGTAAGATAAGCCTGTAGAATGTACATAGTTCAACTTATATTGGAATCAACAAAAAAATGTTTTTTTGCTAAACTGCGAAACTAACACTGTGCCTACAAACTAAAAAAAAATAATTAAATAACCCACGACACAAAAAATATCTCTAACAAGTAAAATAATAAAAGTGTCTTTGTCGTTTAAGTACCTAGTCATATTTTGACCCAAGCGTCGTCGCGTCGGGGAACCGCTAAAGAAGTATTTTCATATCCATGGTCCGGAGTTCGCTCAAACAAAAAATCAGCTTTCAAACAAAAAAAACCGCGTCAATTGGTCCATTCGTTTGAGAGCTACGAAACCACTGAAAGACATGCAGATACACAGATACACACCCTAAACTTATAACACCCCTCTTTTTCTGTCGGGGGTTAAAAATGAGGTATACTACCACTAAACAAAAGGTATCTCAAGATCCCTTTAAATAATATATATAGGTAGTAACAAAACACCGTCTCTCTACAAAATGGAATTAAGCCACCGTTATATATTCTCGCAGTAGGACTTGGACATTACCATTAGTAAAGTAATGCAGAGAATCGTAGATAAGACGAAATAAAATTAGAGCTAAGTCTTCTTATTAAACTAACGGTAAATTAACACATTTAAAAGTCATACAAACAATCAAAGAAAATAACAACGTTCTCCATAATTTATAATGTATCAAGAACAAATCACTTACACAATCCATGTTTAACGTTTTTATGCAAATTTCTTTATAATCTGAAAACCGATACATTTGTCGAGCCCACGCACTTCACTCCGCGATCCCATACATAACCTGTTGATAAATTAATACCATTTTATATTTTAGGGTTTATACACACTGCAACGGAACTAAAGTCACATTTTTTTTCCTGTGACGTCTTTAATTTATTTTTATATAGGTTTATTCAAATTACTATTACGGATTTTATCGATTTTTTTTTTAAATCAGATACCTTCCACGAGAAAAATCATATGTCAGAGGACTTGCGGAGTGTTAAGATGTATCTAATGACAAATGATTTGCCAAAAAACAAAAACGACTTGGAACTCTACAAAACAGATGAATTTATAAACATACTAGCTTTTGCTCGCGGCCCTGCTCGCGTTAAAAAGTTTTCTGGTATAAAAGTTCCGCTTTTTATTTTCCCGAGATAAAAGTTTCCTGTCTTACTCACTGATAATGTAGATTTATATTGGGGAAAGAAATTTTAAAATAGGTCCATTAGTTTTAAGTTAATCCTTTACAAACAAACAAACAAAAAATCAGATCTTTCCTGTTTATAATTTATTATTATTAGTATTAGTATAGAGTATAGACAAGCATGGCTAAAATCTATTCTTCATTGGTTTCCTATCGTTAAGAAAAAAAATACTCCATTGACATTTCTTGTTAGTGTGACAATGCCCTTATATTCTAAAATGAAATAATAAAATATGTTATTCTCCGTCTAATAGATTTGTATGCAAATTCACATATAAATTCCATCTAAAATTTATCGCCGATATTAAAATTCACGTACTAATTCGTTCCGAATACTTTTTTATAAACGTTCCATTGATTTTCTCGGAAGCTAATGATCGTTTTTATCTATCAACTTTTTGTTTGGTTCTCAGACATTGCTTTGTACATTATATAATAATTACAGCCACACGTTGGGTTTATACCATTGAATCCTTTTTAGTACTAAATGACGTAACTACAGGTCGCTTGCACGATGATAAGTGACTATAAAAACAGTAACTTCGTTTTTAAAGCTCTATGATATAGCATCAGCGCGCCCATTGTCCTGAGATGGCTTTACCGCCATTTTGATATGCTATTAAAATACTGCAGAATTTTCCTATTTTTATCCTTCACAGTCTCTAATCCAACGCAACGACGAATCAATAGACGGCAATAATGTAATGAAATCTTAACTTGATACGTAAAGAATGTTAGTTCTATATTGAATGGTAATGCCGTTCGGCCCGCTTGATGGGTGACGTCGACCGATTTTTTCCATTCACGGTGACGACAGATGAATGGCGACACGACTTTGTTTGGCATATTGCGACTATATGAAAGGATGTGTACTCAAGGGTTGGGGGTCGAAACCCCTGAGTGTTCAACGAGCAATTTGGAATGGTGTTTTTGAGCAGTAACTATGGCGTAAAAAAAACGTTGCAACGTATGTTGTTTAAAAATATGCAAATAAGTCTCACGTAATAAAGTTATTAGGAAGAATTAAATTTTAAAACCGGCGCTTAAGACTGACAATATAAATAATAATTAATTTATAACAACATAAGATGCTATTGCAAAAATGTTGTACAATTATTAACTTACGAAAATTATTATGTAAAAAAATGTTATGCATATTATATTTAAATAAATAATAATTAATTTATAATAACAAAATATGCTATTACAAAAATGCTGTACAGTTCTAGTAACTGTACAGCATACATATAGTACGAAAATTATTATGTAAAATAATAATAGTATGCATCTACTTACGTAAAATATAATTATAGTGAATAAAACATGGTCACATTGAGCCTATCTCCAAAGTAGAAAACCTAGTAGTCCAAACTTAACTCAAAAAGTTTAAAGTCTTCACTTATAATAATATTTCAAACATGCAACAAACCCCCCATTCGCAATATCTAAATACGTCTCTGCGCGACGGCTTTTCGAACCACCATGCGCGAGCGCAAGGTCGGCTGCGAAGGAATGCGCACGACCTACGAACCAACACAGTACTACACTCTACGCTCTACGTAGAGATGATGTTTGTATAGAGACGAATTCCAACGGATTAGTTCGGGTATTTGTGTGGTAGTTATTTTGATAGTAAATATTGCTTTTACACATTCTAACACTATTATTGAGTTGTGTGTATTTGTTTACCGGACTTCAATTTGTGAAGATTGGGAGTCACGCTTTCAGCAAAGATAGATTATTTTCCTCAATTAGTGCTAAAGCTTTGTGTCCCTGTTTTTTCCTGTAGTTTTCTTCCATCTGTCAGTATTCCACGCCTACATGGTCGGGGCATAATTTTTCGAACATTTTGGAAACTTGAATTGATTAAGCTTTTACGTGTGGTCGGCTGCCTGATGTTTACTGGAAAGATACCTATCAATCTCGGGCAAATTGTCTTAGAAAAAAACTCATGAAATGTTGGCTTACCTGTACACACTATCGCTATAAAATACGATTAATGTAGAATTTACTAGATATATACAAAAAAATCTTGGAACCAAACATTCAAGAAGCTTTTTGATACATGGCGCGAATTGCCAAATATAATAGAAAATTGATTAGCCATAGTGTGTCTCACGAAAGTTTACGATTTGACACAGAAACAAAAACAGCGGGACTTAGTGATCGATGACACGTCGCGTGACGTCGCGCCGTAAGGGGTTCGAATCCGACCGAAATAACACGCTCAGACAAAACACGATGAAATCGCACGATTTTGTCTCAAACCGCGTTATTGTTTTGTGTTTAGTAGCTCACGCCTTAATCTCAGATGGTGTAGGCAGAGACGCAGCTATCTCAATCTTGGTTCCTCGAACTTATTTCCTATAAGTAGTATACCTTTCACCAGATTAATCGAATTGCAATCCCGGGAATTTATGTATACGTATTTTTCTCAAATCGAAAAATATAATTTTTCATTTACCTGTAACCGTATCCAGAACAACACATATCACATTTTTAATACCTTGCTACTAGAAAAAAAAACGTAGAAATAACCACATCGTATAAATCCAATAGAACCATTCCGATCGTGCCAATAAGGTCAGTAATCAAGAGCAGAATGTCGCGAGACAATGTTCCTTGACAGAGCATTGTCGAAGCAAACGGTATTGAGTGTGACGGATTGGTTTCTCGCTGGGACGCGGCACGAGTCACGACTCTAGCTTGTTGTTAGCTAAGCTATGATCGGGTTATGTAAGGAAATATTGTAAGATTTGCTAAGAGGCTAGAAATTTATTTTGAATAGTGAACTAACATAGTGCCTTGTGCTGGTGATTTGCGCTATAAATTCAGCCGGTTTATATGTAGTGAGATAGGCTGGCAGAATTATTGCAATAACACAGCCTATAAGGTTAAATACTGTGTCTATTGGTAAACGATTTATTTAGTCCATTGAAAAATTCAGAGATAACCTCTTATAAACAGTAACTTAATTTTTTTGTGATAATTATTATCAGTTTGGATATTTTGAAAGACTACAAATAGGCAATAACACATGTATTCAAACTAGTACTGACAGAGGAAATATTAAATCTTCACTATTTTAATTTCCTACCAGAAACATGTTTGAGCAGACATTAGCAATCATTTAATTAACATGGGAACGAGTAATAATGGAAAACTATGGAGCTAACAAGCAACGTTTGTTAATTTATTGAACAAGCTTAACAATCTGAAACTTACTCTTCATTCACACCTACGTAAGCTAATACCGCTAAAGTGTAGTAAAATATCCTCCATATATACTGAGTTATTATTGATACATTCATTTTGCTACAAACTGCATGTAGCACCAGTATCTAGTCCAATTCGTTCAACTTAATAGATCTAAAGCGGGAAGCCGAACTCCGACCGCTGTTCGACATCGAGCCGTGAGTCAATAATCACTGTATTGTGCGCGCCGGGCGCCCCATCCAAGTGCATTGTCTTGTTCTCCACGGATTTGATTCACTTTGTCTACTACTTGTTCTTTCTAACTTCCACTGTCTTTCCGACTTTTGAGATTTACCAGGCTATCATTTTTATTGTTTGCAACTGTTTTTGCAGATGTATTAAAAAAATATCTTTAAAATAATTTCCGTTATGGCGCGTTTTGTGATTACGAGGTAATGTTTTAAAAATCCTGAGTAAAATGATGTGATGTAAAACATACCCAGATATATCTATGAATTTCTAATCAATCTCACATCTGGACTATCATGTTTTACTGTCCATTCATCTAAAAAAACTTGGCATTTGCCCCAGAAGTCTGGTACAGGTAGTCTGGTTAATGAAAATGGTATTTCTGTTGAGCGGTGAACTCTTCACCTACAGAAGTAGTTCACTTGTTTACATGTCACGTACAAGACGGTGAATTTGTATTGTCTGACTTCTACTTAGTAACTTGTACCTTGTAACCACTTGAGCCACTTCCGAGGGAAGATTGCTGCTGATCTTCAATGGCTCTGATCTCCGCTTAGATAAGAATTGTTTGCATTGTATACAGTTTTAGTAACTATTTGACAGCTGTATCAGCGGAGAGTTTGTTACCGTCACTTCTTCTCTCTGGCTATGATACTAGGAGGTGATGGCGGAAGGGCGTTTTGGGGGTGCTGTCTGTTTTGTAAAAACGTACGTAAGAGAACGATATCATGTCAGGAGATCCATGTCTATGATCACTATACGTGATCTAACTGAATTTTAGAATTGGATTTGTTTCTTAAATCCCTTTCAATTAGGGAGACACTATTGCGAGCTTTTCCTTAACGTTGAACAATGCAAAAAAGAAGAAAGTTGAGTTATCGTCATAAAATTACTTAAAACGGAATTTTCAATACAACAATAGTTCACATACTAGCATATGTTAACACGTCAAGCACATTTTTTTTATACTGGCATGGAACAGTGACCCCACTGCAGCTGTTGGTAAGCAGAATGTGGTCCAGATAGATTGGCTACTAACGAGAGATGATTATCTGCGCCAGTCGACGCAATTATGCCGGCCTGTTTGAATCGGATATACACAGGCTGACATGACCCACTATGGCAGGTAATGTGGTGGTTTTATGGTGTGTAGTGTACTGAATACTGACCTGCTGCGGCGTGTCGGTCTCGAACGCGTGGCAGTAGTGGTGCGCAGGCTCGGAGCGCGGCTGGCGCGCCACCAACGCGAACAGCGCGCGCGTCGCCTCACACGTCGCGTACGAGATGCGCCGCAGCGCGTGCGACATGCGCACGCTCTGCACACGTAATAATGAAAATGTGCGTTATGATTGACAAAACTATGTGAGAACGCCATATTCATCAAGATCAGAATTGTCGGTGAAATATTATTAACATGTTACACACGACAGAGTTTTTTTTAAATAGATTTAACAAATGCTCATGGCAATGTCATTTCTGAAGTAATAGATGAAATTGCAATACTAATTGCACCTTATTTAAATAATAAATGGGAGTTTCAGTAATAAATTAATTTCAAATAAAATATCAATATCATTTTTGTTCAATCCCAAAAATATGTAAATATATAAATCATAACGTGAACTACAGCTACAATTTACAAAATATTTATATAAAATGGTGGTATACCTGGTCGTCGGGGTCGCATACTTTGACCCCTGAGAGTGCTACCACCACCAGCACCGGCACCGCACGCCCGCTTTCCTGCAACAATACACAACACTCATTACAAAAGCCGGCAAACAACTTGAGCACACTACCGCGTGGTAGGGCTTATTTTTGTACTTTAGTCTACACCCACGTACAAAAAAAGTCCAACCACACGTACGTGTGCTCAAGTTGTATGCCGGCTAACATACCTACAGCATTTGATGAACACAATCTTGGCCATAAGTACCCTAGATACACTTCAAAATTGCCTTTACTGTAATATTTAATTTCGCAAAAATATATACAAAACTTTGAGCTGCAAAAATAAAGTATTAAATTTTCCACAAGTTGACGACTCTTGTGATAGCGCCACTCACTTTCATTATACACCTTCAATATTGTAGAGTATATTCTTACAAAGTGTAATGAATATTGTAAAATAATCATCCATAAACCAGGTGTTCTTGCGTCAAAGATACACCTAAATTATGAAAATTACTTAAAAAGCTCGAGAAAAGCCGTCGCCGACTATAGAACGTAGTTTAAGCACAACTAAATTTAATTAAAACAAATATTTGTGTAAAGTTTGTACCGTTGTCACTAGCTGGATTTTATGCGCGAAATAATTAGAAAAGCGGAGGGCAGGCAAAAAATACGGCCCTCACGCAGACAGGTGTAAGAAATGGCGGAGACAGGACATAAATTGTGAACACAAAGACCCGTCGCGTCTATTGAGTGCTTATTATGGACTAACAAAAAATAGAGCAAAAGCGTTTTTATGGCAATTACAATAAGGTTTGTTAGTATTTGAGGACAGATTTAAGGGTCCTCCATATGCATAAAGGTATATGATGTGTGACTCTCATTAGGCCAGCGTGGTTTCCATCTAATCCTACACTCACAATCAAATCACAATAATTAAATTATTTGATTAAAAATCCCAATCTACATTGATCATGTATCGAAACTATATCATATTTAGCCAATCTATGTAGAGATAAGTTGCATATAGTTTTTGCCACCTCCTACCCTAGTTGGAACATCCGCTTGTGACCCAGTGCAGCGCGCAGTGCACTGCGGTAAGAGTGTATAATAACGCGCTCTACATTGAGCGCTATTGTTACGATCACGCAAAAACCTCTCCCCCTGCCCGGATTAATCATCCAGGCTGTAATGGTAGGTGTGTAGTGTATAAGATAGCGTAGATGAGGTCTTGTTGTCTTGTAGAAATGACACTTATTTGTATAAGCATGGTGGTAGTAGCAGGCTGGTTTTTTATGTGCCTTTATTGGTTCCCATGTATAATAAAATATATTTTGTACATCAGAATTTTACTTAAATAAAGTTATAAACAAGCATGATGAATTAAGAAGTTCCTGTAGCACTGCAGTTGTTACAGATTTCAGTTTCTTAAATAGTAAAATGGATAAAAGCAATTTTACGTATATAAATACTTTTGTAGGGAATATTTTTTAAAATAACTGAATTAACCTCTTAACTTTAGGTAATAATTAATGTACTAAAAATCCATACTATTACATTTCATATCATTACCACAATCATAAATCGCTCACCTGCCCGCTCGTCACTCACCTCCTTGTCTCATAAAACAAAATGGCTGAAGCGGAACAAGACAAGGGGAGCACGGGGTAGCGTCCCTCATTAACCGTTTTAATTAAGAGCTCTGGGGACCACTGACGACCACTGTCGTTTACCTGAGCCCTTCCCACGCCCGAGACAATAATGTGTGATAATATTGCTGATAAACCACAGAATCCACAGTAATACATTAGATCTCGCATTAAGGATAATGTACCTATACAAATTCAATGACTTCTCCACAAAAAGCTTTATATAATCTTTGTCATTCAAACTGAGCGGTCAAGATTGTTTAGATATGTTTGTTAAAGAATGCTAGAATTTTACATATGTTTATCAAGTATAATAAATAAATACATTCAAAAGTAACACACACAGTCCTAAACACACATACAAGCCTGGAAAAAATCAATGTTTTATTTCGGATTACCAAACTTTTTATCGCACCTCCCATCGACCCCAGAACTTTACAGTTCGTACCTGAAATAAGTCACCATTAGACTAGTTAGGCAAACAAAGTAGGATTTTCCTTACACTGTTCTTAGCTAGAAAACCCCGCAATCCTTTTACCATGCTGCCACGCAGTATATTTATGAGTTCAAGTCGGCTCGTATCTACGGCAAGAAGTCAGAGCTCTAGACCCTTATTTTCCGTGTAGAGCGCGGCCAGTTTCCATGCAAATGCTGAATTATTTGCCCGCACCAATATTGCGACCTTGCTTTGCCTTACAAACATAATAAAGATTTGTATAGAATACACACTCCAGACAGATTGTCTAGTAACATGATGGTCGTTTTAATTTATCTTTATTATAAGATCAGTACTTTGAGCATGAAATCTTTATAGCGAAGTGACGCTAAAATTTATAGTGTTCATGTTGACCCCAATAACGTCGGAATGACGTAATAGGTATTTGTTAAAATTTTAAACTGTTTCCCCATTTATTATTAAAAGATAATTTACTAGGTACTTTCTAAAATAATAATGGTATTTTGCTAAATAATAACAAAAACAGCCGCTTTGGCCGCTTTTGACAATCTTTAAGGCCGTCTGGAAATTTTTAGGGTAGACCTATGTTCAGCAGTGGACTCTAAATGAAATGAAATAATTACAAGCTAAGAAAGAATAAAGTGTCCTGCTTCAAAAGACCGCATGTAATTACATCTTGAGTCAACTGAGTATTCTGTATTAAATATTTTGTGTCAGTATTCAGTAAGGAACAAGTAGAGAGCGATTTAGCCGCACAACGACATCGTCAACGCACTAAGCGTTAAGACTACGTGACTAGCGAGAGGGCAACTCTGCGTATGTAGAGTCCTTAGTGTATGTATCAAGAAGTAAATGTGTTCTACGTATGTTCTACATGGATTAGTATATCTGAACCAATTAAAATTAGTTCTTGAAGTTATTTGACATTAAGAGGAAATTATTTAATAAAAATTATAGAACTTCTGTTAAAAAGTGATTTGGACAAACAAACTAAAACTAGACGAGTCAGCCAAAAAGATAAAGTCCAAGACCTTTGATTAACGAATAATTTAATAATATGAAGAAAAAGTTACATGACGTATTACGCGATTGATGCACTGGGACAATTAAAGGTTGACAATGTATAAAATAGCTTAACATTACCCAGTAGGACAATATACTAGATTAAAATTAAGGGCACGGTCAGAAACTCCCGAGTTTAATAAAGAAGAGTTAAACATTAATTCATTTATTACTGGAATAAACTAATATTCTTTTTATTCCTACGACAGTTATAATACTTAAACTTATGCAAGTGTTGAAGAAAAGCAATATTAAACAAACTGGAATACAATTTCAAATATAATTATCGAGCTCATTTGGTAAGGTTAAATAAGTTGTATTAAGTTAAAGCCACGAGTCGTGTTTTAGCTTTATTTATTTCAAATTCAAATTCAAATCATTTATTAAGTAATGAGGCCCCTAAGGGCACTTTTACACGTCATTTTTACAATTTTTTATCATCTAAAGTTTCTACCAGTGCTTCGGAAAAGCCCACTGACCTGAGAAGAAGCACCAAGAAACTCAGCGTAGGTCTTTAATTGTAATATTTTTTTTTCATGTTATATATATATTTTACAAATTGCATGTAACAATATAAATTCAATTTCAAAGATGGATATTAAATGCGAAAATTAACGGAGAGTACCTAAGTCAAATAACCAGCTACATGTTTAATTTTAAGTAAAAAATAGAGTCAACCATCAAACAGAGCAGACCAGTCCACGCAAGCAGCACCCGTTCACGAATATGACGCATGTGCCAGCCATCGGCCTCCTCAACCATGTTGCAGGGAAGTGACCGATCCGGCACACGACGCCGCCGCAAGCACAGACGTTAAAGCGAGCAAGACTACTCAGATTATGGCTAACCAAGACAAATGAGATGCAACAAAGGGGTATATCAAATGACTAACGTATTTTGATAAAAAATATACTCTTAGGACTATCCGGGAAAGTCGCACATATCCATCTGTCACAAATCACTTAAGCTAAATACAATCGAACATATCCTTGCGTAGCGAGCAACTATTCCCAAGGATTTTTGTCATTAAAATACGCGTCAACAGTATAGTAACTTTTTTTAACAACTTGTTTTTTATAAATTGCTTAAATTTGTTCAAGTGTAAATTTAAGACAGTTGGTGGTATTCTATTATAAATTTGTATACCCAGTCCCACAAACGAACAGCGTACCCTGTGCAATCGGTGACCTGGTACTGTTAATTTATCTTTATTTCTAGTATTAATATTATGATGATCACCATTTTTACTAAAACATTCAATGTTTTGTTTTACATACATAATATTTGCTAAAATGTATTGTGATGCAACCGTCAAGATGTCCATTTCTTTAAAGCGTTCCCTAAGAGAAACTCGTGCCCCTAAGTCATAAATAGCTCGTATAGCTCTTTTTTGCAGTACAAAAATTGTTTCAATGTCAGCGGCTCTGCTCCAAAGCAAAATTCCATAGGACATAACACTATGAAAATAACTAAAATAGACAAGCCTAGCAGTGTTGACATTGGTCAATTGTCTCACTTTGCGTATTGCAAACGCCGCTGAGCTGAGTTTCCCCGCCAAGCAAGTAATTTGAGCGTTCCATTGAAGTTTGGGGTCCAATGTAATTCCCAAGAATACTGCTGAATCGACTGGTTTCAGAGTTTCATTGTTTAAAAATAAATCTAACGTTTGATTTTGGACGTTAGGCAACGTAAAACGAATACATTTGGTTTTCTTTGCATTCAGTAAGAGATTATTGGTAGTAAACCAATCTAAGATTTGCGACAGTGCGCTATTTACGTCGTCAAAGTTTGATTTTTTCCGGTCAATCTTAAATACAAGGGAGGTATCATCAGCAAATAGCACAATATCGCACATACCTCTAACGAAGAAAGTCAAGTCGTTAATATAAATCAAGAACAACAAAGGACCTAGAATCGAGCCTTGTGGAACCCCCATACGCACTGGGGAGCCAGAAGACTGGACTCCATTAACATCGACGCACTGTGATCTATTACTAAGGTAAGATGCTATCAAATTCAGAGCGGTATCTCTAATGCCATAGTGGCGGAGTTTGCACAATAGCGTGGCATGTTCAACGCAATCGAAAGCTTTAGACAAATCACAAAAAATACCAATTGCGTTTTGAGAATTTTCCCAGGCATCAAAAATGTGTTGTATAAGAGCAACACCGGCATCAGTAGTTGACCGACCTTTACTAAATCCAAATTGTTAACTGTGCAATAATTTATTTGTTTTAAAATGTTGTAATATTTGTTCTAGTATAATTTTTTCAAATATTTTACTCAGTGCCGGTAATATAGAAATAGGTCTAAAATTACTTGGGTCACTTTTATTACCACTTTTAAACAAAGGTATTATTTTACTATATTTCATTAGGTCTGGGAAACTGCCCTCATCAACGCATTTATTAAATATTATTGCAAGATTTGGAGCTATAATATGAATAATATTACTAACCAAACTGACTGAAATTCCCCATAAATCAGAGGTTCTTTTTTGGTTAATTAACTCTAATTACAAATAATTATTATTTTGTTCAAATTCATAATAATAATTCAAGTATAATTATAGCTATCTTGAAACACTCAGTAAATACTTGACATAATGAATGAGCAAATTAATTTTATTTTGTATGATATTTAGTTTGAGAATTGTGTAAATCGCTACTACAAAGCGTGGGACGATATGTTTAATAAACAAATAGCTCATCAAACACCGAAATTTATAAAACAAATTGACGAAATTAATAATTCCTTACGACAATAGTGACGTGGGTAGTGATGTGGGTGTCCACACGCGGCGCGCTCCCGCGGACACGAGTGGGATGAGTCCTACCATCCCACAGATGTTATTAGTCCCATATTAATTGTTGCTAGTCATTTGTTCGAGGGGAGTATAATTGATTTCCGATATTAATAGACAAATGAGCGTTAGATTCTAATCTATCGATGTTAAGTGCCAGACGGTTTAAGCGTTGTGTTTCAATATCGAAAAGATTTCTTTGATTTAATGGCTGTGTATATGGTTTTTGAAATTTAGGGCTCCGAGATCAAATTTTAGACTTAAATAGGGCAGTTAACTGCTTTTTTAAATACACTTATCGAAAATATACTTCATCCAAAATTTAACAGGAATAGAATTTAAAAGTCCATAAAATAATGAATAAGTTATGAAGCTTTGAAATTTGGTGGAAGAGGTAGCTGTCAATAACAGTAATAGCACATTGTGACGCCACCGAGTGTCACCGGCTATAACATTTCGTCCGTAAAAAAGGTATAGCGCGATAACTCCCACGACGCCCTCATTTTTGCTCACAACAATATTCTAATATAAAAATAGCTGCTTTAATTTTTAACCAATTTTCACGATGATGTCACAGAAGAATTTCTTATTCATATTATTTTATGTAACATTTAATTTAATGCATACAATCAAACATAGGAAATTATCCTATTGTTTTGAGTTTTGGTTTTCGTTACCTCCATTAGTTAAACTCCTACCTACCCTTGGGTATACAGAGTTAAATTCAGATACGTATCTTATTAAGTTGTTTATTTGATAAAAGGTTCTAACCACTCGACCCCAGGTAGAATCGATAAAAAAAACAATGGTCTTAAACAAAACGAAACAAAAACCATTTGCATTTTTCTCAAATTAATTTCTTTAAGAACGAAACATTTACGTCTTTTACGATTAAATATGTGCAAAACAAAAGCAATAAAGCTGTACCGATGGTACGTGATGGGTTTTTCTAAATCCCATGGTCTTGAAGTCGGTTCCCGCGCGGGCTACAACGGCTAATTAACGCTTAGTGAGGGATGCGCGCCACTCTGTTAGGGATGTTGAAGTTGAACTTCTTGTGGATAGTGTCGAGAAAGACTACGATTATTATGAAACAGTCTATTTACTACGAAATTATATCTCCCGCTTGAGATATAAGATGTGAGATATCATGAAACTCGAATATCCTTCAAATTGAAAGTAAATAATGCTTGTCTATTTAACTGTTTATATCAAAAAATTACGAAAATAAAAACAGTTTGGAAATAGAAAAAATTTCAATTTTAAAAGTTTCGTGATAATCGAAACAATACTGAAAATTTATTTAAAAATAATATGATAGAATTGTTAAGGTTACATATTTTCTTGTAGTTTTTTCTGTTCTAGATGACCCCAACCTACTTTTCTGCAGCCTTATTTCCTACATTGTACACATATTTTTACAATGTCTTGGAAGTCATTCCGTTTGTAATTTCATTATGTTTCTTTTTAATTTTGTTTGAACCTGGTTGTGACCTACTTCCTTGTTACATTATTTTAGTTTCTCGTGTGATGTCACGTCACTAGCAAAGCTGTTGTCGAGTTGAAGGTTGATACAGTGATTTCAGACAAACGTAGCTCGGGGGTGTGATTGCTGAATGGAGGGAGTGCGGCGGAGGGGGCAGGAGTCCCGGTGCTACGCGTGTAAAGGGTAACTCTCATTTTGGCACCTTTAACGGTAGAGGCACTTGAGAGTTCGCACGAGAGGGCAAAGGTGTTTTCATGTGTTACAAATAAATGCCCTGTCGAAAACACAAAAGACTTTTACGTATTCTATTTAGTTAAAATAGTAGGGTCAAGTTTAGTGAGGATATTGTTCTGTGCACAGGGCAAGGAACTTTATTAAGATAATTTTAAATATGAACCAAGTTGCTGCTATGCAGATTTGTCCACTGTACAATAAGACTGCTTCATTGGGCTGTTACCATTGTCCATAGAAAATGTGATGTAAAGTAACAGCTTTATTTTTGCTTCTTATGGGATGAGCAAGATTATCGCTATACTCTTACTAGTGTTGATGCCAATGAGAGGTGTTGTACCTTTAGTTGACTTCTCTATTACCTACATACCTAATATTTAAAAAAAATACAGTACATCTCGAAAAAAACGAGAATAAGGGAGCTCGCCACGAATTACAATCAATAAGAATGTATAAACAGAAGTCGGATGGTGAACCCGTTAGTTATAATATAATTGGCACTTGAGTAAATGAGTCATATGGTGGAACAGCCGGCCTGCTGGTGGTAAGTGGTCATCGCCGCTGGAGACACTCGAGACGGCACAAGTGCGTCGTCTGCTCCGCAAGCCTCGAATACGCAAGCTTGTTTAACTTATTCACTGAGGTTCATATTTTTATATATATTGATATAACATTGTTTGTGTAGTGCCAGCTAGACTCTGGATTCGGAAAGTTTGGGTTCAATTCTCAGGGAACTACATTTTGAAACTGTGTCTAACACGGCGGTAGACTCATCTCTATTAAATTACATACCCTTTATTAATCCGTGCAAAGTTTGCAATAGCTGGACATCTATTTACCCCCTCGGGGATAAAAATAACTTAGTGCGTTAAATTTATTTTCAAGGCCTCATCCGTCTCCTAGGTAGAAAATGAAAAACTTTAACGTTGATAAACTGGTTCAAAATGGACCTTAGCACTGTAAACTGTCATAAAGCCCCGAGCCGCACTATGCAAGAATCAGGTTAAAAGGGTTTCACGGCGGCACTACTCTCTCAAAGTGAAATATATTCTAGCGCGAAATGACAGATCCTGTGCGCGTAGTCTCACTCAACCCGGAGTGAAGTTTTAAACCCTAGCCTAACTAGACCATACGCAGCAAGCCTACTTTTCCTTAAAGGCTAGGTTGAGACACAACTAGTATATTCAGAGAAGTTTTTATCCCGCATTTTAATGGTGAGAGAGTCTTTCTCCATGTCAGGCATACCGCACAAACAGCCTGAAGGCATAAACGTTCCTTCCTAATATTCCTTCCCATTAAGGATGTTGCAAGCCCATGGCTCTTGGGTATTATGGCATATGTTTATGAGCAATGAAGATCACTTAACTTCAGTGGAACCACTTGTTCGTATTTTTCACTTGTTATACTTGAAAAACCTGAACGTGATTTGAATTCAAAACATTAATTGGTATTTGGTAAATACCTAAGTGCTTTTTAATAGTCAGTATGGCGTCATGCGGTTACAATACTTTTTATCAATAACAGTAAGAACAATAGCGAGGTAGGGTAATGACAGCGGACGGCAGCCACTTTTAGCGTCACTCCACAGCGGGACTCGCGAGACTAAATTACAACGTGGTGCCAATGTAAACGATGAGCGGATATTTGTTATTAAAATTATATGTGATATTAAATTATACTGGTGGTAGGTCTCTCATTATGTAAGAGGCCGTCTGGGTGGGTACCACCGCAATGTCTATTTCTACCGCCAAGCAACAGTGTGCATGCACTGTTGTGTTTCGGTTTGAAGGACATTGTAGCCAGTGTAATTACTGGAGATAATGAGACTTAACATCTTATGTCTCAGGATGACGAGCGCAGTGGAATGCCACACAGTACTTTGTAGGTCAAGGTGCTGGATGGTGTTGCTACTGTTTATGGGTGGTCGTATCACTTACCATCAGGCGAACGGCATGCTCGTCTCGTCATTCAATGCAATAAAAAAAAAATATGTGAGTAAAGCGGGGTGAATAGAACTCAAGGGAAGACAAGAAACAAAACTTAATTCGTTTACTTTATTTAAGCGTTATGCTTATTCATGTAGGTATCTGTAGTGATAGCCCCATTAAACTACGGAATATAAGAGAATATCATATTATTAGAGTGGGTTAAGGGTAAACGAAGGAAGAGCTGCGTCATGCGTGGTACTACACCATGAAGGGCTCATCCTGAGACATCAGATGTTAAGTCCAATTAATTCCCGTCATTTGACCAATTACACCATTTGCTAACGCAGACCATATCACTGTCTCATACGATGGCAAGATACCTAACCAGATGAATTTTCGTCTACACGAACTCTAGTACTTAATAACATACACACACTCACGCCCTTTATCCCCGAAGAGGTACCTAGCGACGTAACTAAAGCACCCACTTTTCGCTGTGCGTATTTCGTCGTATGATGTGATAGGGCGCGAGCCTATAGCCATATCGGACACAAATTCCAGACTCCAGGCTGATACTGAATAGGAAAACCCAATATCACTTTGCCCGACCCGGGGATCGAACCCGAGACCTCAGCTTTGCAGTCGTACTGTAATACAATTAGGCCACGGAGGCAGTACTTAATAAGGACGTATCTCTAATTTTTCTTATATTATGACAGATAGTCCGCCTTCGCTTCTCACTCACGACGTCGATTATCCCACGGGAATCCATTAGCGGGGCTCCCTGGGTTCCGACACTAGTTTACAACCACGAGTGATATGGAAAACCCCCTCCCCTTCCTCCTCACAATAGTTCTGTTACTGGAACAAGTGACAACTGGCAGACTATTTCAACTTTCATGCAGTAGTGATTTACGATGTTTTTTATTTCTCGTAAGGTGTTTGTGATGTTTTATTTAATCCATAATAAGTTGGGTATATCCTTTTTTATTAATCTCTTTGAGGGTGTCTGAATATATAAAGTGCTTGGTTTAGCGGTTACTATATTAATTCGGGTTTAAGCTTGAAGTCATATTTAGGTGGTTACTAGACTAGTCGATTATTGTTGATATTATTGGTTAAGTCTCAATTACCAATGTGTTATATAAGTAAAGTTAATAATGAATTCTGACGGTGTATTGTACTTTGTGAACATTTGATTACGTAATAATTGATAAAACAACAATAAATAGCGAGTTAAAGAAATAATTCGTTTGTGACTTTTATTGTGTATGCCCACGTATACCTACATCGGGCGCCGCTGTCTGCGCCACATATTATTATGTAAAGGTTTGTAAATTATAACGTTGGGTATAATCTCTAAAACCACTGATCGGATTGTGATTTTTTAAGGCTTGTTGACCGTCAGAAACACTGTCATTCTAAAGTATCTTCCTGTTAGACAATGGGGCCCTGTGGTTAATCAGCTCATGTAGACAAATAAGTCTACGTGGCTCTACCATTTTAAAATAAAATACCATTAATCCTCGCCTCGCGGGGCAAACACTCTAGTAGTATTAACTTTATATTTAACGACATCGGTAAACACTCGTAGTCCTTCGCCCCCAACCCCTCACGCCCCGCACCGTCGCCCGCGCTACAGTTCATACACTATGTTTGCGATGCACTCGATGATTTAAATAGTGATTATGTCAAGTGTTTTACGTTAATCGACGGAGTTTTGTTTATTTTTTATTGTATTTTAAAAGATTGGTTTGGAGTTTCGCTCTTATCGTTTACAGTGTTAGGATTGAGGTACAATAATTATGTTTAATGTGGCCTTTAGAATAAGTTTTATCTTTGATATTGAAATAAATAATATATTAGCGAAAAAATTGGACTAGAATAAGCGAACTATAATGTAACTATATTTTTTGGCTGAAAAAATAAATAAATTGAAGCAGTGTATTTTTAGTAATGTTTACATGACTTATTTATCTACAAAGATATTTTCACCTGAAATCACAAAACGGCTACATTAGATTGCTAGAAGTGGAACGTTTTTAGGGCAAAAATAACTTTCCTCCTGGAAAACGTCTCTCATTTCATCTATCCTGAAAAATGTTATGAATGCATCAAAATGACGTCCAAAGTAAAGTAGATTAATAAGAGATGACGTAAACTGGGGGATGTTAAGGCGAAGCCGAGCATCAGCTGTGCCACATGCCGCTCCTAATGAATTAGGCAGTGTCACACAAAATGTGTGTTATAAAGGTAGTACTCGAAATTTCTCTTAAACTCTGCAAACTGTGTTTTGGTGTTTAGCTTAGTAAGCAACAGTGTAGGTTTTAGAAAAAAGACGATCGTATTTAACAGCAATAATTTCTTTTTTCGAAAAGAGACCACCGCAAATTATGAGAATTATTTGCTCTAATTGTATAGAAAACTGTTGCAATCTTTATTTATCAGGTATCTATCTGAAAAATGCGAGGTTTATAAAAATAATTAATTAATTTGTCACAACTTTTTTTAAGGTAACATCAGACATTGAAATAAAACTGTTTTACGGATGTTATCGCAGTTTTTAATTTATATTTTCTCCCGACGCTTCGAACAACTAACAACTCAATCCGCCCCGTGACCATGAAGGCTGTAAAGTCATGGAAATCTCTACCATTCGTGTAAATTTAATAAATCATTATACAGGGTCGTTTTGACACTGTGTTACTAAATGAAACCACATACTTATTTTCTTGTAACACTTTTCATTAAGTTATTTTAACCATAGATGAAAAATAAAAAAGGGTAAGTTTCGAACAAAATAAATGTCAATAAAAAGTAACTTTAAGTTTACACGCCCTAATGCCACTACTACTACTCTAGAAGGATTCGTCGCTGGAGCAACATCACACTTTTAGTCAGAAAAACACTCACCTACACGCCATATTAGCACTAAACTACAAAATTATAAAAAAAAATCAGGAAAGTAAACTTGAAATTTTTGGTGAAAATATTCATTTCTCATGGATGATTTTTGGAACAATGTTAGCAAAAGCAAAGACGTCTATGTGGTTTCATTTATTAACGCAATGTCAAAAAGACCCTGTATAGTATTATATAACTTATTAAAAATCAAACAAACTTAAGAACTAAAGACATTTTATTACAAATTTTATTCCCCGAACGTCTACAATAACTATAAAATATTTCTCACTTAATAATAAAAACGGTGAACTAGCCTTAACAGCACAGACGAGAGAATATTTTTCTTAAAATTACTCAAACACAAAATACGGCAGCTACTTTCTCTAAAATGCTTCCCTTCGGGGCTAATTACAGGCCAGGTTGTGACTCGGGGGTAAAGGGGTAAGGGTGGGGATGGTACCACGTTACAATGAGAAAAGTTGTGTAATAAGAGAGTGTTATCAGCGGAAGGAGGCCCGTGGGCCGCGGCCCGCGACGAACGGTGTGCGATGTTCGTGAACTTTGGAAATTCTGACGTGCATGCGGGGAGACGCACACTGTTTCAACTGCTTCATATTATTTAATAGATCTTCTATGTGAGTCGCCTTAACTATTAATTTCTTTTGCGGAACAACTACCAAGCATTTGATTTGTTTTCTTTATTCCTATTTAAAGTCCAATGACATTGTAGTCAATGTAAACATACAATTACCTCATGTCTAGGGTTGAACGTGGTGCGAAGTAATGCAGAATTTTATTAATTTAAAATTTTGAGTGTCTTTCTGTATGGAGGTACAGTTTTTCCAACAAGCTATCAATCTGCTTATCATGCCAGTGAGTTATTTTTAAGTATGGTGCCTATTCCTAAACTCTTAAACTTATTGCCATAATTTAAGGTTCATCAAACACTGATCAGATTATTCGAAACTTAATAACGTTTATTACTTTTTAAGTAATAAATATGAGAATATAATTTAGTTGAGTATGTATATGTCGACTCTTAGACAAAATATGCCGCCGTCAACCGCGTGAGATTTTTGCAAATAAAACGAGTTACGTGTTGTGTCGTTCGGAAACCTTCTATTAATCCTGTAAATCAACGGTTCCCAACATTTTAGTACAGAATATTTTTGGGTTTTCTTGACGTAAACCTATCTCTGTATTATACAGTGTTTCTGTTGGATACATCGTACAGGTTTCTATGACTGAAGGAGATTAAGACGATTTCTTCTAGCACGCTAAAGATTTTCCGGGATAAAAATAATTTCCCGCGATAAAAAGTAGCCTATAGCATTCATAAGTAATGTAGCTTCCTATTATTGAAAGATTATTGAAAGAAATTTATAACATTAAATTTAAAATTAAAAAAGTAACTGGATTACGACTTTTCTAAAGACAAGCTCTAATAAACATAAAATATTGAGCTATACCAAATATAGGTAGCAGAAACGTGGAATTTGTTTATAGACGTGTTTTTATGCGTTTTTCTTAAGACGCGATAAGCCGTGTGTGAATTGACGGAGATTTGAACACGTGACCTATTCAACGGCAGCCCGAGACTGGTGGGCTTGTTACTACTAAAAGTTCTGTCATCAAATATAGTGTCAAGTGAATAAGTATTAGAGATTTAAGAAATGTCAACAATTTTAATACTATGATATTGTTTAATTTAGATTTTAAAACCACATATTTAAATATAATGTGACAACAATTATAAGAACACATATACCTAAGAAATTACTATCTATAAAAAGGAAGAAAACAGTTCATAAAAAAATACTCATCAGCAATCAATGACTTGGTCCATGTTATTTTTATTACAAGTCAAAAAAATAAGAGGCAAAAAGTTATAAAAATCTGTAATCTGACTCGTAAATCATATTATATGAAAAAGAAAATAATATATAAATAAACATGTTCTTTTTATTTATTATAAAATTAAATAAAATAAATTAAAACTCAAATCATTTTTTGATATATTCAAATCATTCAAAATCAAAGCATTTTATCCATTCGGACAATACTTACTCAACAAAATCACAACAGCGCACGCAGCGAAAAAGTTCATAAACCAAAATACTACGAAAAGTTCAGCTCGTAAGCTCAGCGCTAGGGCGGGGGCGACAGCGCGTGTTTACAGCGCGGCGCGTCGGGGGCGACTGTCGCCGCCCGCGTGGCGTAGCGGCCGCCCGCCTACCGCCGCGTGCGTGTGCCCTACACATCCATCCACTTGATTTATCACACTTAAATAACGTTTAATTTTTTTTTATTGTTTTAAATATATATTTGGAGTACTAACGAGTGTATTTCACTACATCTCGCGTGTTAAACGGTTCAGTCGGGAGTAATCAGTGTCGAGTCCGCTATCGGTACACGAGATTAGAGTCGGCTTAAATAACTAAAATAGTACCGTGCTAAATTACTTTAATTGTAGTTAATTGTTAAATATGAGCTCCGTTAAACCGAACTAAAAAGTTAAAGAAAAAAAAGTTTTGATTCATTTGTTTTATAAAAAAATATATAAATAAAATTTAGATATCGTAATAGCAACATTAAGAACGTTATCATACTGATAAGAGTTATATTTATATCCATTGCTTTAATTGAATGGTAAGTTTTATATATATTTTCACGTTGTTTTTAAACTTCAGAGCTAGATTTTTTAGTATCGACAGTGCGCAAGGCTTGTTTTTTTTCTCTTCTTGCGACGCTCATCATATTTTGTCGCTCAATTATGCACGACTTCAATATGAAGACACAGTCAATATGAATCTATAGTGTATCGTAATTGTTGATTACTTGAGGCTTATCTATTAAAAAGTATTCTTGTTTGAAATTCTAAATTTTATTTAATATTTATGATATATTATTATTTTTATAGTTTTTTTTTATTATCAACTCTGGAATCCCTCTCTCTGTCTATGAATGGGAACGTGTGACCACTACACATAAAATGGAGCTAATATTTTTAGTTAAACCTCTACCAATACATCGGCGAAAACTGCATTCAATTCCATACAGTAGTTTTTATGTGATGCGTGTAAAAATATACAGACGGACAGACAAAAATTCTGAGAACTGTTGTCTTGGCTTCTGTTGCTCTAATAAAGACCCAATATCTATAATTAAGTGCTGCTTGCGGCTTCGCATGAGAGAAAAGCCTTTCCCGCAAAAAAGTCCCTAAAACTCAGTACGACGCCAGCGCCATCTACTTAAAGTATCGGATGGAAAAAGTCCATTATTTCTCATGGGGGCAAGTTACCGGGATTAAAAAAAGCCTATGTATTAATCCAGCGTATGGTCTACCCGTGTGCCAAATTTCATCCAAATCCGTTCAGCTGTTTCTGCGTTTATTCCTTAAAAACATACAAACATCCAAACATTTTCACAAACTTTCGCATTTATAATATTAGTAAGAAGTAAGATGTACAGGCATCGGCCTGTTACAAATTCATAATATGTATAGATTGCACCAAATAATAAATTTCACTGTAATATTCGTTATTGCCCCATTCATAAATTCTTCCCAAGAGTACGTTCAAAACAAATGCCATGTGCTTGATCGATTATCGCGGGGCTTTACGGCCGCCGCGACGGAGGCTCGTAAAAAAGTTAATCTCGCTCATATCAACCCGTAGATTGTGACGAATGGTAGCGTGGGATCACACAGTTTGAGGAAACGTAAGATTGTATGTACGTATAGTGTTATTGAACTTTAACACTGGTATTATTATGCTTGGCAAAGAAATATAAATGTATTTCTTTATTTTGGCGTCATTTTTATGTTAGCGGCATTATTAAACTCAGAACTATTTGGTCCTGATTTTAATTCTTAGAAAAATGAAAAAATATGAATATTTTTACAATAAAAAAGTTTTAAAATTGCTTTTTGTGTTTAATATGGTAGTAAGCTCACCCATTCTATTATGGAACGGATATGAGCTTGGCTAAGTATGCCAGTCAATCGTATCTACGTACCCTATTCGAAGTTACAATTATAAGCATTACGCACAAAAAATAATACTTATATAGTACTATATCTCTCTTTGCATCTCTCTCTCTGCCTGAATATTAGTCCTTCGTGATAGTGAGGTCAGCTTTCTTCACATCTCTCTCCCACTTCGTCCTATCCATGACGTCGTCATTGGAAACATGTAAGTACTTATATAGGACTATCGAACAAAAATATAAATAGCTTCAGTGACTTTGCCAAAAGTCTCAGTAAGTAACTGCGGGTCTGCCCGTAGAAATCTTATACATCTTCAATATCTAAACACAAGATTTTCACGCAAGGTAAGACGCCATATTGGCGAAGTTGAAAGATCCACGATCCGTACGAGAGGCTGACACAGACTTATCATACAAATGGTACCTTAGGAACAGAAATGTGTGCCACAGCTTTGGCCATTCGCAGAGGGCTTAATGAAAACTATGTAGGGGAAATTGAATCTTATTTTAATCTAATGTTTTGGGATGACGTACACAGGGTAGGGTGCGAGCTTCTTGCTCGTTCCATCATTTAGTTGTGTAAAAACATAAAGAGTTGTGTATCTCAGTCACTGTTGCTATATATTGAAAAACATTTTTGGCTCGCTTTTTTATTGCTGTATTAGTAAAACTGTCTTACTTTCCCAATTAGTATAAAAATTTAATTGTAGTTCGTCAATAAAAAAAGTACTTATGTATTAATTAACTTTGCAATCAATAAACAGATTATTTTTTTTCATATCTTCATGTTATTTGATTAAAAGCAACAAATGCTGCTTCATAAAAAGAACAGGATTGTTAGAAGAAATTCGCAATCAGTAAAATGATTGATTACTAAGAGAGTGGAAGAAATATGCAAAAAGACTAAACACGAGCGATTTTGTCTTATTAACCTGTCAAGAGCTGACTTAGGCACATTAACTGATGCATCTTTTTTACATTCTGTAATAAATTAGAAATAATATTTGTGTATTCGTTAAATCTTAACAAATTTAAACGAATATACAATTGAATTTTCATAATTTTTAAATTACTCATTTAGCTTTAACATTATATTGACCTAAAATAAAGGTCAAAATAATGTCATGTTACAAAGTATATCGAAGTTTTTAATACAATGTTGGTTTCATGTATGAATTTATTAAAATTCATTACAATATAAGCCTTAGCTCTTGTATCTTTCTTGGTCTTCTCTTCTAGTGCCCATATATTATCAATTTCACCATGTTCAGGTGAGCTTGACCTGAGTCCTTAAACACGTATACTAAAAAAAAAAAGCAAAACACTGAGTGGTCTGCGAGTAGGCGGGTTTGTGTCGTATTTTGCATAATTTAAGCGCACACAACCGATGGGCCGGTTTAACGAAGCACCGTAAAACGTTATGGGATGTGTTCTGTAGCGACTATTTAACACTTAGCATTTACTAATAAACGTTATTAATCACAGGTTTATACGTTTCTAGCTTGACAAAACATTGATTAGGCTAACCACTCGCAAACACACATCGGACCACCTGCGTGATCCAATCCCGAGCAAATTGTATCAGAGTAAGAGACACAAAAAGTTACTCAACCTGGAAATCAACCCGGACCTTTCGGTGCATAGACCATACACGCTACATAGTTGCTATTTTCTGCACAAAAATGATGCAATACCATATCGTAATCAAGCTTAGAAATAAAATCTACTAATAATTTCTACCATCAAGTAGCAGTGTGCATGCACTATTGTATTCCAGGACATTGTAGCCAGCGTATTTACTGGGCATTATGAGTATTAACATGTAATGTCTCAGGTTGACGAGCACAATGGAGTGTCACGCAGTACGTTATAATTAAAGGTTCTGCATGGATACAGAACAGACCGCGCATAAACAGTAGTTTATGGGCGGTCGTATCGCTTACTATCACGAGATCGGCATGCTGGCCTCGTCAGTTAGAGGCATAAATAAAAAAACATTATTACTTGTTGGACTTGACCCACCGACTTCTCAATTCTAAATGCAATACAAGCCACGATAAATATACCTCCGAATCCACAACACGCGAGAAAATCTCAGCCTGAACAAAAACAAAGCAACAGTAATGTTTCGTCTACGTGATGTAACCGAGCTGAAGCCAAAATATTCGCCTCGCTAGTTATTAAGACAAAAACACGCGGTACTTAAAATGGTACGTGCGGAGTGCGCGGTGCGGTGCGGTGCGGGCTGCGGCGGGAGGGGGCGGGAGGGGTGCCCAGCTTGCACAAACTCTCCACAATGACCGGTTAGGGCCTGAGAGCGTAATTTAGCGAACAAGAGCGCGAGTTCGACTGCCGACGAGCCAAGGGTAAATATGTCTTCGTTTCTTGCTGCAACTCACAGATGCAGCGGGTCGCTAGCCTAATGTCTAACAAAGTATCTAAATTGTTGAGAATCTTTCGGTTTGTGTCGTTGAAATTTTTTACACGCAAACAAGATAAACTTTTACTTTAACGATTTTGGAATTTTGTTTAATTTGAACGCAGTTCTCGCTGAACTAAGTTTTAACTGAACTAAATTAATTTATTCATCAAAGATAAATAATAGCTTTGACTTTTCAAAATAAGTACATACATCTGCTCCCAAATCCTCCAAAAGCGTTTGCAAGAGCGACATATTTTTCGAAATTAGTTCTCTTTACTGTATGAAAAGTTTAGAAACTGATGCATTTATAAACGGTTTAACTAGCTGGTTGCTGTAGACGGCGATGTGTAGTGCGAGTCGCAAATCGCAGTATTCTGGGACATTTAAGGTGCCGTCCCCGCGCGGCTGCACTCGAGCTTAAAGCTGCAGAACACTCGAATAACGAGCTAGACGAACCGTGCTTCATCTTCAAACATTCCTCAGAATTTATCTTCCGTGATTGACGTGAAATATTTTTTTTAATTTTTAACATCCATGGGAAGAAAAAACTTGAGTGGTGTCAAGGGACACCCGGATGGAACGAAGTTCCTTTCGATTAATTAGTGAAGGAATTGTAATAAAATTTTATTTATATAACAGAGTGTGTATATATAATATAAATATATTATTTATATAACAGAGTGTGTATATATATAAATATTTTCCTATTTCCGTTCCAATACATAAGTTTCTAGAGAAAAAAACAAATAAATACGTGTGGCACTCGGAGACTGCCGCGGTAAAGCTATTGCATAGCATTTTTATCACAAATATTGATTGACTAAACACAAATTCGATTTTACGCTTACCGCATAAAGTAGATTTTTAAACGCGAGCAAAGCACGTTTAGTCTTGTTATTGATAAATGTCAGTAACCAAAGTAGAATAAATCAACAAAATTTGAAAAAAGAATGTTACGTTCGATTCATTTGTACTCGTGCCGTGCCAACGCTGGGGATATAGCTTCTACGCAATGTATTTAAGGTTCATATTAGATTAGTAAGAAATGGTTTTAATGACTTTAATAAACAAAATAAATAAAAATATACTCGTTTCAAGAATTATAGCTTCTACGCATTGTATTTAAGGTTCATATTAGTAAGATAATAGCAAAAAGTGTCGTGACAACTTTTCGTTTGTTTTTTCCGTCCAGCCCTCTTTCACAACGCGCGATAAGGAACTTCGTTCCAAAAATTACAACTTTTTGACGAGACGAGCAAGCTGTCCCCGCCTGATGATAGTGACACAACAAGCATAAACACTACCATACATTTTATTACAAAGCACTGCGCAGTGCTCATCTTCCTGAGACATTAGATGTTAAGTTTTATAATGCTCAGTAATTACATTGGCTACCATCTCCATTACTTACACCAACACAACAGTACTTACACCAGCCCTAGCATTTATGACTAGTTTTTTCTAAAGTCTTGACAGATGTTTTTATATTTCCAATTTCCGTTTCATACATTCAAAGATGTGTACTTTCATGGAAATCTAACTTTAATATTATTTTCTCAAATTCGTGTACATTTCCTATCGTTCGTTCTTTGAATTCCCTAATCCATTTAGTGCTCAACTTTAAGGACTATGTTCACAAAATCAAGCTCCAATAAGAATACGTTTGGTGAGAAAGTTCGCACATGCGGGTCGTCTCCAACTGCAGGCGCGTTGTTACTGCGTCCTCACAGTGGACTCTTACCTCTTACTCTGCTCGCCACTCACCGCGACAATGCGAGTGCTCCGCGCACCTTCCTTAATTGGACCGAGTTTTGGAAAATCTAAAACCTCCTTGCGAATTTAAAGGACGTTTTCCTTAAAGTTTGTAGGTGAAAATAGAAACGGTTTATATAAGTGTTTAAAAATGTGAAGTATAATTTATCATAATATCTACAAAATTTAACAAACACAAATATTTGTAGAAAATATTACATTTCTTAAAAACTGTTGAAATCAACCGTCCACAATTGTGATCCCCTATGTCCAAAATGTTTCTTAACTACTTACCTAGGCGACCCGCTTCCCAATTTAATGTTCGAAAATAACGTGTCATTCTTATGACAAAATCACCCCAATATAATGAAAAGGATATTACAATAACAAAACTAGTTTTCTAATGGAAGGGATAGACTGTAATATAAAATTTCAATAGTCTTCGCTATTGAAATATCGCCTATCAGACAGAAATGATTGTCTCTAGGGCTGCAGTTAAGCACAAGTTCAAGCATTGCCGATTGTTGAAACCCTATTGTCAACCGCCAGCTGACATTACAGTTCGTATTTAGTCTGACTACATCTATTTTAAAAGTAGGGTAGAGTAGGGTTAAAGAACTTATAAGCCTTTTTAAATATCAGGTAAGTAATTTTAATCAAGTTGAATCAGTAATCCATTTGCAAATAACTTGGTCGTAAGCGCAGTGTTTCAATGAAGTGCAAGTTCCAACCAGGAGCACTGAAAAAAACAACGCGAAAGAGTGATTACAGTATATTGTGTGTGAATAAAATATCTTAACTTGCGATCTATGTAATAAACGTCAACAGCATATTCAGTGACTAAGATAACAAAGGGCGGATCATTTAAAAGCTGTTGCAAAGATTTTTATATACGGGTATTCAAATATTACAATAAGTCTTATTACTGATCATATATTATGCTCATGCACTATTCCAATAACTCCGTTCTGTGTAACTTTTTGTCATTAAGAAAGCATGAAGGCAATTAGGAGATTAAAATATAAGGCGATACTAATCTAATCAATCAAACAGCAACGTAGAAAATTGACCGAAATACCACAAGAAATCACTAAAGCAACTCTCCAGATATTTAAAAAAACACACAGACTGGATTAGTTGAATATCGAAAAAGCATTAAAATCCGAGGCAGCGATGATCCAGGCGTAAAAACATTTGTGAAGGGCCGATCGGTGTCGGATAGCCGCCGCCCGCCCTGGGTCATTCGGGCCCGAAGCCTTATCACGAAGCCAGATACACCGCCCGGGCCATTACCGAACGCACCCTTCATTTTCAATATGAAATATTTTCTTTCAATCTGATAAAATGGAACTATCGGAATCCGAGATGGGTGAATTAGCAGTAATAGATTTTGGGTGTTATGATCGTTATGACCTTCAACGTTTTTACATACAGTTTTCATTAGGGTTTGAATATTTTTTATTATAAAATAAAATTGTGAGAAGAGCAGGTCTAAATAGCTGATAATAAATATAGAAAGAATTATTGCAAATATTTCTCTTCTTCTTCTCAGTGAGGCACTCTTGGCAGATTGGTCGTGGTTGTCGCGATAGTAATACATGGAAAGATGTCAGCGTTGTCAGTCTTCTCGGCGATGTTCGTAGGTCTGCTAAGGCTTTTCCATTTTTGTAGGTTAGTAGCGCTGCGTGTACACTCTGTCATGGAAGACTGTGTTGCCGTTTTAATCAAGTCAGTCCAGCGAATGGGGGATCTGCCTCTAGCTCTTTTTCCTTCTACCTGTCCTTGGACCACCAGTCTTTCCATAGAGTCTTCGTTTCTAGATATGTGACCGAAGAACTTTAATACACGTTGTTGAACGTCGACGACAACGTGTTGCAAATATTTATTTCATCTGAATATTTTACCTTATTAGAGAAGATTAATAAATTATAAGATACATTCACCACGCTATCATTTTAATTTGTTTTCGCCTCCATTGTGCAATAAGAAGCGTCAGTAACGTTGACGAAAAAGCCCGATGCTTATTTATGCAATATTTTATGCCATTGACACAAATCCAGAATACGAGTAAGGGATCTTTGCTCCGCGAGCCAAGACTGGACCATAAAACCCGCAATCATGAATGATGGAAGATCTGTTCCATCGGAAGTTATTCACAAACAAAAACCAAGACATTTGAGGGCAAGTGGTAAAATTTACATACGTTCGCGAATCCATATTTCCACATCTTCCTGAACTCACAACAAATGCCCCTTCGAAAGCTGCCACGTAATATATTTGGAATTTAGTTTTTATGAGAAGCCCGGGTTGATAAAATCAGCCGGCGCATAGTGGAGTTACTTCATGAAAATTAAGTATTACGTCTCGCGTCGAGGGAATTATTAAGCTTCTTGCGAGAAATATGCTCCCGAATATTTAAAATATCCGAGATTGATAGGTTTTTGAGATGGAACTGTTATTATGTGCATAAAATGTGATAACTATCGCCTCGTCTATCGAGGAGTACGTAATATAATACGTCTAGGTGATGGACCAACAGCATAAGCCTTCTCAATTTGGAAGTTTGTTTTTTTTAGAAAAATAATTTAATCAATTCAGGATTGACATTTTATCGACGCCAAGTATACATATAAAAATATCCCTAACGATAGTGTCCATAGGGAAATCATCTCACACTAACATCGTACAACAAATATAAAAAATGTCCTTTGATGTCTGAAATTAACAAAATTTCGGATTTCCGTCGTTCCACCAACTTCAATCCGTTAGAGAACAGCTAAATACATTAATTTTATAAGCAGCTCTGAAGTGCGTCTGAGAGTTGTTTATGAGAAAGTTCGGGAAATCTCTTAACGAAGGCGTATTAATTAAATGGGATGCAAGCGTCGCGTCCACTTGCATTAGTGGGGTCGTACGTGACGTCAGACCACCGTCAACTCAACGAACAACTGTTTAATCACCTCTGACGAAAGGGAGATGTTGTTAGAGTGATGATTAAACGGAGGATGGAATTTGAATGAGAATTTAGTAACAAGTTGCTCAATACACTTCGCCATCTACTGTTTCGCATACAAAGATGACTATTATTAAATGACGCTGGGCGCGATCCCCGTACTAGATGTATGATGCAGGCCGCTTTTAACAGGTCCATCTGGAAATCTTTAGGGGAGGCCTATGTTCAGCAGTGGACGTCATGTGGCTGATGATGATATCAAGTTTTGTTCGCTTTCTTTTGGGTATCGCTGTAGGGTTGATTTATTATTATTATTAGGATTCATTTGTGGCCTTAGAATTTATTTATTTATTAACATACACAAAAATTCTAAAACAAAGTGTTAAGAAAAATTTAATCTTGTAAGAATTTCAAAGTGCATTCAGTAAAAAATATTCCCTGTATTACCAAGATAATATTACCAACATGTTTTGCCTTTAAGCCCGGTATCCAGGAATAAAATATAAAAGCAAAGGGAGGGGAGACGGGGGAGGAGGTGCCGCTACAACGCGTCTGGCGCGCCAATCGGGCTGAAAGGATACCTGCAGACGAACAGCGCCAAATATTGAGTTCTAAAAAGTGTATAAGAAAGAAAGAAAGAAAGAAAGAAAAACATTTATTGGCAACGAAATTGGGTGGTGACAGTAACAATAATAATACAATTATAAAAAAATAAAAAAAACAATATACAAGAGAAAATTAAAAAAAAAACAAATAAAAACAACAACAAATGTGGATGATATATGTCCCACCACAACAGTGCCAAAAGGTTCTAGATCAGCATAATGCCAAACAATAAATTGTTTGGCGCTGATTTTCATCTAGAACCTGGCCCAGAGGAACGTCACCCAAAAAGAAAAAACAGTACAATTTATGTGTATATAATGTGTGTGCGTGTGCCAACATTAAAAAAAGTAAAAAATAATAAATAAATAAAAATAACATTCACATGGATAGCACATAAAATAAAGGTCATAAGAAAGAAAAAAAAACATAATAATTAGATACATACTCTTTGGTTAACTAGTCTATGAAGTATGATTACAGCTGTCAAATAAAACAAAGGTTATATTGCCATTTGCCACGTATATGGCCACGTAGGCGAAAGTTAACAATTTACTATTTTCTTAATTAATCCTACAATATGATGGATAAATCAACGTTAACATCACCCAGTTCTTGTTGAGATTCCAGTAGATACCTACGAAGGCGTGTCCTAAATGTGTAAAGGCTACAAGATTGTCTAATTGGTGGTGGTATATTGTTCCAAATTTTGGCCGCGGCGTAGCGAAAAGTACCTTTGAAAGCTGCAGTTTTGTGCTGCGGCATACTAATCTGTAGTGAACATTGCCTACGTGAGCCATGTCTGTCACCCGATATCCACTGAAGCTTGTTGTACAAGTATGAAGGTTCCTTGTATTTGATAATCCCAAAAAGAACACATGCAAGATGCAATTTGCGACGCAACTTCATTTTTAGCAATGAGTGCTGGTTGATGTAATGTGTTACATGAGATCTCGGAGGGATAGAGAAGCAGAAACGGGCACACGCGTTCTGTACTCTCTGTACGAGCCGATTCGTGCGGGACAGCAGTCGCGGTCCATAGACAGTGTCTGCGTAATTGAGTCTGGACAACACCAATGCTTCAACGAGTTGCATGCGTAACTTTACAGACAAGAATGACCTAATTCTATAAAGTGTTTTCAGGCGATAAAAACAATTTTGAACCACATTAGCAATATGCTGTTCATACCTCAATGCGCTGTCTATAAATAATCCAAGATTGCGGGCTTCATATACTCTTTGTATTGGCTGATTGAGCAATGTCACATTAAATGAAGAAGGTAAAGTGTCCAACCGTGCTTTTGTGCCAAATAGCATGTATTTTGTTTTATTTGGATTTAAAACCAGGCAATTGTTTTCTGACCATCCTGCAATCCTTTTCAGGTCCTCATTCAAATCAGCCACAGCCTGGTGAATCATATTTGGCTTGAAGGAGATGTAAACTTGAATGTCATCTGCATAAATATGGTAGCTACATACATGCAAGCTGCTCACTATGTCTGCACAATATAAGTTAAACAATATAGGGCCCAGTATGGAGCCCTGTGGCACACCCCGCTGCAATGTGGAGAGCTGTGATAATCGAGAGCCACCATCTGCTAGCCGCAATTCAACACGCTGTTTCCTATTACAGAGATAACTATGAAACCATCTTAAAGTAGCATCGTCAAAACCATAATAACGCATTTTAGACAATAGCAGCGTAGGAATGATACAGTCAAAAGCGCGTGAAAAATCCAGCAGGACCATGAGTGTACACATTCCCTTATCTTGGGCTGCCAGTATATTGTCTGTAACATCCAGAAGAGCCGTTGTTGTGCTACGCTGCCTACGGAAACCAGATTGAAGTGCTGGTAGGATTGAGTTTTCCTCTAAGTACTGTGTTAGCTGGCGACAAACTATCCTCTCTATAACCTTTGACAGACATGGGAGAATGCTGATGGGACGGAGATGAGCTGTTTCTGTTGGATTAGGTTTTTTTTCCAATGGTTTTACGGTAGTAATCTTCCATATATCTGGAAAGGTTGACGACTTAAATGAGCTATTGATTATATAGGTGATCAGTGGAGATACATGTGGTGTGCACATTATTATCATTCTGCGCGATATGTTATCAAAGCCTACTGCATCTGAGTTCAATGCTAGTATAATGCGCTCCACATTTTCTGTGTCCACTGGTGCAAGCCTGAAAGATGCATGACTAAACCTATGAAACTCATAGTAAGTCAATAATGATAATGTAGGTTCCGACTTACCAGGCACATTTAAAAATTCGCTATTTATCTCATCAGGATTGTTAAATTGCGGCGGCAGGTCCTGGTCCCGACCATTATGAGAAGGTAATATATCACTTTTAATGCTTCTCCAAAGCACCTTGGGGTTATTAAGTGTATTATTAATATTAAATTTAAAATATGCACGCTTCTCACTGTCAATAGAGTGAACCACAAGAGATTTAAGCTCCTTATAATATTGTTTTTTTGAGTCTGACTTAGTTTCCCTATAAACAGTGAGTGCATGGTCACGCAGTCGCATCATTATTTTTATGGTTTCCGTTATCCAAGGATAGGACCTTTCTTTTATTGTACTTTTTTTGAGTGGCGCATGAAGGTCATAGAGACTTATTAAGCATTGGTTGAAAATTTTTACCATGTCATTGGTATTTTGGAGTGAGTAGATAAACTCAAGATTTAGATTAGACAAATCAATATTAAAGCTGTCTATACAAATATCTTTTAAGGGTCTGTAAATAACGGTGTATGGTTTATAGCAATCTCGTTTCACATTAAGTATGCCCACAAGGAAGCAATGGCCATGCAGTGATGCAAATGGTTCCACGCTTGTATAACTACTATTGAGATCTGTACACATTAGATCAATCAGTGTCTCACTATTATCTGTAAAGTGTGTTGGGGATGTAATCAGCTGAGTGAGACCTAGGTATTGTAAGAAGTCATTTAGTTTAACGGTTTTAGAATCTGTTTTATTTAGAAAATTTATATTGAAATCACCCATTAATAAATAGTGATCACATTTTCCGAGCGTGCACACAGTGTCAGTAACAGCATCTAGAAAGAGGTCGATGTCCAGCCAAGGTGGCCGGTAAGCTGTGCCCACCGCAATCTTCTTACTATTCAGTGATAAGAGCAACCACATCTGTTCAACCGATTCGTACCTAGGGTCGGAGGGCGTAGACCACACGCGCGCGCTTAAGCCACGCCTCAGGTAAAAGCCGACTCCACCGCCGCGGCCCGAACGCACAGTCGCCGGACGCGGTGTGTGTCGCAGCCGGTACCCGGGTACCACGGGCGCGCGCCCCTCTTCGTTCGGTCGTAGCCAGGTTTCGTTGACGGCAACAATATCAAAACAGTGATTAAGAACAGCAGAACTAAATTCATCATGATTAGTACCTAAGGATCCAGCATTTAGAAAACCAACTTTAAGATAATTGTTCATTTTAGGCATTGTAATTATAGATTAAGATAATGTATATAATATATTGTAAATAATTTATTAGTAAATTCATGTAAATAATGTGTTTTTTTTTCAATTTAGTTTCAATGTAAAGGTATGTGAAGTATTTTATTTTGATTACATTTAAATTATAAAAGTGACATTGTGTAATAAAGTGTAAACTATGTATAGAAGTTATAATTAGATGTAAATAAGATGTAATTATATGCGCAAAGCAACATGTAATATGTGTAGTATGCTTGATATTTTCAATATACATATGGCTGATTGAATTTACCATCCCGGGACACACACCATCCACAGCTGACGTTAGGATGTCAATGCATGTAACAAAAAAACACAAAAAAACTGACAAGAAAATAGAGTATAACGTAAATGGTAAATATAAAGAATGCAAGACATAAAATCTAATCTTTAAACAACTTAGCTTAAGTAAAAAGAGTGTGACAGAATATAGCCTAGTGCTTCTATTCTGAGCTGGTATCAGCTGCCGAACCAAAAACGCGCCGTATATCAGCTTCGCATCGGATGACACAAGTGTTGTCTCCAGGTTTGTTGCGGGCAAGAATACGGCCTCGCCTTGTACATATGTAACGCCAACCCAAACGATTACCAGTCTCTCGCGCCATCCGAAATAATTGCCTGTTACTTTTTGTCAGGCGCTCATTAATATAGAAGCGGGCGGCAGGGCCTGGCATATTAAGGTCAGCAGAGGTAGCACCGCGACGTACTCGCGCGCATCGCAGCATCTCGTCACGCAGATCACGCCTCGTAAGCCGTATAACAAGACAGCGAGGTCGAGCCGACCGAGGCTCCACCAATGATGTCGGTTCCGCAGCATTTATACGTCTAGGCCCAAATCGCTCAGCGCTCACTATATCCCGCGCTTCCAAATCAACCCCAAGCTTAGTAGCAACTAGGAGCGCTGTATGGACTGGGTTTTCTCCAGAGACTTCCGGCAGGTTTAGAACCTCAATATCATTCGCCAGTAATTCTTGGTCCCGGTCATTTATATCGCTCTTTAGTTGAGCAATTATGTCGTTCACTTCTGGGGCTAGGTGAGACTGGGCCTGATTGTGTTCCATAGCCAAGACTCGTGCTTCTAAGTTGCTCATGCGTTCATTGCAGGCGCCTAATGCAATTTTGAGGTCAGCAAGGTCATCTCGTACGAATTGGAATTCTTGCCGCATAGTGCGCATAAACTCCTCCATGACCAGTTTTAATTGTTCATTTATTATAAAAGCTGAATTTGAGACTTCCGGCGATTCCTGAGGTGGTGTAATATTATGCACCGGAACGATGGAACTTTTGCTCTGTGGGGCTTGTGCCGTTCCTCTGACCGGCGTTTCTGCCCTATTGTCCCTTATAATATTTTTTTTGCATTCAGGGCAGTGCCACGGGGAACTTAAGGCGCCTTTTGCGAGAACTCCCACACATGCGCGATGATACACAGCGCTACAAATATCGCATTTTGCGGCCTCTGTCGATGATAAAAACTTGCCACACCCACCGCACTTAGCCATGCTGCAGTTTATTTGCTCGTACGCAATTATTGATCCGTCCAGCGAGTTCAATGATGATTCCCTAGATGGCGCTATTATTAATACTAACTCTTAGCGACTTATGGTGCGTTAATGGTAATTTCACACCATAGGGCGACACTCCACCTTGAAGTAAGACACGAGCACACACTGTGAAGATTTCACTATGGAGATTACACTAAGTTTCGTAAACTGTTATTTACTTATGAGTGTTTAGGGTAGACGTGATTTGAATAGAGCATTCAATTTAATCAATTGTACAAAAAATACAGTTATTTTAGCACACACTTCACACCAACTCACGATATAGTTCCTAGCAGCGATTATGATGTATTACAATAAAAAACTTGACAATTTACTGTAGTTTACTATTTTTACTCGGAAAAGATTGCGCAGACCGTATACAACAATTGAACGTCGTGACGTCACTGTATCGTATATTTATATTTGTAGAAAAGTGTACACTGCCTACTCCATTTATTTTACCGCTGAAATGATGTACTGCCCGTTTGAAACATAGCGTCAGCTTGTTGCTCTAATGGGTCACTCACAGTAATGGGCATGGGTAGAGTACGATAGAGGTAGAAAAAGTGATATTATTATTGACCTATTTATGTCTCACGGAAACAAACAAGAGATGGTATATTCAGCAATAAATTGATGAGCCAAGAACATGTTTTTTTGTATCGTATGATGTGCTAACTTGAAAGCGAAATCTTTTTGTAGAAAGCGTATTTTTTTTCTTACGACAATAAATTGTTTATTGCAAGTTAACTACTGAACTAATATAACTTCATAGTTTTTTGTGAGGGAAGAAATTTTCGTTTATAAAAACGTCGTTAACAAACTGGTGCTGATTAGCACCATCTCTCCGTATACCGCCGTATTCACTCGCACTCCCGTATGGATAACTCGCGAAGCGTTCATACAAGTTTGATTAGGTTTTTACGAGCACTCCCCCTCCTTCCCCCCACCCTCGCCCCGAGTTAACGCGAAGTCCAATTAATTGCACCGAGATGGTCCTCATCATACTTGTTGTGTTATGTCGTAAAAGTTTACGATGTAAATAGTAATTGAGGATTATGTTAAGATGTGCGTTCATGTTATGATCTCAACTAAGTGCTTTGAAGCATAAGCTCGCCAACAGAAGGGTGGGGAGGTCAAAGGGTCAGTTTATCTAGATACTAAAAATGAAATTTATTGTGCTAGCTAGAAAATTATGAGGCATATAATTTCTGACCAATTGTGCTAAAATGAAGATTTTTGTATAATTTAGTTGCAAGTGTGAAATGTTATCCATACGGATATACAACCAAATGTTTACAGTGTAAACTTTACAATAATCAGACAGCCGTAAACGATGCGCGTGCGTGCAGCGTAACATCCAAGTTCTGTTAAATCAATCATAAATATACCCTTTTTTGTATTTAACGTCGGTCATTTTAGGGTTAATGTCCTGATGGCATTCAAGTTTAAAAGTGAGACGAGCTTCTTTGGATTTTCCTTATAATTACGCAAAAATTAAGCAAAATTGATAGATAATGATTATTTTACAACACCATTTCATGTGCTACTAGCTTTTGCCCCCGACTCCGCCCGCGTGAAAAAGTTTCCTGGGATAAAAAGTAACCTATAGCACTAATGAGTCATGTAGCTTCCTATTAGTGAAAGATATTCTAATTCGGTTCAGTAGTTCCAACTTTGAGTATTATAAAAAACACTTATATAACTACCGACATTTTTATTGGGAGTAAATCTATGATGAGAAATAAAAACAAAAAAGCCAGCTCGGGCTGGCAGGAAAGAGGATATAAAAAAGAGATCATTTTATTAAAATAATGGGAGGAACGCGTCGCGATCCTCACCGGTGAGGACGCTACAGGCCCTAGCCTAGCTAACCCACCAGCCTTTCAGTAGCTACCTAAGCGATGACGACCCGAAGAAGAAAGACAGAAAGAAACTCCGGGCTTACTTTTTTGTCATCAATTGTTCATTGTTTCTTTCTCTTTTTTTTTCAATACTTTTGTGCTGTATACAGTCAGATTAGTTATATAAGCTAATGCACGCACATCACAATTGAAATGAGATAAAATCCAGATGAAGGGATTTACGGAATACCTGGACAGGCATGTACAAATACGTAAAACTGGACATAACATATAAAAATTATAAAATAACGGTGTACAACGTGCATTCGCCTACATTTACAAAATTATTTTTGTTGTATCGCTTTTCCTACTTTCTTAATAAAATTAAACTTATAAAGGCAAGCGCAACAAAATGATCGGTCGGTCGTCTTCCCTAAATTTATATTATATGAATGAGGGAATATTTATAATTGTAGTACTTAGGTTACATACCTAATAGTCACAGAAGATTTAAAATTATTGTAATGTCAATATTAAAGATAGATACAGATGAGACACTTTATGCAATCAATCAATAGTAACTGTTAACAGGGTTAGCCATGGTGTGCAGGACCACTTCTCCAAACCGTCTTATCATCGAGGTAATCCGCTACATTTTAATACGCCCTAGACATTAACTCGCGCCTAACATAACACTTGAACTTGTGTCCGGGCAAATCGGCTACTTCGGAGGGAAGTTTATTGTAAAATTTAATGCTATTCGCTAAGTATGATTTACTACTTTTACAGAGCCTAAAATTTGGAACAACTAGTTTAATCTTATTTCTAGTGTTCCGATAGTGCAAGTCACTGTTTTTCATAAAAGTACTAAGGTTTTTGCGGACATACATAATATTCCGGAAAATGTATTGGGCCGGCAAAGTCAGTATATTAGCCTCCTTAAACAGTTCCCTAAGGGTATCACGAGATCGAAGGTTGTAAATAGCGCGAATCGCTCGTTTCTGTAAGACAAAAATGGTCTGCAGATCTGCAGCAGAACCCCACAGAAGAATGCAATATGACATAATGCTGTGGAAGTAAGCAAAATATACTAACCTTGCCGTAGCCACGTCAGTTAAATGTCTGACCTTTCTAATAGCGAAGATGGCAGAACTCAATTTACTCGAAATTCTCTGAATATGGGGTCCCCATAACAATTTATTATCTACTGAAACCCGGAGGAAAACCGTTGAGGGAACTAATTCTAGTTTATTTCCATCTAAATCAATATTTGGTATTTAACGGAGATTAGCCACTACAAACCTATAAACTTTTCTTCTTTATAATTATGTTAAGAGTTTCTGTCTCAGCTTACGTCGAATTCTGAAATAAAACCACTCTAAAAATACCCGATATTTCCATGAAAATAACGTAATGTACCAGACTCGCAGAAATGAAAAGGACTGATAAGCCGCCGTCTGTCTCCACTCGGCCGCGCGGCTGATATCCTGCCCCTAGATACAGTCACATACAGAATATCCTCTGAGATCTTCAGATTCCAAGTTTGACGTTGCAACTCATGAGCAGATCTTAGACAAAAGTGGTTTTTGCATCAAGCTATGGATGTAATTTTTTTTTAATGGAACATATTTCTTTCATTTATGAAAATTGCTAGTATTAAATTTATTAACGAATAATAAGTATTTATTAAAATATTATTTATTTAATTATTTATTATTATGTTACACCAATGACACGTCACAACACAATATAACGATACTTAAATATATGGGAATTTTTGCAATATGAAATGCCTTTACAGGTTAGAGATTAGAGAAAATAAGTTTTAAAATGTACTTTCGAAAGTGCAAGAAGAGTCATAACCTATACAGTGCACTCAGTATTTGTCCCAGAAGATTCAAAATTATTTGTCTCATGGCATGATGGAGGTTAGAGGTATTAATTTGTATCCCATATATGTCACGCGTGTATCTATCTCCAATTGAAAACACACCATTGGGCTTAGAATGTGGTGAAAAACACGACACGACTCCGTTTCGTTTTATTGGGATTGCTTGAAAGACTAACACGTGACTGAAGTATTGATCTCTCGATCAATCACGAATATCAAAATTAAACGACATCGCCTGACAAGAGTCTTTTTACCACATTCTAAACCCACAGCTGAGACTGCCCGACCCAGTGACTGAACCTGACTCAACAACGGTAATACTAACGATGCCACCGAGTAAATATTTTAATTGTAATAAATTGTAAAATAATATAGTACAGTATAGTGTGTTTCTTTCCTATTGGTGATATATACTGAAGATTATTTAATTTATATTAAAATCAAGCTTCAACAGCTATTTATCAAATCAAACTGTTAGCTGTCTATCGTCCAAACTTATATAAAATATATACCATTACGCTACCCTTAGATAAACATTTATTGAACATACATCTGCGGAACTAATGTTAAACGTGTTTCGAATAGCGGCCGGCGAACGCCGTCCGCCTCAGAAACCTATATTACATTTTCAAATCCAATTTCTAAAACACGTACGTTATAAAATTGTTATAAATATTAGGGTTTTTTTATTGCATTGAGTGGCGAGACGAGCTTGTCGTTCGCCTGGTGGTAAGCGATACGGCCACCCATAAACAGCAGCAACACCATCCAGCACCTTGAGTTACAAAGTAGGTACTGTGTGGTATTCCACTGCGCTCGTCATCCTGATACATAAGATGTTAAGACTTATTATGTCCAGTTGTTACACTGGCTACAATGTCCTTAAAACCGAAACACATTACATGCACACTGCTGCTTGGCGGGAGAAATAGACATTGCGGTGGTACCCACCCAGACGGACTCTTACATATGAGAGACCTACCACCAGTAAAAACTTGCACAACGACTAATATATTTTGCCATAAACACATTTAAAACCTCGTGCTGTCACGATCATCTCTTAAGAGTTGACAACGAAGCACTATAACTAAATTACATTTAGAGTTAACCATATTTAGTGAGTCAAAGCTAGCCTTGGTGCTAAATCTCTGGCGAATTCGCTTCGCTTGTGTAGACGCTGCTACATTGTCTATATCTGCTGGCACACAACAATGCGAAAGAACTGGGCAGTTCGTTTCAATCTAAAGAACATTAAAATTAGTATAATTACTGAGCAATATCTGACTTAGCATCTAATGTATTTGGATAACTAGCGTATTAAAGCTCTGAATATGAAGTTCTTCGGTGTTGTTACTGTTTATGATCAATTGTGATACCGGCTATGTTCAACAAGTGAACGAAAATATCGTTTTTTAAGAAAAAGAAATACGAAGGACACCAATTTTTCCAACGTATAACAGATCTGATCAAAGCAAAGTAAAAGACTTAAGTTACAATTTAGCAATATTTATATAAGTGTAAACATTCCCACCACATAATAAATCTGCCGGATATAAATAAACTGTAATTAACCAAAATTACGTTGCGCTGGTAATAAAAACCGGCGAGTGTCGATGGTGACAGGCCTGACGGCTACATGCAAAATCCGAAAATAATGCGTAGCCGATGCGGTGCGGTGCGGCGCGGGGCGGGCAGAGACGGGGGAGGGCAGAGTAAGAACCCGTCCGTAACAGTACTCTAATAAGTAGTGTTGCCAGATCAGTATCACAAATACCAGAACTTGATAATAAGGAGTTACTAAGTTGGGAGCTCGTCCATTTGTTGAAGTCGTGAATAAATCTGCTGGTTTCCTTGGTCATTCATAATACGAGGCTTTTTTTCAGCGTGAAATGTATATTGTATAATGCAATGATGTCGAATAATATGCCAATTCCGCCCAAATAGCAGTATTAAAACGAACTTTCAATTACACATTACTGTGTTTCGCTGAACTGCCTTCATCATCCAGATAACTTGCGTTAGTTTTACATAATTATACTAGTTATAATTTCCTCCGGGTCTTAATTTACCTTTATTATTTAATTAAATAATTGGGTTAGCAGAATTTTCACCCAATTTTCAAAAATCCTCATAATGTTTTTTTGACCATAACGCGGAAATTTTGTCAATACATCTAGCAATACTAATAAGCAAACGTTGAGTCGCGAGTTCGACATTAAATCACCACGCTACGGGACCAGCCGGACCGCGAGGCCCGGCACGCAGACCCATCTTACACGTGTTACGCACTCAACAATACAATCGTAAAGAATCTAAGTTTTACATGGTGAAGAACTGCGCTCGTTGTCTGTATATCATCGTATATACTATATTTTCCTTAAATAATACCAGCCCTGTATTACACACTGCCCACTGCTGAGCACGAGCTTCCTTTTCTAGGTTTAGGTTCTATAATGCACGTTAGCAGACACCACATATTCTCGAAATTCTTTTTGAAAAATTCTCAGGTATTTACGTTTCTTCATGCTTTCCTTCATCGCTACAGCGAACAATATGTGATAAGCTACACATACGTAATATCGAAAGGTCAGAAGTGTGTACCTTTGGTTTTGAACCTGCGGACTTTTAGCTCGGCAGGCCGTTCCAATTCTCTCTCTTCTTCCGCTCCAGTCCGAACAACACATTTTTCAAAGCATATTGCGGAAGGGATTCGAATCAGTAAAATTTATCAAGAAGGACTTTTCGTGCTCAACGTGTTATATAATCGATAATGCTTTCATGAGTGACCGAGATCGGTATCCAATACATTGCTCTAATATACCGTGAGAATGTTACCGCATTAATTCCGGCAGACATACCATTAATTATAATATCTAACAAAAAATATACCTGTTCCTGGGTCTACAAGATAATTGATTATTTTATATCGGAAACAATGAGAATTTTATGATCTGGCACCCTAAATAAACATTAACGCATCACAGACGCTGATCTCAGAGTTACACAAGTCACTTGCGTAATAGTTGACTCAGCTATTCAAGAACATTATCAAAATTTTTGAAATTCAAACTATTTGATTGTCTATTTCTACCGCAGTGTACATGCACTGTTGTGTTCCGGTTTGAAGGACAGGCCAGAGTAGTTACCGGCCATTACTAATGTTTCAGGGTGACGAACGCAATGGAGTGTCACGCAGTACTTTGTAATTCAAAGTTATGTGCGGCGTTGCTACTGTTTATGGGCGGTATCACTCATCATCAGGCGATCTCGTCATTTAACTGTAATAAAATAAAAAACATAGCGTTACAATGAATATGCATATTTAAACCTTGAGACATTGGATATAAAGTCCCATAAAAAGAATAACACGGTTAACAAAACAAAACCAAATCCAGGACAGAATTAAACAACGACACCGCGCTGGGCATCCATACGACACACTAACCTAAATATGCATCACCGTAATAAAAAAACTCGTTAATTAATTTCATATTATTCACGCGTCAATCGCCACAATGGCGGACGCTGAATGAGGACACTCGCAAAGTTTATTTGAAAACTTCAAGTGTTGAGATAAAACGCGTCTGTACTGACTCCTGCGGTCCCGTTTCTGAAAATTTAGTTTTCTCATCGCACTTTCATACTGTGGAAGTTAGACTTTTATTAATTAAAGTATTTCTTAAAGGAAGATAATTCTGTCGTCCTTTGAGGGTTTTTGCTTTTGCCTCTCATCTTAAACTAGGTTCTACCCTATATCTGTAATCTAGCCGCGATGTAAATTTTGCGATTGGAGAATCTCAGACCTATTATGTCGACAATATAGCTCCAAGTTCGAATAAATAACAGTGAATTCGTAAATATCCTTATTATGAAGTCCCTAATTCCTAATTAAAATAACAAGTTACAATATCAATCTCTCTGCCTCGGTGGCGTAGTTGTATTACGGTACGACTGCAAAGCAGAGGTTTCGGGTTCGATCCCCGGGTCGGGCAAAGTGAGTGGCTTATTCAGTATTAGTCCGGAGTCTGGAATTTGTGCCCGATATGGCAATAGGCTCGCCCCCTATCACATCATGGAACGGAATACGCACGGCGAAAAGTGGGCACACTAGTTGCGCCTCTTCCTACCCCTTCGGGGATAAAAGGTTTGAGAGTGTGTGTGTGTGTGTACAATATCAATTATATAACAAATTAATTTTATTTAACTTTACTAAAATCCGAGATTAATTATAATAACAGCCAATTTGGGAGAAAAGCAATCACCAAATAATTAAAACAACTCCAGGCTTTTAGAGAATGAGTCCCAAATTTATCTAGACATTCAAATTACTAGTTTCAAATGAAATCCTGAAGCGAGTGACCTGGCGTATTCATTATTACAAGTTTGCCTTCTCTTTTATGAATAAAGCCATGAATTAAGTACTTAGTTTAGAGATTTTCATCTGTAGATATACAAAAATATATAAATAAGTGGATGGAATTTAATCAGTATTTGTGTGTTAAAAGTAAATTTTGGAGGCAATCGGTGAGAGGGCCAGAGGGAATAGACGCGGTTAAGTTGACCGTGAAACAGGCTGTTGCGTAAGGAGAATCGATAGAAAGAAATGTGATTGATGTTTTAGATAACATTATAAACATCATGCAGATTTATCAATTTAAAAGTAGATTTGGGTGCATGGTATTCGATTTTCTAAGGTATAAGTAGATATCTCCGATCTCGCATCTCTGAATTCTGATATGTTGAATCGAACATACCACGGGCCACATGCGTCACCCGCTATGCAAAATCTTATATCCATGATTTGGCCTCAGACCTGTACCCGGTGTCCCATAGGTATCCTATGACCTGAGACCTCAAATCCATAAAAAATCTGTTTTCTTCAAACTATAACAGTTATCTATTATAATCTTTTTTGAAAATAATTTTAACAAAATATATTACATTCTGTATATTTTTCGAGAATCTTCGTTCCGTTGACTTACAGCTTTCAAATATGTCTTCTGAGGACTGTCAATAATAGAGAGATTATTACTGGTAAAAAAAAATGCTGCAGTAATATAAGAAGATAATTTAATTAATATAATTCTTCTGTCGCGCCATCAGGCTGTGGAATAGTTTGCCGGCACACGTGTTCCCTCCTTCCTACAATCCTGGGTCCTTCCGCCGTAGCGTGAAGAAGCAGCTGGTCAGGCCGGCATGATTGTGTCGAATGGCATGGGATAATCGTCCAATGCCATTCGATTCTCTATTTGGACTGCTCCGTACTTACCATCAGGTGCGGTGCAGTCACTATGCCGATCTTTTATTAAAAAAAAAGAAGAATGGATTAGGAGTTAGGTAGAATTAGGATTTCTTACTCCTCATACGAAACGCAACAATAAGATGTGAATGATGCAGACGTAACAAAAAGTTTAGAAGCACTGCAGCTGCTCCGCGATATTGCGTCACTCAATGTGTTAGAATTGTCTATATTACGGTGAGTATTCTGAAGAATTGACTAACCTTACCCCCTCCTCTCCTTTCCTAAACAGAACCACGCTTGCTGGCTTGCGAAACCACAGTTTAGTGGCCTCTTCCATTCCGGTTCGAACCAAAAGGTTCGGTAATTACTTTCTACATTCTACTACTACATTGATATAGGTAATATAAATTTAGGAAAGACGACCGACCAATCATTTTGTTGCGCTTGCCTTTATAAGTTTAATTTTATTAACCCAAAAGCCAAAACTATGTAAATTAGGAAAAGTAAAACAACAAAAAATATTTTTTGTAAATGTCGGCGAATGTACGTTGTACACCGCTATTTTTATTTTTTTGTTATGTCTAGTCTTAAGTATTTTTACATGCCTGTCCAGGTATTAAATACCTTCATTTTCATTTTTAATTAATTTCAACGGTGATGTGCGTGCATTAGCTTATATAACTAATCTGACTCATAATCTGTATACAACACAAAAGTATTGAAAAAAAAAGAAAAGAATCAATGAACAATTGATGACAAAAAAATAAGCCCGGAGTTTCTTTCTGCCTTTCTTCTTCAGGTCGTCATCGCTTAGGTAGCTAGTGAAAGGCTGATAGGTTAGCTAGGCTAAGGCCCGTAGTGTCCTCACCGGTGAGGATCGCGACGCGTTCCTCCCATTATTTTTCAATAAAAATGATCTCTTTTTTATATTCCCTTTCCTGTTAGCCCGAGCTTGCTTTTTTATTTATATTTAATCTGTGCTTTTACTCCTACTAAAAATGTCGGTAGTTATCTATCAGTGACCTTTGGTATTAATAATAATTATTATAATCTTTTTAATGTATCTTGACTATAAGTGCTACTATGTTCGCCTACGTGATGAATATTTTTTTTTTATTCATAATTCTGCCGCATCATTAAGCTGCGGAACAGTTTGCGAGCATACGTGTTCCCTCCATCCTACAACGTAGGGACCTTCAAGCAGAGCGTGACGAAGCAATTATGCAAGCCGGCATAACTGAGCCGACCGACCAGGGATGATCGTCTCTTGCCGGTCGAAATTTTTTTGGGCTTCACTTCACTTACCATCAGGTGCAGTAAACACTTTGTCAAGCCCACGATAAAAAAAAGTGTGTGTAAGTTATGTACCCGCGTTAGAAGTTATACTTCTTTGGCGTAACAAGATAAAAATCTTGTTAAAAATATTATCTTTCGCGTTATTCTACGTTCAAAATTCAAAAATGTTGACTATAGCTAACTTCAGGGTGTCGGTTTTACGTGACGGTGTGCGCGCGCATCGTAAAAATTTACTCTCATAATTTTTCCCTAACGCGCCAAAAGAAGTATAACTTCAAAAAGACTTCACGTAGGTCTGCTGCGAGACAGTAGGTACCTACATTATTCATCGTATTTTTAACCAAAATTAACTGACAAATTATTTTGTACGGTTAATAAAAACTTAGAAAAATTCATTTAAAAACAAGGTAAGGGACACATTAAATTTTAAAAACAGTTTAATCTAGGCCTTATGACTCAACTTTTCCGCAAAAATACGGCAGACTTGCACAAAGGAGTTACTGAAATATCATCCTGCCGCGAGCGTAACACTGAAATTAGTAATTAGATATACTTTGGAAGAATCTCACTTTGAAACGTTCGAGATAGGTGGAAGTTGGGAGCTTCTGTTACGTAAGGAGGCCCCGGAGGGCCGATCGCCTAGATTGGATCCCTCGCAGAGGCCGAGCGTCGTCGGCGGCCGCTTATTGCTGATCTAGATTACAAATTTTTGGCGAGTCAGTAAAAGAGCCCATTCGGTACATCGAAACGTTCGGAGTGAAGTGCGTGGGTGGCGGGACTATTTGAGGTAGCTATGCCGAAAAATGACGCGTGGCAACATTTTTTGAATACGTTCTTTCAATATAGAATGAATGCGCAAAGTGATCACAGTGTTTTTTTTTTATTTTTAATTTTTTTATTGCATTGAATGACAGACCAGCATGCCGTTCACCTGATGGTAAGCGATGCGACCACCCATAAACAGTAGCAACACCAACCAGCACCTATATATATTTACACTAATCTTATATCTTTAAACGAGTAATTCTTGTATATATATAATTATCTGAATCTTGGAAACGGCTCCAACGATTTTCATGAAATTTAGTATGCAGGGGGTTTCGGGGGCGATAAATCGATCTAGCTAGGATTATTTTTTTAGAAAATATCGTTTTATCCTTGTTTTCAGTAATTCAACTTAAACATTAACTGAAAAATATGACTTTTCCTGACATCTATTGGCGAGTAATAATACATATTTTTTTTATTGGGAGCAACTCATTGCTTTAACGACACAACAACACTAAAACTACTCCAGTAGATGGCGTTGTTAAGCAACACTGAGCCAATGAGTGTTTGGTTTGAGGTTAGACCAAGAAAATCAATTGTTTACTTATAAAAATATTATTCGTATTTTAATATAATTTCTAAAAAACACAATTTACAAAAAATAAAACAAAAACCGTGCAAAGCTAGGTCATCCAGTTACTATTATATAAAGGGTGAGGGTTGTCGGGAGTAATCTCTGGCCTTCTTAACCGATTCCAAAAAATCTTTCACAGAAAAAACCTGCAACGTCCTTTCATAACAATGAAATATAAGATACAGCTGTGCGTAAATACAGCAAAAAGAAACATGGATGGGATTTCTTTATTTTTATTATATATTTTTTTATTTATTTTATATTTTCCTTTAGAAAAAAATGACATAAAATTTATGACATAATATTATAATAATGGTTGGCGCTCACTTGGGGAGGCCTACGTTCAGTAGTGGACGGCGACAGGCTGATTGATTGCTTAGAATAATAAATGTTCTCTATTTTAATACACAGTTTCTTAAGTTCTACTTCAGTCAGAATATTAGTTTTTTGGTGACGACTCTTCCATAACAATCCGACGTTTACAAACTTACTTGCTGAGTTTCGATTCCCGGCATAAGCACTCAGTGGTCTAGTAGATTGAAAGCGAGAAAATGTGGTTCTAGATAGCAGGCCTCGGATAATAAGCGGTAAACCTATTTTTAGTGGATGGAGCGAATTACAATAGTTGCCAGTGAAGGGTATAAGGGCTAGAAACTATTATGCAGTTTGCTCTATGGTGCTCGTGCTGGGAGTGCGTACCGAGGATAATCACTAATTGGAATTTAATTGAAGGGAGAAAATGTTACCGCGTCACTAATAAACGCGCTACTCTAATTAAATACTTAGTTTTGTTTCGTACTTTCATTAGAGACCAGTAGATGTTTATTTAATTAACATTGTAGTGTATAAGAATGCTTGCAAACGAACATGGGTGTCACCTGGGTAAGACTAGTGCTTACATAATAATAATAAGGCGTCCTGTTGTCTCAATCAATAGCCCATCAACCAGTCCAGCTAGATCCCATCCATAGACCCAATTAATTCCCATCTACTCTGCAATAGTCCTTACACTTTGCAGGCGCTGTCTTTGGTTGTATTTCTCCCATAAATGCAGACAGAGATAGTACCTGCATGGTGTACATATCCCAACTATATTAAAGTATCTTTAAGGGGCCTCTACGTGTTGGATCTGTATCCCCACGCAAGCCTTCCAAAAGAACCGGCCTTCGTGCCGTGATTTTCCACAGGAAAGATACAATAATAATAATAATAAAAACATTTATTGCACACGATTCAAGCGTTACAAACAAGTTTACAGGAACACACACACACAGTAAAAAAGATAAAAAATAAATAAAATTAAAAAATTAAGTAGCAACGTTGAGTGCATTGTTCCGAATGTCATTTGTGTACAAATGGATCTATTCAGTAAAAAAGCCATGTGTGTTTAATTTTAGTGGACTTTGGCCTGAAGACTAAGGAGCTATTTTTTGGACTTTTAACAAACTTACTAACCGAATGAAAGCTTACTTCATTTAAATAAAAGTACTTAGCGAATTTATTCGCGATCAATTTGCAGCCTTCGTGGTCACGTGCCGGAAAATTGACCATGAAATTCGTTTTCGTTCATCACATCCTGTGGCATACGCGCCACAGGATGTGATTTTTTGCCATAGTTTGCCATAGTTACATGGTAGTGAGTTTTCTTACTGTGGAATTTGTATTTTCTAATAAATAAAATAGAATAAAATACATTATACAAATTTTTATTTCATTTCAAGTTTCGACCGACCCATTCCTCTTTAGAAAAAAATCACAACGTCTCTGTTTGTGTTTCATCGATTGCCATTCAGCAGTTTTAGCGTTTATTTGTAACAAATATCAAAAAATCTTCACAAACTTTGGCATTTATAATATTCGTAGTATTAATATAATCTACTGAACCCTAAAAATAATTATACAAAATCCACTTTTCCAAACAGATAATGCAAGGAACAAGAGCCAATTAACTGGAGATGTCTCTTGCCTTATAACAACGAGCTAAGCATCGAGACAAATGGGAGGGAAACAGAAATGAAAGCTGCCTACCTCCCCCCTCCCACGGGATATATAAGATACGGAACGCAAACAAAGCATTCACTGATAGTGCGCTACCGATGGATGATCGACCAAAGGGACCAAAGTGAACTGTTTAAAGAACTTAAGTTTGATATATTAGTTTTTTATTGCCTTTGATGGATGTAAGGAACGAGCTGTTAGATAATGTGGGTGAACTTATCTAATAAAATTAATTCCGTATCAAATTCAATTATGGGCTTCCCTTGTGACATACGCATACTGACGCCTTTTGTCACCGAAGGGGTAGGCAGAGCCGCAACTAGTGCACCCACTTTTCGCCGTGCGTATTCCGTCCCATGATGACGTAAGATGTCACAAGGAACTCGCCCCTTATCACATAAGGGGCGAGTTCCTTCTGACATCTTACGTGTAATGTCTGAAGTCAGAAATGTATTACTAAAATTATTAAACTCCTGTAAGTGTATTAGTCTCACTGCTGCCTACCTCTTCAGGAATACAGGTTTATCTGTTTGTTTTGTACTTCAAAACAATAACCCTTTCGGGTCCCAAGAAACCAATAAAAATAATCATGTCAGAGCATAATGTTCAACTCACTTAAGTTTTACGCGTAACGAGGGACACATTAGCCCATTTTGATTAAATAATGCTAGGCCTACCCTACTACAGGATTGAAGGAATTTAATCAGATTAATCCGATTACTATGTCCACTCGTTTAACATTAATTTGTTGAAATTAGATTAGTCCCAAAACGTGTATCCCCAAATTATTTTCTACGCGATATCAAAATTAGAGGATCATTTTTGATGTAACCTACATTAAAATTAAAGGGAGAATTTATTTAGTTATTTTTTTCATAGGTACACAGTATGTTGTATTATTTCCTCTCACATTTATTTAAAAAAGAAAATTATATGATTTTTTTTATTAACACGGCAAAATGACCCCATTGTACCTGATGGTAAGCGGAGAGAGGTCCAGATAGAGTGTCCACTGACGAGCGATGATGATACCTTGTCAGTCGCCACAATCATGCCGGCCTGTGTGAACCGGATATACACAGGCTGATCCCGGAACGTGGCACCCTTACGAGGGCCACTACGGCGGGTTTTAACATCTTATCCGGGTCCTCATCCGGGCGGATATGAAATATATCCTACCAGCGAATTCTATAAATGTAGAACGTATTCGATGTATAGTAGTAGAATGTTAAATGCAAACGCATAGCACTTTTGTTCAAAATGTTTTTATTTTTCATGTTGGTATTAAGCATTGATATTATATTTCTCTTTTAGTAGAAATTGAAACCAGTTTCTGACAACTATGCAGGATAAGCATTAACATGTCACAGAGCGATGCACCGAAATATTTTATAATTCAAAGTTTATGTGGCTTTTATACTGTTATAAGAAGGCGTGGCGTACCAAGAGATAAACCACATACTCGTCTCGTCATTACGTTAAAAATAGTACTTACTCGAACACAAAAACAACCCCACATTAACGTCTAATTGAAATAAAATGTTTGCAAACACGCACAAAAGACTTGTCTACAACAGACAGAGTACACATTGTTGCAAACCAAAGTCCCCGTTGATTCCGGCCGGTGTCGTTTTATTTTAATTCGTCCGTCTGTACGCACGAACAACGGGCCCTGAAATTAATCTCGATGTAGCCGCCAGCGCGCTCCCTCGCGGTACGAGACGACGCTTCGACCTTCGATGCGACTTAGATCTTGTTTATGGAGGTTGGTAGTACCTTAAAACAATACGTTTAAGATAATACATTGATTACTTGATTATTTTGTTTTTTTTTTTGTGTACATACCGGATTTATAAAGTTGATATGACTTTGTTAATCTTATTTTAATTACTAAGACTAACCTTAATTTATTTACTTGAACTCTATTGTAAGTTCTTGGGGTCGGTACTGATATTATATATGTAAGTATTTCAGGCACAATATTATGTTGTAATTGAGAATGCTTGGATGTTTGTTTGAAGTAAACGCAAAAACTGCAAATAGATGGGATGTAATTTGACACACAAATAGGCCATGCGGTATCTTCAAAACAATAGGCTACTATTTAGCCCAAAAACTGTTTACAGTGGATGTCTTTTACACCGTAAAAAGTCTTTCAACAGGAAGCAACACAAGTGATTTATTAAACTAAAACTTCGATTCTAAATTTAGTTAATTTTTTTTATATGAACCTATTTTATAACAAAATCCGAGAAGGCACTCATTAAAATTATATTACCATACCATGGAACATATAAACCAGATTCACAATTTTAATAAAATTAAAACACGTTCGCAACGACCCAGAATATGATAAAAGCTCGCATGTAACCTTTTAATCTAATTAGTAGAGTCACAATAGAGTTGAAACTAGAGTCGTTAACGAGAGCGCGGCGGAAAGAAAGGGCAAACAACCGAGGGTCTAGGACAAATAAAAATGCTAGTGTACACGTAATAGTGAAAGGGTTCAGCTGTGCACCCCACCGTCGCGTCGCCATGGGGCCCGAAACCCCCATTTAGGAATACTGCGCCCATTGTCGCCCCATCGTGAAATATTTTAATGAAAATGGAATGGAATACAACTAATAGAATTAAAGTGTGAATTGTTTTAAAAATAGGGTCGTTGAAGGGATATGGACGCTTAAAATGCTAATGTAGGGGATAAAATCATTGTTATTCTATTCCAGTTAAGCCTTTAAAAATATTCCTACTTAGTGACAAAAATTCAGCTTACATTGATAAAACTTGATAGTCCTTTTTAGGATATTATTGAGTTGTACGATAAATATAAACTTGCCTCATAAATCGTATCAAATTGATTCATTCCACTTCACGATAAAAACAGAAATCATAAAATTACTACATTACAAACAACGCTTGACAATTCTTCAAGTTTGTTCCTTTTAGACGCGCTTGCCACTCGCGTCCCCTCTAAGGATATAAAGCTGCGGGATCGAGCTCAGCGCGAGTGAACAGGGGTTCTTTGTCTGGTGCCTATTTCACGCATTTTCGACCTGCCTAGTGCTTTATTACTTTTATGTCAGCGCACAAGCTAGGGCGCAGCACTTTGAGCCAACGACTGAATGCTTTCTTTGCTTCGTATACATTTGATGTGCATGTGGGATTGATTAATGACTTCAAGATTGCTCTTAGTTCAGTTGGTGGTGGGAGTGGCTACTAGAGAAGGAGTTCGAATCTTAGATAAAGGAAAATTAAGAGATGTCCTTATTTCATAACTATGTCATATAATAACGGTCGGTAAGCTGAAAGTTCGGCCACACAGCCGTTGACCGTTTCAACGATATTGTATAATTTATAATATCGAAACATTATATCTCAATCACTAATATAGGAGTCACATTGAAAAATGTGTATGTGCGTTCGATATTTATTTATTTCTAGTAGCTTACGAGTTACGAGAAATTGCACGGACAAACGAAATGACGTAATGTTAAATAGGAAATTGACAGTATTTCAAAAACAATGTTATCTAAAAGTTTTTCTATTATGGAAACAATAGAGACGACGGAAGTGCTAAATTGTCGTAGCGTACACTCTTCGTACATGTTCTAAGAAAATGAGGTGAGGTTGCAGCCCCATTTGCGGCTTGGTTAGAGCCTTATATTGCATCGGGCTATTGCTTCCGCCGATTTAGCGTACCTGCCGGGCGTGAGGGGGTCGCAGCGGAGAGGTGGGAGGGGGACGAGCGAGGCGACACATGAACCAATGAATAAATTTCCACGCTGCTGTCATCCTACTAAATCTGCATGAACACGAGAAAACATATGCTGACTGTATGCTACGAATATTAATAGTTTTGGAGGTCTCCTAATACTGTAGATTACTACTGCAAGTTCCCTATGCAGGAAACTAATTTGCGAATCTTTAAGAAAGCACTAGTGAATATAAGCCTGAGGTTGCCTTTCTAACAATATGAAGTGCAATAACATAGTTACGACGAAAAGTACAGGGCGCAGAATTTTAGTCACCAGAATTATACCAGGTGGATGATATTATTGATGGACATTATCCAACATAACTTACTAGACACAACTATATTCACCACGCTGGTGCAATGCAGTAAAGGTTAAACTAGGTCCCAAAGACCCTATCGAAAGAGTATACTCTAAAATATATAATTATAAACAAGTATTTTAAAGAGCAATTATAAGATTTCACTTGCCTCGTCTTTTAATATCGTTTTTACAACCTCTTGGAAAACACTCGTAAAAGTGCTGTAAAAACTTATGCAAAATTCTAAACTACAGACATTAATTTTACAATGGATCGTAAAACATATTAGTAGTATATATATTTTATATTGCGATAAATAATTAACAATAATGCTAATTTATTTTACAATGAAACTATGTGAACTTTTCAACGGTATTTCTAATGCGGATTTTCTCTTAGCTTTTTCTATTGTGTTGCTAAGTTTCTAACGTGACTTTTGAAGACCTTATTAAGAATTTTCATGATAAAATGTGATTTATAATATTGAATTATTTATCTTCAGACAAATCTTATAATAATAATTACCTTTTGTTTGAGAAGGAAAATGCAGTCAAGGGAACTACCAGGGGATAAATTAGCTTTGGTGCCATCGCCGATATACCAGAAAGGTGGTATTTTATTGGCTTGATAAAAGTTATTCGTCGTATACAGGAAGCGCGTGACATCTTTAAGCTTGTCTCCGATCGAGGTCCGCGGGGAGCGCGCTTAAATCACGTAGTCTCAGTTCGGCTGGAACTATCGTATGTACACTATCAACAACGTGAGGATGATAAAACTTTACACTTTTTCAAAGCATTGCTACATTCCAAATTTTATTAATATTAGGTATATTTTTTCGTTATCGATAATTTTTTTGGCTACTGTACCGCATTCTCTTAGAAGACAGGCGTCGTGGCAAGCAACATTTGATAACATTAATTAAAATATTACTTAGCTACTCACTAATTCAGGCTAGACTGAGATGGTATCAATGACACATACTCGTGCGTCATACTCGTGAACGGGTGCTGCATGTGTGGACTGGTCTGCCCTTTTCGCTTACTACATCTAAGTATTAGGGGTATATCTTGAACTTAGATTAATAACGACATCTTGAAGATTTCAGATCAAATTATTACATGATTCCTGAGATAGTTATGCACTCGTGTTGGAATTTAAAGTTTATTACCTATTTTGCGAGTATATAAATGAACTGCTCTAAACATAAATAAACAAATACTGAATTGTATTTTTTTCTCTCTACATAATGCATTGTATTTTATACCTTGAACTGATTTTGAAAAGAGCAACACTAGAGTTTCTTGCCCGTTCTTCTCTAGTGAGAACTGCTTTCCGAACTGGTGGTAGAGTTAATATTGACGGAATCTAAATAATGTATAACATTTTATGGGTTCGAATAAATTATTTCATTTCATTTCACAAATGGTAGTTAAATTACCGTTATTTCATATTATAGTAGTCACTAACTACGTAAGAGGCTGAATAAAACCCTTCTCTCTATACTCAATACTACTTCATTTAAAACCACAACGCGGCTAGAATTATCTCAGCAGTATGATAATATACCAGGTGACCTAAAAATAGTGTGCTATGAAAACTGCTCAAATAAGCGCTACTAACATCCCAACAAAACACAACACACTCTACATTAAAACACCCATTTCAGAACTCGCAACATTTCCTATTTAACCAGTGCTAGGTGAGAACATTTTCAACTAGAGTTAGGAAATTATTATTAATATTTAACTGTGAAGCCAACTGTATAACGAGTGTGGTAGTAAAATGTCGCGGGAGCTCACAGTCCCGGGTGCCTAGACGTTCCTGTTTATTATAAACTAGTTTGGTTCGTAGCTCTACCAGAGTTACTTTTTTTGAGATAAAATTTGACATATATAGATTACTAGCTTATGCCCGCGGCTCCGCCCACGTGAATGAGTTTTCCCGGGATAAAAGTCCCGCTTTATATTTTCCCGGGATAAAAAGTAGTCTATGTGTTAATCCAGGACATAATCTACCCGTGTGCCAAATTTCATCGAAATCCGTTCCGTAGTTACTAATATCGTTATTAAAAAATAGGGGTTCATCGTAGAGGGTTGAAAATTTAGGGTTGTATGTATTTTTTAATGCTATATCATAACAAAAATAAAAATAAAAAAATGATCTAAAAAATAAAAAATAAAATTTAGTGGTGAACAACCCTTATGGTATGAAAAATAGATAGTCTCAGACCTACTGAATATGATAATAAAATTTCATCAAAATCGGTTCAGCCGTTTCGGAGGAGTAAGGTTACTAACATAGTGACACGAGAATTTTATATATAAGATTTTATGAAAAGTTCTGAATCTGCTATATAGTAACGAAATTCCCTTGAAAATTTGTTCAGCTATTTTGTAGATGTAGTTATATTTCTGTTGTATGTTATATGTTTTGTTACATATTATAATCAATATAAAAAAATCGTGAGATTTTGAATGATAAGAGTTTTGAAATTAAACTACTATAACGGATTTTATCGCGGTTGTTTATTTTATTTTTCTCCCGACGTTTCGAAGGCTTTGTAGCACTTCGTGGTCACGGAGCGGACTGTCTAACATTCGCGTAAACGTTATAAATCATTATGTCAGTTTTTTACGTAAAATAAGCTTAGAGCATTTAACATTTACAAAAAATAAGTGACATTATATTTGAATTATATCCCCTCCTCCACATCTACGTCCATTAAAACTAAAACTCATAACGCGAATAGTGTTATCTTGCAAACGCGTCACGGGACCACTCACACGCGCGATCCACTGACGTTAGAATGATAACCGCTCCTCAGGGACCCGACGGCCAGTAGGTCAACGGTGGGACTCGAGCTGTTATGGGCATGTGGGTCACGTTGGGACAAGGTCAAATTCTGTGCCACGATATTATAAATATAACAGTTTGTAAAGATTTTTGTTAGAAGTAGACACAGAAACGTCTAAATGGATTTGGATGAAAGGAGATGTCCGCTTTTTGTATGGGCCCTGGGCCTCAAAATCTAACCAGGCTCAAACTTTTGGGATATTAAAAGGGCAAAATATGGAAGTTAGACCCATTAAAAAAAAATTTTTAGACCCCTCCATTCATAACTAACTTTTTTAAAAACATTCATATTAAGTGTAGTTTTCAAGCCAAACAAAAATACATAAATCTCAAAATCGGAGGTCTTTAAAATTAAACGATTTATTGTAAAAGTCTAGTTTTCAGGAGTTCTATCCAAATATATATAAATTGTCTTGTTTAGATTTTCAGGCCCGTTTTCGGACATGTCCTTTAGCATAGAGTTTCTGGATTAATTTATAAGCTACTTTTGTCTCAGAAAAGTACTAAAAGAGACTATTATTCAGAGGAAATTATTTCACGCAGCCGAGCCGTAAACTATATCTAGTATTGAGCAATTTGGTTTATAGTCAATATATGACTATCTTTGTTTCGTTGTTTCTGGTATTGTGCCTGTATAGAATCTAAAAGTGTCGCATAACGTGTTATTTGCAATTTCATTCTAATCTTCTGAATGAACGATTCGAATAAAACCCGTGCTAATAACGGAGCTATATTACATAAATCATAATTAGGAAGCGATCAAAATTGATTTAGCGTCCGTGTATATAAATCACTGAACGAAACCGGGTGACACTGTGTAATTTAATTAGTGTAATAAAAAGTAAATGTACGATGAGAGATCATCAATAATACCGCAAGAGTTTCAATTGCTAATTGTGGCAAAAAGTACATTAGAGCGAAAATCACGTTTGAAATCATCGTTACACTGCAATCTCTTAATGTGTTTTTTAAACTAAGTAACAATGTCATTAATATGTATAAAATAAGTTTTATAATAATATCAATAAATATTGGTTATACGTTTTCCTTCTAAGTGCATACTAAAATCTTTATTTATTTATTTATTTATTTATTATTAGGTCTACAATCAATCACACACTATCACATCAACTAAAATATACAGAGAAATCAAAAATACTAAGTCTAAGTACATGATTGTTAATAAGTAGACACAGCATTCACTGATAATACATACTCACTAAAGATACATAATCTTTGTAAACAATCTATTTAAAACGGCCTGGCTTTTGATTGCCAGCTTTTTCTAGACCCTAGCATCTTCCACCTTTACTTTATTTTACGTAAAGTTGGAGCGACATAATTTATTCTTTTAATTAAAAGCTTTCTTCAATATTTTTGTAGAAAATGTTACACAATTTGTTGACTACTTTGGGAATCGAATCCATTTACCTCACACAGTTTCATTAGTCCCAGGCAGCAATTTGATGAATAAACAATATACTGACCTTCATAAGCAGTAGTTGTTGTGAGACGGCGTCGCTGCGCTGCGCATGCGCGTGCTCGCCGCCGGCCACCGGGAACGAGCCCAGGTACTGCAACAACACAAATTCATTCACTGATTCATGCCATACAAAGATAGCTAAATAATAATCTGCTGGTGGTAGGATATATATCTTATATTGATTGCCTCGGTGGCGTAGTTGTATTGCGTACGCGTTACGAGTACGATTTGCGCGCTGAGGTCTTGGGTTCGAACCCCGGGTCGAGCTAAAAACATTGTGATTGGGTTTTTCCATCTTAAAAATTATCCAGTCGCAGCTCGGAGTCAGGAAGTTGGCGGTGTGATACCCCCGTGCCTCGGAAAACACGTAAATCCGTTGGTCCTGCGCCTGATCTCTCTCCGGTCATGTCGGATTGCCGTCTCACCGGACTATGAGAGTGAAGGAATAGCGAGTGCATCTGTGTATTGCGCACACACTTGTGCAGAGACTATCCCGCCCTCACACCCGCCACTGTAACTCCTGTAAGCCAGGATCAGCAATGGCACGCATTTTATGCACACACTTGTGCACTATAATATCTCCTGCGTACCTGGCTGATCTCCGCTGAGATTGGCCGCCGTGGCCGAAACTGGCCTAAGAGGATATTTTATATCCGCCCGGATAGCGACCATCGTGCATAAGGTGTTAAAACCCGCCATAGTGGCCCACGTAAGTGTGCCGCGTTCCGGAATCAGCCTACGTATATCAATTTCAAACAGGCCGGCATAATTGTGTTGACTGATCAGGAATACTCATTTCTCGTCAGTCAACACAGTCAGTGGCTAACTAGATAAGTTTTGCAAGAGGAATCCGGAGCCGTTTCTAATGCACCGAAGAAAGTCACCGCGGGATTTTTATTTGAATGCCGGCAGTCTGTAGGTGACTCCAACGTAACCACCCCGATGCACTTAAGGTGGGCAGTAGTAGTAATTGCCCATTTACCCACGAAAAAACGGTGTTAGTCTGCTTCAAGAATGCAGGCGGTAGCCTATACATAAATGTAAACAACATTTTAGAAGTTGCCACGCATCGAAGCATTTACAAACAGTAAGTAATTTTCCTCGTCGACAGTAATTACTAGTATTTATTACAGTCCCTCCGTGAGACTGGCGCGGTGTGTTCCACAATCTACATTCTAACAATAACACCAATCAGCAATACGCTATTACTCTGCTCACCCCTCATTTCGCCGCAATTACACACATTATGTAACCCACGAGTACTACTAGGGGGGTTAGAGTATGGGGCTATCGACATTTGATGATATAAAATGTTTGTCGTAAATATAATTTGTTCGAGTTTATTATTAGCCTAATGACTAAGCTTAGTAGGAAAATAACGTAAACTGTTGGTCAGCAGCTTTACAATATTCACAAGTGCAAATGGATGCCACGTGTCACTTTTTTATCAATAAAGTTTATTAATTGGCATCCCTTATCATTCCTCTTAATTCTGCAGGTTTAATAAGGAGCAATATATCTATAGTATTCCATTGTACAGTTGAATTTCAGGTAAAGCGCTGGTTTAAGTGACATAAATCTAAAGTTTCTCGTTTGTCGAACACATCGAACCGGAGACAAATAGATCGGTGTTCGGTGACAAGTTAATGTACCCTCGCGGGAATTGTAGGAGTTCAGATTTTACGAGCAGTCTGAACTACAGCAACTCAGCTCAGCGATCTGTTAGTGAGATTGGAGTTAGTGTCATTAATAACTGACAATTATTGGAATTAGATTGGAATATTGTCCATGTAACTGAAGGACGAGACGAGCAAGCCACTCATCTGATGTAGACAGTAGTAACACTTGAACTTTATTTATAAAGACAGAATTATTTACTCTTTTGGAGATAAAGTAGTGGAAATTGTGTTATATGCTTTTCTTTTAAACCATCTCAATTATTCATTCAATTAAAAAACATAATTAAATAAGGAAAAAAACACAACTGCATTTATAATAATACGTCTCACCATAAATATTATTGTTATTCAAAATGTCATTGGAACTACAGCATTAAAATATTAATATTTCACTCTCCCTAGAGATTCAAACCCTAACGAGTAACACACTATTTGAAGGGAGTGCGGTTGAGGCGATTTAGTTTTAATTGATAGTGAAGTAACTGCTGTGGTAATGCTCTGCACATGTGCCATCCTAAACTGTTCCAGCAACTGCCCGAATCACCCCATAATTAACTATTAGTGGGTAGCGACTGCCTTCGAATGTGCATTAGCTGTATATAATATTATGTACGTAACGATTGCAGGATTTAGGTAAAGTGCAAATTGCGAAGCATTATTTTATGATATAGGTGGCAAACAAGCATACGGTTCACCTGATGATAAGAGAATACCGCCCATGGACATCTGCAATACCAGGGGGCATAGAGATGCGTTGCCGGCCTTTTTTGGTGGGAATACGCTCTTTTTTTGAAGGTCGCTAGGTCGTATCCGTCGTATTTTGTTAACAACGTTAAAGACCAGTTTCAGTCTCGCTTCCTGATAAATTATTAGATAACTCTGATATATAATGCTAATAAATACATCCGTCAAATTACTAGTGTCTCTTTCTATCAGATATCTCTATTAAACCTGTGAAACCAATAGTTGGCGTGTATAATATGCAAATAAGTTCCGAATAGGCTATAAAGACTTTATCAGTACGTGATGATATCGGCCCTATGTGTCACATTTCAACTCAGTAATAGCACCGTAGACTCTTATTGCTTAGATGATTACATGCCCACTATAATATAGACGTTAAAATATAATTATCAACAATAAATATTTTGTCGTAAACATTACCAAAGATATTCGGGGTGAAATGTACATCGACTTATGTGTATAGATAGAGGATAGCTACTAGGTATGTCATTTAATAAAGGTGCTATTAATGTAATTATTTTTTCAATAAATATCCTAAAGACTCATAGAAATAATAATTGGAAATAATAATATAAGTAAATTAAATATACTTATCTTCTCTACATCCTATTTCGGTGAATATAACATGGAATGTTCGTGCCAAGTGCTAGAATACGGCACCTACCGCAGAGCGCTTAACATCTAGATTTAGTGTTTAATTTACATTACTAGGTAATAGATACTAGGTAGCGGATACAGCCGACCGAGCGCCCGTGTCGGGATCATATTTACTAAACTTACACCACGCCAAGACACAAAGTATATTATAATAATGGACTTTTCCGACTATTCAGACTTGACATTGGATTTTTCTATTCAGTATCAGCTCGGAGTCTAGAATTTGTGCCAGATATGGCGAAAGGCTCGCCCCTGTCACATCATGGGACGGAATATGCACGGCGAAAAGTGGGTGGACTAGTTGCGCCTCTGCCTACCGATCCGGGGATAAAAGGCGTGAGTATGCGTATGCGTAAAGACGGAATTTTAAAGAATGAAGTCGTTCTCTGCCAGTCTACTGAAGATGTTGCAGAAATAAAACAGTGGCTGCAGGAGTGCACAATGAGTGCAAAAAGAGTAGAAATAATAGAGATAATTTTAGAACTAAAATTTACTAAATATTTAACGCATACCAAAATTAATATGGTGAAATATAACAAGAACACACACGACTCGTCTCGAATATTTCTACTGGCTGTTGGTATGACTAGAAAACACCAAATATTGTTCATGTCAACACTAGAGTTATTTCACATAATGCCCAGTAGTGTGACATGGTTTGGTATATTTGTTGGCGTCGCGTCCGTTCAATATGTTCATAACAACGATACGAGCTCGATTCGAGTTAGGCGCTCGCGGAAATTGAATACGTCGTGTGCTTGTATGCACGGTGTACCGATATGTGATAACCATTTCCTATTTCCTTTCTTTCCATTATCAAAGATTTTCGATTATTAATAACATTATCTTAAACGAAACTCAACTTGTGAATGCGTTAAAATTTGAACTGAGAGTCGTTTGAAAAATACCTACGTCGAGTCCTTGAATACACAAGATTCAATTTAGCATTGTTTAGCTCTATCAAGGATACAAATTACAATAGATTAACGTGAGTTTCTTCTGCTTGCTTTTTTTCAAAAGGATCACAAAAAATTTCAAAATCCCGTAATTTTTCTGTAGTATGGCGCGTATTTTTGGGCCGTAGTATGTTATATTCTTTCTAGTTTTAACCCACTTCAATATTAGGTCGGCGAAAACACTAATTCAAGCATGTTGCAAAATTGATTTGACTTCACTTTTACGACTGGTAGATGACATCTCCCTTTCTGGGAGATTCAGTCCCAAGCAAATCTTGTTAGATAACCTAAACAAAATACGCACGGCGAAAAGTGAGTGCACTAGTTGCGCCTCTACCTACTCCTTCGGTGATAAAGAGCTAGAATGCACATGTGTGTGTGTGTGTGTGGTAAACAAACATTCCGCTGTTACAAAGATCGCATGTTCGAAGTACCCTGTACCTATAGTATGCAGTGTGTAGCGGATGATGACTTAGTAAGCCTCGACCACAAGCCGCGCCGACTCAGGTTTCTCCCTTTGTCGCGGCACCGCTGCGCGAATCACAGGGGATTACTAATACATTTTAGAAACACTAAGCTAGACTTTACTGACTTATATGTGAAACGGTGTACGGTAATGTACCTGTTTTTATTTTAGTAATTTAAAGTAGATTCAGTACGAAACATTTTGATTTATGATTAAGATTTTTTCACAGTGCACTTAAATAACTTTATGAAATATGTATATTTATGAATGATAAATATCAGGTTCTAAAGTACGCATATAATCAAATCAATATAAAGCATATTATATTTTTCATTAACAGTTTAGTTTTTTTTTATTAATAACATTTATAATAAGTTTTTTACAATTAAAATTATGACGGCCTATCTGAACCGCATATACACAGGCTGATCCCGGAACGCCCCAAATTTACATGGGCCATTATGGCGGGGTTTAAAGCCTTATGGTAGTCGCTATCCGGGCGGATACAATAGTGGGTGCATTAGTTGCGCCTCTGCCTACCCCTTTGAGGATAAAAGGCGTGAGTGTGCGTGTGTGTGTGTATCAGCAATAATTATAATTTTGATCATTAACTCCATAGATATTATTATTCTACTATTTTGCATAGATGAAAGTATACGTGAGCCGCAGTAACAATATCTCCCCCTAAAGCCAAGTTGCTAACTTATACTCTATCAAGTCCTGGAAACTATACGGACAAATATTTTACTTAGATAGTTTATGAATTTGTACTTCATGAGCATGATAAATATGTATATAGCAAATCATTGAAGCTATAATGTTAAAGTTTATGAGCGCGTTATCTAGTGAAAATGTAATGTAATGTTGCATAGCATAGCACCATCTAGCGGGTGGATGCGACATGAGATTGTAACAGTGCACCAACCCGGGAACACAGTGGTTCGTATAATGCCCGCCCATGCGACTTGCCGCAGAGTTAGTCATGTTGCGTTTCGAAAATTATTTCATAGATGGCGCTATTACGAAAGCTGTTGAATTTACCAAATAACTCTACTTTAGTAAAAAATAATACTTTAGAATACAAACTGAAGAAATACATTTAACTTATAAAAAATCATTGCTTTATTAGTCTACAGGCAGTTTACCTGGACTGATTATTTAAGGTTTAGGGTTCAATTTCGACATTTTCAGCATTATTAGAAAATACGTCTGGAAATCTCAAGGGGAGGCCTATGTTCAGCAGTGGACGTCATGTGGCTGATGGTGATGATTAGCAAAATGTGGGAGAATTTGGGATACGTAAGGTGAATTGCACGAGATTGAATTTTCTACCGGAAGGCGATAGTCTAGCGTTCTGTAATATGTAGAATGTTCTATTCAATGAGCATGATGTCAGTTACGTCAACTAATTGCACCTCTGCTTAATTCTCAGATTCAAGTAACCTTGCTTTATGTTGCGCATTGATGTATTAAAAACCCATGTTGCGTAATTAATTTACAAAATAAATTAAAAACGCGAATATTTTTGTATTTTATTCAGCATTTTTATATAGCCTTAGCAATGCTCCCGGGACTAGTAAGAGCCAATTAGTTGTATTTTAATAAACAAAACATGGCTTTGCTTTCACCTTATTAAATTTTGATACAATTAGGTATAGTTCTGCTTTAACTTATATTTTTGTAGAAATCCGTAAAACTTGTCCTCTTTGATTTTTGCAGATAATAATTCAAAATAACTGTATTAAATATTTGTGTAAGTGTGTGTTTTTTTTAACAATTACTTTACACTCAATTACAACTAACATACTATTATAGTTGTAATTGGTGTTTTTTTTTTATGATATAGGGGGCAAACGAGCATACGGTTAACCTGATGGTAAGTGACCACCGCCGCCCATGAACATCTGCAATACCAGGGGGCACAGAGATGCGTTGCCGGCCTTTTAGGTGGGAATACGCTCTTTTTTTGAAGGTCGCCATGTCGTATCTGTCGGGAAATGCTGCTTGTTTCATTAGATCTATATAATTAATAATTTAATCAACTTCAGTTCATTACCTTAATTAAACTCTATATTGGTGGATTACCAAAAAAATATTATCTCTAAAACTTCATAATATAATTAAATATATTATTAATAATAATTTGAGGTTGTAAAGAAGTGTTCGAAAACAATATAGCAAGGCTAGCACACTATATTGATAAATATATTATTATATTCACGCTAAGCGATGGCGCTAGTGCCACGAGTAACAATAGCTCCGCGCAATTCAAATTAATATATTGTGTTAATCTACATTATAACCGTAAATAAACAGTTTATCTTAATTAATATAGTCCAAATACCGAGCACAAGTGTTATCTCCGTGTTATCTTCACAAGTGGTGCTTACATAACACCAGTTTTAAACCCAGTGCATAACTAAATGCTCAAAGTCAGTGAAGTTTAGAATTGAACTTAAAACAGCTACGACGTACAGAAAAAGTGATTACGGTGCTCAAAATACATAGTACTTTGTTAATAAACAGTGATTCAAATAAACAGTTAACAAATTAATGTGAAATTGTGATGTATGGGTAGATTTTAAAAAATTTAAATAATAGCATCTTTCAACCGCCAAAACTCTCAAAGGACAACATATCAGAACACTAATTTTGTTCAATTTAATCAGAGGCGTTTGGCCTAGTGCTCCGGTGAGAGGATGCGTTTGCGCATCGGAATCACGAGGTCGGGTGTTCAAGTCCTCCTACTCAACTTCGTTTTTTGAATGTTTTAAAAAGTGCTTGGGAACATTTCAAATTTAAAAGATTTTAAAACGAAAAAATATTAAACTCACCTATAGTCACCGGAGAGAAAAAAAAAAAAAAAAAAAAAAAAAATACTTCCACTGATACAACATGGCTACTGTTAACAAGTGCGCTGCATGTCGAACAAATATCAAGACGAAGGAATTTGTGATTTGTTCCGTGTGTGAACTCAAATACGATCTTCAATGCGCAAATTTAACCGACAAAAGATTCTTTAACACATCCGACAAAGAACAGAAGCGTACCTGGAAATGTCCTTCATGCCGCAATAAAACACCAAAGATTAACACACGCCTCATAACTCTGAATGACTCACCTGAGTCGGCCGACTACGCTAATGTGACAATCAGGTCCTCCAAGCAACAATTATCAAAATCGATTTGTCTTGATTCCATCACAAGCTTAGATGACATCAGGGATATTATAAAACAGGAGTTCGATAGCATAGTCAACAAACAAGTAACCACAGAACTTAAAGCAATAAAACAGGAAATGTCAAGTTTTAGAGAAGCAATGGAATTCTTCAATAGACAGTATGAAGACCTTAAAAACGTAGTGGAAGAAAAATCAGCTGTTATATGCAAACTTGAAACCGACAATGCCTCGCTTCAATCTACAGTTACTGATCTATCTAATCGACTATGCGCAGCCGAACAACATATGAGGGAATCTAATTTGGAAATTAATGGAATTCCGGAGCATCGCACTGAAAATCTAGTCAATACTGTGATTCAACTATCAAGATCCATTGACAACCCAGTGAGTGAAGATGATATTCTTCGAACCACACGTGTAGCAAAACTTATGAAGCAGACTGACAAGCCTCGTACTGTTATAGTAAAAATGCGCAGTGCACGCCTTCGAGACTCCATACTTGCTGCAGTCATTAGGTTCAACAAGAAGAACGCGTCTGACAAGTTGAACTCACATCACTTAGGACTAGCTGGAACTCGAACACCTGTTTTCGTTGCTGAACATTTGACTCCTACCAATAAAGCGCTGCACGCTGCCACGCGTAAAAAATGCAAAGATATGAACTTCAAATTCGTTTGGGTTCGTAACGGACATATTTATGTTCGCAAGGACGAGTCGTGTAGTGCAATTACTATTCGTAATATGGACAGTTTGAAGCTCATAACTTAATCAATCTTGTTACCTTGTTTTTCAATTCTATTTTACGTAAAAGTTATGATATGTTATTGTTTTAAAATTCAGTTCTCTCAATATCTATTACCAGAACGTTCGAGGTATTCGGACGAAGACGAATAATATTTACACGAATGTGCTGCAATCCAACTACCATATTATAGCATTTACAGAAACTTGGCTGAACTTAAACATAAAAGATGGTGAATTTATTGATAAAAGGTACACTGTGTACCGCCGCGATCGCTCAAGCGTTGTCAACTCAAAAAAGAATGGAGGTGGAGTTCTTCTGGCCCTGGATCATAGCATCCCTTCCACTCGTGTTGTAACTTGGGAGAGTGACTGCGAGGATCTATGGGTTATTGCTGACCTAAATTTCACAAACTCTGTTAAAAAAGTCGCAATCTGCGTTGTATATATCGGCGCCAGGTCAGAGGTTTCCCCCAGATCCATGGCAAATAGAAACAAAAGCTCACTTTTAAGTATTTATAATTATAAGTCCAAAGTATAGAAAACGAATGACTCCCGCTGCTCAATTGCCTCGGTTTTTATAATATCAGTTAACACAGTTTAACGATTCAATAGAAAGTCTGAATATAAAACAAATTAACAAAAACTTACTATAGTTACAAAATAAATAATTCTTATAAATAAATGACTAATTAATGTCAATTTATTATAATATTTTAAACCATAAATAGTGAACATTAAAATGACTTAATTATAGCGGAAATAGTTGTAAAACAAAATACTTATGAATGGTTTCAATCTAGAATTAAATACATTAAAATCAAACACAAATGCACAGCTTAAACTCAAATTATAAAGTACGAATTTCAGACTATTTATTTTTATATAATATTAAACTTATAATGACCCATTGTTATAATACTTAAGAGTATCACGTTTGACAAGAAATATAATAGCATTCAGGTAAATCAATAAATACAAAACAAATTAAGGAACTCTGGAAATTACATAAATAAATCATTTTGTACAGTTCCGGATTTATAAAATATTTTAGTCGTCTTTCGTGACAATAGATGGCGGTACGAGGGGGCGCCCATACGGCCATACTGACTAAAGCGCGCTCTCTGCGCTTTTTCTTTTTATTAATTCGTCGTCCACACACAAAAAAAACATACATTAAAAAAATATATAGAAACATTAAAAAAAAAATTGTAACACCAAAAAAACAAAATGACCGTGGCATCACCCATCCGGGGTCTAGCCAAGTCCACGGCGTCACCCATCACGGGGTCTAGCCAAAATCACGGCATCACCCATCACAGGATTTAGCCAAAACACGGCATCACCCATTACGGGGTCTAGCCAAAATCACGGCATCACCCATCACGGGGTCTAGCCAATTAGACCAGGTCGTAAGGATACGCATGGTGGCCAGCCAGCGTTTAAGGAAGGAGTATGGAAGGGGAAAAAAAATAACAAAAAAAAACAAAAAAAAAAGGTTTACACACATAATTTGGGTTAAAACTAATTTAAGTCTAGTTTTAGTCATCCACAGGTATTCCTGAGCAATCATTATCTGCCCATACGGCCGACTGCCTTAAACAGTTTTATAATTGAAAAAAAAAAAAAAATTACCTCGTCTTGCAGTGATCGCTCGTCCATCCTATCTACAATCTCTTCGTAACAAATCCTTTTGTTTTTAGCCAGAAGAATCTCCATTCAACTTTTACCTGTACTTTTGGGTATAAAGTTATTTATTGCTAGTTGCAACTCTTGGATCACCTAAAGTCAGGGTCTATCAAGCTCTAAAAATGCTATCTGATTACATTCTCATAAGGCGCTTTACCTCTCCGTTCGCTCTACTGTCTTCTTTGGCTACCATATTATACCGTATCGTTCAAACAAATTGAATTTTTCTCAACTCCATGGACGTCCCAATCTCATCTTAGTCGGTTATAAAACGCATAGGAGTACCAAAAATGGAATACCGAAATATTAAATTAAATAAAGACGTTATTGCAATTCCAGTTACAGATCATTTATATAAATCATTATAGGAACATATTTAAGTAACTGCATCGATAAAACAAAGGCATGTTCAGATTCATTACATTTTCAGTTCATTCACTAGCAGTGTTGCTAGCTGGCGCCTCTGCCACGGTAAAAGTATCGCTATGTTAGTCGAATGGCATCATACAAATAATTACGAAATACCCTGATTATTCTGCGAAATGTGATAAATGTTTCCAATATTCAAAATTCTGAAATAATAAATAGCCTTATCAGGCCAATATTACTTTTGGCATTAGGCGTGCCTGAATTGTCTTAAATCAATTGTTAAAACAAAACTGTTCTAGTTTTAGGTAATAATTATTGTAAATTAAAAAAAAAGTGTTGATAGGGAGTAAGTGTGGGTAATAATTATAATTAAAAGATGTTAATGCTCTAATAACTATTTCCAATAGGCAGCTATTTGAAATATTATAATTTAACTGTGTCATAATTTTACTGTCTGATCTTATAAACCAAAATTAAGAATTACTAGAAAACTTAGCAGAAAAGTTAATGACCTACTTCGAAAGAATAGTTATCTAGCTACAAAATAGCTAAGTTGGCATCACTGCTCACCAGCGATGATGCCATGCACGGTATGGAAAGGAATAGACACTTCATCTATGGGGTGCGAAGTTATTTGCCGTGCACCAGAAATACTTTTTCGCTTAAGGCTAGTGGCTATACTTCCACCATGTAAAAGTTGACTGAAATGCTTTTCGCTTTTACAACTGCCAATACTAGTTCATAAGAGTGATATATACTCATGCAATGCGTCGTCCGCATATTTAAATATGCAATAAACAGTGGGTTTTGGGCTTATCTTTATTGTGCGATATATCCTAAATGATAAATTTAGTTTCAATAAATTTAAATTTTGAAGCGTTCAAAGAAATACAGTTGCGTAACTTAGATAATACTATGTTCCGTGCCGCTATCCTAGCCGATGAAATCGGGAGTTTCCGGAAATATTCGGTTGTGCTGGCGCCTCGCGTGCGAGAAACGATGTCACGCCACTACTTTTCTAACTATTGCGCGGGTCGTACAATTGTATTCAGAGGGTGTGCGCTAATTATTTCCATTATAGTGATTAATACGGAAAAAGAAAAGAGTTAAACTATTAGATATAAAGATCTCCAATGACATCAGATAAAATATAAAATGTCATCTATGCAAACCAAAGCAAGTCACCTAAAGCGGCCTATATGTCGCGTCAATAAACGGAGAGAGCATCGCAGAGACCAAAATATAGCACATGCAAATATTCATATTATTGGCCATTACCTAAGTCAAAAATTCGGTTTTATTATCTATAGATTCTAAAACAAATAGGTGGAAAAATACAGAGATTTTCTCAATTTATCAATCTGATCGGCAATAAGAGGTAAAAGGAAGTGATCCCTGTGTTTTGAGAAAAAGCTGTCGCGCATAAACAGTTACTTTTCAAATATAATATTTCTATATTTAAACTTTCCACGGTAGTCATTTTGTCGAATTGACTCAAGATTTTATGTGTTCTTCAAGTTCAATTTCACAAATTGTCTTAATTAATGAACGTTAGTTAATCGGACATCAAAATTAACACGAATGTCAAATTATCGGTTAAGAAAATAATCACTTGGTAAAGTTCTTGAACAGTCCGCTAAGAGTCAACCAGCTGTTATTAGTCATTAGCAGCTGTCATTAGCCAGCAGTATTCTGATTTTACCTGTGCAACTTTTAAGTAATGCCTCAAGACATTTTTACTGTTATAAATCTTTTATCAATATATATATTTTTTTTTAAGGTTGAATCACTAATATACACGCTTTTATTGACCAAAAATCGCGTTATATAAAAATATTACCCTTTCGAAGGGTTACACAGAGACCTAGATACTTTTTTTTTTTGCAACGCCAAATCAGATAGTACTTTTAAACTGAGTTTGGGTGGGAAAAACAGACCACAAATAGTTCTAACTACGTAAATTCAGTCGCTTGTTTCTAAAGTAATTAAACTTGAATTTAACATGATGAGAAAATCACAAGTACCCGAAAACTGACACATTTACACTTTCACGTGTTAAGAAAAGTTTTTAAACCAGAAAATATTTTTGTCAGGGAATCAGGCGCATTACACAATAATTCTGGCCAGATAAGACTCAGGAAAAATACCTCTCAATACTGCTTCGACCATCTCCGTATCCGAAGCCTCCGGTCTCACACGTTTGAATAATTTCCATGCCAATGTAACGCTTCTGCGTAACTGTCTGCTGCACCTGAAGGAGCGCTTTTATTCCTGGACATCATCAGCATATTGATTAAAAAAAGTCAATCGATAAGTTGCTTCGTAGTGAATGTAGGCTCCACAATTTTTTGTATCGGATCGCAAGAGCGCGATCCCACCGCTGCTATCGGCGCCAGGTCAGAGGTTTCCCCCAGATCCATGGCAAATAGAAACAAAAGCTCACTTTTAAGTATTTATAATTATAAGTCCAAAGTATAGAAAACGAATGACTCCCGCTGCTCAATTGCCTCGGTTTTTATAATATCAGTTAACACAGTTTAACGATTCAATAGAAAGTCTGAATATAAAACAAATTAACAAAAACTTACTATAGTTACAAAATAAATAATTCTTATAAATAAATGACTAATTAATGTCAATTTATTACAATATTTTAAACCATAAATAGTGAACATTAAAATGACTTAATTATAGCGGAAATAGTTGTAAAACAAAATACTTATGAATGGTTTCAATCTAGAATTAAATACATTAAAATCAAACACAAATGCACAGCTTAAACTCAAATTATAAAGTACGAATTTCAGACTATTTATTTTTATATAATATTAAACTTATAATGACCCATTGTTATAATACTTAAGAGTATCACGTTTGACAAGAAATATAATAGCATTCAGGTAAATCAATAAATACAAAACAAATTAAGGAACTCTGGAAATTACATAAATAAATCATTTTGTACAGTTCCGGATTTATAAAATATTTTAGTCGTCTTTCGTGACAATAGATGGCGGTACGAGGGGGCGCCCATATATACCTAGTCAAATAACGTGAGAGCTTTGTCTTTATAAAAATAAATTTATTATTCTTAATATTTAACGGAGCGGTGTTACAAGTGTGACTTGATGAACGTTACAAGAATGAATTCCACGTGGCTCCTTCGGGCCACGTATTTATACAATACTGGTGTTTACAATATAAGAGGGTGGGGTGTTGTTGACGTGTTCTTATACAAAGAACAATTAAGTAATTCTAACTAAATGTGTCATGCTACACCTTATGGTCTATTGTTTGATGTACTTGTAAGTACTGGATAAAGGGTAGCAGGGCGCATAACTCCTCCCTCCTTAAGTTCAAAATCGTCATCTGAAGTTTGAGGATGATGATTTTGATTACATCGTTTTCTGATGTTTAACAATATTTTGGACTTATTTTTCAATACACAAATTATCAGTATAAAAATAATTAAAATATAAATTATAATAGTGCCTATACTAACACTCTTAGTGTTCACTATTAATTGTTCCTCGTCACTATTCACTTCACTATTTTCTTCTAATACATGTGACATCAGCTGTAGATGTTCTATGTTGACGCTGTCCAAATCGATCGGCGTCCTCTGGAACTTAGGATGTGTTGCTATAACTGGTAGGTTTATAACAGGCATCCTTTTAAATAAAACTGATTGTCCTTGATAGTGACGTGTCCTCAATGTTAAATTTCCAACCTTTAATACACAATTGTTTTCTATTGTGATTACATATGTGCCTACCAAATCATATTGGTTAATATCATTTTCACAATTTTCCTTTGCGAAAATATGGTTTGCAGTATAAAATAACCATTTATTTATTCCTATTGGTTTTATCATAATGTTCTTCGCTGTAACACGTAGTGGTGAACACGAAGTAATCTCAGCTGCAAACTTCATTAAATCATTAATACATGTATCTTCATTCATTGGAGATACTTCAGCTTCATGGCACAAATATTTATCCTCATTTATTTCTTTACATGGCTGCGTGAGCGCTAATACTTTCAACTCTTTCACGAGGATAAAAGGATATTTAGGATTAATTAGTAATGTTTCATTACTGATTGGGTTAAACATTGGGAAAGGATGTAACTGATAATAATTGAAAACATCCAATTGCACAATAGGAACTGACAATATAAATACTATTTGTTTGCCTTTTACAAACGCTTTTATATCTATATGTTTCTCTATATTAATAAGGTTTTCAAAAGTTACAGGTAAAATTAAGTTATCAACTTCTTCAATATTCTTTAAAATCGTATATAACTCATTTAAATTCAATAAAAATTGATGTAGAACATTTACTCTACTAAATGCAATAGCCGTTTCGACTTCATCTAATCTTGATAAGATTATTTGGAAATTATGAGTTAATAAATTATACGTATTTATAACTAATTCTTTAATTCTTTGGAAATGAGTCCTATTCAACAGTAACTGCATTTCATCCATATTCTTTTCTAACACAATAAAATTATTTCTCGTAGAATTAGTTAAATCAACAAGTGTATCCACTATTTCGGAAATCACTGTTACCTTCTTATTTAAAGCATTTTGCTTTGATTTAATACCTCTTATGAGTGTATCATAACGAATTGCATCTTCGTTATCTAAATTACCCGTAATAACCTTAATAACAGTTCCTAAAGGATTTACTATACCTCTTTTAACTCTTATATTTGGTATCAATTCTTCATACCTTTCTAATGATATATTCATAATATATGCCGTTTGCATCTTGGCATCTACAATATTTCCATCTAACATATGAACTTCTAAGTTCTCATTTAAAAATACATTTATATCATTATATTTATTTACGTTATACTCTAAATTATCATGGATTAATTCCAAGTTCAATATTTTAAATATCTCCCAGTTATATAAGCTAACTACAGCTTGACCTTCTTTCACTGGTAGAATCCCTGGGTTACTTTCAATTCTTTGAAGATGAAGGGCCCGGTTTAGGACTGCTTGTGTTGCTATTAGTAGCATCAAGTACCTGCGAAGGACGTTTAACATCTTTAATTGGAACCTTTTTGTCTCTCTGTTTTGCTTTTACAGTGACTGTGTTCCTATTTATATCATCCATAACTTTGGCTTTATGATAACGAGGTTTATCTTTACTTCTTCTTATATTTACTCCTTTAATAAACACTGTATCTCCTGGATCAATGTTAAACTCTTTTTCACCTCCTCGTTTATCTTTTATTTTCTCTTTACTAGAGATTATTTTATTAGTTAAATAGTTATAGAGATATTTTGTTCTCTTAACATGCTCATTTACTAATTGTTGAGTATAACTTTTATTAAATTCGACATCAAAATTATCATTTGAGTCTGTATGCCCAAAAACAACTTCAAAAGGAGTTAATCCAGTTGTACTATGTATAGTGTGATTATAAGACATTACAGCATATGTCATCACCGATACTGGATCTGTTAACTTTCGCTCATATTTTGCGATTCTATATATTTCTAATATAGTAGAGTGAAACCTCTCAACTATTCCCATGGAATTAGGATTATGTGGAGTTCCAATGTGAAGTTCTATTTTATAGAAACTTAACATTTCTTTTAACAAATTATTGTTAAATTCTGAGCCTGGATCAGAGCTAATCTTTCTAGGAATACCGTAATATGAAAAGTATTTTAATAATGCTCTAATGATCTCTGGGGTAGATCTATTAGACACTTCTAATGCTTGCCCTAATTTACTAAAGGCATCAACGATTGTAAGGAAGTACGTTCCTTCAATAGAAAATATGTCGATAAACACTTCTTGGAAAGGTTTCGACTGAGTTTGCGTTAATTGCAACTCTGGCTTTAATGGTTTCCTATCATACTTCATTTTCTTGCAAACTTCACAAGAATTAATTATACTTGCTACAGTATGATCCATATTACTCCAAAAATAAGTTCTCTTAAGATGAGAAATTGTTTCTCTAATGCCTCTATGGCATGATTTACCTATATGATATTTAAGAACAATCTCGCGTTGTTCATTTTCATCTTCAATATAGATAACTCTTTCTGTGCATTCAATGATTTTTACTGAATCCTTTCTAAATAGATTCGTAATAACATCAGCAAATACGCTTCGATGTTCTTTATTTTCAAAATAAATGAAATATTTAATTTTAGGCTTTACGTAGTCTTTCAGAAATGACTTAACTACCTCTTTATTATTTAAAGGCATGTGTACTTCATACACCTTTTGCTTATCTCTTGAGATATTTTTCACAGAATAATCATTTCTATGCCATGTATAAATCAATAATTGATTTGGCTTTGTGTCAATTGCTTCATGCAAAATTGGAATATCAGCTGCATCTGTGTTCTCTTCAGAGTGCACTGTAATTATATCAGAGTCATCTGACTTAGTATTTTTATTTAAAATACTGCTATCAATTGAAGGTATTGGATATGCTTCATCCAACCTCATTGAATTTTCATCATCTTCTGATGATATTATAATAGACTTATTAGAAATGATATTTTTCTTACTAGCTTTACGCTTTCTTTTCTTTTCTATTCTATTTACTTCATCATCTATCTCTTTGAGATACATTTGTATTTCTGGATCCTGATTTTGGTCCATATTTACAACCATTGATATGCTATCTGAACTATCGATTGCATTTATTTTAATGCGAGATAATGCATCTGCATTTTTATTCTGTTTACCAGGTTTGTATTTTATTTCAAAATCAAACTCTGCTAATCTAAGCTTCCATCTGGTAAGCCTACATCCTGGTTCTTTTAAAGAATTTAACCATACTAATGGTTTATGATCACTTAAAATTGTAAACTTATTTCCATATAAATAAGGTCTAAAATGTTTACATGCCCATACTACGGCTAATAGCTCCTTTTCTATTGCACTATAGCGGGTTTCGCCATCATTCAATGTTCTGCTCGCATACGCTATTGGTTTATCACTGCCTATCGGTCCCTGTGATAACACTGCGCCTATGGCATAATTTGAAGCGTCTGTTGTCAACAAAAACGTCTTCGTGAAATCTGGATATTGTAACAGTGGGGCATTTGTTAACAACTCCTTGCATTTCTCAAATGCATTAATATATTCTTGATTTATTATAACCTTATTTCTTTTCTTTAGACATTTAGTCAAAGGTTGCGTGATCTTAGAAAAATCTTTAATAAATTTCCTATAGTAACCTACTAATCCTAGGAAACTCTTAATTTCTGTTTGCGTCTTTGGCAACGGAAATTTTAATACAGCTTTAACTTTATCATCATTAGGCTGTAATCCATTTTTGGATATTACGTCCATACATTCTATGTTATATACCATATTGTCCTTACAAGGCTCATATAATATTGGTATTTTAGCACTATAAGTTACTAACAACTTATGCTTCATATCTATTTTGGCTTCTAAATCTCTTAAAAGATCTGACCCTATTAAACCATCATATCTACTATCCACATCGTAGATATAAAATTTGTGAAACAAATCAGTTTTGAATGTTTCCGTAAGTGGTATATACGCCACTTCTTTATGTTCGCTTCTACCATGGGTACTTATGACCTCAAATGGTTCTGGACAAATATAACTATAAAAGTATTCATCAGCCTTCCTTGGGCTTATAAACGAACGCGAACTACCCGTATCAATCATAAAAATTGCGTCAATCTCAGGAATCCAAATGTGTGGTAACCTTAGTATTGAGTCGCAATTGAGATATATTATCTCCACGGACTTCTCGAGGCTATTATCTGAAAATTTTCAGGGGGTGGAATTATTCCTTGTTCCTCCACTGAATATTTTACCCTATCCCTCATATGGTTATTCCTAACAGTTCTCATAGAAACGTCATTCATTGGTTTCTGACTCTGATGAGGAATACCGAACTTGAACTGCTGGTTTGGATTTCGCTTAAAAAATCCAGACTGCTTATAATTGTTCACATTCTGTGGCAAGTTTTGCGGCACAGGCCTAAATTGTGATCTTTGCGCCATGTTCGCATTTGGGCCTTTAATTCCTTGTTGATGAGGAATCCCAAATTTAAATTGCGTATTATGGTGCGGCACGAAATTAGGTCTAAAATTCTGAGGGTTGCCAAACTTAAACGAGTTTTGTGGCAATTTGTTTAGTAGGGTTTCACTACTATTATTTGCAGATTTCTGCTTAACTTGACTCCTACTTTTGAGCCTATTCTGGAAGTTAACCTCCTCGGTAACTATCCCTAATGCCTCTTCTAATACATTACACTTATTCAACCGTATAAAATTAATCAGCTCTTCTGGCAGATTATATAAAAACGTATCGAAAGCTCTATTGTTGTATATTATCATTTTTGCGGCTTTAACACCTTCATCAACCAACAAATTTACCTTAGCAAATAATGAACTACGTACATTCTGTATACGATGACACAATTCGATATAGGATTCTTGTGGTTTGATTTTAATATTCTCTAGCTCTAAGGCTATACATGCTTCCGATCTAGGGTCGCCAAAATGTTGAATTAACAATTCCTTTAAACCATCCCAAGTATTAATATTAGCTCTTTCGCTATATAACACAGCAGCTTTACCTGTGAGCCTGCTTGTTATTGAATTAAATGCATACATTTGTTGCACTGGGTTATTACTACCCATAAAATTATCGAGAACATACTCGGATTTATTGATGAATAAATTTAATAATTTATCATCTCCATCATATCTTGGGATTATACATAAAACTTCTTTGGGGATTAATGCAATTTGACTCATTTTGGTCAATATAACTTTAACTCTTTAAAGTTTAAAAAAAAATTAAGGATATTTCCTTATAAAATACAAAAGGATGACACTTTCCTTATGTATAACAACTCATTAGGGCTATCTTTCCCTATATAAAACAAAAATTATCCCACAAAGCAAACAAACGTAAAATGGCAATGCCTGACCAACTTTACGGCGCTTATAATGTAATTCAGCAATACTTGTCTGAAAATTACAGTTTTTCCTATGTATACAATTGATGATTTTTGATCAATTACAAAGGATAGGTCATGGAAGGATATGTGAAAAAGTTTACTCACATTAGGCTCCTGTACTCCATGCCGGAATTTCTTCTCGTCCACAAGTTGTTGCGTCGTGCGTTAAATGACAAATTTATATTGTTCTGGTTATGGATTTGTTCTTCAGCGACGTGGTTTTGGTGATCAATTAAAGTATCTTTTCCAAAATTTAATCGCGAACAAAATCCGACCCGACTGCGCCAGTCAAATAACGTGAGAACTTTGTCTTTATAAAAATAAATTTATTATTCTTAATATTTAACGGAGCGGTGTTACAAGTGTGACTTGATGAACGTTACAAGAATGAATTCCACGTGGCTCCTTCGGGCCACGTATTTATACAATACTGGTGTTTACAATATAAGAGGGTGGGGTGTTGTTGACGTGTTCTTATACAAAGAACAATTAAGTAATTCTAACTAAATGTGTCATGCTACACCTTATGGTCTATTGTTTGATGTACTTGTAAGTACTGGATAAAGGGTAGCAGGGCGCATAACTACCTACCTCCTCCAATACATTTAACAACTCTCAATAAGTTTATTGACAATGTAAACAAAGTCATGGCTGCTTTTGATAATGTTTTAATTGTAGGTGATTTTAATTTAGGCTTTATTACATGGTCATCTAGCAACGAATATGCTTACACTGTACCAAGTAATTACAACAACTCTTTAGGATATCCATTTATTGATTTTATGTCTCTGAATAATCTTTATCAGTTTAATAATATAATTAATGCAAATAATAGAACATTAGACTTAGTCCTCAGCAATTTACCGAATATAGTGGTAGAAAAATCAACTGACCCCCTTTGCAATGTTGATATTCATCACCCCTGTATAACTGTGTGTATAAATTTCTTGAAATCAAATCAATCACTGAATAACAAAAGCAATAATTTAAATTATTTTAAAGCCGATTACACAAATATTAAGGCCGAGTTGAAACATACAGACTGGATTGCAGCATTTTCTGTTTGTAATGACGTCGACGCGATTGTATCAGTGTTTTACGAATATATCAATGACATTATTAATAAATATGTACCGAAACATAAAAATAATAAACAAAAATATCCACCCTGGTTTAGTTACGCACTAATAAAGAGACTTTCAGAGAAAAATAAGTTAAGGAAACAATATCGCAAATACAATAACCCTCGTGACTTAATTTCTTTTGAGATTGTTCGGAGTTACTGTAAAAATCTATACAAATCCTGTCACTCTCGTCATATCGCGACTACCGAAGATACTTTGACAAAAAATCCAAGATATTTCTGGAGCTATCTTAAAGGCAAAAATAAAAATTTTTCTGCCTTTCCTACGTGTGTCCGTAATGAAAATAATGTCGCAAATACCGGTCCTGAAATCGCGAATATTTTTGCTCAGCAGTTTACATCATCTCATAGTCGTACTGATCACGCTATAACAAACAACATTAATTATAGTAATAATCTTAGAAATAATAATAGTTTAAGTGATATACATATAACGGAACGAGAAACACTTAAAAAAATAAAACAACTAGACTCATTCAAAGGTGCTGGTCCGGACAAAATACCTACTGTATTTGTAAAGCGATGTGGATCTGTATTGACGCTGCCATTAACTTATATTTTTAATAAGTCTCTTAAGGATGGAATTTTCCCGGGTGAATGGAAGAAGGCGAGAGTTGTTCCGCTACATAAAAAAGGCAGTCAAAACGAAGCTAAGAACTATCGTCCTATAGCAATTCTGTCCTGCTTCTCTAAACTTTTTGAGTCACTTGTCTGTTCTTTATTATCACGTCATATTGATCCACTCTTATCGCCTAACCAACATGGCTTTCGAGTTGGCCACTCCATTATAACCAATCTAACTTCATATGTCACTGACATATCATGTGAACTCGACCAGGGCCGTGAAGTAGACGCTATCTATACAGATTTTACCAGCGCCTTTGATAGAGTTAATCACTCGTTATTACTGAAGAAATTGGAGCATTATGGTATACAAGGATCCCTACTCCATTGGTTTCGGTCTTATTTAGCGAAGAGACTCAATTATGTTGTGGCTAACGGTTTCACTTCTCATGAATATTGCGCAGTTTCCGGAGTACCACAGGGATCCCATCTTGGTCCAATTTTATTTTCTATATTCATCAACGACATTGTTTCCGTTATACACCACTGTAAATGCTTGTTATTCGCTGACGACCTAAAAATGTACAAAACAATTCACACACTAAATGATACAAAGGAAATTCAAGATGATTTACATCGAATCCAAGATTGGTGCACTAGCAATTCGATGGAACTTAACCCACATAAATGTTTTCATATAAAATTTACAAAGAGGAAAAGCTCCATACATTCAAGTTACATGATAAACCATACAGGGTTAGTCACAGTCAACGAAATCAAAGACCTCGGCGTGGTAATCGATAAGGAACTTCGATTTTCAGCGCATGTTGATTCAATTGTTAAAAAGTCTGCACAAATGTTTGGTTTTTTAAAGCGTAACACAAGGGACTTCAAGCATGTAAGAACAAAGATCGTTATATACAATGCTATAGTGCGCAGTCATTTAGAATATGGCAGTTCAATTTGGAATCCGTTCTATAGTATACATTCTCAACGAGTAGAAAATATTCAGCGAGCCTTCACAAGACATTTAGCATTTCATTCATCTGGCATAAGTCATCGCAGTAGCTATAGATCACGTTTGGCATTTTTCAAAATGAACTCATTAGCTGATCGACGTAAAATAAGTGACATAGTATTTCTGTACAAATTGCTTAATGGCTTGATTAACAACAGTGATATCCTTAATCAAATCCACCTAACGGTCCCACACAGATTGCCCAGGCAACCCATTACAAAAACTTTTCATATACCACGTGTTCGCACCAACATTGGACTTAATTCGCCAATAACTAGAATGTGCAATGAATACAATGTTCTTAATTCTAAGCGCCCTGGTCTTGATATATTTGGTACATCGCTGCATAAGTTTAGAAGGGAAGCACTGACCCACTTGCTCGACAAATTAGAATAGTTGATTGTTTCTGTTACTTTAATTTATATTTTAATATTATTATTGTATGTTTTTTTTCTTCTTAGTTAATTAGTATTTTTTTTATTTCTGATTCATAATATTGTATAATAATGTTACTTGTGTTATGTGAATGCTGTACATACTTTTAATAGGCATGTGCATCAGAATTGTTTATTTTGTATAATGGTGTTATTGGAAATTTTATTAATGCATATGCTGCTGGTGTGTCATTGAATAAAAAATAAAATAAAATAAAAATAAGCGTGTGTATTGTAGGGAGATAGAGTTTAATTTGACTCTACTATACAAAGTCTGTTTTCTTGCCTATTATCTTTCTTTGTACTAATCTATTCTTTTATTTTAAAAGCAAAAGTAACTCCGTCTGCTTGTCTGTTACGCTTTCACGCCAAACACAACCGATTATTTTGAAATTTAGTGCAGAATAAACATAAACCATTAAGAAAGGACACAGACTATTTTGTACCCCTGAAAAGTACATAGCGGGACTTTTATCCTGAAAAAACTTTTTCACGCGGGGGCGCCGCGAACAAAAGCTAGTAGATATAAATATATCATGCGAAAGTTAGTGAAGATGTTAGGATGTTGGCTAAAAGTAAAGGCAGAAACTAAACCCGTTCCGATGAAATTTGGCACACAGAACATAAATCCTGGATTAATATATAGGCCTTAGTCTGGCCCGGTAAAGTCAGTAATTTTTTTGAAAGATCTATTACGTTGCATGTAGATCCACGAGTATAACCGTGTTTACAACAGATTTCAGGTGTACTAAACAACCTCAGGTCAACTGCCTCCGCCAACTCGTGTTTGTCTAGAAGTCGTTATCAATGCTTACAGCTGCTGACCCTACCGATGTCATCAGTTTGCCAACCGAAAATAAACTTTGTTATAAAAGTGTAAAGCTTAGTTTCAGGAATGGGTCTGCGGACTACAAAGTTGCATGCCATTTGAGTGGGATGGTAGTTTGATTCCTATCTGGCAAATTTTTTTTTTGCTCTTTTATGTATTATGTATGAGTTTTGTTGTTTCAGTAGGTATAGAATATGTGACTAGGATAAGTGACAATGTGCCCTGCGGTCCGGAGGCATCTAAAAAATTCCGCCACGGCATTCCCTGCCTGTCGTAAGAGGCGACTAATGGGGACTAAAGTGAGAATCGCGGACTCACCCCTAGTGGTGGTAGCGCTAACGCGTTTTTTCATCGCGAAAAAAAAAAAAAAAAAAAAAAAGGATAAGTGAATATAATAAGTAAAGTTATAGATTTTTTTTGTTTTAGAAGGATCAGATAATTATAGTTCTGCTGTATATCTGCGTCCTAGGACATAAGGTACTATCTATTTCAGTCACCAAATAGTAGAGTGCCAGACTGGTTCGCCCATTTTTAAAGGACCTTGTAGCTATTGTTTTGCATTAGTTATTATGGTACTACATTGTACGGAATCTAGTTCTGTACAATGTAGAGCATTGTAACTCAAAATCCTAACCGATGTTGCGCTTGTATACAGGTTGTTATGTCGCACAATACGAGAATGGTTTTTGGTCTCCTCACAAAGTTTAATAAATGAACATACAATCCGCGCCACCAACTGCCGCTCACCACATGTACACAGTTGCAAACTGAATTCTCTGAAACATTTTACTAATATAAATACTCTGTTATTTCGCTCCATAAAGAGGAATACATTTTTTCATAAATTTTTCTATTTTCACAACTATATCCCGTTTCCATAATAATTTCCATTCCTAGAATCGGCATCGTTATTGAAAAAAATAAAAAAAATCTATTAATATTTAAAAGTATGCGAGGGTTGGTAGGTATTCAGAGTAAAATAATTAAATGTATAAAATAAAAAAATGTATTTCACATTCATGTGTTTACCTATTAACATATGAATGAAATACATACCAGGATTCAACCTTGCAGATTTTAGCCGTAGGGTTACTTCAAATTAGCTCAACATGACATTATAAAGCAGTAATCTATTCATAATAAAAAAAAGAACGGATTGAACTCCGGGAGTACCGGCAGAAGTGAAAACTTGAACATTAACGTTGTGTGAATATTTTGGAATGGTTAGGGAATAATTTCGCACGAATTGCTTTATTTATCAGTATAAAAGTACTAGCATTTATGTGGTTAAATAAAATATTTATTTATTGCGCTATCGTCATTGATGTATTGAAAAACCCAAGATGCACAGTTTCTTGCAAATAACACATCAATAAGTGTCGTCGATAAGTCAAACTAATATAACCTCCTCCTTTTGAAAGTCGGTTAAAAAGAAAAACAATTACAAATTTTGATTGACTAAACACAAATACGATCTTACGCCTACCACATAAAGTAGATTTTTAATCGCGAGCAACGCACGTTTACTCTGGTTTTAGATAAATGTCAATGGTCATCACAACCAAAGTAGAATAAACCAAAATTTGAAAAAAGAATGTTACGTTCTTTTGTACTCGTGCCGTGCCAACGCTGGGGAAATAGCTTCTACGCATGTGAATACGTAGTGTATTTACTACGGAATGTATTTAAGGTTCATATTACTAAGGGATGGTTTTCATGACGTTAATAAATAAAAATGCACTCGTTTCAAGAACTATAGCTTCTACGCATTGTATTTAGGGTTCATATTAGTAAGGGTGGTTTTAATGAAGCAATTAAATAAATATGTTAAAGTTTAAGAATTATAGCTTCTACGCATTGTATTTAAGGTTCATATTAGTAAGGGATGGTAAAACCTCCTACGCATTTTCGATCGGTCACGTGATCCTGACGCGAGTTTAACATTTTATACCCATTCAAAAAGTGCTCAACGCCGCTAAAGTTTTCACTTCAATAAACCTACAACACATTTGTCGCACAGTATAATGAACCTCGTCATACTGTAGATGTTATGAGGTTTAGTCAGAGCCTAAAATTTTGAAACGCAACGTATAAAATAATTTTTTTTTTTAAAGAACAGGCAAAAAGTATAATATAACACCAATAAAAAAGGTTTTAATAAGTCTTCCCAAAAAAGTATAATATAAACATTATTTTCACTTGTATGTATAGCTACAGTAGATTGTACTTTATATTAATAGTTTCTGCTTTCCCGGAAAAAATCCCGCTGTTTTTTTTTTGAGATAAAACATAGCCTACATGCTAATTCAAGATATGGCATATTATCTGAGTGCCAAATTTCCTACAAATCCGTTCATCCGTCAGCGGTTGACCTGCAATATTCAACCATCTAAACATACAAATATCTTGATAAACTTTCACTTCTATGATATTCGTAAGATTTTATAGTATAGTAGTAGAGTTATATTATACATCTGTCCATCAGAGTAACCACCGCTATCAATCAAGCACTTGATTAAAGTTCAGTGTTGATGAAATATCTGAACTTTGGTCCGAGGGTCAAACCTGCTGTTTCTCTACAGATTTTGTTATAAATTGAATGTACTGCACTTTTATAACCTGATTTTTATCATACAGAACATCATGTTTCAAATAAGGCCAAAACAGTTTATGTTAAAGTTATTAATGAAAGATTTAAAAGTTCTTATATGTAACTATTACAGAAATATTAATAGATATTTTTATTTAATTTATCGATCGTATTTAAATTTCTCATAACATAAAATCTATATATTATCCTTCATATAAAATTTTAAATAGTCTTCCAAGGGTCCATCCCCTAATCAGATTTACTGGTGGTAGGTCTCTCATATGTAAGAGTCCGTCTGGGTGGGTACCACCGCAATGTCTATTTCTACCGCCAAGCCGCAGTGTGCATGCACTGTTGTGTTTCGGTTTGAAGGGCATTGTAGCCAGTGTAACTACTGGACATAATGAGACTTAATAGCTTATGTCTCAGGATGACGAGCGCAGGGGAATGCCACACAGTACTTTTTAAGTCAAAGTGCTGGATGGTGTTGCTACTGTTTATGGGTGGTCGTATAGCTTACCATCAGGCGAACAGCATGCTCGTCTCGTCATTCGAAGCAATAAAAAAAAAAAAAAAAAGGGACGAGCCTTTAATCTCCCAAAACTTATTTTCCGCATGATGCATCAACACTAGTACAAGTACAGCGGACCGTTTCACAACACTAAGTGTTTCGCCTCACTATCGATACCGGCGAACAACTAACTTAACAAGCCTCCCACAACTTCGTCCACGTCGCTGTGTACAGAGGAACGGCGTGACACTTCAAACACAATTTCGGACTAAGGTTGTTTGATTCAGATGATGATGTACTTCCCCTGATGGTAGGCGCTTTAACATTAGCTGCACCAACAAAAATATGGACTAAGCTCTAGATGGCATTGAAGTACGCTGATCATTGACACATTCTGGAAGTCAGACTCAAAACTGTTAGTTGTTACACTAGCAAGAATGTCCTTCATACCGTAAAAGCAGCTCACTACTTGATAACAGAAATAAACATTGTAGTAATAGTTAAAAGGATCCTTACATACAAGCAATGTACCACATCATCATCATCATCAGTCTGTTGCAGTCCACTGCTGGACATAGGCCTCACTCAAGATACGCCACAGAGCCCGGTCTGCTGCTTTATGCATCCAGTCGCTGCCGGCCCTCTTGTGCAAGTCGTCCCGCCAGACGGCGTCCATATTTATATGTACCACATATAAATCTACTATTATGAAATTTCATAGATTTGTCATGTATAACTGGTGGTAGGTCTCTCGTATGCGAGGGGCCGTCTGGGTAGGTAACACCGCAATGTCTATTTCTACGGCCAAGAAACAGTATGGATGCACTGTCGTGTTCTAGTTTAAAGGACACTAGCCAGCGTAATTACTGGGTATTATGAGACTAAACACCTTATGTATCAGGGTGACAAGTGCAGTGCAGTGCCACGCAGTACTTCGACATTCAAAGTTCTGTATGTTTTTTTTTTTTTTTTTTTTTTTTGTCCCTGACTATTCTGCCAGTAGCCTGACGAGGGTCGGCTTTTCTGGCCACACCGGTCTTTAGGGTGAACGCTGGTGCGCTCGCAACCCTGAATTTAAGCAACCATGCTGAGGGCAACCCCCTAACGGGTTACGAGCCTCGGCTCAGGACGGTCGCTGAGGGGAGAATATGAGACATTCAACGATTAGTGGGGGGGGAAGGATTTTTCCTAATCCTATCAGTTCGGGTTGTTTACATCGGCACCCGGGCCGGAACTGTCATGGGGGTCGGGAGGGCGACGGGGAACGCGGCGAGGTCCTCGACGGCGAGGACGGAACTGCGGTCTTGTGGAGTGTAAGAGTTTTAAAAACTCGTTTTTCTCACGTATTGCCAGAGTGATTTCGTCCTCTGGATCTGTCAAAACTGAACGCGGCCGTCTCCATTTGGCGCGGTCAAATGGAGTATAGATTGACGCTTTGCGGATGAGCGTGTTGGTATGTTTTTCCGCCCGATCGAAGTAGCGTTTGCTGATGTTGTGCATGAAATGCCTGATGGTCGGCATGTTGGTGTCCACGTGGAGGTTGCGATTGCGAACGTACCACGGGGCACCAAGAGCGTATCTGAGAAATTTGTTTTGCAACACCTGCATACGCTTCAGTCGAGCGGGCGGTATGTGAGCGAATACGGGTGACGCGTACGTCATTATGGGCCTAATGCACGCGGTATATATCCTAATCTTGTTGCGGATGGACATTTTACTTTTTTTGTTTGTGAGCCAATGCAATTGACTCATCGCGAATGCGGCTCGCGCGCGTACCGCGTTTACGTGTGGCAAGAAGGTCAACTTCTGATCAAGGATCACTCCTAAATATTTGGCTTTGTCCTTCCAGGGTATGACCTGGTCGGACATGCGGACTGAGGTGCGAGCCACTTGGGACCTCGTTTTCCGAGTGAAAAGGATGGCCTGGCTCTTGGTGGGGTTGACGGTGATTCGCCATTTGCGAAACCACTCACCGAGCTGGTCGGCGGCGGTCTGCAAAATGCGCACCACTTGGTCAGGGTCTCTACGTGAAGCGTAGATTGCTGTGTCGTCAGCGAAGAGCGCCAGATGGGCGTTCTTCGGTTTCGGGATGTCGCTGGTGTACAGCGAGAAAAGAAAGGGGGAGAGGGCGGAGCCTTGCGGGACTCCGGCCGTGATTGAGTGTCGGGAAGAAAGAGTTCCCTCCACGCGATATTTGAATCCACGATTCGACAGGAATTCTCGTATGATGTGCACGAGATGAGTGGGCACGTTGAGAGTGTACAGCTTGAAGAGCAAGCCGTTGTGCCACACCCTGTCGAATGCTTTTTCAATATCGAAAAAGATGGCGCCGGTTGGCATGCCGGCGCGGAATCTATCATGAACGTGCTCCGTGATGCGGAGCACCTGGTTGACACAACTGTGCCTGGTGCGAAAACCGAACTGTTCAGGGGGGATCAAATTATTATTGTGGGCGACAATTTTGAGGCGGTCGAGGACGATCCGCTCGTATATTTTGCCCAGAGTGCTAAGCAGGCTGATAGGCCTGTAAGAAGATGGCTCGAATGCGGGTTTTCCCGGCTTATGGATGCCTATCACAACTGCCTCCTTCCAGTCCTCTGGGAAGAGGCAGTTAAGAAACGCGGCGTTATAAATCGCGGTAAGGATCTTGACCAGATGCTCCGGGAGCATCTTGATCATGCGAGTGGGTATCCTATCGCCCCCGGGGGCCTTACGACGTTTGAGTGCCTTGATCAGATCGATGACTTCTTCGATTGTCACCGGTGCGAGGGGATCGGGCGGCGGCGGGTCGACGTCCGGGTCGACGTCGATGTAGATGATATCGTTTGAGTTAGAGATCGGCGGTGGCCGGACCGCGTTCCTACTTTCGACGAGTGAATTAACCGCAACAAGATGGTCGTGGTCTACGGGTATCGTTGAGAGAGAACATTGAGACTCCAGACTGCAGGCCAGAAGTTCCGCTTTCTCGTCGTCATCGAACGCCGGCCGTTGATTCGGACGATTGAGCGGAGGCATGGAGGTCACATCGTTTCTCCTGAAGGAGCGACACAGTTGCCAAAAGGCCTGATGTGTCGGGTCGAGTTCTGCTAGGCGAGATTCCCATCTCGAATCGACGACCTCTTTTATGCGACGTCTAACCTCACGTTGGAGGTAGCGCGCAAGATGTCGTCGTTCCGGGGTGGGGCTCGTCGCGCAGGCTCTGAGCGTGGAGTTACGCAACCTCACCACCTCTCGCACGTCGTCGGGAAGTTGCCATTGACTGTGGACAGTCTCAGGCACCTTCTCGGAGCTTTCGCTCAGGACGTTTTGCAGGTGGTTGGTGAAGGAGCGTATCGCGCTGGTCGTTTCCTCAGGAGTCACGATGTTGGTCGGAATCGCGGAAAGATCTGTGGATGAGGTGTCCGCGAGTTTGGTGCCTAGGAGGCGCCAATTCGTTTTCACCTTCATCGGAACGTTAGGACCTGTGTCTGTTGGACAGTTTTGGGGGGCTAGATCTAGGATCACAGGTCTGTGGTCAGAGTCTAACTCTTGTAGCACTTGCATGGAACGCACGCGAAGGCTTACGTTCCTTACGAGCGCTATGTCGAGTATGTCGGGTCGGTACTCGTCGTCAACATGGCTATAGTGGGTAGGTTCGGAAGGAACCAGTATGCTCATATCTATTGTTTCAAGACAGCTCTCCAGGGCGGCCCCTCTCCCAGAGGTCGAGTTGCAGCCCCAGAGAGTGTTCTTGGCGTTGAGGTCCCCCGCCAGAATGACGGAGTCCCCCATTTCCAATAGGGTCTTGAGCTCATCGGAGTGAAGCTCCTTAGAGGGCGAGAGATAGGCCGATATGATGGTGATCGGCGGATGTCCTGTCATAGCTAGCCTGCAAACTGAAGTCTCAATGTTCCTCAAGCTATCTGGGGGGTCTAGTGGTATGCAGTGCAGGGACCTTTTGTAATAAATGAGGGTGCCACCAAACGGGCCACTGGTACGATCGTTGCGTACCAGGTTGAAATTAGAGATATTGGGACTGCGATGGGCGGGTTTGAGGAACGTTTCCTGGATGAGGAAAACGTCTAAGTTATTTGTGCGGACAAAATCAGAGAGTTCGGCACGCTGGCCGCGAATACCATTTATGTTGAAAAACCCCACTCTGAGGGAGCGAGGTTTGGTCCGCTTAGGGGGATGCACCGCGCTGTTGTTCGCCATTTATGATGACAACTGAGGGCGCACGGCGTTGTTGATGGCCCAGTAAATTTTATTTTGCGTCAGGTAAATTTCCGCGAGGATTTCGTGCTCCTCGTCCTCAGAGCGGGCGAGGAGAGCGGAGAGTTCGACAATTTTGCCGTGGAGACGCATGATCTCCGGAGAACATAGGAGGGCGGAGACTGTTTCCGCAGAGTTGTTCGACGCCGGCGTCGTCGCCACCTGGCGGGTTTTGGGTTTGGGTTTGGGTTTAGTTGGTGTTGGCTGGGCTGCCTCTGAAGGAGGGGCCGCGGTAGCCGAAGGGGACGGATGAGGTGGTTTTGGAGTTGTGGCCGGGGTGGCGGGAGTGACTCCGCCGTGGGCCTTAAGACGGGGGTCCGGGCGTGCCGTGGGAGGGAACCACGGGTTACGCACCGGAGCAGGTGCCAGCTTGAAAGCTGGTGGGTCGGCCTGAGGGGCTAGAGCTTTAGGAGCTCTGGACTGTTTTTTGGGGGCCCTAGGGCACCCGCGGTAGTTGGCGGGGTGGCCCGTCTGTCTACAGTTAGTGCACGAAGGGGGCTCCGTGCACTGAGTCCTATCCTTGGGACGGGGGCACTCTAGTGTGCCATGTTCGCCGAGGCACTTGACGCACCTGGCGGGGAGGCGACAGCCACGGGAATTGTGGCCGTATTTTTGGCAGTTGTGACACTGCCCTACCTGACCTGATTTGTGAGGGGTTTCGACGGTGAAGCCGCCTAGCCCGGAGATATCCTTAATCTCGTAAAGACGTTTAACGTCGTCCGAGGATTGTAAGATGGCGAGAACCATCTCATATTGAATGCCCGGCCGGGAGGCACGGGACTGACGGTGCATCCTGTGCACCTCTAGGACTTTGATGCCCTTCTCAAGGAGGCCATCCTTGACTTCTTGGGCAGACATTTCTACGGGAATACCCCGGATGACGTAGCGGAAGCGACGTTCATCCGGGAGAGCAAAAGTGAAATAATGGAATTTCCTGGAGTCCAGGAATTTAGTTAGCGCTCTGTGGTCCGCGATTGAGGCGGGCTGCAGAGCAAGAAGTTTGTGGATTTTATTCCACGAGTTGCTGGCGATGCTGATGTGCTGCCGGCGCAGCTCAGCGAAGACGTCCGGAATGGACATGTTGGCGGGCAACTGAAGGTTCAGTCGCGGGGGCTTTTTAGCCTTAGGTTGGGTTGGTGGCGGCGGTGGCGACGACGTCGACGCCGATGCGGGTGGCGCTGATGGCTCAGACGGCGCTGAAGGCGCTGAAGGCGCAGAAGGCGCGGGGACACTATCGGCAGCGACCGCCCTTTTCTTCCTCCTCCCACGCTTCACAGCCGTGAAGCCATCGTCATCGGGTTCCGATGACGATTCTTCCGCCTGCGATTCGCAGGAGGAAGAAGAGGAAGGGACGGGACGCTTGAGGGAGCCCGTAGTAGTAGTCTCCATCGCAGAGTCGTCCGTGGTCTCGGTCGCTTGGCTAACGGCCGGGGCCTCGGACGACACTGGTGGGGACGGGGTCGTGGGTTCGGATAGCTGCTCCCTGACATTATGGAGCAGCATGGACATGTAGTCCCTGAACTCTGAGTCCAGGACTACCAACTTACGTAGCGCAGCCTTCATCGCCGACAGCGTAATGCCGGGGGCGATAAAGGGCTCCGGATCAATGGACGTGGAGCCGGCCATTTTTGTGGCTGGGTCCACGTCCATGGTTTAAATTTATTTGGGGACCGCGTGTGCGTTCACTATCCCCGGGTGTGTTTTCCGCCTGTCAAAGAACGCACAAGAAACCAGGCGGCTATCACACAAACGTTCGGTCGCGGATCGCGGACGCGGTAGGTGAATTTACTACTACGTCCCCGGGTGGGTGTGCCCGGGGGTGAGTGCGTGTGTGGCCCTCCTCGCCGGGTATAGGCGAGGGGGGGTGTACTTAAATTAGGTGTGCCCTAAGCTTGTACTCCCTTTTGCCAGTCTTATTGTGCAAAGAGGGTTCCTAACAGTCCGTGTACCGTAAGCGGTATTGGTCCGAGGACCGCACGCTCAACCGATACACGGGATGGATTTCGGGGAAGGGTAAGGTAGGGAAGGCGATATGCGGTGGAAACTGTGGTGTGTCTCCACAGCCTCCAAACCCGCACCCGTCCGGCTTTGCTTTGCCCTGAAGGGGCGCAGCGCGTGGCCGGGTCACCGCTAGCTCGGCTTGTTCACACCGGTAGGTTAACCACCGAGCTAGCCCTGAAGGGGCAATAAATACTGTGACGTGTAGATTGGGCGAAACCCTGTCCTGAGAAGGACGCGGTTTAGCCCGAAAAGCTTTCAGGTAACAATAGGACAATAGTCCTATTGTTCCCTGTCGGCTTTTGGCGTGTAGCGAGGTCGCTACGGTCCGACCGAGCAGGTACTCGGAGGGATTAAAGTGTCGGAGCTTACGCTACGACACAATAGGTCCGTCCGAGACGGCTGCTCAAGACGGAATGTCTGTATGTTAAATTATTGCTACTGTTTATGGGCGGTCGTATCGCTTAACGTCTGGTGAGTGCCATGCTTGTCTCGTTACTCAACTGCAATAAAAATAATATATTCCGTCATTAACTTATGTTGTGTTACGATAACTCCGCTCGTCTGTTCCGGTAAGTATGTAGCTAAGACTGAGTAAGCCGGAGTTTAGACCGCGTCCTGCCCGTAGTTGCCACTTCATGAATTGCTAATCTAAGAGATCTTGTTTGTGTTGTGTCGGCTCTGGATACTTCATGTTCAAGGCTATTAGGTGCTCTACATCTGGCCAAATTGTTCATATTATTATAAGATTCGTACTGTTGACCTGATATTTTAAAGCGGTTTGTAAAATATAATATTATATTAAAATATACACGAAAATTTCTACAAATTAAAGAAAAATTGCGTATACCCGTGCATTCAGTTGTAGACCGTACTAGTACAATCATAATTCATAGCCAAGTCACGTCTCGAGAAGCTTCTTGAGATAACAAAATATTTCATGTAATAACTAAAAGATCCTGAAACATTACGCTGTGCATATATGATATCTAACTTTCAGTAATATCATGCTCGAAAATAACATTAATATAATATAATACAGTTTACTCCTAAGGGGTAAGAACAAGCGGAACTTGTGAGCCAGTTTCAGAGATTATTTCCATTCCTCGTTACACTCAAACATTGGCGGGGTGCAGGAATCGAAGCAGCGGCGTCTTATACTTCCACTTGTGGTCAGCTATTTCAAAAGTAGTCATGATCACAAACTCTTTGAAAAACTAAACTATGTGCGTTTTCTGAAAAATAATTAATATTAAAGTTCGCGAAGCAGTAAATTAATTTATTTAATAAGTCTCACGCTCCGCGGGGCGCGGTGCGGCGGTGCGGGGCGCGGGGCGGCCTCAAACTTACCCGGTTATAATTTGCGAAGAATGCTTAATTATTATTCATAAGCGTTTAATTTATAAGTTGGCTCGACGAGCGACCCGGCCCGCCCCGGCTGGCCCGGCACCGGCCCGGCCCGTCACCGGACAAGTTTCGTTAAATTTAATATTTTTAGTCAACCCACCGGGAGTTTGAGAATTGTTTACAACGGAAAATTGTTCTTTCTGGAGTTTTTCGTTTTTTTTTTTTTCTATGTTAGAAAAAAAAATGTTTGTGCTCCACTTTTTTGTAGATTGGTTATAGTGGCAGGGTTAGCACCACGGCCGCCCATTAAAAAATTGGCATTAAAATGCTGAGCTTCTATTAAAATTTTTTGGCTTCAATGTCCAATTATTACATGTAAAAATGCTTTGAAATTGCTTCTTAGTAGCAGGAAACGCCAATATGTTAATGAGTAATATGATACCAATACGACAAATTTAATGGGCGTGCTAATTTATTGTTGTAATGCTTTGTAATTAGCACCTGAAACCACCAACACTAGGCACTAACTATTCAGCCTGAACAATTTAGGTCTAATTCAGTTAGCTCAGGTCACCTAACGGTGGCTAATTGGCTAATTCCGCTGTTTTAGACCCCTACACATGTGGTGCCGGGACACGTTATAATGACTTACGTACTTTAGTGATTTATCAATTTTAGAACTCTGCAGAGAAGCTGTGGAATTAAGACACACTGGTAACATTCTGCCGAACCTCAATTAACGTATGCATATAACATTTTTGTTGACCGACGTTTAACTACTGATTTTTTTTAACTTCTTTATGTATCACAAAGTCCAATGTAAGTAAAAATTTCAACATCCTCCGCTAACTCCCAATTCTTATTCAATACTAGACTTCTGCTCGCGGCTCCGCCCACGTTAAAAAGTTTTTACGGGATAAAGATATTTTCCGGGATAAAAAGTAGCCTATAGCACTCAGGAGTAATGTAGCTTCCTATTAGTGAAAGAATTTTCAAAACCGGTCCAGTAGTTTTTGAGTTTATCCATTACAAACAATCAAATCTTTTCTCTTTATAATATTAAGTATAGATATATCCTTTTAAAAAACTTATTATGTATGTATCTATTTATTTATTAAAACTGTATTGTACATTAAAGTAAGGTGAATGTATAAACAAAATAAAACTAAGAAACAAAAACACAATTACGATTGGCGGTCTTATCGCGTTCCGAAATTTCTTAAACTTAACACAACCAAAACCAAACTAAACGACAACCTTTACTTAAACTAAAACTATAACTTCAATACGTTAACAAAATTATTAATATTTAATGTAAACAAAAATAAAATGATTTGATAATTATCAATTACCAACCAAATATGATCTGCCTTATGTGATATTAAAAAATTCTTTAATAAAATTCAAAACTCCAAACAAATTGAATATGTTAGCATTCGAAATTAATTTGTGTATGTGCAAAGTACTGAACAAATAGGAGAAAGACAAATACCACTTGCCAAAGTTGCCAACGAATTGATTTGAGCCCACATGAGTTACTGCGCGCATTTGTTACTTCGCTAACAACGTAATCTCTTGTTTGGACAACGTTGGTCACAGTGTTGGACATTGAAATCAATGGGACAAATATATCAATATGTCGCGAAAGTTTCAATAAACTAAAATGTCTATAAACACATTCGGTTGCACATAAACCATGACCACAGGAAGAATTTTCCGTGGACGTCAACAGCGATTAACTTGAGGGACTTCAGAGAACTCAAGGTCTCTCGTAAAGCGACAATATATCGGGACTCTGTGCTATCAGGTTCAGAGTAAACTCTTTATTGTGCCAAGATAGAAGTCTTTGTTCATTCGATTCAATTCTCCGTGTGGACCTGCTTCCAGGGTAACTAAGCGGTAACCTTGAAGTTGAGTGCACATAACTTATAGTTGAATAAATTTCGCGACATAATATTTTCTTTATAAACACAACGTTGTTATTGTTATGTTGGTTCCCGTGTATTTGTATTGCGCTATTCACGAGCTGTTTGGAAATTAGCTTGTTAATACAACAGTTCGATTCGTATTCTGAATTCGTGGTACAAACATTTTGGTAGAACAGATAAAGACATAAACTATATCATAACTATAAACTAACACATAATAATATTATAGAGGATTCAGCAGATGAATCCCTCATTAAAAATTCTATTTTTGGTTTGACTAATATACACATCATAGAATAATTGGGCTAACTGTTTACCTTAAAAAACCTCGTATTACAAATTTAATAGTATTATTACATAATTATGGCTCAACTTTATAGCTATTGTAATCACAACAAAGCCTGTGTCATCAAACACATAACGAAATGAAATTGAATCTACCATGCAATTTTTCAAAGCACATCAAAATATTATCGTGAAGAAATGATTTTACAACCAAATAGTTTTAATTAAATTAAGACATGTAGAGTCAGCTGGTGGAGAATAGTGTGCGGAACGATGCAAGGCGATAAGGGAGCGTGCGGGGTGTGAAGGGGAGGGAGGGGGGAGCACGACGTGTCACTCAACGCGCTCGGATCCCGTGAACTTAATTAAAATCACCACAAACAGCGCGACGAGACAGTGAGACGCTGGGACGCGCGCACTAGCGGCAAGCGCTCGGTGCTGAACTGCGGCGACAAGTTTGGCGCGAAAGTAATTACTTAAGTACATATGGCTTTCTTACTAAACTTTGTACTGTAACTAATATGAATAATCGAGCAAATATTTATATACTACAACTACGAACAGGTAAACGCAGTACTCTCTTGGGGAGAAAGTTGGAAGAACACACAACCCACAAGGGTTATCAAAATGTTCTTTCACAAACCAGATCTACCGCCTACTACTACTCGTATTGTGATATTATGTACATCGTCAAACAATATATAATACACGGTAATTCAAATGTCTAGTCCTAAAATAATATTACGCCCTTTGCTCATAACTCGCGCCAACAGCAAACTATTGTTCGGTAAGTCGCCGAAGCAACTTGAATCGCGTCTTCAGATTTGCATAAGTTTTAATCAAAGAAGTTGGCGGGACATCGACGCTCCTGCACTCGTTGCGCGCGGCCGACACTTGACACACTAGCTCTTGTCGTACGGGAGGCGGGACTAGATGGATAACTGCGATAAATAAGAGCAATTATCTTCTATCTGTAAAGGGCTTTATAAACAAAAAAGTTCCGATAATGTTTTTGCATTCATAATTCTTTTTTATAACACTATGACAACACTAATGTCCTAGTAGTTCTCAAGCTAGTTACATTACGTAGGACCAACATAGCAGGCATTATAATTAATAAGATACTGCATCACGCACTCGTCAAAATCCGTCGAGCAGGGCCTCCGTACGTGAGAGTGCTTGAGCCACCAAGCAGTTTTATGCAACCAATATGGGATTCCAATTTAAACACAAAGGGACCATTGCAATTGTTAAGCATTGTGACTAATGTTTTAGATGTTGAGCGCAAAGCAACAAATCGTACTTTGTACGTTAAACTTTGAAGTATGGGCGATATAGGCCTATACCCGTCACTTACTCAACTACTCAATGTAAAACACACAACAAACTTGAAGGCGACATAGAATCTCGAGACACGACCCTGTCTTGTCACTCAAGCAATGTCCCCACTTTCCCCGCTCCAATCCGTCCGTCGGTTCCCGAGCATTTTTTAATTCGACCGAGGGAGTTCCTCCGGGAGTGAATTAACTTTTTACACTTGGTCACCGGACTTGGCAGTTTAATTGATGAACTTCACTCTATTCTACACTGAGACACTGTTTTGTCGGCGTTGTTGGAAAGAATATGCTTTTGATGTGATATTCTAAGAGGGTTGAATTGCGATGAAATGATTGAGACTGAAGGTTTTAAAGAGAGTTTTTCTTTGCTTAAACAAAATAAGATCATTATTTAATATTGTGAAAGTTTGGTGATATCTAAATTTGTGAATGTACTATAATGTAACATTGATTTTGAATTGTGAAGTCGATAGAACTGAGTCTGAGCCTTCATTACGACTTGTAATGGAATGCTTAACTCAAGGGCCAAGACTATGTTAAATTACTATAAGATGTTGCAACTATGTAGATTTTAAGAATCATAATTAATTAACTCACGGTACTGCCACTTCAGAAAACAGTTTCCACCAGCGAATGTACAGGAAAGAAACTCTAATGATACTACTCGTTTCAAAATTAGTACCTGGATGACGGTTTTTTTTTATGGCATATTGTGTTTTTTAGAAATTATATTTAAATACGAATTACATACTGATGAAATATGAATAATATTTTTATAAGTAAACAATTGATTTTCTTGGTCTTATCTCAAACCAAGCACTCATTGGCTTAGTGTTGCTTAACAACGCCATCTACTGGAGTAGATTTAGTTTTGTTGTGTCGTTAAAGCAGTTAGTTGTTCCCAATTAAATAAAATAGTATTATTATTCGCTAATAAATGTCAGGAAGAGTCGTATTTTTCAGTTAATGCTTAAGTTGAATTACTGAAAACACGGATAAAACGACATTTTCTAAAATTTAATCCTAGCTAGATCGATTTATCGCCCTCGAAACCCCCGCATAATAAATTTCATGAAAATTGTTGGAGCCGTTTCCGAGATTCAGATTATATATATACAAGCATTGCTCGTTTAAAGATATAAAATTTATTGTTTTGTTATGGTGGTGATTTAAAAAAAAAAAGCAAATTTTTTTACTTCCAAACCATGTTATGTTTCATAGAAATGTATGTTAATACAAATGTATATACATATTTTTTAGTAATACGGGTTATATGGATTCGTAAACTTAAGTCATTTAATTACAAACTATTAGATTTTTGTCTTTACAGAATGCAGCGATCATGGAAAGTGCCAGCATATTAGAGGAAGCATCGCCACACCAGTGTTCATAGTAGGAATAAGCTATTTTCTTGATGTTCTCTAAATCGGACTGGAAATACAACTAGCTTGTTCCAAAAGACGTTAAATGGGGTACACAAATCGTTACTAATAGCCCCTCTTAGAAACTCCACCCAACCTCGAATCTTATCTCTACGCATCATAACAGTATACAATAATTATGTAATGTGGGTATTTTTGTTCGTCGCATAATAAAATTTTAATATAGATTAAAGCTTATTACACACGGCGCGAGATCATTACGCTGAGATTTCCCAAGAGTTATTACTCGAGTATCTCGCAGTTACTGAACAATAGAACAGCGCTATATGTCTCGATGGAAATCACGCGTTTTACTGCGTGTCGTGTAAGGCCCGACGCTTGTGACAAAACCAAACTTCTTATAAGATTTTACGCGTATTACACGGTTTTTTCGTGAATAGATCTACATTGTAAGCAATTTTGTTATCAATATGGCACGTTGTACCACGGTCTACTAGACGCTTTGCTTTCGCTTTTCGTAAGAGTGTTGTGATTGTAGAACGCCCAGGAATTTCCCTCCGTTTTCTTAATTCCCGGGTCAAAGATTGGCAAGACACCCGCAAAATCTGAGGGTCTATGGATATTCATGTGATAATATTAACCTACCTATCGAACAAATATTGTTGCTAATTGTGTCGACTGGCGACGTAATTATCACTTACCAGTTGATACTCTATTTTGACAATACATCGCTGACCACCAGCTGCAGTGGGGTCACTTGCTCGTATAAAAAAATGTTACCCTTATCTCTTTATCACTAATATATAGCATATTGCTTCCACACACGTATGTTTTAATGGAATCCACGCGTTTCACTGCGTTTCGAGCTTCAGCAGACGTTTATTAATTCCCTCTAATATGCATGTCCCTGGCGAACAAAAAGTAGTTCAAGCACGTGCCGCGAGATGGCGTGTAAATGATTGGCTGCTGTAAAAACTTTAATATTCCGCCTGATGTTTTTTATCGGGAGAAATAGGGAATAGCTAATAAGATGGTCAGTTTTATGGTTCTTATGACATTGACGTGGTGAACTGAGCTCAAATGATGCCATTTTATTTAATTATCATCGAAAATATAATAATTTGCTAATGTGGAATAATAAAACTATCGATTAACAATTGCACTTTAGGACTATGCGCGTCTGTTGATTAAATGATTTATACAAAATCCTTTGGTTCGATATAACAATTTTATTCTTAATTATAGGTTACAATCAAAAAGATATGGACAGGCGAAATATTCCGTAACTAGACTGCCTCCCAATCAACACTTCAAATAATACATGTTGTTATGATTCGCAGGTACACTCATTGTGTACCTAATATAATACAAAACCAATTCTTGCAGAAGGAAAATAACCTACGCTTATTCTGTAAGAATCGTATATAAGAAATGAATTTACTAAAAGCATAAATGCTATTGATTACTATAAAAAAATAACTAAAAGCATAAATGCTAGTGATTACTATTATAAATATTAATAAATATATATTTTTAAGTTGCAACCAACGTAAACTTAGCTAAAAATTTTAGGCCGTAAATTATACATACATTCACACATTTGCGGTATTTGTCTCTATACATAAAGTAGTTAATCACTGTCATAATAATCTTATTATAATTGAACGCTCCGCTGATTTCCATCTCATGTCATGTATAAATTTCATCCCACGAAAAGTTCTTATTTCATTTGAAATGAAAATCTCAAATAGTGATACGATTTTAATAATTCCGATACTACACGAATTTAGATGAAATGAAACTTAGTTTCTGTTTGTTTAATAGCAACGATGTTTTATATTAATAAAGAAATAGACATGCCATTAGAACGCGCAATCTGAAGACTTGATATAATCCCAATTGAGTTGTTTGCATACACTATATACGTGTAAATGACAAAATATACTAGCAGTCTTTTCTTCGTGCTGGTATAAATATCATCTCTTTCCCATGACACGTCATTATCAAAAATGTTTAATCACTTTTATTTGCATGGGTACATTTATACTTTTTGAAATATCATTGTTTAGATTCTAAATTTTTAATCCTGGAAACGCTGTAATGAGAAAGAAGTTAGTCAGAAAATCCTTTTTAAAGAGTCTGTCCTAAATAAAGATTGTCGAAAAACGAAAGAAAAGAAGAGGCAGTGAGTGCAACGCTCTGTACAATGGAACAAACCGTCGCTCGTGGTGTTTAACGCTGCCTTCATCAAAGTTTTTGCATTCGCTTTGTTTTCGATGGATCCTGGCAGTATTGTGTCTACTATTTCACTGATTAAGTTCTTTCCTTGTGTAACTCTTTTGAACCTGTCTCTAAAGTAGGATTTATTACTAGTTCTATTTAACTTTGAATTTAGAGCTGTTACATACGTTTAGATTTTGTTGGAAATTTTTGAATTTTGAATGAGTTTTAGTTTTTCGATAAATGGTGGTATCATTAAACTTGCCTCTCCAATCTACTTAATAAGTAATAATATTATACACAAATTATTGATATCATTACAATAGGCTGGGGAAAATATTTTCCGCGTTAGACGAGCAGAATACTTCGTGTATGAATAAATACAACATTATTACAACCAATCTGCAATATCTTTTATTTTTTTGTTTTTATCAAACATTCTCTGTGAAAATGTGTTGTGTACGATGAAGAGACATGTCCGCTCTGGTGACGTAAAATTTTACTACCGTCGCTGTTAGCGGAACGTGTGAATGTGAGATTTGACGACAGATACACCTGCTCTCTTTATCTACCTGTATGTTTGATTTCGGGAATTTATTTTTTTGCACGTAGTATCGTAGGAACACTTCGTTTTATGAATGGATACAATCACAGTTTATTTATACACTTCAGCAAACTGCTTGCTTCAGAGGAGGGCCCTACATTTGCTAATAAACGGTAGCGACGTCACGCTGGGCTTAAAATGATTATAAAGCAATACATGACCCTACACGGCGCCCGTCACACCAGAGTCCAGACATAAGATGGTGAAATTCATAACCCCCATTCATTTGTAATTACACAGGTGTAAGACTAAACATTAAGAAATCCATAAAATTTAATTGATATTTATACAAAATATGTCAGCCGCGGCGGGCTAATATATATTACGTTAGAATCTAATGGTTCTTATACACAATAAACCTATTAACTCTACAATCTTTCTTACGCGCAGAAATAACATTTTTTAAAACAACTTACAATACAATTTCACGACTATAGCAAATCGCTTTTCGAGATAAGTCATTTATAATCTAATCTAACTAATACGAATTAAGCAATGAACGTTCAAAACGTTTGCCAACTTATACAACAAAGTGGATATCTTAAATCTGGATAAGTTATATAAACTGAGATCATTCTTATACTCAATCCAAGGAATTAAACGAATTTAAAAATCGATAATGGATTATAGATACATCATTTGTCTGGCAGGGTGTTTGATGGTCCACTGATGGTTATTGTGCACTGTGCATAAACATTCACGGTGCACAACATCAGGTGACCCTATAAACCTAACTGCTTGTATAAAGGAGCCAGAAGCGATATCATCATCATCATCAGCCACATGACGTCCACTGCTGAACATAGGCCTCCCCTAAAGATTTCCAGACTGACCTGTAAAAAGCGGCCTGCATCCAGTGAATATCCTATATAATAGAAGCGATATATCCTTAGAAAAAAATCGACATCATAAAGACACTCGGAAATACATCGCCATTTAATTCCAAACAGGAAGCATCTTATGACCCAATTGAGTAGACAATCGTGAAGTTAATTTTTAAGTGTCAAAGTGCAAGTTTTGTGTCAGTGCAGGTAATATTTAAAGAGCGCATTGTACGTGCGTCGCGTCGACCCACATCGTGAGACAAAGGACGGGTACAAAGACGCGGCTCGGTGCGCTCCTCGCTAAAAAATGCAACGCACCTACCCATCACCTACCCAATAAGCTTCTTTAAAATGCACTGTTTTATGTGCATAAAGCGTGAACGCTTTAAAGCACCGGATGTAAAAGCTGGAACGAGTATTTTATGCAAATAGTAAATTTTACATATATCGTCTCCGGGTTTAGTGATAACGCATTCATGACATAAGGACTGCGGGGTCCTGAGTTCGGATCCCAAGTTGAATAGCATTTTGTGTGGGATTTGCTAACTCTATTTATCGAATGTTATTTCCCATTTTGCTAAAGGACTTGAAATTTGATACTGAGTCATAATTATATTTCTTTAAACTAAAGTGTGGCTATTATCAGCAAGCGATCTTTACTTGTCATTCTATTGTATAAAAGTACAGTAAGCGCATAATTTTTAGTTTTATGTGTGCAGCAAGGCTTTCCCACAGCGGCCCACGTCCGCCCACGCGCGGATGCGACGCCCACATAATTACACGGCGCGGGCCCAACGGTAGCGGGTTCGGAATCCGGTAACGCATTTCAACCTACATGCTTGTTTGAATAACTTGCAAATTGCGGTTGTAACGTTTAGGTTGGTGAGATGTTTTAATGCTCATTTTAACAAAAGTTGGAACTTTACTACGCTTTTATGCAACTGAAAACGGGATGAAAAGTTTAGTTTGTTCTACTAATAAACTACTATTATCCAAATTACTTGGTAACTTCGGACCGAAATTCTAAACTTAAAAAGCGTAGCTTCTCTAAGTGATCTGTACTAATTTATATTTATTGTTTTGCACCTGCTATACATATACATTGGCGAAATCACCGATAAATAATCGGTGGAAGCCATAAATTAAAAGAAGAATTAGAAAGTTATGTTTAAAATTATTATCCATACACAGTAGCAAAACAACCAAGAATTTTGTATTAAAAAGCTTTGCGCACCACTGAACTGCAACATTTTAGCTGATATTGGTTGCTAAGTGAAAATTTCTAACAATTGTTACCCTGACTGTAATGCTCTTAAATCGTTGTTGCAATTTAAAGAAGAAATAAATAATAGGTATAAAGGCAAGGACCAAATTAAAGTCTCATACCTTTGAAACGGATTGAAACCATCTAACTAGTGAGGCGACGTGCAGTGCAGTGCGTGGTGCACTCAGTACAGTTAGACAGTGATGAAATCTGCGCGCATTACTTTCACCGCGCTCCGGCGCCTCCGAGCCGGTCCGGCCAGCTTAATACTAGTGTATGAGCAGGGTCTTATATTGGGAATACGGTAGCCTGTAAATACATATGTAATAATGAATCAATAGCATCTAATGGTATAAATTATAATCGCACTAATCGAGACGTAGCGTATAAGAAGCCGCGAAATGTGAAACAATGATAGTTGGTGTGTAAAAAGGTGCTATTTCCATTTTTTCCATTCAATTATATGATGCGTGGTGCCACCTCTAAATGAAGCAGAAATATTAATTTCATACACCCAGGTTCTTATTCGTTTTTGAGAAAAAACGCGTCCATAAAAGAATAATACATTATGCTTGTCGAAAAAAAGCAATCTTCACTGAAATAAGTAAAATTTCTATTTTATCTATTTCAGTGACACAGTACTGTAACTTGTACACTCAACAGTTTCAATAGATCTACATCGACAATGTCAGCTCATCACCTGAAGGCAAACCATCATATTTCCGCTACAATTAAGTTCCCATTTTCCTTATTAAAGAACAATTTCCTACGCCTATCACTTTGTGGCGCCTAAATATTAATGCTGTATATAATATTGCTGCTGATAAGATCAAGTGACCAGTGTGCAGTGTTTATAATCCGAGGTTCTGGGTGGTGGTGATATTTACGGTCATAAAATACTACTAGGTGGATGAATCTCTTGATTACAATATACCGATATGGCCATAGGGTTACCATTCATATTATGGGATAGAAGTAAGCCCGGCATACTATGGATTCGATAGTTCCACCTCTACCTACCTACTTTTTTTTTTGTTTTCGTGGAGAAAGTGACTTATGACTACCACCCAGCCTTCAAGGGCCTTCATAATACCAAAACAAACGTAACACCAAACTTCCGTATTCCTAAAACCTATAAAGTTAAAATCTTATGCTAATTTGACGTGAACTGCGCTCTATAGGCTTACGGCAGAGCTCATGTGAAAAGGCGAGGATTTGAGGCACGCGCGAGGATGTGGGACTTAAACGATAACGGTGAAGAGAAAGTAGGTCACCGGAATTTCACGAGGCTCATCTTTATAGAGATCACTAACAGCTTTCCGCAGCGCAAATAAACAATAATAAATTACGCCATAAAATGAATAATTGAGAATAATATTTTCACGAGGATTAATGGATCTTGAAGTATAACTTCGCAAACATATTTTTATATAAGTGAATGACGTCGATGATGGTTTCCTGTTAAATGCTACTCCTTCTAATCATAGTAACGCAAGAACCATTGTATTATATAACACTCTGATTATAATAATTGCACCACCTTTGTCACACTAAACATTTGAAGTATTTGAATGAAACCTTATAATTGCCAGTAATTACTATCAGAATTTACAATCGGTTCGTACTGTCGGATATTTGATTTTAGGAATGTCACAAATAGATACAAATTCGTACTTTGTCTACTCATGCGCTGATCCTTAACAACCATTATATATTAGTTATGCAGTTTAAACAATACCCAAATTAATATACAGAAACGATTACCCAAAAAGCCGGTTACACGGATTTCACAGAGTTAAAAAGAGATACAAATGAAAATAATCTGCTTTAACCGAAGCGCCGTCACTTCGCATGCAATTATCAGATGGTTTTGCGAATGTCCCGGTTTGATTTAAGGGCGTGAGTCGGGAACGAATGCGCGCGTGCTGCGAGTGTGACAGGCTGACACCGCGAGCCGCACGCACCCAGATATACACTGGTGCAATTTTATTTCCATTGCTTTAGATATGCTCGCACTTGTGTCCTAAAGAGGTAACAGGAATACGACCTGTAAAGCTATGAATGTTGTTACACGCATGTCTTAACAAGTAGCTAAGTTCTCGTCTTGATTTGGACAAACTCACATTTGGGCACATGTTCAAAAGACAGTGGTGCGTGTATTGGGGGCTGGGTTCAAACCCTCGAACTTCGTGTCAGCAGTACGTTCTACCCCTAACTGGGCTATTATTACTGATATAAGAGACCTTCTTAGTAAAATTGAATTCATTTCTGCTGTAAGCGACGCAACTCTTTAATAATTTTCATTCATAACAGTATATTCGGCAGCTGTCCATTGGCACCGCTGAGCACTAGTTTGTTAGCAAAGACCTCCAAATGAATCGAAGCGCGGTTCATTAGTGTTCGAGGCGCTGGCAGACGGTTTATTCCAATATTTCACTTGTTCTGTACGTTTGCAGTTATTTATTGAATGTTCTCAAGCCTTACAAATAACAGTTCATTGAATTTAGTCTGACTAGTTTCCTTTTTAGTTAATTCTGTACCCTGCTTATTTACTTATAGTTAATTCTCTAGTGGTATTTAAGTTGTCTAATGTTGATATGGTTTTGTTCTCAGATAAGGCAATCGAAATAACAAGTAGCACGAATTTTCCCGATAATTTAATTTACTCTTCGTTATACCATATGTAAATATCTTCTTCCCGATTAAATCTTTTTTCAGGACTATCAATATTACTGAATAAAATCAAAAATGAATGAAATGAAATGTAAGCAGATAGTTTATTTAGATAGTTTCATGGTTCCTGTGGCATATTAACACACGAAACTGAAATACTGTCAACACCATGGGAACACTTGTTTAGCATGTGCCTACCCCTTTGAACATAAAGGTAAGTCACAATAAATTCTAATATAATTTGATAATTTATTGGCAACCAATATCAAAGTGTCCAGTAGAGTTTCATTAATCACAGAGCGTTAGTGGTTCAATTTAAAGAGGTTGTACAAACACATCAGTCTTTCGCTCGCTTGGTTCAGTTCTGCGTGCGCCATCACAAGTACTGTTCGCGAAACAAACTGCTCCAGCTGTGATTCTTGGACGGAGAACAGTAGGAACCTGATTTTGTTAATAGAATACTACATAGAGTATTAATATTGGTGCCTTTCTTTACTTCATCTCTAAATTGTAACACGTTAGAAAAAAAATATTAAAACTAATAAAATTAATTAAAACTTAACTTCGAAAAAACTGACGCGCAATATACCAAGAGTACGCAGTATGAAATTGTTATAGACAAGGGTTTTTTAATACATCAATGTAGACAATATTATAATATGTGTTTTTAATAAAGTGCCGATGTCTTATTCATCAATCATAAGACAAATTCGTTAATAGTTTAGGCCATTTTACATTATCTCGTGTACATACAAGTGGAATTCACATCCCTTCTTATCGTTAAAGTAGAGTAAAAATTTACCATACTTCTCTCCTTGTAAGGGGTAACCGCTACTGTACAAGTCTTACCGGGAAAGCCTGTACAACGCAATAATTAAGGTCACTATAATAACATTTCGGTAAACTAGAATGTATTTTTGGGTACTTTCATGTCATCACTTATTTAGGTTTATAGCCTACGTAGATGCACAACATCTAATTTTAATAGATTAAGTATAGTATCGACTAAATACGTCGCGTTGGTAGGTTGACGAAGCTATACTAACCTAACCGCATCGGTACTGATTGACCACGAAACGCAATTCTCTGGAACGAGACAGTATGGTGTGTTTCACACCATGAGTAGGTACGGTAGTGGTCCCTACCCATTCGGTGGTCAAATATCGTCCGTAAATTATCATTAACTAAACTTTATTTGCTGTTTACATAATATAATACACTTGCATCTCCACCTATCTAACAATATATGACTCAAACAGCATCAGTAAATAGAATACAGCCTCTTCACAAAACATTCAGGGCATGGCCCGTACCAAGACCCTATGGCATCTCAACGGATTAGCTAAATAAAACAAAAGGGCATACAAATAAAGTTCTAGCGACAGTCCGGGGATGTATTTATCTCTTGGCAGTCGATTTTTTTTTGACTTTACTTAACATTAGATGCAGTGAGGTTACTTTACTGAAGCTTAGATGAAAAAAACATCTACGAAATCACAAGTACCTTAGCTTGGCGGACGGCGAGCATGTTGTTCTCGGCGACATCCCCGGCGCTGCACGGTCGCTCGCCGACGCCGGCGCGGGCGCCGAGACGCCGACGTTACAACACTGTTCCGAACACACGGCACATGCGCACACACGTGAGAGGTTTTTGCGAGTGCGCCCGCGACCCGCTAGTCAAGTGACACTCGCGCCACGATGCGTCCGAAGGAATCGAACGATGAACTGTACCGGTCGATTGATTCAGATCGTGCATTAGGTTCGTATAATAGTCAAGATGAACTATGATTTTGGTGGTGTTATTTTTTCGATTTATGGTGGTAAAAGAAAATGTTTGTCGTTGAAAAGATAGGAGGTAGAGTAAAAGAGAAATAAAGAAGAACACAAGGAAGAATAACAACACTGTATCTATTTTTAGTAATAATTTACTTTGCTTTCTTTGTGAAGTTATTTGTAAACCAGTTTATTCTATCAGAAACTAAACCAAATCTTAATCATTATTAGTATGCAATATGTAATGTGCAACACTACTATAATTGAAGTAATAAAATTAATTAATAGAAAATTCTGCATAACTAACTTATTATAGCGACTTTTTGGTGTACCTAAATTATATAAAATGACAAAAAATTGAGCTAAAATATTTCTTACTATGGGGATAAATCATTTCGCACTCTTAGGACAAAAACGACACAATTCAAAATAATCGAAAATTGAGTTATTGTCATAAAATTACTTAAAACGAAATTTTCAATACAACAATAGTTCAAACACCGCCATATTCAAGCGGCAAAAGGACAAAACTATTACATCGGTCCCTTTTTTATTATATTTTCATAAAAAAGGGACCAGTTTTAAGTAATTTTTTGACGGTAACCCAATTTTAGATTTTTTTGAATTGCGTCGTTTTCGTCCTAAAGGTGCGATTTGTAAACTATGATATAGTGAAAAATCATACAATCAGACGGTCTAAGCATTAAGTTTCATAATCCACAATGATATTACGATAAATAAATAAAATATCCGACACAGAACGATAAGTAACATATCAATTCACACGATACTTCACTTCTTAGAACTCATCGAGAGTGTCACTTCATATCACACAAAAACGACTATAATTTCACGTAGTAATTACAATTATTGGACACGCATCACATAGTTCGCAGCGCGCGCTCCCTGCACAGGAACAGGTCCGCAGGCAGCGGGGCTGCAAGGGGGTGGGGGGGTCCTAGGGAGGTGGGGTGGTTGGTGTGGAAGACCGGTCGGACCGGAGCGCCAGGCCTCAGCGTCTGCGCAACGCGTGCGAGCGCGCGGCATTCTCACTACCGGCCAAATTGACCATCACCATTGTTCCGCTTGTTATGTTATTTACTGAACAATTGTTTTGAGTAAAATTTTGGAATTAAAACCCACATTTCATAATAATTAAGAAACGAATTTTATAATTATCGTATTCAAAATATTAGAACAATAATGGCCTGATTCACAGGTTTCAAGTAATTTTATTTGACAATTATGATATGAAACAGCAATAGTAAATAGTACTCATTTTATTACCATTTATTTAGGAGTATTAGTATTTTTAACTTTATTTATCCCATCCTCTCCTTTCCTTAAGAAAACCACGCGTGCTGCCTTGCGAAACCTCAGCTTCGTGGCCTCTTCCATCCCGGCTCGAACCAAAAGGTTCAGTATAATTCATATTTCTGCCGCACTCTTAACCTGTGGAACAGTTTGCCAGCATACATGTTCCCTTCTTCCTCCAACTTGGGGTCCTTCAAGCGGAGAGTGAAGAACCAATTAAGCAGGCTGACATAAGTATGCTGACAGTCCGGGGATGTTTATCTCTTGCCGGTTGACGCTTTTGGGCTTCTCTTCACTTACCATCATGTCCAGTGAGGCCACATTGCCGTGCCGTCGATTTAATATAGAAAAAAAAAACCTGTAAGTATCTACTATTTGCAAACAAATAACCCATGATTCGTTCCGAAACAATCTGAATGTGAAGAAAGTAATTGTTTCAGAAGCGATATTCAGCCCGGCTTATCTGTTTTCCATCAGGGGCACTTGGTACAATACATGACGATAGATTGGGTGAAGAAATTCTAGAATATCATCAGTATAACAGAGTAGTACCTCCACACACAAGGCGGAAACAAGGACATAAAACAATTATTTTAAAAACAATTCTTGTCTACAAAGTTTCTGAAAAGGGTCGCAGGCGTATCCCACATCCCATCTCGTTTATAAAATAAGTTATGTAAGTGGATTCAAGCCGGAGCGCACGATAAAAGGCAGATTATGGCGTGCCGGTGTCAAAGTGGCCCGGGGCGGTCCCAACAGGAGCGGGGAACCGAGACAGCAGCGCCACCATTGTGATAGCCCAGGGCATAACTTACTGCCGTGACAGGGCAGTGGCAGGGCCGCGCGTTGACAAATGGACAAATACGTATATACAAAATAATACGACAATTCAAGAAGGAACATAAAAAAATACTATTTACATATATTAATAACAAAACACTGAATACTGTGATTAGATATTATTTTAATACAAGAATACGAGATTATACATGGTATTCTTTTTCATTAAGTACATACTCATAAACTTATATTTTAGATGTCAAGAATATGGCCAAGGGTATAAATTCTAAAGTGTCATAATATTACGTAGATCTGTAATTTTAAAATGGGCGATAGCCCATTGTCACATGAAAATGCCATTTCTATATCACATTTTTTATTCATAATAGTGCACGTATCACGTATCTCCGCCTGTCTGGACTCTGTACTTTTGTGTGAGTCGGAACCTTAAACCTTCAGAATGGATCGCCGTTGCATTCGGAAAATATTTTTTTTTAAATCATAGCGCATTGTTCGCAAAGTGGATCCATTCGTTTACACGTGAAATATGAACGGTGGTATTGTGTTAAGGTCTGTTCAGATGTTGTAGTCTTGGGTCAGTATAATCGAAATATTTAAATTCAGTTTGAAAAGAAAAAATATATCCCGAAAAACCATGCGTTAAGTAGTTTTATTGCAATTTCGAACATTTGCGTGAACATAAGAAATCATTAGGTTTGTAAAGCTTATTTGTATTGAGTTTAAATTTGAATTAAAAAAACAGACTCCATTGGTCAGGTACCATCACCTTGTCTCTATCTTCTGCCTACCACTGCTAAGTTCCGTTTTGAAAGTTATATTGGCAGAAAAGTAGAGAGATAAAACGATATTGCACCTTTTAATTGCATGTAGCAAGCTTACAAGCGCCAAGAGTTCCACACAGGCACCTTTGTTCTTTCAGACCCATAGGAAAACAGGTATTGACCGCATAGCCTCTTGTGAGTCGTTAAACGCAATTTGTATAGTTTTAGATTCCTGCTGGTTCACGGCATCACTGTCGACTGTTATATCAATATATAAAATTGTTTCTAGTTTTCTGTAACTGATTATTACGTTCAGACTTCAGTTATACCAGTTACAAAAATGTATACAAGAACTAATATCAAATATTGTGCTTTATTCTTGAAATCTTCTAAATTTTTTTACCCTTTTGTACAATTATATGACTATGTTGCCACTTGCCAGTTCTTGCCCTATGTTCAATATACATATATGGAGTCTACCAACCCGCACTAGGCCAGCGTGGTGGACTAAAGCCTAAACCCTCTAAGTAGTGGAGGAGGCCCGTGCTCAGCAGTGGGCAGGTAATACAGGGCTGGTATGGTATGGTATGGTATGGTATGGTATGGTATGGTATGGTATGGTTCAATATACATAGGTTAAGAACTTGCAATATGGTCATATTGTACTGATGATAATAATCGGCGCGGACTGTTTCGCATTGCGCATATCGTGTAAATATGAACAGACCTTTACAGTGACACTGAGCAATCTGAATCTGGGTACAAAGTTATAATGAAAATCCTGTTTAGAAATCTGTTGAAATTTATCTTTTATATAGTAAAATATGATTTCACGCCCGAATGCGTTCGAGAACATTTTCTATTACTCGAAATAATATGGAATTGTTATTTTTGGAGTTTCCTCTGTTCTGTATTATATTATACTAGGTGCTGCTCGCGGTTTTGCCTGAGTGAAAAGTTTTGCCCGTCATAAAAGTTCCTAAAACAAAGTACGACGTACCCAATGTGTTAATCCAGGATATGATGTACCCGTGTGCCAAATTTCATACAATCCGTTGAGTTGTTTCTGCGTTTACATCCAACAAACATAAACTTACAAACATTTTCACAAACTTTCACACTTATAATATAAGATAAGATAAGAAGTAACATAAGATTTTTAGATTCATAGAGACCTAGTTTATTATGCTATTTAGTATTTGATAGCTTTCGTAAAGAGAGAAATGGGAAGCTACAGATTCGATGGTTTGGTTTTGCTGTCGTGAAACTGAAATTCGTTAGTTTTCTGTTAAACAAACACACACACACACACACTCACACCTTTTACCCCCGAGGGGGTAGGCAGAGGCGCAACTAGTGCAAACACTTTTCGCCCCGCTTATTCCGTCCCATGATGTGATAGGGGGCGAGCCTATCACCATATTGGGCACGAATTCCAGACTCCGGGCTGATACTGAATAGAAAAACCCAATATCACTTTGCACGACCCGGGGATCGAACCCGAGACCTCAGCATTACAGTCATACCGTAATATAACTACGGCACCGAGGCAGTAAATAAAATTAACACAAAATAATCCTATGTTATTCTAGGGTCGACGATGGGCGTTTAATAACACAGAAACCTGCCATAATAATATTAAAAATAAATAAATCAAAATAAAAGCCTTTGAATCCATGTATGTACTATTAGCAGTAAGTTTGCATCCAAGAGCCTTATTTAGTGGGCAGAGGCACGCATCAGTACCTTTTTATGAGCCACGAGGAGTGTTGGAATGCTCTCCGCACTCCCCAGGAGGGTCTCTTACGCAACTTCTCCCGGAATGTAATACTTGCCGCAATACGAACCCACGCGTAGGGAATTTATATACGAATTTGCGGGACACAAATATGTTAAATGCCGTTAATATTTTCACGTACGCATTTTTTACGAGACGAGAAGGTGGTGCACCTGATTACCCTACCTAGTACGCTCAGAGTATAGCATGGTGTTCAATTACGCTCATGAGACGTTTGCCCAGTAATAGCACTGTCTATAATGTCCTTCAAATTGAACACAACAGTGCCTGAGACGAAAAGTATTAAGATGATGACTCGGTATAAAAACACGTTGAACTTCCAAGTAAAGAGTAACACAGAAGTTATGGACGCTTCAACGATCTTGAAAATAAGACGGATGGGTGTTCTTTGATCAATTTGTCATGCATGCTTCGAATCGATAATTTACATAAATTTATATTACCCGACCTAGACATGGTACTCAGAAACAGTCTACAGCCCTAACAAGCAGCTACTAGACCGACGAGTCGATAAAATTTATACTTTCTTATAATTTTATTGTCTGACGTACAAATACCTGTACAAAGAATTCACCATCTGCAACTGAAATCCTTGAAACACGCGTCATTTCCCCTGCAATCGATAAAAGGATATAAAGGATTCCACCCTGACTAGTGAAACGATATCTGAAGTGAGCCACGTATCGGGCGCGTATTTGTCTCGTCGTAGAAGTGCAAGGCGACGGAAGCAGCCGCGCGAGATGCATCTGGCTTTGCGATTGACGGTGCATTCTGCAAACGAGATCGATGCGGATATTGGGAGCTATTTCAAACGAAATCCTGTTTTTGTCTTTCTGCAGTAGTAAATTATGTAAGGATATTTTTTTATTAATATAAATGAAGGCTTGAGTTTCACCTTGATATTCGTTAGAATTATTAGTCCTTTAACTGGATGTACATCGACGCGCTTGAATGCGATTTGCCGTAACGATTCACTTATGTCTCTCTCTACTATTACCCCATTTCCTAAGATTGATTATAATTATTCGTATTAAGGATAAACTATCGCTATTTATATAATATTTATGCATCACTGCATATCTATATTATATGGATACATTGTTTGCAGCTCCCGAAGATGCCATGCATTCAGCAGCGTAGTAATTCCCACATTAATTCTTTAACTTTTCTACTTACTACGAGAATGCAATAAAGCACTCTACTTACATTTGCATTTAGTGCACATTTGCAATTTACGACGCGCATTCAACGTTTTTATTTTTACTTCCACTAAAACAATTTCCTTCTACATAAAACGCATCAAGCAAACGACATTATCGTTACGGCACAATATATCGGTGCGCGTGATCGCGAGCGCGCCCTCTAAATCAATACTCCGCCGGTAATGGAATTTAAGCGATTCTTTCACTTTGAACTCGCCAGGTGGATATAATTCTCGGTAGAAGTCACGTATTCTAACGTTATATGTCAAGCTATAGAAGGTCTCGAGGCGATATGGATGCGCGTACTTTGCGCGGTTCTTTTGTGATTTGACACTTTAGGGTAACATACTGCGGAGACGATAACCGGAGTCGCTATTCCGAACATTTGAACCGTAGTCGCCGTTTTAGTTTGAGTCAAAGTAACCCATGAAGAGTTTTTGTAACTTTACTGGTTTGCTGGCAATAATGTACATAGGTACATTGGTTCTCATCTGTAAGAGTCCGTCTGGGTGGGTGCCACCGCAATGTCTATTTCTACCGCCAAGCAGCAGTGTGCATGCACTGTTGTGTTTCGGTTTGAAGGACATTGTAGCCAGTGTAACTACAGGACATGGTGAGACTTAACATCTTATGTCTCAGGATGACGAGCGCAGTGGAATGCCACACAGTACTTTGTAACTCAAAGTGCTGGATGGTGTTGCTACTGTTTATGGGTGGTGGTATCGCTTACCATCAGGCGAACGGCATGCTCGTCTCGTCATTCGATTCCATAAAAAAAAAGGTAATAACATTTTTAAAACAACAATTCATGGTTTAGTTTGAGTGAGTATCGAAATAATATAGGTTTACTTGATTGCCTTATTGGTCTGATAGCAACGTAGATACTTGTATTGTAACCCGAAAGGTTCTGAGTTTGACTCTGAGGAGAGACAACTTTAAAAACACTTTTGAGATTATTAGCGGGGCATTACAAATCGTCAAATATCATTATATGGTGATAAGCCCTCCTCCCTCTACCATTTCAGGACTGCGTCGGTGGCGTAGTTGTATTGCGTAGGTACGCGTTACGAGTACGATTTGCGCGCTGAGGTCCTGGGTTCGAATCCCGGGTCGAGCCAAAAACATTGTGACTGGGTTTTTCCAACTTAAAAATTACTCAGTCGCAGCTCGGACTCAGGAAGTTGGCGGTGTGATACCCCCGTGCCTCGGAAAGCACGTAAAGCCGTTGTTCCTGCGCCTTATCTCTCTTCGGTCATGTCGGATTGCCGTCTCACCTGACTATGAGAGTGAAGGAATAGCGAGTGCACCTGTGTATTGCGCACACACTTGTGCACTATAATATCCCCTGCATATCTGGTTAATCTCCATTGAAATTGGCCGCCGTGGCCGAAACTGGCTAGGAAGATTACGTTTTCTTGTCATTTCAGGAAACGAAAATAACCTCCGCGAAATGTGGATGCGTCAGTCTCACAGTTGGGATAATGGTGTGAGGCATGTCCCTAAATGTGCTGTAAGTTACCGTCGCCAATATTGGTGTTAGAACGTGTCGCTGTCGCGAGCGAGCGAATGGCATCGCGAATAAATGAATACCTTACTCACTTACAACTAGTTCTTTATTAAATTGCGCTCTTGGAACTTGTTTCTATAACTGTCTCGGGTTGTAGTTTGGGATAGTTTGTTGTTCATTTGGTGTGTACATTTTTTATATAAGGAGTAAACGAACATACGGTTCACCTGATGGTAAGTGATCACCGCCGTCCATGAACATCTGCAATACCAGGGGGCACAGAGATGCGTTGCCGGCCTTTTAGGCGGGAATACGACCTTTTTTTGAAGGTCGCCAAGTCGTATCTGTCCGGAAATGCTGCTTAAATATTGGGGGGATATATACTGGAGCAAGTATATACGTTCTTATTCTCGAAGATTTAGGCAGCGGCGTGGCACGTTACTGCACCCAGAGATCCTTGAAGTATATTTTGAATTGACTTAATAAATCCTTTTGGAAACCTTTAGGTGAGGCCTATGTTCAGCAGTGGACGTCATGTGGCTGATCTGAACTGAGGAGTTACCTAAGGAACGAATGGAAGCAAATTCAAACCAGGTACCATGACAATTTGAGTAACCTTCAAATATTTATATGAAAGATAATATACCAGGCAATTACAAGGCATTCTAAGACTTCACAATAATTAATGTATCGGGATACGCGCGCAGTGCAATGGTGTTGCTACTGTTTGTACACCGTGACTGACCATAAGAAGTTGGTAACTCGCATACGCATACTGACGCCTTTTATCCCCGAAGGGGTAGGCAGAGGCGCAACTAGTGCACCCACTTTTCGCCGTACGTATTCCGTCCCATGATGTGATAGGGGCGAGCCTATCGCCATATCGGACACAAATTCCAGACTACGTGCTAATACTGATTACAAAAGTCAAATATCACTTTGCCCGACCCGGGGATCGAACACGAGACTTCAGCATTGCAGTCTTACCGTAATACAACTACGCCACTGAGGCAGATTTTTGTAACTCGTTTAACAAAACATGCAACCAGACCATAACAAAACTAAAAAACGGAGAATTCTAAATCTTGTCAGTACATTTTTCGCTGTGTCTATATTAAAAACTGTATTGACAGAGGGACATGTAAATCGGAAGCTTGCATGATTGGAAACACAGTAAAGTTGGAGCCCGTTGGTATAGACAGTCGATTACCGCTCCAGTCGGAAGTTTAATTGTTTTTGGAAGTAATCTGCCATTTAGTTGAATCATTGTTATGTATAGGTAGAGTCCCTCTGAGAAGATATACTGTTGTCTATTTAAACTGTCAGCATTGCAAGCGATTGAGTTCTGTTATGAAAAATATTTATAGCAATATAATAAGATAATACCAAGTACCAACCTAGTTAGGAATGGAACGGGCTGCCGAGACGAATGTCCGCAGGTTCAAAACCCAATGGCGCGGCACGCACCTCTGACTTTTCTAAAGTTATGTGTATGTTCTTTGGTAATTATCGCGGAGAAGGAAAACATCGTGAAGAAACCTGCATTTCGAAGGTATGTGAAGTCTGCTAACCTGCACAATATGCCATGTTTATGGATTCATCGTAAAACAATGTCTTCATCTTCATATAGATGAGTACACAAAAAACATCATCTTTAAATATGACACCAACACAAATATTGTTATACGCTTAAATCAGACTCTCACGAAACGTTTTATTTCGAAAATCAAATCCATATGAAATACGGTGCGCGGTAATCGCCGACGCTTTTGATACTTGTTTATGAACACTTTGAATAAAGATTCGGCAATAAACGCGCTACCGAGCGTCTGTTTATGAGCGGCTCGTAAACCGCGCCGTCGCGCCGCCGGCCGTCCGCACAGGCGTTTGTTCTCATCTAGCGGATCGAACGTTGCCAACATTCAAATAGTTTCAGGGTGACTTGAGTTTAAGGCCGAAATGAGACATAACGGCTACCCGTGTACTGAAAAAGAGGTTTTGTGACGCACTAAAATGTATGAAATGTAGATGGGTCTGAATAAATGTAGAATTGTATTAAATAAGGTTTAAAATTTTATTCAAATTACATTGGAAGCAGAAATGGTTAGCAAAGATTATTCATATCATGAGTTTTATTCTCAGAGATAACATTTTATGTAAAATAAATTAGATGCTAAAATCGCGCGACACTTCGATTACATATATTTCAAAAATACCTATTAAGTATATTGCCTTCCTCGTAACCATGAATCAAAATCATTGCGCGTTTATTCCATGATTATTTTCTCTTTATACGTCTGTGATTATTATGTGACGCATCAGCCAGGATCTACAAATAAACCCATTTATAACACAAGACATTGAATCTCTGGGAGATTTTTTATTTGTAGACAAATGAATAACTAGGCGAGCAAGCTGTTCACACGACGACCCACGATCAACATCAACATCGCCAAATTATACTGGGAAATACAGAGCACTGTGTGGTACTGCACTAGGGTCACCGTTTTTTTTTTTTTTTTTTTTCTCGGAGAAAGTGACATTACTACCGCCCAGCCTTCAAGGGGGGCGACTGAGCGGTTATGTTGGGTTCACCGTGCCTTACGACTCGGCGTTACGCCACCCGGAGAGATGTAACAATCGGGCGACCACCGGGCCGAGTCCCTAACCTATGTGCAACGCACGGCATACCAACCAAAACTCCGCGGTGGCCATCTTCGGCGCATTAGGGACGGCTGCGGGCTTCCTATGACGGGAGTGTCTAAGTTGTCATCCGCAGCCGACCCTGCGCGTTGCCGCCTAGTGCGGCCCGTCTCCTGTTGTGGGGGGGGGCTCAGAAGCCCCCGCGCACCGAAGGACGCTCTCAGCGTCAACGGCAGCGTGAGGCCTACCTGCCACACTGCCGTCCATCACGGGAGTCGCAACAATGTGCTAAAATAAAGACAAAACTAAAGGCGGACGGCCCCCTGCCTGCCTGCCTGTTTTTCGAGTGTATGTATGTATTTCTGTTTGTATATTTCTTTGGCACGCCCTACAGCCTAAACGGCTTGTCGTATTTTTATGTGAGTGGTGTCAATAGATTTGTCTTAGTCGTAAGAGTGACACTGGGTACACCAAACTAAAGAAAAACAAAATTAAGGATTTTTGGCGGCAAAAAGTAATCTAAAAAAAATGTTTTCAAAATACACCGAGTGTGGTATCAAAATAAAGATTTTTTAGCAGTGATTACGAATATATATATATAACTTATATGTTTTATTGGAGTTTGGAATAGGAAATGCTAATAAAGGTCCTTGAGAACTAAAAAGATGGAAATAAGAAAAACAAAAAACTAGTGAGCACTGTCAACTAAGATTATTTAAAACCATAATAAAATATTAAAATTAAAATCGTGTTTCTATCTTTTCAGTTCTTCAATGAATTTAATAAAGATGGCAGATATTGACGCATTCGGGTTTTTTGTTTTTCTTAAAAAAAAATTAAGATAATATCTTAAATATCTTAATCCTAAGGCCATGACAATATTTTACATGATTTACTGACAAAAATAATCCGGTAATTTCAAACGCCATTCTGTATGCCACAACGTAAGTGAGTTTTAAGCCCAGCATTTCCCGTAATCTTCCAAACCTCGCTCCATCATACAGCGATCAGTATTCAATGTGAGTGCGTGTGTGTTAGTGTGCTGGCACCACGAGGCAGTTTATTCGCGCCGATGTCACTATTTATCGCCGGCTCTACTGTGTTATGAGGACGGGATTTTGCGTGACTTAGTTCCTGTTTTGGTGACCTCGATTGTAAATGGAGAGTGGAATACCCGAGTACCGCAGTTTCTGCTGGCAGTATGTATATTTATGGACCCTAGAGCTATACACAGAAATGTAAGAACCGCCTTTTTCCATCGCTATGTTATCGACCCTACGGCTACATACAGCAATGTTAAAGCCGCCTGTTTCAATACAATGTTAAAATGTTCGTAAGAACCGTCACTGCACTAATCTAATATTTTTTTTAATTAGCGATAATCAACATTATCACTGTCATTATGTTTGATGTTTGCTATAACTTTTGAGAAATGAAGGTCAAACTGTTGTCTTATAGTAAGTAATTACCTCCGCCCGTAGTAAGTACTAGAGAATTTAAGTTATGAGTAGTGGGAACAACAGGTCCATCTGGAAATCTTTAGGGGAAGCCTATTTTTAGCAGTGGACTTCGTGTTGCTAATGATGATGATGATGTAGTGGGAAGGGGATATGGGCCTAGCACACAAAACAGACTTTGTGATGGACAGCAATATCCCCGCAGTTATCAGTACCAAAACGTATCTATACTACGCAGAAATAATACAGCCTTTAGGATAGTCGAATTACTATTTTGGATCCTTTGTTTTTCCAATCTTTACATACCAACACGGCAACACTATTAAAGTTAGCCGGCGCACACATGACGTAATAATGGAAGAATTCCTTGAATTCGTTTCATTTAAACTGCAGGACTAAGCGGCTCGGTGCAGGGGAGTAGAGCCGAGTGCACAACTATAAGCCCATCACCGTTAAATGTTTGCGAGCGGAGGGATCCTCACTGGAGCACGTGGACACATTTTTTTTTTTATTATGGCATTGAATGACGAGACGAGCATGCCGTTCGCCTGATGGTAAGCGATACGACCACCCATAAACAGTAGCAACACCATCCAGCACCTTGAGTTACAAAGTACTGTGTGGCATTCCACTGCGCTCGTCATCCTGAGACATAAGATGTTAAGTCTCACTATGTCCTGTAGTTCCACTGGCTACAATGTCCTTCAAACCGAAACACAACAATGCATGCACACTGCTGCTTGGCGGTAGAAAGGGGAGCGATCATTCATATTATTCAATTATGCAATATGAAGCACATAGCCGCTGAAGTCATACCTCTTCTAATCGGTCTGGTAATCACTGGAGAAGGTCTATGTTTAGAAGGAGATACTGGCTGATGATAATAATTATGAAGATGGCAGAATGCAGATGAAACTCTTAAATTATTGAGCCAGCAAACAAGAATGTGAACTACTTGATGGAAAGTCATATCTACTGCAAATACACAATACACATCCATAATACCACAAGAATTACGGAAGGTTTACGCCACGTTGCCGTGCTTAGATAAAAAAAACAGGAGTTATTTGGACTCCCCGTATCTCACTTACCATTTGAAAATCAAAAATGAGCTATCACTTCATGTCGATTGCAAGCATTGTTGTGTTCGAGTTGAATGGAATTGTTGACAGTTTAATCACTCGATAGTATGAATATCTATGTAATTGGTACGAAATTTACTAAGAGCGTACAGTGCCATGAAGTATTTCGTATGTTTTGGATTGCGTTTTGTATTTTACCATTATTATTCCATATTATTCTACTTGCTCTAGGATTGTGATATTCATGTATTCGTTATCTCTTATATATTCAGTAAAGGGCCCTCTACGTAAGTAGATAGAGGTCCCTTGACCACGCAGGGATGGCCCGCGTCTGCGACCTTACGCCAATAACACGGACCTTATCACCGTGTTCTACGTGACGATTTCGAACCGACAGCGGTGCCTAAACTTTGTATCTTGCAAGCAAATATAATTGATACTAATAAAGCTTTTTTTTTATGAGATATATGACCAAGTCAACCCAGCAGAGACAAAATATATAGTCCTGACCCCATAGTGAGATATGAGCATCATTTTTTAGGGATTACGAGTTGTAAAGCTTGCACTTGCTCGAAAGTTCTGCTGCGCTACGAAGGCTTTTAGTCGCTTCAGTCTACCTTAAAACATTTATTTATAGTAAGTATATTATTTCAATATAAAGACCATAATATTCTCCGTTGTGAATAAATGTGGTCAGTCGTAAAGGTTAATCATAACTTTTTTGTATTTTACCAAACGAGAACGCAGGTCACTGCGTGCTATATAATACACATCGTGGCGAAATTTATAAAAAGGATTAAAGTGTAGAAAATATAAATGTTTTTTTTTTAAGTGATAAACTGCGTGAAAACAAGAGCAGCACCATCCAAAAATTTGGATTACAAAGCTACGCATTGTACTACGCGCGTCATCCTGACTCATGAGGTATAAGATGTCATGTTACATATTACTCAGTAATTACACTGGCTACAGTAATTTTTACTTCAAGACACAATAGTTCTTGCACAATGCTGCTTAGCGGCAGAAAAAGGCATGCGGCTATAACCCAGAACCCTTACATACGCGAGCTCTACGGTTAAGTAAAGTTTGAGAAGCCGTGTCAGTACATTCTCACGCCCCGAAGTGGCCGAACTAGTGCTGATACAGCGATAAGCCGGCCGTTATCAGCGCCGGTGTCCCGCGGTAGTTTTACCGCACAACTTGCGCCTCTCGCTTGTCAGTTTTGTTAATTTGTTTTGCTCAAACTTTGTACAGTACACGCAGTTAGAACTCGTTGTATGCAGATAATTTGGGCCACGTTTGAAACGGGTATTTTTTAAAACTTTGTGATGATGTTTGCGAACGCATGTGAATAGAGCCGGGGAGGCAAAATTGTAAATTGATAAGCCACGAACCGCTGATCACTTTTCCGTCCCACGGACTGAACTTATGGCCATAACAAGAAATTTTGTAGAAGGAAGTAGCAACTATGAAATAATCAAATGTTGATTAGTTTACCAATTACTTTAAGTTATTTTAGCGTCCCAGTAATTGCATGAAAATGTAATATTAACAGCTAATTAGTTGCTGCAATTCGTCGTGTACGTAATGCAACGCGTGACACAGTCTGCGAGGCGCCTAAAATTATAATCTCAACCAAAAGAACATAAAACTATACAATGTCCATCTTACAAAAAGGGAAATATTCAAAGAAACATCAAATCCCCTTCAGGATAATTGGTGTGAAAACCCCCAAATTTGTACGTTTGATTCCAATTCCGACGGCACATTCCTGTGGGACGGAACTTTTTTGTTCTCTGATTATAATCAGTAATATACATTGTTCGTTTTCACTTGAAGACTCCCATTGAGCTCCAGCAGGCTTTGTCTTCTAAATAATCTGTGGCTTTATAATAGAGCCTTTTTGTTCAACAGTAATTCAGGATTTATTGTCGTCAGATCTTTATTAATATTCCCAGAAACCCTTAGTTAACTATACATTTGACTGCTTCTGTGTCGTAGTTGTTTTTCGTGCTTTGATGACTACCGTTACGGTACGACTACTGATCTGAGGTCTCGGGTTTGAATCCCGGGGCGGGAAAAGTTATGCTGGGTTTTTCTATTCAGTATCAGCTGGAATAGAGTGTGGATAGGCTAACCCTCACTCACATCATGGGACTGAATACACACGGTGAAAAGTGGATGCACTAGTTGCGCCTTTGACTACCCCATTGAGGGGGAGGGTGTGTGTAGACATTTGACTGATGTTGATGACTTTCGAAACAAATATCGATAAAAAAACATCTGAACCACAGTCACTTCATTTGATCTAATTGTATAAATAGTAACACTGGCGACTGACGAGCTCTCGGCCGACAGCACCGCATTACCAAGTAGCAGTGTCGAGTCCCGCGCGAAATATAATAAAACTCCATCCTATTTACATAACGACATGGTAATGACCCTCAAGCGAGCCTTTATTCTTGTTGACGTTTCCTTTATCACTCTATCTTTAAGGACAAACAATAAAGTTTGGTTTATTTCACTTCCTAAAGCTCTTATTGGTTTAGGGCAGACTTAGACTGTGAAGTGGTGCGGGGTGGGATTTTCAACGGCGAGAGTAAGATTATGGTTTGGTTACACATCAATAAATAAACATACCTCAACATTATTACATACCCAGTTTTATATCAGAAGTTATGGAGGAGATTTCCTCCTTGTATAATGCAATTAATATGTTTTACAGCCACCATTGATACTCTTAACAGTTTTGAGTTATTCTTCATTGATCATTCATATCTCTTAGGGCAGTGTTTTTAATACGTTGGTAAAATTTCTTTATTTTTGTATACACAATCGACCGATTTTGTTATCCCCTAACCACACTCACTGTAATATAATTGGAAATCATTTTAATGGTTTAATTATAAAACGCACAGCGATAATATTTAAATGGGAGTCAATATTGTCAAAGTTAATACCAGTAAAGCGTATAAATTTTAACGATTCAACTTGTTAAGTATTCAAATTGTTTTATTATCTGAAGCTATAAATCTCTACAACACAGAGTCGTAATTGTCGGTGGAGCAGGGCAGGGCGGTGCGGACCGGAGATCGACGGCAAAATATTTTTTAGGTGGATGCGGATATTCTTCGTATGCCACCGATGCAAAATCCTTTTTGGTACTAATGTTATAAATATGAATGTTTGTGAAGACGTTTTTATGCCAGTTAGAAATACATGCAAATAGGCTACTTAGCCCTAGAAAAGGATTTTCATGCAGACTGTAGCTAAAACTAGCAGAGCATGGAAAAATAAGTGAAGCATCCGCAATACAGAGCAATGTCACCTCAGAATATGAAGGAAATCCACATTGGAACAAAACAGATTAGTGGATAGGTGGCGGACTTGCCGGTGGGAAATAGGAAATACCAAGATGTACAAAGGAGGGGGTGGGAGGCGTAACTTTATGTCTGTAACAGGTGCTCGCTAAATACACCACTTTATTATAATCAAACTTAAGATAACTGACGGCCATATAATGAGCCATCCGAGCGAGGCGCTCGATCACGTGTTTCAAACCTTCTCTTCGTATAAATCGTGATATAAATTGCATCTGTCGCTACGTAAACCTACTGAACATTATTATGTTATTATAGGTTTGTAAAATCAATTATGAATTTAGTTGCGTTTTTTTTTCTTTTTTTTTATTGCGTTGAATGACGTACGCTTTAACGGTGAAGAAAACATAGTGATGGAACCTACATACCTGTGAATTTACAATAAGAATTTCGAGAGTATGTGAAGTCTGCCTACCCAACTTGGCCAGCGAATCGGCTGTAAAATACAATCGATCAATCGCAGGAACTATGCGTAATTTCATTTTCCACGTGCTCTTATCCTTTATCGGCCAACACGACATGGCAGCTGGATTAATTGTTACAATGCGTAGTCATCATTTGATATCACCCTTGTTTTATTAGTCAATTAGGTATTTGTTTTATGATTGAGGCATTCGACCGTTCTTATACCGTTGCTCTAAATAGTAGTAGACATACTTAACTTCATCTGTATACATTTTAGGATTATCAGGTATGCCAACTCTTTTTTGGAGTATTCCTCATCATCTAAGCGTTGCGTAATTAACAATGAATATAATAAGTCGCAAAAGTCAGATGTAAGTGACCTCCTGCCACATCCGTCCGGCACTCTGCGCTCCCGCCCGACACTCGCTGCCGTTTGTCACCTTTTGTACCCCACTTAATTAAATGAGAACCTATAAATAGAACGCTACGGTCAACACTTTATATAATAAATGAGACGAGATCGCTCGCAGGAGGGTAAGCGCAAATCTGTAAACAAACAATAACATTACTGAAAACCAAACTTGTGATACGAGATGACAGTCGTCTGCGTTAGATATGAGATGTTACATTTCATAAATGCAAATATTATACGGGCAGAAATTTACACCAGAGCACTACAGTGCTCGCAACAGCTTGACGGCAAAAATAGAATAAACAGATCTTGCAAGACTAGCTCGTACACCAGAGATCTGCGCAGAACTACGCCGTAGCTAATTAGAGAGGACAGCGCTCAAAACAGAGGTTGATACTGTGGTGTGTATGAAATAATTTAATTAACATCGCAGCAAACTCGCGTTTATTAATTTGCAAATTGTCCCCGACGTGGTCGACTCCCGACTCTACGCCACCCTTAGGCTTTGTCAAAATTAATTAATTTAATACTTGTGAGGTCCTTGCCTTTGCTAATTAAAGGTTTAGTATCGCAGTATGATCTGCAGATTAGATCAGTGCTAATTATAATCAGCTGGACTTAGTCAGATTAGGAACTGTATACATGCCTACTTGTCTAGAATAAAATACATAAATACATTATTTTGGAATTTAACTAAACAAAAATATTACTTAAAAGCTAGTACTTGGGTACTAGATGACTACACGGCTGACAAAGACAATTGCTACGGAAAGTCAGCTACAAAAATACTAACCATAGAAAAGCTTATAATTATTAGGGCTATATTTATTATGTTCGAAGAGGAATATAACTAGGCGATCAGAAAATACTTGCTGTACTTCCACGGATCCCTTTCGTAACATAAGCGTTGTCTTATGTTAGTCTGTGTGAAATGTATTGATTCTACTTTCCTGCTAACATTTTAGGACTCTGTGATTTCTATAGAATAAGATTGAACGAAGTGTGGAAGTAAAACTTTAACTCCACGAAGCTCGGTAACCGCATCCAGATCTTCCACAACAAAGTTATCAGGGATCACAAAATGTTGCCAGATAAACTCCGGAGCATATTTTATGCAAACACTTCAGGTTTTTCGACCCAATTTCCGTAAACGTTTCGCCCTTGTTGGTGTATTAGATATCTTCCCAAATTAATTTTTGGGCCCTTACGCAATTTACTCGAACTTCAAAAGTTCCCCTCATATCTTTTGCATTTTCCACAAGATAAAAAACAATTAAGTGAACTAGCGCCAGGTAGGTAACTTTTACCGTAACTCATACTATGCTGGGAACGGCCAAAGATAACATAATCGTTAGTGAAACTGCCGGCTATAATGGAAAAACACAATATAACCCGCGATCTCATTCTGCGTGGATGTTATAAATTCTCTACGGTACAGTTTTACGATCAGATATTATGTTAAAGGTAAACTGACTTTGAAGTTGATAAAGTTTGAGTTGGAAAAGATTGGGTCAACATGCGAAGTAATTCCCAGGTGTCTGTATCGAGATTATTTTTTCAAATTTCTACGAAACCAAGTTAAGTGCTTGGCAAAGAAGTTAACGAAGTTCATAGACTTTTTATAAACTGGCCGACGAGCAAATGGGGTTCTTTGTGTACATAGCAGTTAATGACTGGATGAACAGATTGATGGCCTACGACAGCTTGGTAATATAAATAAAAAACAGTTGAATCACATGTGAGGCACGTACCACCTAATTATATTGAAGATAAAATTAATAACAATATGACTATCACAATGAAGTCATTACGTATCGTCAAGGACCTTAACACACATAGTTTAAAGTGCAATAAAACATTATGAAGGAAGGTCGTTCCCGCGAAGGTGTATATCGTTATTGTTATTATCATGTGGGGAGAGGAAAGTTACAATATTCGGAGCCTCGTATGGCTTTGTTTCCGCGCCTATCTAATCTGCTTGGCTTCCTCCCGAGGATTCTGTATCGCAAAATATCTAATACAATCTATATCAATTTCTTTATATCGCTGGTTCGTTAACTGCACGTAGTAAATAGACTTTGTTGGTAGAAAACTCTGCTATATAGTACAATTTAAAAGTTATAAACATATATGACCGTCTTGAATACGTAAGTATGTATAGCGTATCAACGTGAAGTTACCTGAGTACTTTCTTCTGTAAAGTTAATTATGTAATTTTAAAGGTTTAAATGAGGAATCTGTTTTTGTTTTCTGTTTTTATAATGGTGTCTTTCTTTCTTAGTAATATAATTAAATGATAGTTGCTTCTAACATATCGTTCTTTACTCAACAGAAGGCAATAACCTATTGACTTTATGCTAAGGTCACTTAGCCCGTGAATTCATACCAAAAGCATCGCGTTATATCCTACAGCCTTCACTGCGCTATGAGTCAAGATTACTCGCCGCTAATCTTTCCAATAAACTACAGCAAGGTGACAAAGCCGCAAGTTATCGCTGCTCGTTTACTTCCGGAGACTAATAGCTTTACACTAAACAGGTACTAACACTTGATCCTCGCATACATTGCCGTAATAACTAAGCACTAAAACTCTCTACGTTAAAAAGTACAGTTTTATAGAGCTGACGTGGTAGTAGAAGTGTTTTCTTAGCCCTAGAATCCCAGAATTTATCTTTCGATGTCTGTAATATTTTTTGCGTATAGCATGCGAGATTGCCAGATGTTAAGGCTTGACATCAAGCCAATGGCCTTGAGGAATCGGGCGGAGCTAGCAATCTCTTCCCGCGCTTCACCGCGCCCCCGCACCAAAAGATCGCAATGCGCGGCCGCCAGCGGCCGACCGCGTGTCATTCACGGGCCGCTTACGCTAGTGACACTGAGTAGAAAATTTACAGAGTAGTAAAAGTATTATAATCAATTATCTTTTATGTTTACTAGCTGCGTCCCGCAGCTGTACCCGCGATTTTGCAGTTTTTTAAATTTAATTAGTAGTTCATGCACATATATTTTAAAGTTTAATTATTAAGAGATAAATCTAAAATATTTTATGCTTATCTACGATTCACTATTTTGTTACGATATGATACCTACTTATTCAAAGAACAAAATACGAAAAGGGACAGCAGCAGCAGTGGTTTTGTGTATAGATATAAAATTAATAAAGGTACCAGTTTTACGCAGTTTTATTCAAGCTAAGTTATTTAATTATTCTTTTTTTTTCTTTTTATTGCATTAAATGAAGAGACGAGCATGCCGTTCGCCTGATGGTAAGCGACACAACCACCCATAAACAGTAACAACACCATCCAGCACTTTGAGTTACAAAGTACTGTGTGGCATTCTACTGCGATCGTCATTCTGAGACATAAGATGTTAAATCTCATTAAGTCCAGTAGTCACACTGGCTACAATGTCCTTCAAACATAAACACAACAGTGCATGCACACTACACCGCGGTGGTACGCACACAGACGGAATCTTACACATGAGAGACTTACCACCAGTAAAATTAATAATATTAATAATAATAGAGCCATACTCACAGATAGAACTATACATTACAATAGACCAGATATAATATTAATTGTCAAAACACAAAAAACAGCTTACGTTATAGACATAGTCCACAATAGCTGAAAAACTTTCTAAATACGTAGAACTCAAAGACGAAGTTATACGAATGTGGCGTCTTAAAAAAGCATTAATAGTTCCAATAGTTTTATCAACCACAGGCGTGATCCCTACACAGCTCCAAAACTCTCTACAGACACTCCACCTCCCAAAATTCACTTACATCAGCCTTCAAAAAGCAGTCTTCCTCAACACTTGCCGCATTGTAAGAAAATTCCTTCAAATAGACCATGACTAAGTCTCCTTTTCCTTCACAATACTTTATCTTCTAAATCTTGCTGCAGACTTGGCTTAGGCCCATCCGCATCCAGCAACCCGGCCTATGAGCCGAGATTCAGTAGTGATACAAAAAATAATAATAAGAATTATAAATACTAAGTACTGGTGGTAGGTCTCTCATTATGTAAGAGGCCGTCTGGGTGGGTACCTCCGCAATGTCTATTTCTACCGCCAAGCAAGAGTGTGCATGCACTGTTGTGTTTCGGTTTGAAGGACATTGTAGCCAGTATAACTACTGGACATAATGAGACTTGAATGGGTAGTCGTATCGCTTACCATCAGGCGAACGGCATGCTCGTCTCGTCGTTCTAAGCTATAAAAAAAATTTATTTAGACATATTAAAATTCACCAGAATTTAACTTTTTTTAAAACAATATTTTTCTTCCTTTGGACGTTTGAACATTTTCATCGCTTGTTATTATTTTTTCACTTTCCTTTTTTTCTCTATTTCTCTCTTTACGTCAAGTTTATTGTTCTCATTGCTTTTATTCTCTTCTTATTCTTTATTATATTTTCTTTTTTTTTAAATATTCCTTTTTGGCTTTATCTTCCATAGTCATTACTATGTACGACGGATTTCTAATATCCATTTTTCTCGGGTGCCTCGTATACAATCCATATAAAATCGAGTTAGTTTGTTTTCCATCAGATTTTCCAAAAGCTGTCGACTTTTTCAATTATTTCTATTTTCATAGGTGTTCTTTCACTCAACCATAGTCCAAATAGACATTTGTTTTTTTTCTGTAATGTGCAGCTGGCCCTGTATTTGAAAATACCAATTATGATTTATTTAAAGAAATTCTTGTGGCAATATTATTTTTAAGTATGACGATGTGATTTTGCCGAAGAGGAGAAAACTTACATTTAAAGCACCTTTGTCGTAGTCTACTTATCTATTAACATTTATATAAATTTCCTCTTTATTTAAATTATTTGAATGATTGATTACTTGATCTATAATTGATAAAAAATATTATAAAACATACGAACAAATATACATAAAAATGCCCAAAAACAAAGGCTATGTTCGGTACCTACACACTTTTGCGTAGTTCGACTCTGTGACAATTATCTACTCTGTGACACCAGTGCGTACAAAGTAGCGCTAGATATAAAAATATAATTGAGCAGGTCATCAGCTTATGACTTTAGAAGTAACTATGTGAGGAACTGCTGTATGTTTTCATTTTTTTTATAGCGTATAAAACTGCGTTTGACCAATGATCTATCTATAAATAGGTAATCTTACAAAATATAAAATATAGTGCTTACTTGCTTATATTGTTGCCTCTACGTTTGAATATTTTTTGAGACCACTTTTCTGTCGCCTCTGTCTACTCCCCATTTCGACTAACACTAATTGTCATTTTTTTTAATACCACTTATATATAATAATAATTATTATATACTAACCAAGTACCTACTACCTATATGTACATAAGTTATTAAGACTCACTAACTCACACTATCACAATACTATTATACACTAAAGCTGCCAAAATTTAAATATTCGCGCTGTAATACTTACAAAAATAAATTGATGTGCCGAGCTAACGCAAAGCGACATAGGTCCATCTAGCAACACGGCTCGCCCCGCACTGACTTTTTGGGCGAACGCGGGGATGCCATTGATTGAGTTCTTAGTAATATTAATTTTTTATTTATTATAAACGAAATATAACATATTTTAGAAAAGTAACAAAATAGTGTCATTGAAAATAATATTATTGATAAGTAAATAAATTTTTGTGCTGTTTTTTTATAAATTGAAGGATTAACATGGTTTTAACCGTCAAAGTAAGAGGAGCTTTGCTATTTTTTTTCACACAATCTAAGATTGAGAGAAAAAAAATAAAAAAATAAAATCACTTCTCATAACCTAAAGATACAGACGTTTTTTTTTTAAAGAGTTTGCTCTATAAATATTGTCAATAAGTGGTTTCAATTGCGCGCGTTTTCGGCATTTTTTGGGAATAGCAGCCTTAAACTGAAAATAATTACCCTCCTTTGTGCTAATTTTTGAAACTCACCATTTCACTCGACTTATACAAATATTCAAAGCCCAGCCTTTAGCTGCAAAATTCGTTGGCGAACAAAGATATTCAATACGTATAGGTTAGTCAGTGCCGAAGAAGCGAGAAACTCATACCATTTCAAGTTATCGTTGTCGCTGGCGATGAATTCCGATTTAATCATGCATGCATTGCCAAATGAGAGATGGGAATTAGAATAGCCTTACAATTTCCAATTCTATGCTTAAAGAGGTTGAAGTTCCTTAGACACACCACACAAAAAGCATCAGCGAAGTTCGACTTTCACTTCAGTAATATTGTGTTAGGTATTCCTTTATGGGCTCTATTTTCGTATCTACCTTTTTTCACAGCACTTAACGCCCACATTTACTTAAAAAAATCCCCCAACAGATGTTAAAAATTCTCAATCGTTTTAAAAATGATGCAAGCATTAACCCTTTTATAAGTTTCGGTCCATTCCCGGAGGCGCTGTAGGGAGCTTGTTACATCGAGACTCGAGGCGCGGGACCGAGACACGCTGTCGTTTACGTAAACAGCGGACCTCTGTAACGACCTGTTGGCGCTACAAATGGGTAATTGACTGGTTTTATTGTGAAAATCAAGAATACATGATTTCTGTAGCACTAGTTGAAAAAGAGTTAAGGTAAAGCTTTAAAGGTGGGAGGATTTAGAAATCAATTCCAAGGAATGAGTGGATATTATTGAACTCTAATGAAGAGAGACTATAATAAGTATGATGTGATTGTGATAACGTGTAAAACGAAGCTGAATTACGTTTCGTTAATTTTATTTTTTAAAATGCACAGAAATATAAATAGCACTAGACGTCGGCGGTATAGGTCTCGACGCAATTGGTTAGTATCTCACGGCATTTTTGTGTTACAAAAAATCTCTTATAAGTATACAATTTTTATTTTTTGCAAACACAAGTATTGCTCAACTACAGGATAATTCTGCTTTTAAATAACCACCTATTCATTTCGTGTGAATAGTGGTCAAATTAGGGAGACTTTTCAATTCGCGTGAGTTAACTACCGTCGCCATTGAATGAACCGTGTGCGACGATTTTGCGATTTTGATGCACAGGAAGAACGCGTGTTCCTTCCACTCATGTAGTCACCTACGTGAGGTAGATACAGCTGGTAGTTCTTTCACCAGGGCTAGCTCGACTCGAAACTGTTTAAGAGTTATTGTAAGTAACTACCTAATGTTAATATTTACTAAGTATCTAATATCTGAGGATGTCGGGCACAGCTCAGTGTCATACATTGATTTGCAATTCTAGACTCTATGTGATGTCGCTACTGCATAAAGCGCTTTCTATTAAGCAGATTGTTCGTCTCATCCAACTTTATAAATAAAATCGTTTATGCAGCCGTGTGGGAAGGTTCTTAAGGTACGCTCCTCATACATGTGTCCCCGTCAAGCTCAAGTGTTGCGCTCCGTAATCCTACTTAGCGCTGGCTTACCTCGCGCCCCAAATTCTAGTTTATCGCGCACACTACACGACACGACACGGGGGAAAACAAAGCCTTACAACTATACGGAGGTGAATCATGAGAGTGGTTTCCAATGATTTATATTGATTAGGTGCTTACATTGGTAGGTTTTACCAGTTTATACTTGCTGATTTTCAATGTAAAATACAGTATATTATACGGTATTATGTGAGGAAAAATAGAATTAATTGAGAAAAACGTGTCAAGTTTTCAATACATTGTGAATTAAAGAGTTTTACATAACATCTTTTAACTCGGACGGATTAATGATATTATACAGATAGGTACTAAAAGGAAAGTAATGGTCTGCATGCATTAGTAATTATTTTAGTCAGTTTCTTCACGTTGATCATATTATTATATTTTAGGACACAAAAAATACTTAATGATATTTAATTCTAAGCAATTTTAGTTTAATGACATCTTTCGACAAAAGCCAGAACTACTATTTAAATGTACCAACATTCCCTATTCTATTCATAGTAAAACACAGAAGTTTGTATGCTCATAGCAATCTCATTTAGTTTAATTAAACTTGTTAAGAATTCTAATGGCTCCAATTATCTAATTCCTTGGGGAGATCGCAGTTTTCTTGGATACGGGATATCAGTATCTCGGGAACGCTCGGTGCCGATACTGATTCTAATAATTGCCTAATTAAATTCGTACGAAGTCAAATAATATTCATGTTCAGTAATAGTACAATTTAAAAGTTCTATTTTCATTAAACACTGTAATAACTGTTCGATCTTATTATAATGTTTTAATGTTAATTTAAGATAATATTATTATAATTATTCGTTTCATAGCCTATGTGTTAATCCAGTACATGATCTACCCGTGTACCTAATTTCATCGAAATACGTTCAGTAATTTTGGAGATGTGTAGTAACAAACAGAAAAACAGACAGACAGAAAATAATTACAAAAACCTCTGATTTGTGTTCCAGTACTCTCTTTACTCACCCCCTTTCTTTTTTATCACATTTCTTTAAATGTACAGACACACCGGCTCTGCTGCTTAATTATATGTAAAGATATTCTAAGGCATATTAAAACACGCTTATGGAAATAACAAGCCAAATAGACACGTTCCAGAGATTGTTGTGGCGCGTCTGTGGCGTAGCTGTGGCGTTGTAATTAGGTGCGCCACGAGACGACACACGGCTCAATAAGCAGCTATTTATGTCAACATTTAGCATACACGAGTAGGTATCGGTGCTGACATCTGATATGAGCTGAATGAGGGATCGTTGTTGGCTCATCATACATGTGATAATGTTGTGACCATAGTATTAAATTATTCATCCGACACTAAATCAGACGAGGAAAAGATTATATGATACTAGCTTTCACTCGTGGCTCCGCCCGTGTAAAAGCGTTTGCCAACATACAAGTCCCGCTATATATTTACCGGGATAATAATAGTAATAAAGCCTTTATTTCCGAACATTATATTATATAATTGTGAACAACATAATGTGCACTGTGGTTACAGTATGTCTCTCTGCTCGGTGTCCCTTACGGCATAGGCCTCCTCCAACGCCTTCCATTGCTTTCTATCTGCCGCCTTTCTTAACCAATGGGGACCTTAGGTCAATTTTTAATTCGTCTTCCCATCTACTCACTTTGCGACCTCGACTCCTAAAGCCATCCCTTGGGTACCAGACTGTCACCTGTTTGCTCCATTTTTCGATTTTACAGCGGAGAATGTGTCCGGTCCATCTCCATTTGAGTTGGTCGATACGTGATAAGATGTCTGTTATTTTAGCTTTACACCTGATGTCTATACTCCTTACTTTGTCCTTTAGTTTTAATCCTAACATGCTCTTTTCCATGACTCTTTAACATCTGGCAAGTTTGTTCTTATGATGTTTTGTCAAAGCCCAGGTTTCGCAGCCATATGTAATGCAGGGGAAAATGCAGGTATCAGAAGTCTTTTTCTTTATCTTAATGCCTAATTCTTTGCTTTTCATGATTCCTTCAAGGCCCAATATTTTTTCCACCCAATGGCAATCCTTTTGTCAATTTCTTTGGACATTTGGTCCCTCGGCGATATTATTTGGCCCAGATATACATATTCCATTACATATTCAAGCTTCTGTCCATCGATGGTTATGTCTACAACTACTGAGTTTGTCATAATTTTTGTCTTGCTCGAATTCATCTCTAGGCTTACTTCTCTGCTTCTGTCTGCAAGGGTCTGTATCATGAATTCCAGTGTTTTGGGGTTCTCTTCCAGTATAACTAGGTCATCGGCAAACCTTAGATGATTCAATCGCGATCCGTTTATGTTTAGTCCTAGATGATCCCATTCCAATTTTCTAAACATTTGCCGGGATACAAAGCCTAAATTTCATCGAAATCGGTCCAGTGGTTCACCCGCGAAAGCGTAACAGACAGAGAGAGATACTTTCGTATTTATAATATAAGTATGGATTTCACTGTACCTACACAATCTTTTGTAACCGATTGAACAGGTAGCTGTTAGCACTTAACCCTATCCTACTCGAATATGGAGCCGATACAACAATCTTTTTCACAATGCGCTTCCTGCCAAATGTCTAGCTCCCACCTCCAAACACAAGCAAATCTCATGAGAAATCCCGCAAATCATGCTATACCTGGGAATTAAAACAAGAATTCCTAGTTCCATAGCGCATAGACGGCGAAAAAAACGCGTTTATCTAACATATATAGGCCATAGGGAAGAACTAAGAACTCTAACCGCAGTTACTTATCCTGAATGAATCACAAGGGACCAACAAAGATTCCGAGGGTCCCTCCTTTGAATGTGCTCTTCTTTGTCGGAAAAACGCTTTGCCTCTCCCTCCCTTATGTAGGTGCTCTACCGCAGCCTCCGCAAGAGTCTGTGCTCTTCGAACAAGGTTAATCGAGCCCGGGGACCTCTGATTAACCACAAGAGAGGCGAGAATAGATGCTTGGATACATAATGATATAAATACAGAAAGGAATACATGCAGTAGTCACATCTATACTATTATTATACAGAGATAAAGTTAGTGAGTTTGTTTGTAGGAACTACCGAACTGATGTCGATGAAATTTGGTATGGAGATATTTTGAGATTCTGGGAAGGATGTAAGCTACTTTTTATTCCGGGAAAACTTTAAATAAATTATAGTTTTATATAGGTACATTATATTCTTTACAGGAGGCCCGTGCCCAGCAGTGGACGAGTATATATAACAGAACTAGTATTACTATATTTTAGGTAGAGACACTAATGCATTCATGATTCGGGAATGATAAATTCAAATACCAAGACAAGATAGGAGTAATAATATTGGAATTAACTCACATAAATTTAATTGTTCCACGTAATTAAACTCGAAATCTTGTGCGCTTTACGACCTAATTAATAAAATAATGAGGCGTACGTATATCAGCCACAATTTAAACTTTTTTTAATGGAACGCGCAAGCGGAAATGGAGCTGTATTTATCCAGGAGACGAGATACGCGATCGTCATTAAGCCCGGAACAATCGTGGCTTAAAATATTTACATTTAATCGCTATTGTTAAATATGTAATGAGGGAGATTACCGCGACCCAACATATATGCACCTCTAAAGTTACCTTTTTATAAAATCAACGCATTTGATGTTTTTTTAATAAATGCACCTAATATTAATATAGGTACTTCGTTCTAATTCACACTAAGACATCGTAGATAATATAAGCTACGAAGGACTTTCAGTCCTGCCAAAATCAGATCTAAAGATTTTTTGCGGATGCTACTTTAATTTATCTTGGTGCTAGATTTTAACACGGAATCTCGCTCTTTACTTACTTACCACACTCCGCACTGCACAGACCATGACATCCTCAATCCTTCTGCATTGTTCAGGGCTGATCGATTACCATCAGATGGCTTACTCGTTTGCATTCTTTTATAAAGAACATGTATTCCCGAGTGACCTTTTTTGGATAAAAACTACCCGATAAAAGGGTGCCAACTATACGCGAAACATGTTTGGAAACATTTGGGTGCGGAGTCACGTACTAACAAACACAATGGACTTTCCACATATTGATATTAATTTGGTGTCTGGTGAAAATTCAAATGAGTTTGAGATGGCGTATATGGTGCAATAAATTATTAATTATTGTTTATTTATTTATTGTTATAAGTTACATCAATAGCACTACATATTATAACATTCTAATGCAGTAAAACAATAAGTTACATCTGATATGTGTGCTACTCATAGGCGTACACAGCATTCACCACAGACAATATACTGAATTAAAAACTAAAACATAATATTGAAAAGATAGCAGATAATGTGATGTACTTAAAATTGTGTTAATATAAAATGAATAATACGTCTATTCTATGCAGGCGGTGATAAACAGCCCGGCACAGATAATAAGTATCATAAAATTATTTTGACTACTCTGTAACCATCACATCCACTGTAAATTGTAATCTCTTCACATATCATGATACACGGGCCACAGCTTACTCATCCTTTGCAAATTGAGGTTTATTATTAATTTTATTAATCCATTTTTAATTTGTGCGACGGGATCATTTATGTATTAAAAAACCCTTAATACATCAATGGGCAGGACGCTTCATTATTTTGCCGTCTATTTTTATGTAAAAAATAAGGTCGGTGCTTGTTCATATCTTCACTTCGTCACATAACTTGGTTTAGATCGCTTGCATTTTTTTGGCTTTATACCCGTATTAATAAGCCAATATAATTAAAAAAACAACATAAACTTCCGCTTTAAGCATGGCTGAGTGAAAAACCACATAGAAATAATGTGGCTATGCGTTTTATTAAAGATGTATAATATGTTCGTAAACTTGCTTATTACTACTATGAAAAATTTAAATAGGTAACTACGTGTGATGTTCTCAGTTTTTTTTGTATTAAAATTGCGGTATGCGATAAGACCGCCAATTGTAATTGTGTTTTTATCACCTTAGTTTTATTTTATGTTTATACATTCACCTTAGTTTGATGTACAATAAAGTGTTAAATAAATAAATAAATAATAAATAAAATAGTCCAAGGTAAATCGTTTTGTAAATCTACCCATCCGAGTTATTTTAGCAATTCGCTAAAATATTTAAAGTAGGTTCTGAAGATTTTCAAGTTCGCAAATTTAAACCTCAAGTTTTCAGACCTCGAGACAATGTTCGCATTTCCGTATATTCTATGCCGTATGTTAACTAAAACCACTGAGAGTTGAGACAGACCAAAACCTCTGCCAACTTTCAAAATAAACATAATCTGTCTCATTGCTCACTATAATATTATGAAGATTGTAATGTAGGTACAATGACATAATTACTATAATCTCAAGACTAACATAAATATCAATTCTTCCCTCGGGCTGGGTTATAGGCATATATTTCTTTACCACACAAAACAATGCAGTGTTATCACTTCGCCGCGGGATAAATACAAAAACAAGAAGATCTTGAGTATTTTAATATAATGATAATTCAAAACGAACGGGGCGCGTGTTCTAAACGGATCTTGATAAAAACGTCGAAACCTATTCCATCAACGTTATGCCAACGCTATGTACCGCGAGCACCTCTAAAATACGAGAGGAAATTCAGCTCCGGGAAACTTGCAGTGAAGCGGCTTTGGAAGAGAGGCGAGGTGCGACCAACAAGAGACGGCTCGGCGCGCGCGGGCGGCGCTCGGCGTCGCGACATGCCGCGGGTTCGAACTTGTGAAATGGTGTGGGGCGACACTGCTCGAAAATACTTTTATACATTTTTCGAGATGCGAACCAAGTTTTTAAGTGTATATTATGCTCATTATCAATGAAGCTATAGTAATGACTACTAGAAATTAACGTCTACATTACAACTGTGTGTTATCTGGGAGTTTCAAAAAGTTATTTTCATTTTATGCATTAAATTAAACTGTGCAATGTGCATAGTAGTCCATATTATAGAAATATTATTTAAAGAAGCATTTTAATTAAATTATTAGTGTTTATTGATTTGTGCGGGCCAATTCTGTCAGCAAACCTTTAATGACAATGAATATTCGTGTTAGCCACGCAGTCACTGGCACCGCACAGCGCCCGCTCCAATCTGCACCTAATATCGCAGCGCGCAGCGGCCCGGGTTCACACGCTCGTCCCGCGTGCTCCGACCGACATGCATACTGCACTACACACGAGCAGCCCTATGTCATGAGGGATCGTATCAGATCCTTTCAACGTAAGCTCACGCTTTTAGCCCCGGAGTGGTAGAGATTCACATTTTCTATAATAATATGAAGTGCCATTTTACATAATATGTTTTTTTCAAATGTTATACTTACTAAAGTGAAGTTGCCCGTCTGAAATTATGAATCCGAAACCTCACAATAGTCCAAGTGTATGCATGTGAATTTAATATACATATAGTTCCGTTTATCACAAATTTAGACATATTATATTTGATAAGTGGGTATTATTATCACTTATTGTACAATTCTAGTGATTAAACTTCAAAAACGAATAGGTTATGTTGTGTAGAGAGGCGTGTTGTGGCTGGGCGGCGTCCAAACCAAACGCGTCAAATATTTATGGGCGACAGCTATCTGTGGGCCACGGCTGCACTTTACGACGCTCCGGCCCTTGTTATGTCCACACAAACGATGTCATATTGCTCATATTTGGGATCGTTCCTAACACGCTTACCTAAGTTTAAAATATGGCTGTTTTACTCCAGAAAGTCTCCCTGCGTGAAGATGATATGAAGCAACAACTCATCTATGTGAATTTTCAGGAATATTTGAATATATTATTGACTATAATTTAAATTTATTCCCTCTCTCAATCCAACCCCGCCCGCCATCAACGCAACACGACATATGCGAGCGCGAACACCGCCCGCTGATATATGGACGCCGCTTCTATCTTCCGCATTGTTCGCTTAATACACGTAGCTTACTCACTTAAAAATAACTTCCAGCTCCAAAATAATAGCAGCATTAAAGTGAGGGATATACTTCTATAATTTAGTCGTACGTCTACGGTATAATATAAATAACATTATATATTTGTAAAGTCCTAAATTTGGGGTATTGTAATATTTCATTTGTATGAGGCAATACCCTGATATTAGATAAGCTATGCGAAGCGTTTGCGAACCCAGTGGGATAAAACCCATTTAAATTATTACTTAGATTATGTACCCAAATATTTTTACTGGGTTGAGCCTACGACCTAAATACTGTTATTTTTTTTATGGTATAGGTGGCACACGCGCAAACGGTTCACCTATTGGTAAGTGATCACCGCCGCCCATGGACATCTGCAATACCAGGGGCATAGCAGGCAGGCATACCGCCAAGCAGCAGTGTGCATGCACTGTTGCGTTTCAGTTAGAAGGACATTGTAGCCAGTGTAACTACAGGACATAGTGAGACTTAACATCTTATGTCTCAGGATGACGAGCGCAGTGGGATGCCACACATTATTTTGTAACTCAAGGTGCTGGATGGTGTTGCTACTGTTTATGGGTGGTCGTATCGTTTTCCATCAGGCGAACGGCATGCCCGTCTCGTCATTAAATGCCATTAAAAAAAAAATACTAGCTAGAGCTGAGACTACGTCCACGTCCGCGTAACTATATTTGCATTATTTACCCCTCAACTACAATTTCTTGAAATATACAGAAAAATATTTACTGTAGTACGACTTTAATATAACAAAAATATATTTATTACGTGACGAACCAAACTAGCACCTCATATGCATAACTATTAGGTGTTCTATTATCTACTTAAAAACCCGATAAAAAAGTTCAATTAGTTCCTACGGGAGCAAATTACTGGGATAATAAGTGACTAAGTGTTAATCTAAGGCATGGGTCGAAATCGGTTCGGCTGTATCGTAGTTAACTTTATAATATTGAAAAGTAAGATACAATACATTTCACCAATTATCGAATTTATTACACACACAGACACCCGTCTTTTATCATCGAAGAAGTAGACAGAGGCCCAACTAGTGCACCCAGTTTTCGCCGTGCTTATTTCGTCCCATGATGTGATAGGTGGCGAGCCTATCACCATATCGGGCACAAATTCCAAACTTAGGGCTGACACTGGATAGAAAAACCCAATTTGCCTAACTCAGGGATCGAAAACTGAGACCTCAGCATTACAGTCGTACCGTAATTCAGCTACGCCATAGAGGCAGTATCGTATTTATTAGTTGGTAACAAAGCTGTCCCTTCACTGATGTAAGATCGTCGCTAAGTGACGGAGCACTTGTCGGCCCAACGCCGCGGGGTTGGCAGACATCCATCAATTATGACGCCGTGCGACGTACAACTTCCCGCTTAAACACTTGTCACACTTCCAAATGAGGCACACGTTTCCACGGTTATAGATATTTATTCTTCTTATATCTGTTAAGCGGGTATTGCTTCTGTAAATTTTACTTACGTAAGTTGTAAGTTTTAAGTTGTAGTGAGTATATATATATATAACTGCAACTAGCTCCCGTAGTTATTTAGATTAATAAATTGTTCGGAAACAACTTATGTAAATAATAATATAATTTAAATCACATTTCCTAAACCCCCGGGAAGACATGTGAAGGGTCACTAAGCACAATAAGCATTAGCAATTAAAAACACGCGGAGCGTCCCTCGTGTTGACTAGTGTAGTGTCGTTATTCGCAGCGCGCTATCATCCACATTTAGACGTAACCTCTCCTAAGAGCCTCGATACAGATCTCAACTCAACGTTAGACAACAGACACTCACTCGCAGAGTGTAAAGGCATGTACAGATACATGCCAAATTCGCTCCGAGTAGAGTAAAAGGTAATTAGTAAAATCTTGTTGTTGGTACTTATACATTAATTATTAAGATATTTGTTATTCGTGATAGAGTCGTGCGTATCGACTGCGTGTATGGATTTGTACCTATCACCGAACAACGTGAGATATAAATGCATATATGTATTTATGCATGTATAAATGAATAAATGGATGGATTAACGAAGGAAAGAACGAATGATTGTAGTTATGATGTTTGTGTTTTGTACCGATAGACTACTAAAGATTTCCCTCTCGCATTCTCTAATTCTATATAGAATTCTATAATATAGCAATAATCACCATAATTATATCATTAAGATCAGCTTAAAAACAAAGTCATATTCTGGATAATACTTGCAATATTATTATTTGGCAGTTATCGCGAACACTGTGCCGTGTGAAGCATGCCCATAGCGGCAACAAGAGTCGCGGAAACAGACCTTATCCGAGCGGCTCTTACACGATGCTGCTATTTGATGTTATCATGCGCCACATTAGAAACAATGTCTCGGGGCGTCGGTCGCCAGTCGTTAAGGTTCGATTCCCCGGGGAAATTAAAAACCGACGCCAACCCACGTACTTATCGGGGCGCGTTTACAATGAGTAGGCGCCCGACACTAAGCTGCTTAAGCGATTTTCTTGCGGGAAATTGTAAATCATTCTCGGAGGATAATTGGTTATAGGACAGCGGTGAGCTCGACTCTATTATGGAGAGACTTTGTAGCTACTGTTACAGTTGAGTTTTTAAGTAAAGCTACGATATGGCTAATAATGTCTCATCTGTAATGGAATCTTACAAAATAAAACAATGTCAGCTTATGTGTCCCATTATTAACTAAATTCCCTTTCATTTAAAAGTTGGAATCGTTTTGAAAATTCGCCCTAATCCGAATCGTGACCGAATTGCTCGCTTACATAAAATAAGCTATAAATAGCAAACATAATTCTGCACGACTGCGTGTTACAATATTTGATATTACATTTTATCAATACTGGCGCAAATCCAACGGCGATAATGCCGTTTGCATGTATTACGGAATTAGCTATCAATGTTTATCCACCTACTGTTTCTAGTTGGCATCTGATAGGCGAAACTAAACAACTCTAATAGTATAAGAGGCCTGTGCCCAGCGTGGATCAGTAAGTAATTCCGGGCTGGGAGGGAGCTAGATGTATCTGGAACATGACTGGATGGCAACTACGCATGGAGAATATCCTGTCAAGGCCTTAATGTTGAGGTATAACATGTTGGAACTATTTGTAAATTTTAAAATGACATTTGTCAGTTCACACTTTCTTCTACGCTTTTGTAATAGTCAATGTCTTTGCTCCATATAATACATAATTATATTTGCTAAGCAAAAATTTTATTTCCCACAAGAATGTAAATATTCATAATTAATATTATTTGAACGCACAAATAGCATGAATCGCTACTGAGTGACTTGTGTGCGGGCGGCATTATAAGCAATAGACTTCTGCTCGCGGCTCCGCCCGCGTGAATGAGTTTTTCCGGGATAAAAGTCCCGCTTTATATTTCCGCGGGATAAAAAGTAGCCTATGTTACTCGCTGACAATGTAGCTTAATATTGGTGAAAGAATTTTTCAAATCGGTCCAGTAGTTTCGGAGCCTGTTCAATGCAAACAAACAATCAAATCTTTTCTGTTTATAATATTCTAGTACAGAAAAATCTTATTCCGGTTTCAGTCCGTGTACGGCCAGGATAACTCTATAACGTGTCGAATCGTGGAGCCAGTTATTATTTAACTTTATATTTATAGCTCGAAGACTGGCGAGTAACTGTGCTAGATGGTGCACTGTTCGCTCAATGTAATGAGTCATCTGCCGCGGCTCGGTTCACGCTCGCTCGCTGTAATTGATATTTCGTGTAGGAGCGGCTGAGCGCTGAGCGAAGCCCCACTACCATGGAAGACTAGCTGAGTGAACAGTACTGTCACTGTAACGTCGTCTAATCTCTGCATTTATAACTAAGCAAAAGAATACTGAAGTCGATAATAAAATTATTGTCGAGTATGCGAACAAATTATATCGAAATCAGTTTAAATTTTGAGATGTCCTACTCCGAATACTCAAATAAGCAGAAGGAAATTTTAAAGCTTTTATTTCGGAAGTACAGACACGCACGTCATTTGTTTCTAAACTCTTAAATTTAACGTCTCTAGTAGTTCTTGATTCGGAATACAAAAATATTATCTCGTAATCTGAAGTTAAATCTATATTAAATAAAAACTGCAGCCCATCGAGCAACACTGCTATAACCTCTGCCCAGCTAAAACAACATCCACCTCACATGTTCCAATCGCGTACAGTATTTCAATATAAAAACATGTATAAATCGGCATTACCGAGCGTCACGCCTCGCTGGCGCGCCAAATATTTGCATTTGTAAACCGGTGACCGTCAGTAAGTCGTATGTACTTCATGTTTGTGTAAATTTTGAGAGCATTCGCGGTATTGTATACTGTGTACCGTTGCGTGTACACATTGCCCAGCAGGATTTGGGGAAAAATATTGGTGCATACATATTCGAAAGCTTCGTGACAAAGCGAATAATCAAACAACTATAAAACATAGACCAAATAGCTCAACACCTTTGTATGAGTATTTTGGGTACTTTTTTTTTATTTGGTCTACAAAAAAAAAACTTGTTCTGTCTTAAAATACTGTGAATCCAAAAGTGTCTCTTAGTCCCTGGTGGGTGTCACAAATATAAATAATACCAAGGAGATCGCTATAAAATGAAAGAATAGGTCTCTTCCGGGTCCCTTAAATAATTAAATTTAGAGCTGGGAAATACTGTAGCAGAAAAATATTTTGTTATATCATAAACATGAATCGTTACAGGAGTTCCGATGCTTGTAAGTAAGTTTTCAGGCTGTTCAGAATAAACTGTTTGAACTAATATTTTTACCTTCGAACTTCCGTTGCGGCATGCTTTAATAAATTTATCTAAATAGAGCATAAACGTTGTGTATGCGAATAAACAGTCTTCGAGGCGACAATTAAACGTGAGTGTTTGGCGACGGCGCCGCGGCGTTTAAACGAACACGGCGCGAGCGTTCGGCCGGCTCGCTCTCCCGCCGCCGGCCCGGCGCGCCGTCATATTACCGACAGCCTTTAGTATGGCCACGTGTATGGCGATCATGCCCCATCTTTTATTTGCAGCTTTAACAAACAATACAAAAAATGGTGTGATTTCAAGTTATGTTTCAGAAATTATTCAATAATTACAGAAACAAAAATGAACGTGTATTTCGTGTGCTACGAATCTTTCGGAAGCACAGTAGCACTGATTGAGCAAAGGTTGGGCTTCATTTAATCAAACTGAACTAATATGTTTCTACTCTATAAGGTAGAGACTATTGAGTTTATAGATACTCACCTTCATATTTTCAGAATCCTTGTGGAGAATTATGAAAATATTTTGAAACATAATTTTATTACACTTAAAACCCTGTACTACTTCATAAACATTTCTTAAACATAAATTAGTCAGAGCAACAAGTTATGTTAATTATAAAATTCTTATAATTTCATTACGCATCTTTAGTTAACATAAATAGATAATATTTCTTATTAAAAGTGTATGAAATATTTAATTTTAATTTAGTCCGCTGTAGTAGGATCCCCGCACGCCGCGCGGCCGCCACGCCGCGGCCGCCGACTGTTTACGCACATTTAAAAGAACCCTGTTTCGCATTTCAGCTGTTTTTATTTATAAAATAGAAAGTGCTGATTTTATGTAATGTACAGAAAATAAATTCGAAGCCAACGTTCCTAATGACGCGCAATTTGGAATAATTCTCGTTTTGAGGAATGTTTATTGGATACACGTTTAATGAATGGTTTTTATTAACAATGTCCTTTTGCCCTCTTATTAGGGATTATATTGTATATCCAAATACCCTGTCAGTGTTATTTTGATTCACACAATTTTTAGGTATTGTAAAATATTATCCATGTTTATGCGTAAATATAATGTTGATTGCTTCGGTGGCGTAGTTGTATTGCGTACGCGTTACGAGTACGATGTGCGCGCTAAGGTCCTGGGATCGAATCCCGGGTCGGGCCAAAAACATAGTGACGGGGTTTTTCCATCTTAAAAATTACTCAATCGCAGCACGGAGTCAGGAAGTTGGCGGTGTGATACCCCCGTGCCTCAGAGCACGTAAAGCCGTTGGTCCTGCGCCTGATCTCTCTCCTGTCATGTCGGATTGTCGTCTCACCGGACTACGAGAACGTGAAGGAATAGCGAGTGCACCTGTGTATTGCGCGCCCACTTGTGCACTATAATATCTCCTGCGTACCTGGCTGATCTCTGTTGAGATTGGCCGCCGTAGTCGGAATCAGCAAGAAAGGGATTGTTATGGATTATTATTGTATACATATCGTTCATTTATTTTGGCGATGACAATGGTATGAATCATCAAGTTTGGAATCACACACCTCAGCGAAATAGCTTTCTCTCAAATAGATTAATATTGCAAACTGCGCAATACAAACTAACTACACATTTTACTTTTTACTGCATCCCTAAAAAATAAAATACTTTGAAATTGAAATTAAAATAAAAAGTAAAATAAAATTGGTAAATTAATTTGGTTTGAGTATCGTGTTGTTAAGTGAATGCAAGTAGTATCGAGGTCAACGCAGTGGACCGCGAGCGCGGGCCAGGAGGACCTCTCGATGACTCACCAATAAATATTATATGAGTTTGTACGCATTCAACGAGCCGCTACTTTTGGCTTTGCTAAATAGTCCTAAATCCTCGTAAGATAAAACTGTAATAATTTTCTTGATTTATCTTTGCAGCTTTAGCAATCACACAAATAAACTCTCTAATAAATTTCTATTTATATACACACACACACTCACGCCTTTTATCCCCGAAGGAGTAGGCAGAGGCGCAACTAGTGCACCCACTGTTCGCCGTGCGTATTCCGTCCCATGATGTGATAGGGGGCGAGCCTATCGCCATATCGGGCATAAATTCCAGACTCCGGAAAAAAGACTCCGAAAGTGGCTTTTTCTATTTATATAAATTCTGCGAATAGCCCTGTTGTGACTTCACCATAAGGAAATTGTGAATTCAAGTAATGACTATCAATAACTATTCAATTTAAGTAATAACTAAGGCCCATATTTACCAACTTTACTCAGCTAAGTACGGAGAAATGCTATGATAAAAGTCTTAGTGCTTCCGGCACGACAGCCTTCCCAGTGCGTAAGCATAGGGGCGCCGTGATGGACTAATATAGAGACACAACTCTACTTCAGTTGGTTCTCAAATAAACAAAACTGAACACAGCCAAAGAAAACTATAAAATTGCCGAAACTATGCGTCTTCAAAGCATTGTTTGTATGAGATTTATATTAAATAGGATGTTTTTCGTTATTCCGTATTTGAAAATTAGTAACACAACACTATCAGTATTAAATTAAATATTAGAAGCGCCCTCGGCGTGTGCGGTCGAGTGCAAACGACACGAAACACGAGGCGTGCGGCGCGTGCGGTGCATGCGACGGCGGCAAATGTATGCAATGTACCGAATTAAATCAACTTACATACAACGTCTGAGACACAGTCACAGCACGAAAAATATATATAAATGTTAATATACACAGTGAGATTGCAACAAAAATCCGTATCTATGTGTGTATTCGAACACATATACACATTTGAAGGGTTATGATTTTTATTAGACGATATGTGATTAGAGTAAATCTGCGCTGAACGTTATACGGAACGAGTGAACCTGCTCAGGGAGATTTTTTTTTTTTTTTATGTCATTGAATGACGAGACGAGCATGCCGTTCGCCTGATGGTAAGCGATACGACCACCCATAAACAGTAGCAACACCATCCAGCACCTTGACTTACAAAGTACTGTGTGGCATTCCACTGCGCTCGTCATCCTGAGACATAAGATGTTAAGTCTCATTATGTCCTGTAATGGCACTGTAACTTAGAATTGTTTTTTAAGTAGTTTAGCTTTGTCCACGAATCATTTCTCTTAATAAAAGGACTCAAAGTAAAATATTTTGTTAAGTACCTAGTTCCCGAGATAGCCCCTTCAATAATAAACTCATGAACTAGAAAACTTTACCTCTTCATAATATTAATGTAGATTGTAGGTTTTTCTAATTTCATTTTTTATGATAGTTTATATTGTTAGAGTTTATTGTGCGGTTTCTCCTTAACAGCGATAACGCTTTCTAAAAAAAAATAGAGCTCGCATAATTTTTATGTTTAAAGCAAACAACTCATTATTTATACACCTGGCAGAGTATAGTTAATAATTTTGAAAATGTTCAATCGGCGAAGTTTGTTGTTAAGTTTAGTAATACAGCGGCGAGGCTGTAAGCCGCGCGCCGTGACGCCATGTGCCCGCTCCCGACATCCCGCTCTCCCGCACTACTCTTCACTGCAACGCGCTTTGCAATGCTAAATACTAACACAGTAACTTGTTTAATTAAAACTTCATCGCTTTATGTTTATTTTGCCAAACTTTTTCAAAATAGCATAAATTAAACGATATTCATGTAAATAACATTCATTGCGCGAACCCCGCATCCGCCTGCGTGTGGCGTCCGAACTAATGCACTTAACTACCAATATAAATAAAATATTAAAAATGAGTAAAAACGGCTCTTTTTAAAATAACATTTTATAATACAACTTACTTGAATATACTTGAATATAATAGCCGTGAACGTGTTTTTTATAAAACGTTATTGCTCAAGTATTTTGTTCGCTTCAAAGAAATTAATTTCAACCCTAACTTTAAATGTTCAGCAGAGTTGATACAGAACAATACAAAGGCGAGACGCTAACTTTCGCGACGGCTAGTCGAGCTATAGTATACAGTTCGTAGAACTCAGTTACGCGCTCCACCGAGCCCGTGGCGGCACGTAGCAGCGTAGCTCCGTAGCCCGTAGACGAATAGTCCAGATGTGGCGCGTCGCACAATAGCTTCGAGTCTCGGCATAGAAACTGGCCGCTTTCATCGGAAAGCAGATATAATAAAAGCTCGCACAATGCACTGTCAGTGTTTTGTCACACAGTAATATGATATTCTGGTGGCTTTCTACGAGCGAGCCACAATAAGCTTTTATTATTTACGAGCAGCCCAAAGGACGCATAACCTACGAGTAGTAAATAGAACACGAATGTTGTTGAACATTTGTTTACAAGTATACGGAACAATTCTTTGTTTGATTGTTGTACGCAGCGTACCTCTGAATTCGTCTTCTCAGCTTTCATCCCATTTTATTTGGGGTCAGTCCTCCAAATACTACTTCATTCATTCTCAATTGTATTTGTATTTATTCAGTCATTCTTGGTTTATGCCTAGGTTAGTAAAGATCGAATACAGCCTCGCTTTCTCCGTTGTATGGAAAGCGATCACTAAGTATTAGGTTCTTCTGTTAATAATAAATACAACCAACAACCACATAATAACCCCCGCCTTAATACAAGTATTGTTTTAATTCGACTATAATTATGTAAAATTATAAAATGTTTGCAGGTCATAGGATTTAAAATCTAAACACGTGGTAGCATTTCAAACCAAGAAAAAGGAACTGGCGACGTAGCAGCCGTGTGTTATACATATCACACGAACCTTTTGTAGCCACTTAATAACTCCAAATCTATTTAACATAAACAGTTTTCAAATACAAGTTATCTAGTATTTGGTTAATCAACTTATCTTCTTTATATTGTACGCAAGTGATTGTGTTTACATTTTGAGATCCAGATATAATCTTACTCTTCGAAAACTTTGGTCTACTGGTAAAAACTAGCGAAGTTAAATCTTGAGCTTCAAGTTATCTGCTTTCTGTAAATAATTCGACTGTTAAAATTCTATAAGATATATTTTAAATAGCAAACATTGTTTTAGCAGAAAACAATAAGAAATTGTCACTTAAATTTATTTTAGAATGTTGTATGTCTTTATTTATAAATTTCAGGATATTAAAAATAAAATACCTTCTTAACCAATTTCGGCCACGGCGGCCAAACTCAACAGAGATCAGCCAGATACGCAGGAGATATTATAGTGCACAAGTGGGATCGCAATACACAGATGCACTCGCTATTCCTTCACTCTCATAGTCCGGTGAGACGACAATCCGACATGACCGGAGAGAGATCAGGCGCAGGACAAACGGCATTACGTCCTTTCCCAGTCACGGGGGTATCACACCGCCAACTTCCTGACTCCGAGCTGCGATGGAGATTTTTTTTCAATGGAAAAACTCAGTCGCAATGTATTTGGCCCGTTAAGGGATTCGAACCCTGTGACTGGGTATTTTTTTTCTATCTTCAGGATTATATACAAAACTTGAAACCCATTTAGTTCTTAATTATTTGTCTTTCTTTTGAAGAAGTTGACACCCACGCATGTTCTTAATATTGAACTGGGTTCCCATTTTCACTTTGTTTTTTGCTTGCATCAGAAGTTTTTTTTCAAACGAAGTAGCGGTACTCGAGTGAAGGTACGATCGTATACCTCGCTCGACTGTCGCGATAAACGCGTAATTAAAACATAAAAGAATCGAGTCGTGCGTGGAAGAGTGCCTCGAGGCAGAAACGTGTGAAGAGTTTACGTTTATGAGCCGTTTTGGGTTTTACGCACTTGTACGTGTCACGTCTAATTACTTGTTCATTAAGGTGTGCGCACAGGGACATATAAATTATTAATTCTTTATATAAATTCACGTGGAATCGACTAACAGATCGTTTTAAATTAGGATCGTTGACTCTTTATACACAAATTATGAGTATTATATGAAGCAGTCGTCTCAGACACAGTACTTATTGTGTAATTCAAGGTTTAATAATTCAAAGTTATTTAAATTAGACACTTAAGATATCTGGCAATTATACAGCGTGTAAAAGACAGCCTACCGAAAATTTTAAAGTAAAATAGCATTATATGCCTATATTAAAATAAAAATGTCCGCGGGTACCGGACATGTGTGCGTAACAATTTCGTAATTCTTGGGCCAGAAATGTATGTGATCCATTGCGTAGTTATCGAAATCTACCTACACTCTACAGTAGCCGGCGCGGGGCACCGCGCGAATACGTTCTTAGGTTAAAGCACCGCGGCGTGATACGAGGATTAACACAACTCAACTCGACAAAATAATATCGACGGCACTGTCCACTCTACGATTAAAATAGCAAAATTTCATTGGGCTTACCTACATCAAGTCCTCTCGCTTCTAATGAGATAAGGTTCGAAGTGGCCCCCACCAACTCGTTCGCAGAGACGAGCCCGTCGTAGTGTCTCGGCATGAAGCCGGCACATAAAGCTAGGGTCACGAACACACTACTCAAAAACTCCTAAAATACGTTCTCGCATTTCTTCTGCGGTATTGCACTCACTAGTAAATACACTTTCTTTTATGTAAATACTGGCCCACACATTTACACTCCACCGAGTCTGAATCCTCTTTCTTGGATGGCAAAAGGATTTTCGTGTGCCCGTATGTGGGAATTACGTCTGTTCCATATCCCATATCTTGTGAATGTGGACTCATCAGTCCATATCACGTTCGCAGCGAAGATGGGAATTGCGCGCCGCTGGTCTTGGAACCAACGGCAGTACGACACACGTAGACTTCTGTTAGCGAAGAGCAGTGCTTGTACCTTGCGAATGTAATACGCTCGCTGCTGGTCTTTCCGTAACACTTTATGCATATTCGTATGCGACAATCTACATTCATAACCGATACGTATCACACGAGCAGCCGTGCGTGTTCCCAACCGTGGGGTTGCGCGTATTACAGCCAGAATGTGGTTTTCCGTACGACTTCACAAGGGTCTTCCAGACCCTTCTTGTCTGGGTACTACCGGCTGGTTATCCAAAGAACGTTGATACGCCCGAGTTATTACACGCTTATCAATTGGGTGCCGATTATAAGGATACTTTTTTTCATAAAGTCGAAGAGCTTGTTGCTCTTTGCCTCGAGCTTCACCGTAACACATTATCATTTGTCCATATTCACGTGCACTGAAACTGTTAAGGTATTTCACTAATCCGCTCGCGAGACATTAAAAAAACACTTGTTCTTACTGGAAATCCTGAGAAAAAAACAAACCCAAAAACCACAAATCCTCATTAATAAGAACGTCAGGAAAAAATACGATCCGCACAAGACGAAAGGTGCGTCGGAACTAACAAACAAACCGCCGGGCGCCGCGCCACCCGCCAGGGGCCAAAAGTAGGTACTTGCGAGTCGCACGCGTCGCTCAAAGAAATTACCTAGACCTATAACATTTGGATCGGTCATTTCCATTAAATTTATTTGCGTCTTGAAGTACCTAATAACGAATAATTTGCTGGATCCGTATTTGGGCATTTACTAAAGAGGATTCCCTGTTTCGTCACAAATGAAAAGATTTTATTGCTTAGTGCACCCAAGTTTTGTGTGGTGATGTGGTAAGTATGGTAGTTCATCACATTTAAGAGTTTTGGAAAATTGTGATATTCCTTCACAGTTAATACTAGCTAACAAAGCTATTTTTTTTAAACTCCTACAACTGATATTGTAAATACTTTCAATGTTTAATAAAAAATGATTAAAAGAAGGCTTACTTTAGTACTCATAAAAATCGTTATTTCATTATTCTTTCGTAAAAAACACAACTTCGCGTTCATAGTTAATGAATTGAGGAGTGAAATTAAATAAGTCCAATCCACATTTTCTATAATCCGAAATTCGCAACGCTCGTAGTCAAGGGACGCCGCGCGCGTCGGCGCGCCTTTGGGCCGGCGCGGCGGCCGGCCGCCCGGCGCGGCGCAGCGACGCCATTGCACGCGGCGCGCGTGGCGCTGTATACCTATTTCAAAACAGCTGACTGGGGGCGCGTGCATACATTTTATCTTTTCTACATACATTTCTGTTATTATGAAAATAATGTACTTCTTGTTATTTTAATGAAAGTGGGGTTGTGTTAGTGAATAGTATCGATTTTATTGCGTTATCATTGAAAAAAAATTACAAAAATTCATGAAAAGACCGACGAAAAATTCAAACGCAGGGGATATCAGAATCATGTACTGAACACCTGGTATCAGTTTTCGGTAGGCTGTCTTTTACACCCTTTATTATATAATATGTATAACCCTGTCATAGGGTTAACAAACACGAGGCTGGATCCTTTTCATTTAATAAATACTAGGCTCATTAAATTATCTTTTAAGAATAAGATGTATAACAAGGCTTGTGAGTGGTGTGTAAATCATACGGAATTAAAGCTCGAACTCATCGTGCGACGCAAGTACGGCTTGTTAGCTGTTAAACGAAGCGATTAAATGCCGAGGAATTGTACCTACCGTATCTATCGTACCTACCTGTGCGCGTTAAATTGAGACAAGGAAATAAACTTATTCTTACATGAAAAATAATTATTTCTTAATGAAATTGTCATAATGTAAGTAATGATTTATGTAATGGCGTAATAAATTATTAAAGTATGCCATATCTTCAAGCAAATTCCAATATCATTCCAATGCAAGCCTTATCTTGCACAAGAGCATTTGAACACACTCCAACGCACTCGTTTTATTCCAGTATTTTATGAGATACTAGCGGCCCCGGCAGACGTTGTCCTGCCCTAAAAAGGAAATAAAATCCTAGAACCCGAGTATAGCGCTATATACCGGATCCAATTGTAAATCTAAACCGTTTTCGAATCCACCTGAAGACACAAAAAAATTAGTTAAAATCGGTCCAGCCGTTTAGGAGTTCAGTGACATACACACGCACAGAAGAAATATATAATATAGCTTTTGCCCGCGGCTCCGCCCGCGTGAATGAGTTTTCCCGGTATAAAAGTCCCGCTTAAAATGTAGCTTATATGACACGTTCGTAGATTTACCATAGCAGCGCCATCTATTGATTACTTACTCAACCCAGTCGAAAGGTATCGACATCTGTTAGAATCATTCATAGCAGCGCCATCTATTGATTACTTACTCAACCCAGTCGAAAGGTATCGACAGGTTTTGGCGGGAACTTGGTAGTGTCATGAGGTGCTCTTGTTTTAATTCATTATTTTGGTGATACTTAGTGTTATATTGCATAATTATGGCGGTATATTATCCAATATAGTTCTATTAAAGGGCTCAAATGAAGTGAATTGAAATAACTGTGCTAGTCAAGTGTTTGTTTTGTTGCCGCCAAAACTCCTCGATAAAGTCTTGGTAAGGTAGCCACTGCTTTACTTCGACATAGTACTACTACTACTGAGGATAACAAAGAAACAATATTATATAGTATGTAACTTCTAAAAACTTTGACACTGGTAGATGCGCAAACCGCGCCTTGCCAAAGAGAAAAAAAAAAAAAAAAAAAAAAAGGTATCGACATCTGTTAGAATCATTTGGAGTTAAGATAATTGTGACTGTCAAATAATAACAGACAAATAATTAGCAATAAATTAAAATTGCGACTATAATTTGAGATTTAAACTATCCTATCTCTCAAGTTGGATCGAACTGCACATGGTGTGCGAATTTTATTATAATCGGTTAAGTGGTTTAGGAGTCCATTGAGCTTAAACATTGTGACACGAGATTTATATATATTAAGATTTTCTAACAAAACTCTTTTAAAATAGTAGTATCAAAGCAAGATAATCGGAACAATTTTCCGGATATAGCGATAGGCTTGCTATCTATCACATACGAAATACGCACGTTGAAAAGTGTGTGCACTAGTTGCGCCTCTGCCTACCCCTTCGAGGAGCAAAGTCTTCGAGGTTTATATAGCCGGAACAAGTTGAACCTGAGCACAGATAATGACAAAAGGCTCCGCAGCACGAGAGCGCGTGCGGAGTGTAGAGGAGAAGCTCATTTGAATGTCCACCGCCCGTTCGCTCGCTCCGACACCGAGCGGCACTCTCCGCGCATATTGATACAACAACGTTTGAAGTGGGGTAGGTGAATCGACTCAAAGGGCAATATAGAATCGATTGACGGAAGCTTAATATATCGACTCTTCCTTATTCCACATTGAAGGTTGGCAGTACACGTATAGAGCTGTGGCTATATGTTCAAGGGCCATGATAATTTACTGTCAAATGAACGTCTATTTGCATGATCACATTCTTTTATAACAAATTATATGAGTGAAGGGACGACAAATTAAATATTTTATTTAATACTCTTTAAATAATTTTGTCGTCCACCATTTTGTGATATCTTCTGACCGCAGTGCCACCTCCACTATAGAATAAAGAACAATATATAGAATAACCTTTCGTAGGATAAAAAATATTTTTAATTAAGTGTAGCGTGTTTTTTAATCCGAGGCATGATCTATTTGAGTGATTTTAAGGGTTTTTGCGCGGCATAATTTTTTATTTCCAGGAATACTTTAAAATATCTTTAGCATTATAAAACAAATTTAATTTAATTGATGGGAAAAATAAATGCCCTTGAAAAGTAAAAAATAACAGCGTGCTGTTTACAACTCACGCAAACCGTCGGCAGCGGTAATGAAACGTGGCAGTTTGCGCGCAGGCGCCACAACGGTCAACAACTATAACGCCGTGCTCCGTGAGCATGTCCGACTAAACGGTGAGCGGTTTGTTTCCACAATATTTCACGAACATTTACATACATTTCTTAATTTTTTGAAAAAATATACTAACAGTTAACCAAAAAATTATAGACATAGAAGAAAAAACACACAGTCCACACACCGTGCCAATTTTTATCTCGTTTAGTGACAATGCCTAATGCCAGAATTATGAGAAGATCGAAGGTCAGTTATCAACTGTCCACTATATAAGGGACATGAAACATAAAAGATACTAAGTATATTATGTATATTATAAAGAATAGAAGGTATAATAATATAACCAACGTGTTTTGTTTGACTTCGCACATAACTAATTCTTTATTCCGCTCACAAATAGACCCTTTATAAAAAACGCTGTAATGTCACCAAGATTGAAAATTTCCACGGAAACAAATAAATAGGGTGTCGCTCTCACAGGTGTAATAACATAAGCTGAATAATACATAATGGCACGTCGCCGTCGCAGCGCCGCCGCCGCGCCTCCACCGCGCCTCCGCAGCGCCGCCGACACACGCTCGTATATTTTGAAACAGCGACTCGCGACCGTACTCCCTAATATACTTACGGCCTGATGTTATTTCTATCTAGCTGTCGCCCGCGGCTTCAGTCGCGTTACCTTGTTTTCGTTTAAAATGTTTTCTCCCTGGTAACTATATTCGTAAACTTATAAAATAAAGCGTACATCATACGGCAGTGCCCTCAGCCATAGTTACAGTCACACGCTGTTGCATGCAGAGATTCTTTGATATGCTTACAAAGTTGTATCAAATTTTTATTCGCCTGTCAGCACCGCACCGTATATTATGTGTAACGTATCAAAATATATAATTCAATTGTGTTACTACGTATTTTATTCATTAAAATTTCTTATTATAATAAATAAACTATCTACACTGGCATCTCAAAAAAAATCGTAATTACAACGATAATAATATCTATAATCAAAATTTGATGCCAAATGTTAAAATCTAGTATATAAAAAAAAAAAAAACATAGTTCCACAAACCCGCACTGAACAAACACAACCTTTTATATGATTACTATAACATATAGGCTGTAACGTTGCTGAGAACGTTATGGCTCTTCATAAACAATCTATTGTTTAAATTGAATGATTAGCGCCACTTACGCACCATCGTCGCCGCGGGAGCTGACCCCGGCCACGTTCTCAACTTCACCGTCGCAGTCAGGTGTGCTAACTCCCACCACCTCAACACCTCGGCGCAGACCACGTGGCTCTACCATCTGTCCAGCGAGCTGCCGCCGGAGCTAGCCACGTGCATCAGCATCGTGCCATTCGCCTGAATCGGTGCCCCCGTAAGCCAGTGACTCTCGTTTGCATACCAACAGCAAACCGTACCGAGTGTAACGTGGAGGTGCAAAAATAAAGCTCGTACCACGTACCTAAACCCTGAGTTTTTCTTGTCTTTACTAACTATCTGCGGCTTAACCCGCCGCAAGGCGAATTATTCGGAGGGATTTTTCCGTGTTATTGTAGGTTCTACTAGAGCCTCGAGTCGGCGCGGGCATCCAAGTGTCCGTCATTCTTATTTCGCCACGGTATGTCAATTAGGCATTCGGCCAGCGAGGGATTTGAGGCTTAAAATAAAAAAAAAATATTAGTTGAAGTGTCATTGCACCCTTCTGTAATACAAAATTTTCCGTAGTTCACTCGCATGCAATTAAAATTTACACATTGACAAGAAACTCAATTCTGAACCGCGAAGACGTTAGAATGATACGTAATATCAAACAAACCATTTTACCAACTTTAAAATAGGTAGGTTTAAATTCGTCGTGTTTGTATTTTTCAGAAATATTTAATACGGTAGTATTTACCAAGAGTTCATCTCACAAACAAGATATCAGTTTAGTACTTCAGGCCATTGTGTTTGAAACCACTGCTAGATTTTCAGTGAATATGCTTATCTCAGTGGCACTTTCAGTGTATGTTATTCCGTGTCGCGCTCGTCGGTAACAACGCGGCTTACTACGCCGAGTGCACTTCATAACCGCGAGCCGCTCGAAGCCCGTGGAATTTGTTCTCTTAATGTTATTCCAGGTACGAGATAGTGATTACTTTTATGGAAGCGAGGACCTCGTGGGAAGTGTTAATGGTACACGAGTAGGTATAGATTTAGTGGCACTTATGTATGTACTAAACGTCCAGTAAGAACGTTGAAAAAAGATTATATATTTTCATACATCATACTTAGTTTGACTCAACAATATTTAGAAGATTTAATTCCGGTTTGTAAGGAATAATATTAACTAAGAAATTAAAGATCGAATTGAAAAAAAATATCTTACAGAAGAAGTTGTGTGTACCTTATGATTCTACCTGATTACAAATAACTATCACAGTTAAATATTCACAGGATATAGTACAATATGTAACTTAAACTGTACAATTAATAAAAGCCCAATCTGCCTTTCTCACCTGAAAACGCAGAACACTTTTTTGTCAGAAAACGAATTCAAGTTAAGCTGCAAGTCAATCAAAATATTTGCAGAATCCATATACGAGGCATTGTTTTAGCGGTGAGATACAGTACAAGTCAGTAGTTATCAGTCCAGTGATCTCACATATCAGGAAAGATATTATAAAGTTTTTTTGTGAAGTGGTCGTACTACTACGCCATCCTGTTTTATTCATGTCATTTATGCTGTAGACAAAATAGGCTGCAGCGCGGCTCCACTCCTTGAAATTTCTCCAAGATGCATAAATAATCACATTACACACTCAAAATAATTAAGTTCCAACACCCCTATACACTTACTTATGATGCATATCCCAACATAACGCATTTAACTGTCGTAGCATTACGTAGCAGTAAATTACTACGACACTTATTGCGTAGCAAACTCGTAGCACGTAACTACGTACGCAGTAATAAAGCTGATATTATTATGTAAACGAAAGTTTTTATCACAGCTATTTCAATAGGTTTTTTGAACCATGTAATACCTCTGAAAAGGTCAAAGCATTGTGTTAAAAAAATCCACCGATGCCGCCGTCACTCGCCAATAAATACCGAGATTGAAATATTCATATTATGTTTAAATAAAATGTCAGAGAAGGGTCGTCTCTAAAATAAAATTGAAACAATCGCTCTGTAAGTCAACTTGCCTTTCATTCAGTACTTTAAAATAATTGAATTTCGTAATGAAATAAATTCAGTCGGCCAGCAATATTGCTAATGAGAAACTGAATTAAGTCGTTCAAAGAGAACGGGGTTCGGAGACGACAGATTTGGGCAAAGTAAAGGCACAAGAGCAGAGAGGCGGAGAGAGCTAAATGCCTCAGATGCTCAATAGGTGTGCAATATGAGGCCTTGGGTTCAATCCCAGAGACAAATCGCTGGCACATAATAACAAGGTCCTATGTTAATTTTAAGTATGTTGGGAAAATGAGATTGAAATTATCATTGAAATAAAACTAACTACTTTACGGATTTTTTCCCTATAAATTTATTTAATTTTTACTCCTGAGGCGACGTTTTGAAGACTTTACAGCCTTCATGGTCACATAGCAGAGATGTTACCGCGAAAACCCCGTTAAGTAATTTTATTTCAATGTCCAACATTCGCGTTAAAAACATTATATAACATTTTCACGTTGTAAAAAATTAGAAAAGAATTAATAAATTACATTTATAAGTTAATTTGTGCAAAAAATATAACATAGAACCTTGTAATAGTAAGCTAGCGAAATGTTTGTTTGTTAACCGACTTCTTTTTAACTATTTGTCATGAGTGTACATCTAGTGTTACGGCTCAAGTCCTTCATAGTACTGATCCCCACCACGCTAATAATACTCAGTGTGAGTCGGGCAAGCTTGTCTTGATATATTTATTTGTGATTTGTTCGAGGTTTCAGCGCCACGGAAACTGCGAGTCGCGCTCGGCGACGTCGCCACTATTTTCCGGTATCGTTCTGCTTCCGCCAATACACTCACTGACTTTATGCACTGACACGCTGCGGCTGGCTTCTTTTAAAACCAAATCATTTCACCTAAACCAGATAACGAATGCAGCTTTAATCTTTAATATTATCAGCCAGCTTATAAACTTGTATCTTAGACCCGATAAAAATAAACTTATATTACTAGGTGTTGTTTCGCTTGCGTGAAAAACTGTTCTCGAAATAAAAATCCCACTATGTGCTTTTCTAGGACAAAAATATGACGTAGCATTGCTGCCGTTCGTGGACAAGCGTAAGATTCGCCAACAGGCGCTATAACAACTAATAGTTGTCTATGTAATTATTTATTGTATTTTTATAAAAAGTAAATACCACATTGGCTTCTAAAACTGCTAAGTATTATACTGCATCCTGATTCAGTAAATCTGAGTGTCTAAAGAGTTTTGACGTAGTATTAAATAAAAACTAACTATTACAATTGTATTAAATACTATTAAGTAAAAACTATTAAATAAAATATCTACAAGTAAAAGACTGCCTCGGTGGCGTAGTTGTATTAATGTACGACTGCAATGCTAAGGTCTTGGGTTCGATTCCAGGGTCGGGCAAAGAGATATTATGTTTTTCTACTCAGTATCAGCCCGGAGTCTTGAATTTGTGCCCGATATGGCGATAGGCTCGTCCCCTTTCATATCATGGGACGGAATACGCACGGCGAAAAGTTGGTGCACTAGTTGCACCTCTGCCTACCTCTTCGGGGATAAAGGGCGTGATAACGTATACCTAAAATGAAAACATAGTCCTATCTGCACACTAAGTTACAAGTCTATCGTCTGTTTATCAAGAACCAACAGACATCATTTTACATTCAGAATCGTGTCAATATGGTGAAATAAACATCATTTCTCCCAGGAAATCAAACCCACGTCCTCTCATTTCCTACAACTCCACGCAACGTCTTAAAACAGTGTGCAATGTAAGTGATGCGAAAGACAAAAGTAATTCGCATTTATAAGCGACGTGCAGTTGTGTGCTGTGGCTCGGGAGTTGAGGCGCTCGTGGAATCTATTAGGGCGAGAGGCGGCGGCCGTCGGCAAAGCGGCAACAAGTGAACCCGAGGATGGCTCTCAAGCTACAACCCCCCCCTACTCCCCCACTCCCGAGTCCCCCGCGGCGCGCTCCGCTCACACACAGCTAATGTTTCTGTTATTACTTTTGAATAGCTTTGTAATTTATGTGAGGGAAGGAAAAATTGCAGTTTGTTCTTCGCTATTTATTAAAGAAATGATTTACTACATCGTACAGTTAGTATGAAGTATGTTTTTAATTATCTTTGTACAACTATATTGTTAACAGTATAAAGTAATAACAAATGGTTTTAAAATAAAACTAGATTGAGAAAAATTCGTGTTCTATTTCTGGTACCTACTAGACGTAATGTTGACGTTGTAGGAACAGTTTTGGCTTACAATATTAATAAGTCAACCCTGCGGAGGTGGTACCCGTGTCTTAACGAAAACCAGTATAATTTAGTAGTGTCTCTATAATTATTACGGTCAGTGAGTAATGATCAATAAGTTAAAAAGCTCAAAAATTGCCACTCAATAAAAACTTTTCTGGATGGTCATTAACGCATTCGCAATCGCACCGGCAGAGTTGGATTCATTGGCGGTCCCGATCGCTTACCTTCAACTTAACCAAATGCTTGCTGCTGAACCTGATAAAAAATAATCGATTCGGCGATAGTGCAACACTTTTTTTTATTCAAATCAATCGAATATCGTTAGAATGTAACAATATTAAGATAAATTGAGGCATATATAGTATGTAGCCTGGACCTTAACACAACGCTGCTAACTGTTTTTGGATGTACGGTCAACCAACATTCAACTGATTCATGTTAACTATATCACAGAGATGTTGATTTCTCGAAACCGACCATACTGTATAGTGTACAGGGTCTATAATACGTATAAATAAATTGTATGTAACTAAGCATAACATAGGGTAATAGAGGTGTTTCAAGCGATACGTGTTACAAGTATATCATCAAGTACTTATAAAAAGTAAAAGTTTAAACTTGATCGTAAAAAAATCACCCTACACACTAGGTACACATTAAAATAACATTTTGGGCGCGCAATGCCTACCACGTAAAGCGATACGGCTGTGTAGGAGAGATTATTGGTTTATCATTTGTTAACAAAGTACGTACATCGCGGACAACGCACATTTATGAAAGTGGACTGACTCGGCGGCGTGTGCGACGGACGACATCGCTCTGAGGTCCCGGGTCTATCCCGGGCGGACAAAATGATATTGTGTTGTTTACTTTGTTTTAGAACGGAGTCTTGAACTTGTATCCGATATGGCGATAGGCTTGCCCCTATGGAACACATAGAGCAAAAATGGGTGCCCTGGTTGCGCCTCTGTCTACCCCTTTGGGCATAAATATGTGATATGTGATCAATATCGAAATAAAACTAGTTTTCATATTTTGTCGCGGCTTTTAAAAGGTATATTTTCTTCTCACGTTTTGAAGACTTTGCAGCTTGCATGGTCACGGTGCAGACTGACGGGGCGGGCGGGTGAGTATTATGAACAATTATATACCATTTTAATCAGTGCTTAAAACAATTATAATTATTTTGCCCTTGCAGAATTTAAAATATTAGACGAAAGGTGATTTGACGCAAAGGGACAGCATTGATTATTAAAATCAATGTTTAATAAATCTCATTGAAAGGCATTCTTTGTCTATAGTATTGCACACAAATGCAATAAAAGAACGAAGACGATTTCTGGTCGATAGACGCAATTATATTCTGACTTGTAGAACAAAGGCTTCATGGGCGGTGAGCGGCGGCGAGCGGTGGGATCAATCATAAATGAAATGATGGAAATTGAATCAATTATCCACAGATAAAAAGATAATAGTGGTAGTCTAGTGAATAGGGCTTTTGTGCATAAAACTTGGCATTTAGCACAAATTTATTGGAAAAGGTCAGTTTTTTGTCAGAGTCTGTCTTGGTAAGTTTTATCGCTTTTTTAAGTACTGTCGTGTTTCAATTAAAGTGCCTTTAAGTTTGTGAAATTACTGTACGTTATAAGACCTAAAAATCTTATATCTGCGTTTGTCATATTGATAAAAGCAGTATGGTAGAAGGTATTATATTGTAATTTTTTGTTTAACAAAATTTTATTTACCTATGGACCTATTCATATACATGTTTACCTGCCTCGATGGAGTAGTTATATTGCAGTACCACTGCAATGCTGAGCTCTCGGGCTCAATCCCCGCGTGCAAAGTGATATTTAATTTTTCTAATCAGTGTCAGCCAGTATACGCCTCGGAAACGTGGACCCTTAAAGCTCGCACCTTAAACAGGATTGATGCGTTCGAAATGTGGTGCTGGTGCGAAATGTTGGGTATCTCTTGGACTGCACGCCGCACTAACGCATCAATACTAGATGAGCTAAAGATTGAGACCCGCCTTTCCACTATTTTTACTGAGAGAGTGCTCACTTTCTTCGGTCATGTGGCGCGCCGGAAGCCCGATAACTTAGTAAAGCTCATACTAGTTGGCCGCATGAATGGGAAACGGAACAGAGGAAGAGCACCTGCCCGATGGACGGACACTACCAGGAAACGCACCCGATTGAACATCCCAGCAACCATGCGCCACGCGGAGAACAGAGCGGCCTGGAGAACACTAGTGGCAGGCGTTGTTAATAGTGGTCACGACCCTCAGCCTTGAGGAATCGACTAAGAATAAGAAGAATCAGTATCAGCTCGGAGTCTGGAATTTTGTGCCTGACATGGCGTTAGGCTCGGCCCCTATCACATCATGGGGCGGAATACGCACGGTGAAAAGTGGGTGCACAAGTTGCGCCTCTGCTTACCCCTTCAGTGATGAAAAGGCGTGAGTGTGTGTGTGTGCAAGCGACTTGCTCATCTCAATTACATAAAAACATCTGAATATGCAAAATAAATTAGTATAAAATGACTGCACGAATATATTCCAACGTATAAAATATGAGCACACTCTACTTACTTAAAATGCAAATTATGCGAGCTGTTGTGAAATTAATATCAACACAAGTAGGTTTTATAACGAGATGAGCAAGTTGTTTAACTGGTGGTAAGCGGACACCGGCAAGGTGGACAGACGACTTGATAAAGGTCGCAGGAACACGCTGGATGCAGGCCGCTTTTGACAGGTCCGTCTGGAAATCTTTAGGGGAGGCCTATGTTCAGCAGTGGACATCGTGTGGCTGATGATGATGATGATGATGAAGGGTCACAAATACCCATGAATAGTACCCGACATTTTTTAATACTATACTGCACCACAGTATTGCGGTCGTCAGCTTGAGAGATGAGTCTCATAGCACATGCTCATAAGGCCGCATTAATAGATGCAACTCAAGTTCGCGATATCAGCTGTGACGCCCTTAAATTACGGTCGGCACCTTAGGATCGCTATTTAATAAACCCAAATTAACAGCAGCTCAAATGACATCTTAAGTGGCAATATGTGACGAATTTTGACATCTGAGCTATGTTTATGTAACAGCGCCGCCTCAGCTGAGAACACGCTCTTAAATGACAGCTTATGCTATGTATGTTTATTAAATAGTTCAATACATGTCTACTTGAGATTGTACTCAAAATCGAGATTGATTTATTAATACAGCCCATAGTGACCATCGCATTAGCTATGACGATTCGAGAGAAGCAGACTGGTCTCACTAAGATTGCTACCATCGGTTTACAACCATCGAAGAGATTCGCGGAAGCCTGAAAGTGGGTCAAATCTTCGACAGACATAGAGGCAACCGCCGTACCTAAATTACATAAAACATGATCATTTTGCGACCATTTTATGTGATTGCTACGTGCAAAATCATCTCTAATGTCGCTATATGCATTATGCAATTACTGTCCCCTACGCTAGTGTTCAAGGTTTAGTCCAAATAAATTATATCTAAAATAAGGCATAAAAAATTCTCGCAGCCATGAAAATTTACAACTTCTCTCGTGAGTTAACAATATAATTTAACCGCACCGTATTTACTAAGATGTGCAATGTATTCTCTTTCCTAAATAGTATAAAAAATACAAGTTTCCAGTCGCACACCAAAGTTTCCTTTTAGAGCCGCCAAAAAGAGCTGCAACTAACGCGGGCTGCAAGTATGCCTGAGATGTAGTTCTTAAAAACCAACGGCGCGGTGTACTAACACAAACGAAAAGTTTTTCTAATTAGGGCCGCATTACCTATTCACACAGAAACGCGCGTGCCCGAGCGTGTGTGACCGCGAAGTAGACGAAGGAGGGCAGGGCAGCTAGATGTTACAAAAATTTCGAGTGTTGTTACAGGTTTCGTTTCCGATTCGAAAGAAGAATCTTGTTTTATATTATATACCTGGTAAATATAGTTGCACTAATATATTAGTATTTTGATAATTTATGATACTCCAAATTAAACGCGTTTACTTCAGTATTTTATGTAATTGACACATTTTATTTGTCTTAAGAATTATCCTGAAAAACTTCGTCTATGTTCGAATTTTCCCAACTAACTTAAGTACAGAGCCGCATTCACTACGACGTAGCCACAAAAATTAAGTATAAAATTTTGGTGTTAAATTGTACTGTTTTATGTTATATCTATGTCTCCGTATGTACTGGGTCTTAATGCAGTAATTACGGCGCAAACTCTGCTCACTTTTTAAAACTGGGTTGACTTTTCTGACTATAGCACCGGAAGCATAAGATCACACAAGAGCTTTAATTATTTTGTTTACATTGTGTGCGTTAAAAAGAGCAGTGAAACTAGAGAAATAGTGAAACGATAAGAAAAGAGGGTGCTTTAATGTGTTTTTATTTGTAAAAGTTTTTTTTACTTTGTATAATAAAAAGGTTACAATAACGCTTTTTATGTCAAATTTTTACTATCAATTGGTTTTGGAACGCTATAGAACCAGCGGGATTTAGCTAGAGCATGAATTATTTCTTACATATTTTTTTTTATATTTATGCTACTATTTTGTCGTAATAAAACAGTGTATAAAATCACCCGCATTCAAGCTGAAGTAATTTTTACATCCTTCTATATTTTGAAGTTCGTAGACACGATTGTTATGCAGCGGCATGCGCTACGAGTCTAAACTAATCGACTACGACCTCACAGGCACGTCGCTACAGAGCTACACCTACGCTCACATTAGCTCCTTTGTCGCGTAGTCTTAACGGGCTACACTGACGTAGCAACTTTTGGTGGCCTAAAGTTAGTTACAAAAGGTAAAAAAAACCGGACAAGTGCGAGTTGGAGTCGCCTACCGAGGGTCTCTTACAAACTTGTAGGTAAGATAATACCTAAGCATATATGTTCAATAGTTCGCCAAAATTACTTAATAAATTAATCAAATTTAAAAATTTTGTAATAGTAAATTCCCTTTTTTTGTTATTAAAGTACATATTTATGCTATTTTCCTTTACACGTGCTGTAAAACTTTGCTTCTTGCCAAATTTCATTATTCTAGGTTAACGGGAAGTACCTACCCTATAGCTTTTGATACCCTTGCGAAAGCGCAAAATATACGACATAAACGATCATATCTTTTGATCGCGTTGACTTATAGTCTGAATTTTTCACAGCTGAAAGAGACCTTATACCCGAGTACTTTATATACTTCAACTTATATATTTCAACTTGATATCTCTACGCGTGCTTGAGAAGAAAGGTCTTGACAGAACAAAGTGATCCTAAAAGGGTTACTTTTTTTCGTTTTGAGATACGGAACCCTAAAAAGCATATCAGAAAATAATCTTGCAATACAGAATGTTTTTAGAAACTTCAACATAATAATATATCCTTATATTTGTGTTTATTTAAGTGTTTATTCATATTTATGGGATACTTCGTTTTTTTTTTATGGTATAGGGGGCAAACGAGCATACGGTTCACCTGATGGTAAGTGATCACCGCCGCCCATGAACATCGGAATGAACATGGTGTCACGGGAAATGACGTATTTATTTATTTATTTATCTGCACTTTATACATTTATTATATTTATTTATGTAAAGGCGGACTTAATATTTTATAGCATTAACTATAAATGCACTTCTTCAAACTTCTAGCACCATCTAGCAAGTTGACGGTAATGTAAAAATAGTCAAGCTTTATTTTTATTGCACCTTCGAGAAAAATAAACAAGCACAATTTCGAAATAACGACGCGATGTTTAATCTGTAATCTCTCTGCGGCGCTTTACAGAGTGCCGAGTACACGAGACTAAGCCGCGTACGAGATTCACGGGGCACGTAGCTTCGGGGTTTCCCTTCTCTAATCTCCTAATTAATAATAATCAATCTGGATGGATTCCATCATAGCCAAAAAAGAGTCTGCGCTCGAGGCACGAACAGAAGTAAATCCTGGTAAATGATAGCATTCCTTATTGGTACCTTTATTTCTAATTCGACTGTCAATGAGCTAATTTTACTGTTTCGTTTAATGGATGACGAATCAGGCAATTACGTAGTATATGAGCGCGATTGTTCATAACCATTTGTAACACACAAAAAAATGAATTACAAACTACAATGCACTGTGCTGCTGTGCGGCGCTTGTCACATTTAGATATGAACTAGCTTTTGCTCATGGCCTCACCCGCGTGAAAGAGTTTTTCCGGAACAAAAGTCCCGCTATATATTTTCCTGGGATAAAAATTTGCTTAAACCTTTCTAAGGTCTCAAACTGTCTCCATACCAAATTAAATCGAAACCCGTTTCGAAGTTTTTGAGTTTATCACGCGGCGAGTGACTTTGTTTTATACCATGGAAGGAAGGATATTAAATCTCATAATGCCAAGCAATTACACTGGCTATCATATTTATAAAACTGGTATAGAGCAGTGCATTCACTCTGCTGCTTGGCGGCAGAAATAGGAAAACCGACAGTACATCCCAGACCTATTCGATACAGCTCGGTAAGCTGAGACAAATGTATGGATTACTAAGTGGACAACAAAAATGTACACAGCGCGGTCCAGAAAACGATTAAATTATACTTTGAAATGTTGCTGCGATATGTCAGACGCGTTTTATTGTTTTGTTGTCGTGTAAATAATGTTAAGAAGATACGTCGCGTGTTCGGCTGATTTACATGAATACAGCTACTGACCTTACTGGCGTGAGAGTTTACCTTGTAATTTTTACAAGCCCGCTGTTTGTGCTTAAATGGTGTACTCATTTTTAATATACACAGGCACACACAGACCGTCATGCTTTTTACCCCCAAAGGGATCGACAGAGGCGTAACTAGTGCACCCACTTTTTGCCGTGTATATTCCGTCCCATGATGTGATAGGGGCGAGCCTATCGCCATATCGGGAACAAATTTCAGACTCCGGGCTGATAATGATTAGAAAAAACCAATAGCACTTTGCCCGAACCGGGTATCGAACCCGAGAACTTAGTATAGCAGCCGTACCATAATACAACTACGCCACCGAGACAGGCAGTTAACTTAATTCAATAATATACAACTAAGTAAAGTCGGAAGCATGTACACTGGGCGCAAAATTCCTGCCAAAATTGGTTTCTGGACCAAAAATTCGAGAATCTGCTTTTATTCGTATGTGTTCAGACTTCAGTATAAGGATGTGTGCGCTCGACCACATTTCATATTGACTCCCAAAACGCAAATTCAGACATGTTCGTTGGAAACGCTCCCATTAGACCTTTGATCTCACGCCGTTCGGAGGCTGAGGGGTAGAGGAACCGTGGCTTATTTAAAATATTATCGCTTAAAAAGTCTTTGTTTCATACTCGAATCAAATAACAATCCCTCGGTTCTAACTCGTTTGATCGCCCAAGTTGTAATGGACAGCCGGTCACTCCCCTGTCGCCTGTAGCTTTACTACAACGCTGCATATTGTGGCCTCACCTCGCAATAGAAACGTCCCTCTGTGACCGCGGCTTTACCACACCCAGCTGCATTTTTATTGCACCGCATTAAACTCCGCCGCCAGACTTTAACTAATAGTGCTATGACACTGGGATCTGGACGGCTTTAGTGTCAAATGACCTGAGAGGTGGTAAAAGTGTTAGAGACATCAATGAGCATTCAGCTTACTCTAAAGTTTTTTTTTAATATTCTATACTAGCATTGCGCGCGGCTCTGCCCACGTGGTAAAGTTTTTCCGGGATAAAAAGTAGTCTATAGCACTCAGAAGTAATGTAGCTTCCTATTAGTGAAAGAATTTTCAAAATCGGTCCAGTAGTTCCTGAGATTAGCGCGTCCAAACAAACAAACAAACTCTTGAGCTTTATATATTAGTATAGATTATATTTAAAAAAAAAAGCGCTAATAATTCTAATGGAACATAATAGAATCGTATTAATGGTTCATATTAAAGAGAGATAGGTTTTGAAACCGTTAAGTTCCTTAATTCGATTTCCACATGGGGTAAAACATGGCTTTTGCAAAGAGAGAAAATATCAGTTATTAGGGACTAGAATTAGTACTGGTTTTGACGATCTTATCCCATAATATCAGGGCCGTTTATAAACCCGGCGATGAAGCTGCATAATTCATCTCTGGCTACTCAATTAAAAACATTTTGTAGTTTTTGGATATCTAAGTCAAATAACTTCTGTAGAATATATAGAGTAATGTTTGTGACTTTGTCTTTATTTAGTAGTATTAGTTGGTTCTTTCATACAGAAATATCTTGTTAGAAAAGGTAGCGTCGGAAAAATATACATCGTTTTTCTCTGTCGCGGCCTCCGTCCCGTTATTTGTGGCTGCTCCTAATCCAAATACAAAAACGATCTGTCTCGGCCTGTGTTTACGTCTCGCTGTTCCGTTCTGGTCCACTATTACGCTCGTCTATAAACAGACCTTTTATAGGCACGGAATTCTTGAATCACTTATTGTTTTTTTTATAAGACGTTAGCAATCTAGTATATTATACAGTCAAATTTTAGTTAGTTTTGTATATAGTAGAAAATTCCATATTGGTGTTACCCGACTCACGAAAATAAATTCTGGTGTTGCTTTCGTGCAATTACTGAGAATACCATATACCGCCAATCAGTGGCGAAGCGTCCATATAACCCGATTCCTACCGGCTTCCCTTTTAGGTTTTGGGTACTTCACAATATATTTGATAAGTAAATTATAAATGTAGAAAATACTAAGCTAGGAACAATAATAATCGTTATAACTAACATTAATGATCACTTAATAATGACATCTATCGGCCATCTGCCTGTTGTTTGTTAACATAATCGATATCGATGTGTTATATTAATAAACAATGTTTAAGTAACGTTAGATGGCGCGCCTAGTATTTTTTTTCCTAGAAATTCCGTTACCAATATGAAATTGTGGAGCCACGGGCGCGAGGTAACCCGCTGGCTACCGGGTTCATGTCGTAGTATGTTATTGGATATAGGTGGCAGCACTTTCTAAGACTTTCAATGACTTGCTATCTCTCTCTGTGCGTCGGAATCGCGCCAAAGATGGGCAAAGGGAACCCGAGCCTGCTCGGCTTCACGTTAACCGACTATGTATTGTTGTCACTTTTTACGTCATGATTTATTATGATACCGATTTACGATGTCTGTGAATTGTCAAATTCAATTTATTTATTGACAGTTATGTGTTGTTTTTTGTTTAGAAGTTGTTTTTTAATTAGTAAATACAAATTAATGTAGTGCATTGTTATGGAAATTACTGTTTGTGATTAGTGTAGCGTCTCCTTTCACGTAAGTATATTATTTGTTTGTAAATCTGATTAGTTTTTAATTTCAGACATGAAATGTTTGTTAGAAGTAAATAATTATGATATTTTCTGAATTTAAAGGGCACATCGATACCAAGTAAAACTCTACGAATAACGTTGATTATTTATATCGATAATATGAGGTATTTATGAACACGTTAACTGCTGGTCTGTTTGACGAATAACATATATTTTGTTAGTAGAAATTACATTTACTAAGAAAGTTATAACAAATTAATAAAGAAATGTAGGTATTAGATATCGTGATTATATTTCTGATACTAATGTTGTTCTTGTAACAATTTAGACTAATCCACTGTCGAAGTTTTACTTTTCCGTTAAATTGACCCATACCGTGAATACCGTGCAATATGTTAACTGAGGCAAAAATAGGTTGCCTCGGGTTCCCTTTTGAAAAATTTCACCCTTCGCCACTGCCGCCAATTTCTATCGGTATATTTCTTTCGATTAATATACGCATATAATTCTCAGCTTTTATTATTATATTCAAATATACTAGCAAACAATTCTATCCCAGCATTCCTCTTGGAACTAGAATTAAGATCGCTGTCGGCGTCGAGCCGGGCGTACGTCCGTCGCGCTGGCTGTGTGGCGTGCGGACACCGCAGTCATGAGCGCGCGACAGATTTAGACGCTGGAGTAAAACGATGTGGTAGGGCGAGCTGCTGAGTCGATAGCGGACAGCTGCTGATATGAGAATTGCTGCTGTATTTTTGACTAGTGCAGCAGTAGCGCAACTCGCTTTATATACATGACAAGTTATCACTACTAAGTAAAAGTCCAGCTAAAAGGATTAACCTAAGCGCTTTGTAAACTATGAGCTATGATATACAATCAATAATTGCAACGGGCTAATCAACATAAATCTTGTTGGCCGGCCTGAACTCCTACAGGGCCGTCCTTGTAGTACGAGAAGCAGTGCAGTAACTAAGCACAGCAACTCGCACGCTAGTTCTCATTTTGTGACTGAGCCATAAATCGAGTCCGCATGTAGTATGTACCCACCGACAGTCACGCTACATGTGACGCTACACAACATACAAGTCCGTTGGATGCCATGCACAATATATTCAGACGACGTGCTATTTCATTAGGAAATGCTGATTGTTTTTCAAGCAACAGATTAATTTAATTCAGTATATAAATCACTTTTTTATACTGTCATTGCGTTTCACGCCATGTAATTTTTTTATCAATAAATAAAAGCGAACCACTACAGGGTCAACAATAATTATTACTTTACTTAAAATATATGTTCGAAATTAAAATTAATAGCCATTAGTATTGTGTTACTGTAATCTGTGCGAGAACATATTATACATATGTATATTCCGGAGCATTATATGCGCGCTACGGGGCGAAGGAAGCATCGTCTTCTGACATGCCCCCCTGCATGGAGTTTAACGCGTACTAGCAGTAGCCCGACCGCGAAGGCAATCACTTTGATAAACTTATTTTTGGAGTGCGGATTGGATGCCGACATATTTGCTGATCGAGTTCATACTATTAGTAAGAAAGTGTACTTGTTCCTAAGTAATATGAATTATAGTGAGTCAACTGTACCTACAATAATTTAATTTTCTTGTTGTAATGTCTATAACTATCATATAAGTGTTTTGGTGTACTCTTCACTGTAAGCTTATATTAGATTTTTTGTAAATAAATAAATACTGTACGTTCAATGTTGTTGAGAGTACCTCTACATTTGGTAATCGTATAAAGTCATAATTAATCGTGAAGTATGAGTATCAAGGTAAATCAGCTTAAGTACATATTTACCTCGGCGAGACCGATTGAGCTCAAAATGTACTTAGGAGTGTTCTCGCATTACGAGTGCGTGCCGCAACGCAAACATAAAGTTCCGCGACACTTACTGTTTGTCTTCGTACAACTCGCGCAAAGATGTGATCACTGAAACTACGCCCGATGCAATTTTAATCGGAATGAAGAGTTGGTGAAATGCAAAACATTTTTTGATTTATACGATGGGCATATGAGCAAATACACAGTTTGCGCTTGCGAGGGATTACTGTCAATCATAGCATCAGTGGACTCGTGGGTGTGTTGTTCACGTTTGTGTACTCCATAGGTATAGCATGGTGCATTTCTAGATTACTCGGCTGCATGGAGCCTGCAATGCTTTTAACAACTCGTTTGAATATAAAAACGGCGCAATTTTATTTATACTTCAGAAAAAAACGATCGTCAAAGCTAAAAGTATCGTGTGTGTTGTGTACAGCGCGGCAGTCTCTCCACGAGTACGGCGCGAGTACATCGATACACATTGAAAGCCAAACCCAATTGTTGTTTTTACAGTACTCGGCGCCGCTGGGTTGTTGTTTTGAATGTTTTCCAAACTGTCTCAAATATCACGTGGAAATGTTTGCGCGTTGTTCTTCATGTATTGTTTTCATATTACATTTACGAGTTTTTTTTGCGTAAGGATTGACGTATCAATTGAGACAAGCAATGACCGGCTCCAGTGGTGAATAAAATCTTAAAAACTTTTTAAGAAAAAATAACACCGACTTCAAAACCCACTATAAGGAAAAAAATAACTTGTGCTTTGCTTATGGGTTATAAGGAAATTTTAATAATACCAATATTATATACACTGCCATTTGTGTGCTTATATGAATGTACAATAAATAACTCTTTGGAGTCGGTGCCTGGTTTTTTGTAATATTTGGCACTCGACTAGTATTTTTTAATTTCATTCTTCTGTTAAGTAACTAGTTCATATTACAATGAAATGTGTGTATTATAAGAATATTTTTATTTATATATTTGCGTATACAGCTCTTGTATGACGCGTTGGTTTACACTTACACGACTTTTTTATAACCGGCACCGACTCCAAATAATTATTCATTGTACATTAATATAATCACACGAATGGCAGTGTATATAATATTATTAAAATTTCCTTATAACCCATAAGCAAAGCACAAGTTATTTTTTTCCTTATAGTGGGTTTTGAAGTCGGTGTTATTTTACAATTTGCGCGCTGAGGTCCTGGGTTCGAATCCTGGGTCGGGCCAAAAACATTGTGACTGGGTTTTTCCATCTTTAAAATTACTCAGTCGCAGCTCGGAGTCAGGAAGTTGGCGGTGTGATACCCCCGTGCCTCGGAAAGCACGTAAAGCCGTTGGTCCTGCGCCTGATCTCTCTCCGGTCATGTCGGATTGCCGTCTCACTGGACTATGAGAGTAAAGGAATAGCGAGTGCACCCTGTGTATTGCGCACACACTTGTGCACTATAATATCTCCTGCGTATCTGGCTGATCTCTGTTGAGATTGGCCGCCGTGGCCGAAATCGGCTAGAAAGGGTATTTTTTGTTAAAACGTTTTTATTTTTCACTTTTTAGTAAATAGGTGATGCAATAAAGAGTTACATATTATAATTATTGCTATCATATAAGAAAATTTTGTAATTTATTATAATAGGTGGAATTCCCAAAGCTGTCTTGGTTGATGATCAAACAATAGATACAAGCCTAGAAATACTAGCTCAAGAATAAAAGACTTGAAAGTGAAAGAGTTTGTATATCATTTACATTTACATATAAAACTCTTTAATTAAAACTGACAACTCCAAATTTTAAAAAGTAATACTTCTGACAAATTTCTTACGTCAACCTACTGTTTAAATTTATTTCAGCACGCAATTACATATATCATAAAATTGATTTGAAATTAAATATAGATACTATAGTTCGGACAAACTAAGCTGGCCGGTATGACAATTCAATTTTTTTCCCGAAGCGATAACTCTGTGAGAAAATCTACCCAAAAAATTCAAAACCGTGTCATGTCATACCGGCCATATTAGTTTGTCCCTACTATAGTGTGTTCATGAATAAAAGGAGGTATAAGACAGGTTCGTCTGGAAATCTTTAGGGGAGGCCCATGTTCAGCAGTGGAAAATATTCATACGGGTTCTCTCTTCTGTGTCTCTGCCGATAATGAGAATTATGAAGATGAAGACAAATAACTTAAGGATACACTAACCAAAAAAAAATGTACCAGTCCCTTTGGAAAATAATAAAAGCTATCATTTTTATTTCAGAAAATTATATTTAAGCATCAGAAGGAAAATTTAGTTATTATGTAACACGGAATTCTACAGAAAAGGTGCTAGAAAAATTTTCATGGTTTGTATATATGTAATCCTAGTCATTCTACGTATTTAAAAATAAAATATATTTTGATAGAAGTGTTTCATTTATTCTTACCGAATACCGCGAGTATGAGCGGAACGATCATAGGCTTAGAATGGTCTTATGACTCTGCACGTAAACCTATAGGATCGTCGGGGTAGTGTCACTGCAGGACAATCGTAGGGGTAGTATCACGCTAGGACAACAGCTCAGGTCTATATTATAATATAAATAAAAGACTCCCATCATTTTGTTAGAGCAGCCTGATGGTCACTGTTGAGCGGTTAATCTGATTTCTAGAAAATCATTACACAGTTCCATTAGATTTTGGTTTGGGGTATACATTCCCCGAGTCTGTAGTAGATCCTGAAATCAGGTGGAAATTGAATGCTCCCTTATGTGGCAATGATTAACAGCTCACATTTATCATACTTTGAGGTCCATTAGAAGCCTATATTTAGATATTATAGCGAGATACTAACCACATTTTTTCGAATTTGTCATAAAGCGCCTACTTATTTTATGATAGCAATATGACAAATCTACGTTTTGTGCTATTTATTACTTTTTTTATAAATAAATGGTTTCATATACCTATTTATCCCTTACCATCTAGTGGGAGTCCCTGTTATTCGTATAACGGGTCACCATGCATATGTATTATCTATTATTATGCTTTTGTTCAATAAAAATAGCTCAAATTTATGCGTTGCTAATAGACTTTCGTAAGGGCACTTTTAAGTCGTCGAATGAAATTACTCGTATGATTCAGGTCTATTCAGTCGGTTCCATAAAATGATGAACCCTATACCAAGATATATTGAAATGGGACCACTTCGCAACGCTTATTTACTAAATAAAGAAGGAATCAAGGAAATACGCTCCCAATTTTCAGAGAAATCAGTGTACAGTCAGCAGCATAAATATCTGTACAAAATCAAAATTTCAAATCGCCTATATACGCGTTAAGTTAAACTAAAACTTTTTTTTCTTCTTTTAAAGTAAAGTTAATCTCTTTTATTTTATTTTTGTGAAGAGAAAAAAAAGATTAGTAAGAACACAAAAGTGTGTAGGCAATTTGAAGTTTTGAATTTGTTCATCTACTTATGCTGCTGACTGTACATACATAAAAAAAATACACACACACGAATTGATAGCCTCCTCCTTTTGGAAGCCGGTTAAAAAGAGATGAACGAATGCAAATATTTATATCAGACCTGAGCGTTGTGCAGTTGTCATACCCTAATGCGGCGTCAGTGCTTTGTATCACATTTAAAGTAATTATAAATTTACTATTTATATCAGTTGTGTGGTGTCCGGCAGAGTAGAATAGCACCAACCCATTACACTTTCGGGTGTCGTACAAGGCGACTAATGTCTAAAGCAGAACATCTGAAGCTTCCGTAGACCAGAGAATGGGCAGCAGCGTTTTCTGGCATGCTCCATTCACTGCGATCGCCAACCCGCTTGCCCAGCGTGGCGATTTAGGGCATTACCTCCCAATGATAGGCACACAAAATAAACGGCCCCGAGTTCCCGGCCGCCTCACCAGGCTTGGCTACGGTAGCGGTCACAGCATCGGTGGGGCACGGGGTGCTAAGAATCCCCGGGTTACGGACGGCTACCACACATTGACCTTGGCTACGTATAATGGACGAACTCTGAGGCTCAACGAACATCTAGCCGAATTGGAAGTAGAGTTAGACAATATACGATGGCATGTTCTGGGGTTATCTGAAGTCCGTAGAGAGGGGGAGGACACAGTAACCTTGGAAACAGGCCATTTACTCTACTTCCGAGAAGGTGACAGCCTTTCCCAGGGTGGTGTCGGATTTCTCGTCAATAAGGCCCTCACTGGCAACATTGTGGAAATATCCAGTGTGTCGCCACGGGTTGCGTACCTCGTACTCAAACTAACCGATAGATATTATCTTAAGGTCGTACAGGTATATGCGCCCACCACTACACACACGGATGATCAAGTGGAAGCTATGTACGAAGACATAGGTAAAGCCCTGCACAACACCTCAAGAGCCCACTTCAATGTTGTCATGGGGGATTTCAACGCCAAAGTGGGAGTACGCACGGACACCGAATCGGTTATGGGACCACATGGTATTGGGAACAGGAATCACAGGGGGCAGATGCTGGTTAACTTCTTAGAACGAGAGGGGCTATATTTGATGAATTCGTTCTTCAAGAAGAAGCCCCAGAGGAAGTGGACCTGGCAAAGCCCCGATAACGTGACTAAAAATGAGATCGACTTTATCATGACGGACAAGAGGCGTATATTCAGAGATGTCTCAGTGATCAACCGGTTTAACACCGGAAGCGATCATCGACTTGTACGAGGCACTCTGAATATAAACTTCAAGCTGGAACGCACCCGTCTGATAAAGTCCACGCTCCGACCTACTCCGTTCCAAACCATTGCTGGCTCCGAAAGATTCCAAACGGAACTTCAAAACCGATTTGATGTGCTGGAAACCGAGTGCGATGTTGACGAGGACTTAAGCAGAGTAATGGAAGTCGTGAGGGATGTGGGTAACAGGTTCTGTCGGAAAAGGCATGCGGGCAGGAAGTCCAAACTTTCAGACGAGACTCTGGAACTCATGAGAGAGAGACGCGCAAATACACAGGCCGCGGCGGCAAACCAGCGCGCACTCACGAAACGTATTCGTAAAGCGGTACGGCGGGATCTTCGGGGTTCCAATACACGCCTCATTAAGGAGGCAATAGAACAAAACCGAGGATCTAAAGTATTCGTGAAGCGTCTCGGAAGGAGCCACATGTCTAAGCTGACTACCGCCGATGGTCGTGTCGTCTCCTCTAAGCCAGAGATCCTCTCGGATGTGGAAGACTTCTATGGCCAGTTGTATGCCTCGCAATCTCCGCTACCTGAACCCGTCCCCTGCGATCCTCGAGCTGCTTTAGTCCGACACTATTCCGACGAACTTCCCGACGTCAGCATTGACGAAATTGAGTTGGCCCTCAAACAAATAAAAAATGGAAAAGCCCCGGGCGAGGACGGAGTTACAACTGAGCTCTTAAAGGCAGGGGGAACTCCTGTCCTTAGGCAGCTGCAGCGTATATTTAACTCCGTTCTTCACAAAGGGAGAACTCCAAGAGCGTGGAGCAGGAGCATGGTAATTTTATTTTTCAAGAAGGGGGACAAGACCCTTCTCAAGAACTACCGCCCTATATCGCTCCTGAACCACGTCTACAAGTTGTTTTCGAGGGTTATCACTAATAGGCTGACGCAACGGTTGGACGACTTCCAACCACCGGAGCAGGCCGGGTTTCGCAGAGGATTTGGCACCATAGACCACATACACACGGTGAGGCAGATCATACAGAAGACCCAGGAGTATAATCAGCCTCTGTGTCTCGTTTTCGTGGACTATGAGAAGGCCTTTGACTCCGTCGAGACCTGGTCTGTTCTGGACTCCCTGCAGCGGTGCCAAGTTGATTTTAGATACATCGAAGTGCTGAGAAGTCTATATGACGCTGCAACTATGTCCGTCCAAGTACAGAACAGTCAAACAAGACCGATTCTATTGCATCGAGGAGTAAGACAGGGGGATGTGATATCCCCGAAACTGTTTACAAATGCATTAGAAGACGTTTTCAAGACTCTAAACTGGAACGGGCGAGGCATCAATATAAACGGCGAATACATCTCGCACTTAAGGTTTGCCGATGATATCATAGTCATGGCAGAATCGCTGCGGGAAGTTCAAGAAATGCTGCACAGCCTAAATGAAGCCTCCCAACGAATTGGTCTCCGGATGAACCTGGACAAAACGAAGGTTATGTTTAATGACCTCGTCGCTCCGGGACCAGTAATCATCGATGGTACACCTCTCGAAGTTGTCAAGGAATATGTTTATCTCGGGCAACTAATGCAGTTGGGTAGATACAACTTCGAAAAGGAAGCCGATAGGAGGATTCAGTTGGGCTGGGCAGCGTTTAGGAAGTTGTACCACATATTTTCGTCGGATATACCACAGAGCCTGAAGACGAAAGTGTTCAACCAGTGCGTCCTCCCCGTAATGACGTACGGAGCCGAGACGTGGACACTGACGGTGGGGCTAATCCATAAGCTTAAAGTCGCTCAACGTGCTATGGAAAGAGCTATGCTCGGAGTCTCTCTGAAAGACAAAATTCGGAACGAAGTGATCCGTCAGAGAACCAAAGTGACCGACATAGCTCTGAGAGTTAGTAGGTTGAAGTGGCAATGGGCTGGCCACATATGTCGCAGAACAGATAACCGCTGGAGTAAGCGTGTTCTGGAGTGGAGACCGCGTCTTGGCAAACGTAGCGTGGGACGCCCTCTGGCCAGATGGCGGGACGACTTGCACAAGAGGGCCGGCAGCGACTGGATGCATAAAGCAGCAGACCGGGCTCTGTGGCGTATCTTGGGAGAGGCCTATGTCCAGCAGTGGACTGCAGCGGGCTGATGATGATATTTATATTGATCTGCCCGATGATATATAAACCCTTTAAAAAAAACATTTCAAAATTAATTTAAGGATATCCAGTTATATTACGAGGAAAAAAATGTATCCCTCAAGGACCAGTGATTTAAGCTGTGAATCGTCTAGCAATCAGTCAGTGTTAGGACATATATTAACAGCAGATTTTTCAATCGTCAGATAAAATGTATCCTTTTAATAAATGTAACCTGACCGAATATAAAAGTGAGACGATTGACTAACTTCATTCATACAACTGTCATTTTTAATTTTTCAAGTTTTCTGTTTTTCTAGGAACAACATTTACGTAATGATTGAAAGAATCAGCTGTAAGGCCCGCCGCTGTTTGGTCAGCTTATACATTTATGTGACAAATAGCATTTATCAGCAAGCGGTGTAATCAAACGTTGTTCAATATACATAACCCAAATCAGGTAGATAAACGCAAGCATATCACAAGCGCTGCACGGTTCGATCTAGACGTCCTGAGCATGCTCTGAATTTACATCGCGTTACCTCACACTCTCACACTCACACAGCACGAGTGATGTGTCGTACGTGAGGTACCGGGTTCAATGAATTTTAGTTGGTTCCATTAATGTTTATTACACAACAGTTCCTTTAATATTGTTTTAATAATTAATTATTTGTCTATTACTGGTGGTAGATTATGTAAGAGTCCGTCTGGGTGGGTACCACCGCAATGTCTATTTCTACCGCCAAGCAGCAGTGTGCATGCACTGTTGTGTTTCGGTTTGAAGGACATTGTAGCCAGTGTAACTACAGGACATAGTGAGACTTAACATCTTATGTCTCGGGATGACGAGCGCAGTGGAATGCCACACAGTACTTTGTATCCTCAAGGTGCTGGATGGTGTTGCTACTGTTTATGGGTGGTCGTATCGCTTACAATCAGGCGAACGGCATCGAGCATGCCTGCTCGTCATTGAATGCCATAAAAAAAATATGTTTTAATTCATAATTATTGTGATGTAGTGGGTAGGGATCATTTCACATCAAAGACAAACTTTAAAGTGTTTGTTAAAAATACTGCAACTCGAAATCTTCGTGGATCACTTCACCTGTCATTGTAATACAAAATGAAAAAATAATTCTAAAAATCTACATTATGGATGCTTTACCAGTATTTGGGTAAGTCCCCATACTCTCCGGTAAACTATCACTTCTATATTACCCGTCGATTGCGCAACAAAATTAAAAATATCATGCTTCAATAAATAAATAAACTTAATGTACCAACTTATAATTTTTATTTCCATCATTCGTTAAAAGAAATTGAGCCTTATTCTTAACAATCAGCGACTAATTATTATAAACATCGAACAACCAAACTCAATACCGTTAATGGACAAACAATGTTCATCGAAGTTGGTTCTTGTGAGAGCAATTTGTACTCGTTTGGGGAAGTTTTATATCTGGGATCTGTTCGGTGACACTGCGCGCTGCGGGTGCCACTGAAGACACGACATCAAGCGATTCTACATAAAACTTCACCTGAGACTTACAAAGTTGCTAGATTTGGTATAATGGCAGTGTGGATTGACTGTGAAAAGAGATCGGAATCGATTCCGTGTCGGACATTTATTTCCAATGATTTTAACATTAATACACAGATGACTTGTATGAGATTAGAACATTTAGCATCCTTATCAGTGCAATCAATCAGCAATAAGTGCTTACGTCAATTGCACGTGTGTGTACCCCTTGGAATAAAAGCAAAACTCATTTATATCGAGACACGCGGCAGCGTGTCAACCCAAGCAAAAAAAGACGAGTCGAAGCTGCCTAGTGTAGTTTCACACGAACCATTTGGAGCGACTTTTCACGCCTCTATAACTCAAAACCTATTGAACGTAAATACATGAGATTTGGTTTATTTATTAAAACCCCTTAAGTTCACTGGAATCCCAAATTTCATAAATACAGCTCAAACGGTCATTGAGATACTAACATCTAAAAATCGGCATTTTTATCACTGACTGACATATATATCAAAAACCTAACCCACTTCCAGATGACCTAGAAAGTTGTAATTTGGTGTCCAGCTGGGTAATTGTATGTATACAAAGGAAAAATTTGAAAACAGTACATTTTCAAGATTTGAAACATTTTCCAAGCAATCGGAAAATCTGCATACTATCTATAATTTATCTTTAGAATAATGAACGTTTAGGCGTCCATTGATGCTTTATTTTAATTTAAATAATAATAATAATCCCTTCCTAGCCGATTTCGGCCACGGCGGCCAATCTCAACGGAGATCAGCCAGGTGCGCAGGAGATATTATAGTGCACAAGTGTGTGCGCAATACACAAGTGCACTCACTATTCCTTCACTCTTATAGTCCGGTGAGACGGCAATCTGACATGACCGGAGAGAGATCAGGCGCAGGACCAACGGGTTTTACGTGCTTTAAATACTATTTACCTTGATCCATTTATAACGTTCCCTCCGTATTAGAGCACCACTTTTACTTGAATTTTTCTATAAATATTCCGACTTTAGACAGAGCTGTTATGGGATACGTTGGTAGGTTCCTATAGATACGTTATAGGCATCAGCAACTCGTGCCCGCTCTTCAGTCTTTTATATTATATTTACTTCTGTTTCGAGCTCAAATTCAATTCAATTCATACTAGAAAGAAAGGAAGAAAGAAAAACGATTTATTAGTCACAACACACAACCGAACAAAACAATTGGCAGGAAATAACAGATCAAAAAATATTAAACACAAATCAAAACTAAAAAGTACCAAAAAATAATAATAATAAAAACAAAACTAATAATACATTGGCTTGCCTATTAAAGTTTATTAATTAATTAATTTACTTCTGTTTCGGGCTCAAGACAAATTTCTGGTTTCTACAGTGTTTACATCTTAATAAATCAATCTCAAGTTTGAGTAAAATCTCAAGTAGACATTTAATGTCAATACATTGGTTGATTGGCTAAACATTTCAATAACTGTTTAATAAACCAAGCTTAAGCTGTCCTTTAAGAGCTTGTTCTCAGCTGTGTTGGTGCTGTTACACAAACAGAACTTAGCTGTCAAAATCTATCACGTATTGTTACTTAAGACCAAGAATATGGGTATAAGCTTCTTGCTTAGGATGGTTATTATTGTGAAAGATGATATGACATTGGACATTCTATTATACTTGCGAACCATAGAGTTTAAGTAATTATTAACATAGAGGTTTTATACCAATAGGATTTCATCGCGTGCACATAGATGAGGCAGAACGATGAAGCGGTTCATGGCTTTTACATCCGAAAACTTCTTCTTCTTCCTAACATTGTTACACGAACCAGTCTCAGTATTTTCCTAAAAGCAATTCTTTGCAAAAAGTATCGATATCCCATCAAAAACATAAATGTGAAATATGGAAGCCAAGTCTAATATTAAGAATATACGTGCTTGTCGACTTCACCGACAAAAGAAATGAAATCTAAATGGGTGCCAAGCCGTGTAGATAATCCTGAAAATTATTTATAAGAACACACTCCATTCTAAAATAAATTTTAAACTAATATTTCTATCTTTTTCTGCTACGACAATTTATGATATTTAAAAATATAACTTCTTAAATTTTAACATTCAAATTATTTACACAAAGCCCATAACTTAGTATAAATTAAGGCTCAAGATTTGACGGGATATTAATATATAAGGAAAATAGCGTCGTTCGTATTTCCTAAGCAATTTAGGCAACGGTAAACCACTTTCTCCAATAATTCATTCGTGCATCACTGCTATCATATCACGGTAAAGTCACGTAATCAGTGACGTCATCAGCAGGTACTTGTGACGTCATATTCAAGCCATTACACAGTCTCTCTACGACTCATCCACAAACCTAAGCGAGCAGTAGAGTGACGTCAGACCACACAGAACTTGTAAGTGCATTGAATTTTGAATCACAGAATATTATAAGTAGCCATTGTATGAAGTAGTCGTTCTAACTTTAAAGATTACAGTATATAACAGAATGTAATTTAAACATAGTATAAAAGAAAACCTACTACCATTTAAAACAATCAGCATCTGGTGGGAGTACGACCCGAACGACATTATAATAGGAAGTCTTACCCGCCAATGAACGAACCTGATTAAGAAAACTGTCAATAAAAGGGAATTTACCAGACAATACGCACGAAAGTCGGTAATAGGAACTTATTGGACGGTCAGCATAATGTAACAATATGGGACGGCGCTACAGGCCAAGTTTGGTGATATCGGAGACAACAAATGTCCTTCAACTATGAGGAAATGATAAAATACCATCAAATATCTCTTAATAAATAATATTATGTTTACGAGATATTCTGTCGTGTACATGCTAAAATGAACGTTGTCGTTACCAATATTGCCCTATCATTTGTCTATTTCTTTTGTTTCAGTCGAACTTGGGCTTGACGGGTTTTTTAATACATCAATGGCTTGACGCTATAAGGTTAGGGACTCAATTCTAAAATTAAATAACAACAATGATATACATGACTGAACATTCAGTTGCTCACAAGAATACGAAAACGATAGCAGTAGAAGGTTGCATGTATATTTTCACCGTGTTCTATTTTTAGTCATGATAATAATGTAATCACGGAAGATACAAATATACCTACTATTGCAAATATATGTATTGAAAGTCGCTCGAATCATTTTGGTCGCTTGTTAAAATTCCCTGGGGATCGAACAGAGAAATTGATTCTCGTGGGCCAACGCGCCAAACCATTTTATGGAAAACATAAAAACGTGCATTTTTTTGTTGTTACTTTGAATTCAGTGATACAATATGATAGTCCAAAATGTTCATACTACTTTAGCTGCTTGTTACAAATAGTTTTTTCTAAATCTTTAGGAACTCAGGTTTCTGTAAGTCTCCGTGTATGATGTATGATGACCCAGCTGTAAACCAATAGGCTAGTTGACTACTTTTTTAAAAAATATTTATCAAAAATGTATGCCATAAAAAATCTAACGGAAGAAGAATTTTCAAAATTAGCGCAATAATAAGGAAGTTATAAATCTTTAAAATTTGGTGGTAGAGGGGGTAATTGTCAAATAACAGTAATATCAGACGGTAACGTCATCGGATGTCTCTGGCCATAGTGCTACGTGCGTGCGAAAGAGATAGCGCGAGATATCCCCACCTATATCACGACAATATTTCAAATGTGCATAACTGCTTTATTTTACAACCAATTTTGATGCTGATTTCATAGAAGAATTTATTTATCGTATTATTTTTTCTGTTACATTTAAAATAATGTACAAAATAAAACATAGGTACCTACATATCAGTCGCTCAATTGTAGTAACCTCAAATCTCAACGTAATAAACCATAATGTGGCAGTGTTAATATTTAAAGAAATTTGTATCAATTTCATAAAATATGCATTTGGATTTAAGGCACATTTCTATCTCATCTTCTCATCAACTTGTTTCAAAACAACATTATAACTGTTACTGCAAAAAATCTGCAGCTGTAAAAGGAGGTCAATTCACATCCGTCTTAAAAACTAATTTAAGCAGCCGACGCAAAAAGCAGTAGAAAAGTGGAAAAAGATGGAACACATTAATTTCACATAATGTAGTTATAACTCTGCGTTCTCGAACAAAGCGGAAGCGGGAGCGGGCGCGGCGCCACGATACTACAATACACTGCAATTGTATGGGATTATAACATGACATTGACGGCAACTTGGGGGTCAACGACTCCATACAATTCTCACGAAACTTTATGACCGGCTCGAAGCTAGTCACCTGACCGCACTAAACGCCTCCTGTCACCCGTTGACGTTGAAATCAATAAAAGCCAAACGCTACTAACAACAGACTAGCGTATAAGCCTGTCTTATCTTAACTCCGTGCCTGACCCGCCCCGCTTGTAATCGAGATCACTCCCTTAGCCAGCAGTTGGTCCGGAGCGCGCGGCGCGAGTGAGCCCGCGAGACCGCCGCGACGCTCATCTGCATTCAAACATTATGCTCCCTGATGGCGATGTAAGCAGTTCCAGTTAGGAAGAGTTGCTCCCCAAAGTCAGTGGGACGAGCAGCAGAGCATCTTTGAATTTGGGAGTATTGAGCGCCCATATTTAATTATCATCGTAATAGCATAATATTTACCAACCTAATATAACTTATATTGTGTACCTTTAGTGAGTATGTATTATCAGTGAATACTGTGTCTACTTTTTAACAATCATGTACTTAGACTTAGTTTCTTTGATTTCTCTGTATATTTTAGATGATGTTATAGTGTATGATTGATTGTAGACCTAATAATAAATAAATAAATAAAAATATTGTATGGACTTTGCAGACCGCAGGGATCGATCGAGATGACGCGTCGCTTCATCCTCTAACTGTCCGAATATGCTGTCTATACTATCGTAGCCCTGGGATATAGCGTAGAATATCAGTATTCTCACTCACACACGTGATGTGGAAAGCGATTAAGATATTATAATGCGTCAACCTGTACTTTCAATGATTTACCATCTTTACGCGTATTATATTCTGAGAAATAAAAGTTGGAAGAAATGTTTCAGTAAGCAACGGTTCTGGAACTGATCCAACGAAGTACTAATCCCTATTAATACGGAGTAAAATATATTCTTCATCACTACAAAAACCATTCTACTTATACCTTAGTCAAAATGTCTTGATACTGGTGGAATACTTATAAATGAGTTATAGCATATCTGTCACTGCAATTATAAACGGACGTCTATATACGTCGTATGTGTACAGCGCCGATAAATCAATGTAGCAGCGTCGGCGTTTACTCGCAAACAACACAAGATTAGTTTAACGTCTAGGTGTTATTGTATTTAGCCATGAGTCAGGCGCAAGGGCCACTGCTTCTGTGTTTATATTACCAGCACTGGTGGCGCTACGGGCAATGAAACTGCTTTGAATCGAGTTTGAGATCCGCACCAAGACTAATATTTGTATTATCCGTTTGTGTTATCTCATGCATGTACTCCCGAAAACGTCGGCAGAGATATGAGTTACATCTCTGCGTCCGCTGATTATAGAACTTATTGCCATCCCATGATGTGATAAATGATCGAGTCTTAATCCATTCTCCACTATAATTGTGAAGGTCTCTTTGGTCCCATTCCCTATTATATTGTACGAATAAAACATTTCTTTTTTTCTATTTGAAACCAAGGCAATTATCGTTTTTTTACATAATCCCACACAAAATATTTCAATTCCGCGGGGATTCACCCAGTTAATGGGGATTGACCTTCATCATTTCATAATTGATCTTTGTTTCTAACAAAAGGCAATAACTTTAAAATATAACTAATTTACTAAGATATAGCGGAAATAACCTTAAAAATCTTACGTGTTATAACCACGCAGGTAAGGCATTGGTAAAAACAGCTCATATATCTGAGGCGGGCGACTATAAATATGTTGGTGCCAGTCAGTAAGTCAGCGTGTTTGTGTGGACGATAGCACCGCCATCCTACGCGCCGCTGTTTAGGCGAGACGCTCTGTCGCCTCTATTTATAAGAGATCGTTTAAACGATGCTGGTTTACCACTCGACCAGACAGCATGTAAATAGTACTATAATAATAGTAGAGGTTCCAAAAAGCATATCTTAATGGTCACAATACTAGCCCAGTATATGTGTGATAACTGTCGAAATTGATTCTCGCGTCACTTGACTTAAGCCTCATTTCGACATATCAATTACTGTTAGCAATAAGCTTAAGCAATTGTTTCTTACAAAAGTTGCCCCGTCTCACCATGCCCAGTGGCGAGGCAATTGTAGCCTGTATTGGTGTATACGCGTCTTTGAACGTCATATTGAAAAGACGATTATTGCGAGAAATAATTTCACTATCTAAATAAGACTTTATTTGATGCGCAAAACATAGCACCTAAAGTGCAGACTGTTGTGGCTGAAAAAAGATATTTCAACTTAAAACAACGGACGCTATGTCCTAGATAGCTTCGCCTGCACAAACTCTATTTTTTGTCATTATCCGCGCGTTCGAGTATATTTGGGCTACAAATATTTTGTTCTTTCATAATCATAAAATCACCTTATTGGTCTGGTGACCTTCCTTCTTATATTGTCCTTGGTATTCTGTTTACGAAGTATATTCCTATGTAACTAAACGTGTTTTGGGAAACAATTGTATGTGATTAAAAATATAGAAGTGGGTAAATAGTTCAGTTCACTAAAATCGATTTTAAAATCTACTACTGAATAGGTGTAGGTACATTGTAATATTACTGCCGACAGTGGTGATTTTAATATCAATATGGCGAAAACATCTACCTACTTTTTAAATTATCTACTCCATTTTAACCTCCAATTACAAATTTTCCGACCTACTCGAGTACAAAGACACACATGTAAAGATAATTTTGCAATTCACTTTCCGGAGAAATGTTTTACCAGTGATCTAATTTAACTTGTCTGACCACACAGCCCAAATCATAAATATTCCTGTAAGAAAAACTGATGTAATAAACAGCTGGAATACAGAAGTGCGCGATTATAATTATGATAACTTGCTCAAATTTAAATACTGTTTGGGTTCTTTAACATTTTCTGATATTTATACAACTGACGATGCCAACATAGCATAAAATTCATTTTACGAAATATTCCAGATGTTTTATAACTTGTGTTTTCCTGTAATTCATGTTAAAATAAATTGATCCATTCGTTTGAGAGCTACGATGCCACAGACAGAAATACAGATACACAGATACACACCCTAAACTTATAACACCCCGCTTTTTTGTCGGGGTTTAATTAGTAAATTGTAATTGTGTTAAATAGGTCGCAGGAACACGCTGGATGCAGGCCGGTCTTGACAGGTCCGTCTGGAAATCTTTGGGGGAGGCCTATGTTCAGCAGTGGACGTCATGTGGCTGATGATGATGATGATGAATTGTGTTAAAAAAAACAGATCCCTTAGATATAGCAAACGCGTTCAATGATCACTTCATTGACCAAGTAGAATTACTTTCGAAGCCGTATACTCGATTGGATCAAATAACATATTAAGTCAGTCTAAGATTCTAGCCCCAACTATTCCGAACGGAGTATACAGGACTATACAACATTTTAAAAACAAAACTAGTGTAGTATGACGGCATCTCGATCAAATTTCTAAAGTTCGTTTAAGAAGTTATATCAGAACCGAACAGAGTCACATAATTAACTTAAGTATCTCCTCTGGAACTTATCCACATAAATTGAAACCGACTATTATTAAACCTTTATTTAAAAAAAACTACCGAACCGATATTTCTAATTATAGACTGATTGCTCTTATTCCTGTAATGTCCAAAATATTTGAAAACATTATATATCGATCTTCGTATCTGTAGGCGACACTTTATATTTTTGTTTTTTTTTTTTTGGCGAATGTCTTAATCTCGAAATATTAAATTGGTTCGGCATTAAAACAATTTAAAATACGCATAACTCCATCTGTTGAAATATTGAATTATTTATGTTTTGTGAGTTTAATCAAAATAAATAGAGGGTATCAGTGTTCGCCCGAGCCGTGGCTGTGTTCACATTCAGTGCTCCATAAGAAACCGTTAAAAAAGCAAATTTAAACGCCAATTCGATATAATTATACACTAAAAGCATTGTAAAAAGTAATAATCTCTTTGGTGTGTGGACTTCCGGTCTATTATTCTTTTTCCATAGTTAATAGTATTCTCACCTTAACAAACTTTAGTAATGACGGATATGAATGAAAGAATTCAAACTAGTGCTATTTTTATGGACATGACTAAAGCCTTCGATTTAGTTGATCATAATATTTTATTACAGAAATTATACAATTATGGTATTAGAGGAAATGTATTATCGCCTATAAAGTCTTACCTCAGCAATAGGACACAATGCACAAAAATAATTTACGAATTTCCAAAAATAGCAAAGAGGAACTCAAATATACTTCACAAGTTCGTATTATCTCACTCGGTGTTCCACAAGGCAGCGTGGTGGGACCTCTGCTTTTTTAATTTATGTTAATGGCTAGTCTTCTGCTCGCGACTCCGCCCGAGTCAAAAAGTTTTTCTGGGACAAAAATATTTTCCCGGGATAAAAAGAAGCCTATAGCACTAAGGAGTAATGTAGCTTCCTATTAGTGAAAGAGTTTCCAAAATTGGTCCAGCAGTTTTTGAGTTTATCTATTACAAACAAACAATCAAATCTTTCCTCTTTATAATATTAGTATAGATTTTCCAAAACACGTTTTTTATTTTTATGGTATTTAATGACGAGACGAGCATGCCGTTCGCCTTATGGTATGCAATACGACCACCCATAAACAGTAGCAACACCATCCAGCACCTAGAGGTTACAAAGTACTGTGTGGCATTCCACTGCGCTCGTCATTATGAGACATAAGTTATTAAGTCTTATTATGTCCAGTTACATTGGCTATAATGTCCTTCAAACCGAAACACAACAGTACATGCACACTGCTGCTTGGCGGTAGAAATAGATATTGCGGTGGCACCCACCCAGACAGACTCCACGTACGGCTGTATCTTATCCTATGGTTCTTTTTGCTGACGACAGTCTTCTTAATCGTTACACTCTTGGCAGAGTGGTCGTGGTCGTCACGTCAGTGTGTGTGGCTCGCTTGACAATCCTGCGCCACTCCTCTCTGATTGCTGCTGACGACAGTACCTACTCTAATCATAAGGTACGAAAATAATAAAAACGCACACAATAAATATTTTATTTGATTTGATTTAATCTACTGGCCGTACGCATCGTAACAGGAGAAGGCCACTTTACACTAGTTTTCTTTGTGATAGTTCTAACATTTGGATCCAACTTACTCTCAGGACGTGGCTCACCATTGTTTTACTCAAATACGTAGGTACTGTAATCGTGATAGTAGTTTATATCCTTACAACCGTGCTGTGTAATCCCGTAATTAATAGACACGTCAAAGTGGGACGCAGTGTAACAGTTGAATAAATTTCAAAGGCAATGTTACTGCATTTGATTGAAGTACAGATGCAATGATAATGCACACGTATTGTGATGTCTATTCATTAATAGGTTAAATGTTACCGAAGTTAATACCGATGTAATTGGTTGTGACTCAGTGGCGTAATTGCATACGAGGAACTGTATTTCCAGCAAACAGTTTAGATAACCCGTGAATAGCGGAATACATTATCATAGTGGAATGAAGAGACGAGCATGCCGCAGAAGCATAAAACACCACCCAGTAATCACTCTGGCAGCTGGCTACAATGTCCTTCAAACCGGAACGCAACAGTGTATGCAGACTGCTGCTTGACGGTAGAAATGGACATTGTGGTCTATGGACAAACTACCGAGACGGCCCCTTGCATACGAGAGACTTACCACCAGTAGTGTACTGTTTCAAATTGAATTATTTTCTCAATTGATGATAAATGCCAGCTGCGAGGACGCAGGTCACTTCGACACGAGTGATTGACGAGCGCTAACTCGCATCTAATACTTTGGGACGTGGCAATACATATCGTTTGATATTTTACTCAACTGTACAAAACAATAGATAATGTTTCAAGCTTCGTTAGATTAATGTTGCTGACAGAGTGGCACTAGTCTTACCTAAAATCTAGACCAGTCGGACAAGTACAGAAGATTAAAAAAAATTATTTTTTTAAATAATCATTATCCGTACTCGCTTCGCCGTAGTCGGTTAAAAAGGATACTAGATTACAGTAGTGCAGGATATGTCTCAGTTGAGATTCTTTTATACAATTCAATAATTAGAATGAATACTTCAGTGTATGTCATCTATTAATTAATACGTATTTTTCCACTCTCGGCAAGCTCTCGGCAGTTCCCGGAAGCTGGTTAATCGTAGCTATTAGAGCGTGTTTGATGTCCTTTGGTTTCATCCGGCGCGGATTGTTTCGCGTACAAAATTAATGATCTCAAGAGGCATAATATGAGTCTATTTATAAACATGTTATACGCAAGATTTATTTGTAATGAAATTTACAAATATTGGGAGTTTTAACGCCATACTAGTCAAGTAAAACGTACTTAAAACCAAATGAAACTGAAGTCTGTAGTCTAGTCTGTGCAACAAACATTCACGAGACAGAGACAAGGCAAACGACAGTCGACGTCTGATGGCATTGCCTAAGAACGGCACTGGCTACAATCAACTTTAAGTTTAAACACAACAGTGCTTGCTTTGTGGTGGCAGAAATAAATAAGGCGATTGTAGGATGTATCTACGCGGGCCTTCACATACGAGAGAGCTGGCAACCCTTGTGTGCAGCATCAGTATGCGTGTTACCCTAACCCGGCACTGTGATAACAAGCGTTGCGTGCGCGTGCCCCCCTCTCACCCCCGCACAGGCCCCGCGGCACCCGCACTGGTGCCCAGGCACGACCTCACTGCACAACGTCAGCGAAACTGCAAGCTCTAAATAGAATCGCTTTGCATGTACCATAGTTCTATATAGTAACTTATTGTTACATAACCTAGCAAAGCTTTATCATACTTGTATGTACTTATTTTCCCGGGCCAGGGAAAATAAATACAATGTAACCGCGGAAAACAACAGAGTAATTCAAAGTCGATTCGTAAGAAATGTTAAATCTGATCTGATGCTCGCTACAATCATGCCGACCCACCTAATGACATCTTCACAATCCTCCTACAGATATAATATTATAGGAAGGAAAGTATTCAATATGTATGTATAGTATACTATTCGACAGCGTAAAAGTGCGACAAACTTTAGCACATTGATTATTACATTTTCCTACCATATTACATAAGAGGATTAGCTCGTATGGTATTGTAGGACAAAAGTTCTTGGTATTTTGCGATACAATAATATATTATGACATTTTGAAGCAATAAAAGGTAAAAATAAAAATCTATGCGAGTTATTCTATCTGACCTTTGCCCAGTATATTAATTAAGAATATTCGAAGGAACATAAAGTACATTTTGTTACAAAATTCTCTACGATATGTAACCTCTTATATTGATGAATGTGTTCATCTCGTCATTTCGAAGGATTGGACACGTTGCAAAAGCCTTGTAATGGAGTTATCAGCTGACTGCTGACTCAGCTTAATATTTTCCTTCATAAGTTCCACGAAGTCTGTCGCAGCTTGAAGGACGCGGATGTGACGTCACGAACACGTGATGGTCGCGATAAAGACTCGCATGGAGGAAACATTCACACAGCGCTCGCTTGAGTCTGCAGTTATGGAGACTGTGTACGGTGAAGGCTCTTCCGGGTACTTTGTGTTTTCTTCACTTTGCGTTGGAGGTGGAACGACCTTTCCTAAACATACGCCTCAAGCCTTTTAATATACTACATGCGTTACATACTTTATATCTCGTATTTATTTTACTTTTGAAGACATTTTTTATAGAATAAAGAGTGAAGGAGCCAGTAGCTCATGGGATGGAAGTAATCATCACTACTCATAAATAAGCGTTCAAAATACCAGAGGATCTATCAAAGCGTTGGCGATCTTTAAAATAAATTATAAGCTCATTTCTGGAAGTTTCTCAAAACTCATCGACTTGGAAATGGCGCAATAAAAAATATACAGGGTGACCTGTAAATAATTGTTGATACCATTCTACAAACATTGCTAATTTTTAAATCTGTTTTTTGGTAAATATTGCCAAAGAGTTGAGTAAAAAAGCAACAAAATAAATTGCTGCACTATTTTATTTGTAATAGGGTAGTTTCCTATATTCTATTTAGTACATTATGTTATATGTAACAGAAAATAATACGAAAAATATTTTTTTCTGTGTAATCAGCATCAAAATTAGTTGGAAAATAAAGCAGTTATTCATATTTGAAAAATGGTCGTGACCAAAAGTGGGGGCGTGGTGGGGATATCCCACTCTCTTTCGCACGCATGCAGTGTTATGACCGGTGACACTCGGTGACGTCACAGTCTGATATTACTATTATTTGTCAATTGCCCCTTCTACCAAATTTCAAAGCTTTATAACTTACTTATTATTTGGCCAATTTTGATTTTTTTTCCGTTAGATTTAGGAAGGCAATAATTTTTGATAAATTTATTTTAAAAAAAGTAGTCAACTACCGTATTTACATGATAAAAAGATAATTATTTGACTACTTTAAGGTTTTCATAAGAAAGTCTAAACCTTCAAAAATGTTTCGTGTAAAAAATATACCACAGTGAAAATGTACCATAATTTATAAAACTTTTGTATGGCATAAGCTTTCTAAAATGTTATAAACTTTGCACGTAAACCTCATAAATGCAAAGATTTATAGTATGTAAAACATCTAGATAAAACTGTGCAGACTGTAAAATTGTAATCTGCAGTAAATATTTACTACACCCAAGCAATTTTCATCAAAAGCTTGGAGCATAAGTAAGGGAAGAGATACATTTTAATATGATCCACTGAAAATAGATTAAAGTACGTCGTCGCTTGTAATATGGTAATTAGCGGTGCTACGTCGCTACTGTACACAAGATGTGGCTCTACATAGTGACATGGCGCTGCCACGCACTTCCTAAAGAATGCTAATTTATTACGGGAGTAACGGCGCGGCACCTCCAAGAACTTAATTATTACGACTACAACATTATGTAGAAGCAAATATAGTAACCAAACAAGTCGCGTGAGCTGGAGGAAATCCAACGCCTTGCGAGGGACTATAATTTAATAAAACAAGTTTTTATGCGCAACATAAAGTGTAAGCAAACTCTTAAAATGGTTAATTAGGCGAGCCCGTTCGTGGAGGGGAAAACTACCGAGTTTTAACTACTTTATATTTTTATATCCATGTTCCAGTCTCTAGGGACGTTTAGTTTTACGAGCTGGTACTAAACAGTCAGTATTCAATGTGTCATGTGATGTCACAAGAGAACACTGAGTTGTGGACGCTCGGTAACCTATCGCCTTTTCTTACTTTCAGAATCAACTCCTAAAACTTTTCTTGTAACCTTATAAGGGTTGGGTACTTAATACATATTTATGTGTAGATATAAAGCCTGTCCCGTATATCTGCCTTCTTATTCGATAGTGTCCATAACTTACTTGATAAGGCTTAGACCGAACGACTAATCACACGACAGATGTGGGTTCAAATCGTACAGAGTTTGGAGGTTTATGAAGATAGTTACCAAAATTGTATTATTAAACACTTGACCGTTATTTGAAGCTTACTAGATTGAGATAGGCACTTCCTGTTTTCCGTTTCCTCTACCTTCCTTTTCATTTTATCTATCTGTCTCGCTCGCACATCCGTTCTCCCACCAGGCCACCGCCCCACCAAAGGTGTGCTCTGTGGTGGTCGGTGTTCTAGGAATCATTGGCGTCAAGTTTTCCGTTGAGTGCAGTCGTCTACTAAAACACGGTGCAGTTTCAATATACAAAGTGAAATAAGTAATAAAAGTGTTTACTGCAGTGTTTTAGTGACTTCTTTCGGTCTAAACCGTAAGTAAGAAAACTTGCATAAATTATACCTTTCCTTATACTTTTTCATATATTACTATTTTAAAAAAAGAAATAATTATAACGGTGTTACCGTTCGTTTTCAAATATATTATTTTATTCTTTAGGAAAAGTGCTGTACTACTAAGTACTAGTACTCACTAGTCTTTGATTAAGATGGATCTTTGGTAGTATAGTGGTTAGTATCCCTGCGCGGGAAACCGGGGTTCGATTCCCGCCGGAGAACCACATTGCGTCGTCATTAAACAAAGAGTAGGTCGTCCTTTCCTAGTGACGATAGTAGTTATAATACTGATTCCAACGATCCAAGATCCTCGTCAGCACCGCTATAGTAGAGAACGGCGGGGTAAAACTAATGCAATCGCTTTTATGTCTGTAATACAGGCTGCCCTAGCAGCAGCCAGAAATACCTACTTGTTGTAGCCCAACAGGAGTTGAGTAACACTGATGAGGACATATTATTGGATCAGGATTGTAGATTATTATATTATGATTATGAGCCGGACGGCGTAAAATCTAGCGACCTTAATTAATTTAAGTTTGAAATTCAGGTTAAATTAAAGGATCCTTCTAGCTTCTGAAGAATCCTGAATGTTACTTTAAGCTGCTAAAGTTTTAGCATTCCGACAAATGTGAGTGGTCTGAGGTTAAGTACGTAGAGGCGCAAATCATATAATACACAACGGTATTTAGCTTATGCTGATAAAGCTTACGGTGCTCTGACAATTTGCATACTTAAGCAACAAGAAGTCTTACAGATTAAGAATTTAGAATTTGACTGATCTCATCACATGGTCTCGTCACTCCGACAATATAGTACCAGAGCAGTTACATAACAAGATAGTTGAGCTATTTTCGGAAGGGGAATATCAAAAGGTTCCTTCCGACTTCCTACAACTGATCTTTGACCACCATGCACATTATTCTTAGAAAGGGTAAATAAAGACAATCACTACCCCTCGCAGGGGTCGGTAAATTGTTTCAGTGCCCTCGCAGGGTGCGTTTCATGCATGTTGTACAACGCCATGCACACAACTCTCGTAGAGTTGTGGTCGTAGAAATGGAGGTTTTATAAAGACGGTTTTTACCTCCAAATAAAGGCAGTGGCTATAAACCTGTTTCACAAACACTGGGTTAATATTACCAATCACTACCCCTCGCAGGGGTCGGTAAATTGTTTCAGTGCCCTCGCAGGGTGCGTTTCATGCATGTTGTACAACGCCATGCACACAACTCTCGCAGAGTTGTGGTCTTAGAAATGGAGGTTTTATAAAGACGGTTTTTTACCTCCAAATAAAGGCAGTGGCTATAAACCTGTTTCGCAAACAGTGGGTTAATATTACCAATCACAACCCCTCGCAGGAGTCAGCAAAATTTATTTTTTCGTACCCTCGTAGGGTGCACATCATGCATGTTATACTGCGCCATGCACACACTCCTGCAGAGTTGTAGTCATAACCACTCCACTTTTATCTGTAAACATTACCGACGCCCACAAGGTAACGGTAATAACAATAGTGGTCAATGTGGTGATAGACATAATACACATGGATTCATTAGTCCACGTGGTGGTAAACAGTGACAAGAGCCGGTCAAGAATACTAAGAAGCCCAACACGGCCCACGACTACCAAGCGGCAAAAGAGAGGGGTTTCTGCCTACTTCAAAGCGGGCCAGTTGAAGTGTTTTGTCGATCAATGGAAGTAGCTGGGAGCGTCAGACACCTTGCTGCGCATAATAACAGGCTATCGCATACCTTTTCTGAGAAAAAAACCCCCTTTTGCTCTACCTAATTTACGGAAGCCATTTGTAACAGTGGAATCTCTAGAAATGTGTGCATTTATTACGGAGATGTTATTTAAAAGTGTTCTGATGGTTGTCACTGGTCTCCAACCTTTACATCGACAATGTCTCTGATTCCCAAGAACGATGGCAGTAATCGACAAATTGTCAATGTTAAACAATTGTGTTTACACGGAACCCTTCAGGTTGATAAACATATGTAGTGTCTCAGACTTCCTATAACCAGGCGACTGGCTTTGTAAAGTAGATCTTTCCCAGGCCTATTTCTACCAGCCTATCTCCCTATCACGTTGGGGTTTCTGCGATTTATTTACCGCGTAAATGACTGAAAATGACCTGCCTGCCGTTTGGACTCTGCAGCCAAAGGTTTTGCGTCTTTAATCAATGGGTGGCACACACCTTAAGACTTGAACGTGTTCGAATACTTGTTTCTTTCCAAAGTATGCTATTCAATTAAGATTTGCAAATTCTTCGAGTCCACACCCAAAAGTGTTAGACCGTTTACATTTATTAGGTTGGCGAACGAATTCACAAAAGTTAGTCACGTCCACCTGCAAAAGTCTTATATTTCTATGAGTTTTGTGGTATCCATGGTTGAACAAGCAATCATTGCCACCGGAAAAGATTTTCCTCGTAACACAAAAAGTACTGGATTTACTGCGAAAGGCCACGATATCAGTAAAGCAACTACATAGTCTGGTTAGGCTTCTAAAATTTGCCAGTGTTAACTGTCCCTCAGAGCAGGCTTAATTTTCGAAACATTCGTATCTTTTTGAACATACTCTTTAAATAAGCTCCTGGCTGTACCTATGTTCTAACCATGGAGGTGCGCGAGTTATTAAAATGGTGGCATCCAAATTGCCATGTGTCTTCTCGGTTCCATTATCAACCACCGTTGACCACATAATTTTCCGCCAGAGGCGCCTCAGGTATAGCGTGGGGAGCTCAGCTCGACAGCCGCCCAATGTCGGGCTTATGGATCAAACAAGAACGACATCTCCATTGCAATCAATGCGCTGCTCACAATACTGAAGGTCATAAGTTAACAAGACCAATATCTGAGCGTACCCAAGGTTCTAGTACAATGCGACAACAAGACGTAGCATTATTGTGAAACGAGGGGGGGGGGGGGGACCAAGTCTTACCCTTAGACCCTCGATTCAGTTAATCAAAGAACTGTTTCATATTCTGGACAACTTCCAGATCATTCTCGAAATTTAATACATTCCAGGAATGTACAACAGTCACGCAGACCAATTGTCGCCTTGTCGACGTGCCCCAGGCTGGCATCTATTTCAGTGTACAGAAAATATCGAAAAGTTTGGGCTTTCCGTGATAGATCTATTTGCGTCAGAACGAGCGAAGGTGGTAAGCAACTATGTATCTTTGCACCTGAACGACGTTCGCGCGATTTACCACGATGCATTCTCCAGAAACTGGATTTACCCACGAGTCTGACTATTTCCATCCCTAGTGTTACAGCACCTCAATTCAGAATCTGATATTGTCCTCCTGGTTATACCGAGGTGGGACAGAGTATTCTGGAGATAAGACCCAAGAACCCGAGCGCTGGCGCCCCGGATCACGATCAAGGAACCTTAGTTACACCTGATAGACAGTTACCGACTTCCCACCCCCCCCAAAATTCAAGCGATGACATTGAAAGTATGGAAATGTGGGGGTAGTCATGGAATTTAATCCTTCAACGCCCGCGATGGACACCGGTGTCCATTAATATAAGGAAATTAGCTTATAGCTATATGTAAGCGGGCGTTGACGGGTAGATTAAAGTTCAAATAGAACCTTTATAATCTTCTGGCGTCCTTCTACCAAAAAGATAATATGAAGTTGTATGGTCTCGAGGGCTGAAAACATAAAGTAGAGCTTTTAGAACCCACGGGTCGAAGTTTAGCACGTTTTGTTGTAAATGGATTTGCTTACAACATTATTTTGTTACACAAGTCTGCATTCTGCACGCTGAATTATTACAACAATGGTGGTAGTCTAAGTTCGCACGCCTTCGTCCAACATATCCTGAACTCTAATCTATGATATGGAACATAGATAAGTTAGTTACGCTTTTGAATAGTCTTGACAATGAAAATGCTGTATTTGCGACACGCAGACAACTACAACGCTATTACTTCTTTGCTCCGGCAGAAGAGTTCACGATTTGACATTGTTTGCAGTCTAATCCAAACAATTGTCTGTAGATTGTAAAAATTTGATCCTATGGCCCATGTATGGCTCAATAGCAGATACTGCTACTTATAGACAATCAGGCGCGAAATTGTCTCCTAACCTAACTAAGAACAAGAATATGAACCCAGTATTCTGGGTAAAACGTAGGTACTATATTTATTTTGGAAGAAAAGCGTAGATTGGGAAACTGTACTAATTTATTTATTAATATTAGAGGTTCACCAAAGCCTGTCTCCCGTACAGTTATAGCCGGCTAGGTAAAATCCATATTGTTAGAAACGGAGTAGTGAATTCTTTAGGGAGCATACGATCGGCTTCCAAAAACGGGATTCATAATTTGTCCTTCAGATGAGATTCTTGCAAAGGTCTCTACTGGAGACCACAAAATACATTCACCCGTTTCTAACGTAAGGAAGTAATATCTAAAAATAATAGTAGCTGTGAAATCGTTAATTTGTTTAAAGCAGCTGATTAAATTCGAGTATGTCTGTATAGGTACTCGTAACATTTTATACATACGAATATCATAGTCCATACAATACCATTTTGGATGCGTATTTACATTTGTAAGTAATCCTTTTTCTCGCACATATGGATTATTAAACTAATCTAATGTATACTTGGCATAACATATTTTCTTTCAAAATAGGATCATCATCAATATTTCATCACATTGGCGTCATGCCCCACCAGGCGATAACAGACACGTCTCAATCTAGTAAGCTTCAAATAACGGTCAAGTGTTTAATAGAGGTGTTTTACCTGAAAATAAAACACATATTAAATACTTACCTTATTTGAAGCTTACATTTCAATTTCTGCCTGGTAGATTATCGACTCAATGATTCCTAGAACACCGACCACCACAGAGCACACCTTTGGTGGGGCGGTGGCCTGGTGGGAGAACGGATGTGCGAGCGAGACAGATAGATAAAATGAAAAGGAAGGTAGAGGAAACGGAAAACAGGAAGTGCCTATCTCAATCTAGTAAGCTTCAAATAAGGTAAGTATTTAATATGTGTTTTATTTTCAGGTAAAACACCTCTATTAAGTTAAATTTCTTAGTATGCAGTTAACACGTTCTATGATTGTTAACGAATAGTTTAGAGTATAAAAACATAAGATTTAATACTTGTATACATGCCTTAAACATTTTAATTCAAGGCTTCCGATACAGCGGTGTGTAAACTTAGCTGAGCACGTAATTTGTGTGAGACATTCCACATCACTCGCCATCCTATATTACTCATGGAACACGTGCAAATGGGATGCACGCTACATCATAACATAACTATATTATCCTACTGATATTATAAATGCGAAATACATAATAAATTAATGTATAATCTGTTAATTTGTATGCGCGTCACGTTAAATTAGTTGAATAGATCGCTATCCAAGCATCTCTATGTTAAATGAAAATCCATAAAAAACGACAGATGTACTGAAACAGTTTACAAAAATTAAGAATATTGGTAAGTGGAGCAAGTCAATAAGGTTTAAAAAAAATAAAGTTGCTCTCACAAATGGTATCAGAATTTACATAATTTCTAGTCGACTCTTCATTGTGCTGAGTAGTGTTGTCGTAAATCGTGTCTAATGACCTGTGTAATGTGTATGTAAGGCAAGAAGTAGGGTTCTCATGGATAATTAAAACATCATTAAAATGTATCGCCATAAACATTGCAGAATTCTAGTTGACACAGGTATGCCCAGAGATTGCAGGGGTGGTTGCGGACGACAACTTAGATGCTTTTCATCCCATCCGAGGAAGCCCGCAACCGTCCCTAATGCGCTGAAGATGGCCACCGCGGAGTTTTAGTTGGTATGCCGTGCGTTGTACATAGGTTAGGGACTCGGCCCGGCGGTCGCCCGACGTTTTCCATCTCTCCGGGCGGCTCAACGCCGGGTCGTAAGGTACGGTGAACCCAACATAACCACTCGGTCGCCGCGCACGAAGGCCGGTCGGTAGTGGTAACGCACTTTCTCCGCGTAATCAGAAAAAAATTTACAAGATAATGTTATTAGCAGGCGGCAGGATAGTCTTGACCAAGAACTTTATTATTTCCAAATATAAAGTTCTCACTAGCACGGCCAACTCACAAAACTGAACCTGTTGGTAAATATAGAGTGGACTAAATATACTTATGACCAACGAGAGACGCCACATTTCTCTACAGCTGACCCAGAACTATATCAGGTTGTCACATTAGATATACATCATCCAACACCGGAACGCCACTTGCCAAAATGAGTTACTATAATTGCACTCTGTATATATCTCGCCATCCAGTCGAATCCAAAACATTTTAGAAATGTGCCTTTTTGCCATCCGAAGTCCATAATATCCTTAACATTATAGTGAGCCTTTTTTAACGCTGAATATATTCAATGAGGAGTTGGATGTAATTAAAGGAAAAGTTGCGACGTCTGAGAGGATCCTTGTAAGAATTTCACTTAAAACTTGCTCGCCCACTCGTTTTGGAATTCCACAGCGCGGAATGGCAAGGGGAGGGGGCACGACGCATCCACACCTCACGTATTAAAGGGTTTAGGATTGCGGAACGAGTAAACTGTTTAAACTTCCTACATACAATAAAATAACCTAGTCTTTATCTGCAAAAGGTTAAATATAGTTGTAACTAGTTCATCCGTACTTTGCTACAGCCTTATAAAGACTGTTACACGTTTACTGTAATAAGTAAGATCATAGAATTTACATGATCAAACGGAGGCGTGAATATAAATGATAACTCTTTACAGATTCATAACATCTAAATAAACATGCTTTCAAATTGAATTAAATCCATTGATGTTGACTGCCTCGGTGGCGTAGTTGTACTAAGGTACGACTACAATGCTGAGGTCTCGGGTTCAATCCCCGGGTCGGGCAAAGTGATATTGGATTTTTCTATTCAGTATCAGCCCGGAGTCTGGAATTTGTGCCCGATATGGCGATAGGCTCGCCCCCTATCACATCCTGGGACGGAATACGCACGGCGAAAAGTGGGTGCACTAGTTGCGCCTCTGCCTACCCCTTCGGGGATAAAAGGCGTGAGTATGCGTACTATGATGTATTAAAAAGCAAGCCCCCTGCTTGATGGTAAGCTATACAACCGCCCATTATCTATAGCAATACCGAGATTTTGAAAGAAGCAAGGTATTTCAGGGAGTTCTTTTACTCAGTTTACGATTATTTTTTTATATTTTTAAAAATAATCTCTAAACTAAGTTAATGAGTTAATTTTCGTTCTACTTAAAAATATATTCATAGAGATAAGTCACTACATCCTACTAATATTATAAACGCGAAAGTTTGTAAGCATGGATGTATGGATGTATCGATGTCTGGATGTACGGATGTTTGTTACTCTTTCACGCAAAAACTACTGAACGGATTTCGATGAAATTTAGCACACGGGTAGATTGTGTCCTGGATTAACACGTAGGCAACTTTTTATCCCGGGAAAATATAAATCGGGACTTTTATCCCGGGAAATCCTATTCACGCAGGCGGAGCCGCGGGCAAAAGCTCGTTTGAAATAAAGGTTTACGGCATCGCACAATTGCGTTTTATAATAAAGCCTCGTTGCAGTATGTTGACAACATTTGAAATAATGATGCGTGCAATAACAGCAACTAATGAAACGAGGTGGGCATGTACTATGTCAATAAAACTTTCTGAACAAATAATAGGCTAATTCCCGCGTGTAGCTGTCGTGTAGCCGCGCGTAGCACATCGTAGCACATCGTAGCACTTTGTAGCATATCGCAACGCTACTTAGCCCTCCCGCTTTAGTTAGAGCACGTTTATCACATCGCTTGTGTTCATTTTACGCTCTTACATAAAACACATTTTACTGACGGCGCTACAAACAGTAGAATCCGCCAAATGCGCTATAAAATTCCAACAGTCCTCGAGCAAGTTTGTGAACTCGCGCAGATCGCGACGACCTCAGTTTCTACTAGATATCAACTTTTACAACTTTGAAACGTAATTTAAAATCATAATCCTTCTTAGTATTCCATAAGTTACTTATTACTTTGTGCAAGTGAAGTTTGTGCAATCGCGTGTTCTAAATTACACGTCCCGGTAAACTTCGTGAATGCAAGGATTGTGTATGAGCTTCGTAATCTAATATTATCGACCTTCTCTTATGTATCATTGTATTTAAATGAGTTTCGCGAATCATGAATAAGCTACTAACTGTTAACCCATTCCGCGACACGAACGTAAACGCAATTATGATAATGATATTAAGTGAGTAATTAATAACTGGTAGTCTCAGCGGCGCGTGCGACGCGGCGTCGAGTACCGGGTTCGGTTCCCGCGCATTACTCACCGCGCTACGGCACTCCATTAATAACGCGCTACGCTCGTCACGGGTACACCTGAGTGATAGCGCGCAGCACATTTTGTTTTGACTCGTCCTCTACGCGCTACGCCTTTGTAGCTTGTAAAGGCGGCTTTCCCGATCAGCTACTTCGAGAGATTCCGGACGCTCCGGTACGCCGTAACGAGCCAGCCGAGTCGAACAGGTGGTACCTAGACACAGGCGCTGCTAGTAAATGTACTTCATTTCCACAGTTGATAGTTTCCCAGTACCCACATAATAATCATTAAATAAGACAGCGTCCATAAGGCTGTTAGCTGCATGTTTACTAATGCAATGCAATGCAATCAGCCTTATATTATATACTGCTCATTGCTGAGCACGGGCCTCCTATACTACTGAGGGGAGTTAGGCCTTAGTCCACCACGCTGACCTAGTGCGGGTTGACAGACTTCACATACCCTCGAAATTCTTATGGAGAATTCTTAAGCATGTAGGTTTCCTCACGATGTTTTCCTTCACCGTTAAAACGAACGATAAAATTGATAAACAATTTACACGTAACTTCAAAAAATTAGAGGTGTGTGCCTTGGGCTTTGAACTTACGCACATTGTCTCCGGACATTGTGTTTTGAACACATCGCGCGTCTTAGACCATTTGTATAAATTATAAAAATATTCTACCAAAGATTAAGGTATTCCATTTAAACGTTACATCTACTAAGTTATAAATATTAATTGTCTAAGTTGGGATCATAAGTCTTTTTAGCCATAATTGCGCTTAAATAGTATAACCTAAAAAGTATAGACAATCAAATATTCCCAGACGACCGCGAAGTCACCGCGAATAAAATAATTATATTAAAGGAGTTAGAAGGAATGCCTCAAACTAGATATTAACTTAATAGAGTGGCGTCTTCAGGACGTCAGTTCAAAGTTAATCACTACGCATCTCATCCGCGCTCACGGATCGCCAGTCGTTTTTAATTTATCGCGCCAGTTTCCGCGCAAAACAATAACGAGTGTTCGCGAAGTGTGGACAAACAAGACGCATCTGTGCCGAGGGCGGCTGTGGGAGGCCCGGGGGGTGATGGGCGGCGAAAGCCGAGCGACTGTTTTTGTCCGACTAGCGCACCAGTTACACCATTCTTTCTCGCGTCACGAATTAATTCCCAAAGTTGTGTCATAAAAATAGCAAAAAAAAATAGTAAAACTATCTGAAAACACTCGCCGTGCCAAAGATACAGTGCAGTTAGCGGTGTCCTGCAGCGCGGCGCGGGGTGAAGGGTGAGGGGCGTGGGGGCGGGGGGGGGCGGCAAAGTTTGCGCCGGACATTTATTAAAAGCCGTGTCGTTGTTTTTAAAATCTTTGCAACAAACTACTCTCTGGGGAACTTTAAAGAAAACACGTGTTTTGTCCATAAAAGCGCGATGCACATAGAACAGACACAAGTCATTCTTATGAAAAATATCTCATACTTTTGACTTTGTACAAACAAAATAGAAGCAAACAGTACTTTATTTCGAATAATTCCATTATTCGTTTATCAATTACTCGGAATATACTACTATGGAAATCATTCAAAAACGGGCCGAAATTATCGTTTTTTTTTTCAGAGTATACAATGACATTTACGCGACTGAGTTCGGTAGCTCAATTATGTTTATTACAACCAATTCCGCACAATGGCTTTGGGTGCAAATAAACATATAAAATTTCACAATTCGTATTTGGAAATATTTTCTTTGTCTCTTTATGAACATAAACTTCGACATAAAATTGGATGATTGTTTTCACGAAACATTTATGTCCTTTACAAAGCTTAATATTTACAGGATCACCTACAAGTATTTGAGTTCTCTTAAACACATTTAAAGAACCCTGAGATATATTCTTGTGAATAATCCAATGCAGGTGTTAAGGTCCATTTCACAAGTTTCAAGTAAATTTATATTATATAAATATTTAACAGTTATCGTATTAAACAGCTAATGTAGATAGTACTCATTTGACTACCATATATTTGGGGGCATAGATTACAGTGTGGCTTTAGTATTTGGTCAGTTTATACATTTAAGTGACAAGTAGCATTTTCTCTGAAGTTGTAAAACAGGCCTTTACTATATGGCAGTCTCAGCGACACACGAGTGTCAACGGCGGCGACGACGCGACGCCACACAGCTCTATTTACGAGCGCGTCTTAATGGCTAGTGTTAATTTTTAAACTAACACTTAGCACGCTGCACCCTCGCTATGTGTTATGTGCACCGTTTGGCTCGCTCGTAACTCAAGCTCTTGTAAAGGCAGAGATCACACTACTGGGTGTCGTAAGGTTTAAACTCCGACTGGGACAAATGGAAATAAGACAGATTTTTATAGGAGTATTACCGCAGAGATGAGTTATTATTATAACTAATAACAGGAATTATTAGATCAATACACAGTGGTTGAGTCGCGATTCCTTGAGAATGGAAGCGAGTGTGTGGAAATGTGCAGCATACTTGTAATTACTTAACTAAGAAATTTAACTGAAGAATCAGCTGTTAATAAGATACCAGACAACTCTTTAACACGAGCTTAATATAAAAATAAGTGCATTATAAACGGCTCTCTGACTTAGTTACCATTAAATTTATTTTTATGTTTATTTTTATTTTTGGGGACTGTCGCTTAGTATTAGTGGATCCGTTACTGCACTTATTCAACATATGTATTGAGACCGCGACGTTTCCTGATCGTTGGCAATTGACCCGAGTTATGCCCGTACCGAAGGGTGGAGGTGGGTCGGCGCCCAGTGACTACAGACCTGTAGCGATCCTATGCACTCCAGCCAAAGTGTTTGAAGCGGCTATTCACAGTTGCCTTTGTGCGCAGATAAGCGCTCAACTATCTGACGCACAGCATGGTTTTCGTCCCGGACGAGGGACTACGGGTAGCTTGCTGGATCTGATGACGCACCTGATACCGGGGGTAGATGCTAGTTTTCAAGTGGACGTTGCCTACTTTCATTTCCGGAAAGCCTTTGATACAGTTGATAACGACGTTCTCTAAACTGGCTAATGTAGGCTGCACCCCACGCACGTTAACGTTCTTTGCCAGCTATCTGCGTGAAAGATGCCAGAACATCGATTGTAGTGGATATCTTTCCAAACCGTATGTAACGAGATCTGGCGTAAGCCAAGGGAGTAACCTGGGCCCGTTACTCTTCATCATAATGGTAAACGATTTACCACAATCGGTTGATCGATGTACACCATTGTTGTTTGCTGATGATCTTAAGCTTGTTCTTTCTTGAGGTGAAGCGGAAGTCGGATCACAACATTCTACAGCAAGATATAAATAGGATTGTAGAATGGAGCCTAGATAATAAGTTATACTTCAATGTAGATAAATGTTCAGTATTATCGATTACCCGCGTGAAATCCCCAAGTCACTATCAATACCACATGAACGGGATACCTCTCCAGCGCGTTACTGAGGTCAAAGACTTGGGGGTACACTTTCCTGCAAATTTGAATTTTAGGAAACATATCACTAACTTTATCAAAAAAGCATATGTTACTTAGGGTTAATTTTACGACAGGCAAACCAATTTACAAATATTGGGGCTTTGAGAGCATTGTACGACGCCCTCGTCAGAAGCCAATTAGAATCCAATGCAGCAGTTTGGTCTCCACATGAAGACATAAGTTAATGTTAGAGCGTATTCAAAATAAATTTACTAGATTCTTATATTCAAAACAGTATGGTGTTTACCCAGGTTACCCTTTAATATATCCTACATTATTTGTTTTAGGAATGACAAGTTATTATAAATTGGAAGTTCGTTAAGAAGTAGCTTTTGCCAAATACGTATTTAAAGTGATTCGCGGGAAAATACACAATCCCAGCCTCCTACAAGCAGCTGGGTTGTGTGTCCCTGATGGGTGTGTGGGGCGACGGCGACGACCGCCATTGCTCTCGGTGCCTCGAGCTCGCACCAACTTACTGCAGCACGCACCGCTAACGCGCGCGCTGCGTGTGCTCAATGCGGTGTCCAGCTGGGTTGATTTATTTTCGTGCTCACTGACGGAGTTCACAGAGGCCGCTTGTATCTTAGTTAGTTATACTTAATATAATGTAGTAAAATGTTGGTTGCTGTATTTATTATAATGTTGTATATGTCCTACATTACTGTATTGGGTGTAACCTGTAATTAGTAGTAAGTATGTGGAATAAATAAATAAATAAATTAAACATACCGAGTAGGATTTTCAATTGCTCTCGGTAGTATATTTTTAGTCGAATATCATTTGACTGAATATGGGGAATATATAATATATAATGAGACGAACCCTAGAAGACTGGGACAGGGGTTTTCATGTAGGTGGGAAACGTATTTCGAATCTTCGTTACGCCGATGACACTGTCTTGTTGACTACCTCGAAGGACGACATGCAAAAGCTGTTTCAGAGGCTTGAGAGAGAGAGTGAGAATATCGGACTCTCAGTCAACAGATCAAAAACGAAGATCATGGTCATCGATCGAGCGGGGAATTTGTCAAATACGGGAAATATCATTCCCGGTATCCAGACGGTTGACCACTACATCTATCTTGGGTCCCAAATTTGTAGTGATGGTAGTTGTGTTCCCGAAATAAAAAGGAGAATAGGCATGGCCAAAGACGCTATGGCTCGACTTAAAGGCATATGGGGTAAGAGGGGAATTACCATCAACACCAAAATGCGCCTCATCAGAGCATTAATATTCCCTATCTTCCTTTATGGAGTCGAAACGTGGTCAATTCTAGCTCGAGAAAGAGAGAGGATCGATGCGTTCGAAATGTGGTGCTGGAGGCGAATGCTGAGGATACCGTGGACCGCCAAACGCACAAACGAGTCGATTCTCTCACACCTTAAAGTGAAGACACGTTTAGCCACCATATGTCGCCAACGCATCCTTGCATATTTCGGACACGTTGTACGGAAAGGCGACGAGAATCTGGAGAGACTTATCATCGTTGGCAACACCGAAGGCAAACGTTCTCGAGGCCGAGCACCAACCCGATGGACGGACCAGATTAAGGACTCGTCTGCCACCAAGTTCCATAAATTTGTTGAAGATGCGATGAACAGAAACCGGTGGAGACAACTAATCCGCTCAAAATGCGGTACATCCAATGATGACCACGATCCTCAGTCATGAGGGACCGACTACAGAGAGAGATCATTTGACTGCTCGACCGACGTAAAGGTCAAACCCACTCCCTCCCTGATATTGCAAGCTCAGCACGCAGTTACTCATCGATTTGATGATCAACATTAGTTTTAATAAACTTTCATATGCATTCACTGAATACAGCGCGACCGCGCTGAAATGCATGCGGGTAACGTGTTGACGTGTGGTGCCGTCGCGTGCGGTGGCGCGGCGTGCTGTCACGCGACATGCTAACTCGTTTGTCGCGCGCTAATGTGACGCGTGTTCCGGAACATTGTTAGCGGCCGTTGATCAACCGTCACCGGCCGCTGTCCGTACCATGTGACGTCGACAGATCCGCCGCTTAGTATGGGGATGGGGTCAATTGTCCTTATACATTTATTATAAAAATCTTTTGTTATGGATACATAATTAGTAGATTAGATTAGATAGTACATTAGTTGCAAACAAAATGAAATATGTCAAATGTCACCAGATTAAAATTTTACAAAGCGTTTTTGCCGTAGAGGCCCGAAGATGCTTACCCACCAAAACACGAATGGAGCTGAGCTAGGAAATATTAACCAAAACACCAACGCTTATTCGTGACTTGTACGGTTTATACTATACAAACCGCACATTGTACCTCCCCGTGTACCTATAGTTTGCACGGGCGAGTCAGCATTTTACGTTACGATGTCATTTTCATTATATCAATATATTCACATCAGTTCACCTAACGCCATCGTGCAAATAACATTACTTACATTTCACTACTTTTAACAATTAATCTTTGTGAACTCAAATAAATCAAGTCATCACCAAGTGATCGTCTATAACTTCAACTCAACCTCAACAACTTTAAAGGATTGGGTGGTACGCACCATACATGACTCGAATTTAAACAGGCTGTCATTAAATAATTGAGTTTCAGGTGTCATCTAGATTAGTGACAAGTTATTAGCGATAAATATTTTACTAGATATTATTAAACTATCATTTTCATAATAGTTTAGGATTTCTCGGCCTCAAGTTTTTAGCGTCTGCTTTTCGTCAGTAAAAACAATTATTGCAATACATCGTATTTTTACAATACATGGCTAGCTGATACATCCCAGTTAGACTGTAGCCCATCTGATCTTCTGGATTCGGTCCTGTTGTATGTTGTGAATTATTAATTAATTTCAGAGCACTGAATTGTTCTGTTGTATTATGTATTTGTTCTCGCTGCCCTAGCTGATTCATTATTTTAAATTATCCTATCGCTATAGTAAAATTGATGATAGCCTAGTAAGGAGTGAAACGGGCAGCCGAGACTAAAGTCATTGGTTCGATATATACCAGACTTTTAGATATTATACATATCACTATCACATCATTTTGCACAAAAACGTTCTCTTTTTTTCATACTAACAGCAATCAATATAATACAACAGCAATAATACAATGTCCTTCAAACCGAAACACAGCAGTGCATGCACACTGCTGCTTGGCGGTAGAAATAGACATTGCGGGGGTACCCACCCAGACGGACTCTTACATATGAGAGACCTACCACCAGTAGGTAGGTAGTATTTGTGCCCGATATGGCGTTAGGCTCGCTCCCTATCACATGATGGGACGGAATACATTATGTAAAAATCTGCAACAATTTATAATAATATACTATTGTTTGTTATCCCTAATAAATGAAAAAAATACGCATGGCGAAAAGTGGGTGCACTAGTTGTGGCCTCTGCCTACGTCTTCGGGGATAAAGGGCGTTAGTGTGTGTGTTTGTGAATAAATAGACCAGAAGAATGAGGTGGCACACTTGCTTGACAACATCTGACAATATGGATCGAGCGAAACTCTCGCACGCAGGAGACAACATATTTCCAATTATTTTAGTTAACCCTCAATCACAACACACAACTTATTCAAAGCTGTCACATGAACCTGCTTTAGAATTGCATAATAAGTGCTAAACTACCAAGAGAAAAACAATCGATGGAGCCTCGCGCACAATTAAAACTCGCTGCAATAACAAGTTCCATAACGTTGCCTCAGTGCGGCGCGAGTGCTCCAAACTGTTGGCTTCAGCAGCCAGTTATTCTTAATCATCGTATTCGCTTGCCTTTAATTTTAATACTGTTTACATTATGGTCGCGTATACGAGAAAGATGCGAGAGCGTTAGTGGACTTTAATGGTTTGGGCCACCGTGGAAACATGCATCTCTTTATATTAAGATGAAACTCTATCCGAGGCGGCCTAGTCTTTTTATGAACTCTTATAAAACAAATGTGTATCTTTCAGCATAAAGAACTTTTAATTTTAACATGCAATGTACTCGTGTCCGTATAATTATGTCGCGAGGGGTATATATACAAGTCGGTCTCGTCTCAGATTTGGCCGAAGATTGTGGCGAGTAGTGCGCCGCTCTCGGCCGCTAAAGCATTAATATTTCCACGGTCGTGAGACGAGGAAAATGAAATTTCAAAAGCAACCATTCGTGTACACTGTACTTATGGCGAGCTCGTTCTAAACGAAATAGTTTTAAAATTATACAGCCGCCGGGGGAGTGTGATTTATGAAGGCGCGGGTCCGAGTATACGCGGAGGAGTACGGGCCAGGGGGGGGGGGGGGGGGTGGCAGAGGCGGTGGGGGGAGAGGAGAACAGGAACTGACGGCGCGCGGACGATGATTAATATCCTCGTGTCGTCGCCACTGAGCTTATAAACAGGTGAGGCAAGAATCGCGCCGCAATCAACCACGAAACGCGCGGAGATAACCTGTCACACCATTCTCAAAGACACGAGCCGGTAAATTAAAAAAAAAAATCTTTATCGCTTTTAAAAGCCGCAGTAAAATGACTTCATTATCCTTATTTGTAATACCAATAAGTATCTAACCAATGTTCCTTATTTGTAATACCAAGTAGTATCTAACCAAAGTTCTTAATACTTGTAAATTAATTTGAAAGCGTCACATATGAAAGGCGCGCGGCGTGGAGCCTCGGGCGCGGTGGCCGCACACCTAGTAACGCTTGCTAACTGCTGTGTTTGCTGAAAGAACGTGACGAGCGCCAAATTAACTGCCTTCAGCACCTACACTACACCGCAGCAAAACGCGAACAAATACTCAGCCGACAGCCGCATCTACAAATTAAACCTAATGCTAATTGTAGGAGCGGCTGATTGCTGAAGATGTCACTTCACTCGCTCACGCAAATTTTATTGTCTTCTTAAAAACTAAGTAACTTTATGAACACCTGTAGTCGGCATTTATAACTTTTAAGATCTATTCAAATATTGAACTACGTTTCAAATAAAAATAAAATTTAAATATACTTTTATACAAAGCTCCTTTTCTTAGTACATTTTAAGTAAAATTAATTAAGATTTTCAAACACCTTTTGTCTTTTCATACAATTTGAATTCTTAAATGAATTTTGTGCTTTAGAAACACTAGGTTTTAATTATTAATTGCCGTCGTTAAGATAACTGTAAATTTCAAACGCGTTTCTTAAGTGACCTTTGTGAGTTCTAATCGTTTTTATGAAAGTGGCGGGCGACGAGCTGGTTGGCGAACCAGAGGTCACCAACTCAGATTCCACGTCAAGACAAATGGGTGTCCGCAAATATTTTATTATGACTGACTGATTATCGTTGAAACGCATTCTTAATCTTTGTATCTATTTGTATGACATTTATTAAACATAATAACATTAAATAACAACATAATAACATAACAACATTAAATGTTATACAAATATGTATGACATTTTTTGTGTGTTTATTTAATTTCTCAACATACAATAACTATCATTTGTATTTAAAACGGTTGTATTTACTAGGTACAGCAGGCACTCGCAGCGCACGTGGCGCACATCACCTACTAAACCTATTACATATAAATAGCTTCGGCAAGGAGAGCTATAATAACTAAATGATATGCCATTACAAACCTCCACAGTCGGTTCAATTGACCTAAATTTAATGCTTCAGTAAGGACAGTAAGTCAATAGGTTCATAGGGCGAGGGGGAGCGGGGCGGGGAGACGACACAACGAACCAGATTACTACGTTAGCAATAAAATAACGAATAAGAGTTCATATTATTATACAGCACAACAATAGCCATCGACTCGGAAAGTTAAAAAAAGCAATATAAAATCTAACTTCCACAAGATGTGGAATTATTATACTATCTTTGTAAATTACTAACATCAAAATAAATGTTAATTGAGAAGATCTCTGAATGTTAGGTTACAATAACGTACAAAGTTTTGAATGACTTTGGATGTGTACAACACAGTTGTCAGATAGATAGTAGTCTGAACTTGAATATGGGCTCCATTTCATTCCGTGATTCGCTTCTGTTTAGTTAAATTCCTGGAAAAGGACTTCACGTAGGCAAGGCCACAAACGAGTCCGACCTATATCTGGCCCGGTAATTTGAAAAAAGCAATTTATTCGGGCGACATCGTACTATCCGCTTGTCGATCTAAAACGAGCGTACACAATACAAATGCACTTTTTTTTTATCGATGGCTCGACAAAGTGGCTTTACTGCACGTGATGGTAAATGAAGTGAAGCCCAAAATAGTGTTGACCGGCAAGAGATAAACATCCCTGATCGGTCGGCACAGTTATGCCGGCCTACATAATTGCTTCTTCACGCTCCGCTTGAAGGACCATAGGTTGTAGGAAGGAGGGAACACGTACGCGGGCAAACTGTTCCACAGTTTAATGGTGCGGCAGAAATATGAATTACCGAAACTTTTGGTTCGTGCCGGGATGGAAGAGACCACTAAGCCGTGGTTGCGCAAGCCAGCACGCGTGGTTTTGTTTAGGAAAGGAGAGGAGGGGATAAGGTTAAACAATTCTTCAGAGCACTCACCATGATACAGACGGTAGAACACACTGAGTGAGGCGATGTCGCGGTGCAGTTGCAGTGGTTCCAAACTTTTTGTTACGTCTGCATCATTTACAATGCGGATAACCCGTCGTTGCAGTCCGTCCAAGGCATCGAGCAGGTATTGGGCGGAACCGTCCCAGAGATGCGAACAGTATTCCATACCCGGCCGCACTTGCGCTTTAATGATAAAGCTGACCGGGCGTGAAGTACCTCCGCACCCTATTCAGAATTCCGACCCTACGGGATGTTGCAGATATTACGCTCTCGATGTGGTTCCTTGGATTCAGGTCGCAGCGCATATCCATACCCAGGATATTGAGGCCATTCCGCATTGCAAGTGAAGTACCTTGAAGATTAGGGAGGGGCGAAAACGGAGATTATTTACACGTGAACTCGCACACCTGGGTTTTCTTGGCGTTGAACTCAACCAGATTGGATGTACCCCATTCGCATACGAGATTCAAAGTCCGATTGAGCTCGACGACCAGCACTTGTAGAATTTATGTACAAGTAATAGCTCAGGAAACATAATAATATACTTCGATGAGTAAAAGTATAAACGCGCTTGCGACAGTGAGACGAGACTTCACAGAATGCAGTTTCGTTTTCATAGTATTTATCCTTATTCTGAAGCAGTATTACAATTACGTCGAGTCGTTTATTTTTTATTGCGCATTTTGGTGTGACTTTTTCGCCTTTATGAGGTCACTGTACTCTCACTTTAAGGAGCCATGAAGTGGCCGCTTTACTGGTGCCTTGAGGGTCAGTAAAATTGCCGGAAGCTAAACAGCCTCTTTCTCTTCCATATTCCTACTCCTCGACCTTAAAGGTCAGCTAGGTATACTTACAATTGTTAATGGTGACCTCTTTGTTTGAATTGAATAACTCACTTGCTTTTTAGTTTTTGCTCGCGGCTCCGCCCGCGTGTAAAAGGTATTCCAGTATAAAAGTTTGTCCTTCTCAAGATCTCAAACTATCGCCATACAAAGTTTCATCAAAATCGGTTCAGTAGTTCCAGAGATTAGCTCCTACAAACAAACTCAAAAACTTACAAACTTTATCTCTTTATAATATTAGTATTCATTCTGCTAGAAATATAACAATAAAGAGTTCATAAATTCCTATTTAGTCTACAAGTATAATTTTTGTTCGATGATAATAATTATTATACACATAGGTAATTAGGCTTAGAGATAATTCGCTTTTAAGGGACGGCGGCTCATTAATTCGTATAAAAACATCTACAACTTTATATGTCTAGTATTTAATCAATTTCAGTCCAAATGATAAAAAAACAGGGTCTTTGTGCGGCAAAAATTAATTAACTTCGCGTTAAGCTCAGTAGACACGTGCATAAAACATTAAAGACAGAATATCGTGTGTCTAATGCTTAAGCAAATATTTGTTGGAGTCCGCGCACGTCGTTGAACGTAACAATATTTTATGAGTGGAGCAACTGCCTGGAATTAAGGAGTAAGGCCAATTCTAGACTTATTTAATGACGTGTGAAAGATATCTAGCGTAAAAAACCTGATTTAAGAATGTCATAAGTCATAACAGAGGAACTAATATTTTATTCCAGTAATTTAGCTAAAGTGCCTCGGTGGCGTAGTTGTATTACGGTACGAATGCAATGCTGAGGTCTCGGGTTGGGTCCCCGGGTCCAATGGTAATGGGTTTTTCTATTCAGTATCAGCGCGGTGTCAGGAATTCGCGCCCGATAAGCACGGCGAAAAGTGGGTATACCTACTAGTTGCGCCTCTGTCTACCCCTTCGGAGATAAAAGGCGTGAGTGTGTGTATGTATGTATGTATGTATTTAGCTAAGGAAGCATCAGCAATCTTTTTTTTATATACGGGCACGACAAAGCGACTTTACTGCATCTGATGTAAGCGGAGTGGTGCTCAGATAAATGTTGACTGAGAAATGATTACTCCTCTCCAGTGGACACAATAATGCCGGCCTGTTTGGACCGGATATACACAGCACTTTGTTGAGTTTTAACACATTATGTACGGTGTACTACTCTCACCTTTACCCACCACTTTAGCTATAAAAACTTTATGTAATATTATGTTTTATGTAACTGTTATATATAAGCATATAAAAAGCTGTTCTTTATGGGAACTTTAATACTTTTGCGTAATTTCGATGCGCATTTTCAGTAACAACGCGCTTTATAAACAACACAAAGTTGGTGAAGTATCGCGAAAGGGTCGACCGGAGTCCGGAAGAGGCCTCTCGGGGCGGTTTACACTTAGCGCCCCGCGAGCTCCGGAGGCTACCCCTGGGAGGGACGGTCACCGCGCTCACACATTTGATTGTTTCTTAAATTGAGCTCTTATAGATGTTGATGATCCTTGAAATATCGTAATTGTATTCGCATCAGACTAAATTTCGATTGCAACTCCGCAGTCCCAATGTAAAAACGTAAACGAAAACGTAGCTTATATGTTACTTTAGGACTTAATATATTTCTGTATATTTTAATCAACTTCGATGTTAAAACTTAAACACAAACTTTCGTGTTTATGATTATGACTTAAATGGCAAATTATGAGAATTATAATTATAATATGTCGACTCGTAATGATGTATTACTAAACGCTGGGACTTTCGTTTGCAACATGTCGTGTGGGAACTGGTACGCTTTGTCTCGCAACATGTCGTGTGGGTACTGGTACCGCTTTGTCTCGCAACATGCCGTGTGGGTACTGGTACCGCTTTGTCTCGATTGAAATACATTGTATCAAGCGTAATTATAATAATAATAAAGCTTTATTTTAATTCCATGGAAAATAATTATTGTAAGAATTTATTGGGATAATATTATTTATGCTATTCATGTTTGCATGGACCCCCTCGGGTAAAAGCCTCCTCCAAAGAAGTCCATTTTTCCCTGTCGTTTGCAGTCTCCATCCATCCTCGTCCCGCTACCGCCACTATTTCATCTGCCCATCTAGCACAGGGCCGGCCTCTCGCTCTAGAGCCTCGCGGTCCCGACCATTTCGTTATTCTTTGGGTTCATCTGTCGTCGGTGTACCTGGCCACGTGCCCTGCCCATTTCCACTTTCTTTGAAGGGAAAACGTTAGTGCATCTGTTATTTTAGTTTTTTTTGCGGATGTCTACATTTTTCACTTTGTCTTTCAATTTTATACCGAGGCAACTTCTCTCCATTCTTCTTTGTGTAGTCTTAATTTTGTTTTTTGTTTTATAATCGAATGTCCAAGTTGGCAACCATAAGTGAGGCAGGGTAGAATTTCAGAGTCCATAGCTATCTTTTTTGAAGACAACGGGAGCTGTGATTTAAACAATTCCTTATGAGCCCAGTACTTCCTCCAGGTGATTGATATTCGTCTATCTAATTTTTCAGCTCCTCTTTTTTTGCTAAAAGAGATCTGTTTGCCTAAGTAGACGTATTTTTCTACGAACTCGAGTGGGGTATTATTTGCCGAGATGGGAGATCTGTGACGGTTACTCATAATTTTTGTTTTGTCGAGGTTCATTTCTAATCCAACTCTTACGCTGGCCTGGTGTAGGTCATGTATCATGTTGTTCAGTCTATGTGGAGAATCCGAGAACAGAATGATGTCGTCGGCGAACCTGAGATGGCTTAGAAAGTTCCCATTTATGTTAATGCCTTGCGTAGCCCATGATAAAATTTTCATTACATTTTGTAAAACAGCCATGAAGATTTTTGGAGCGTACTGGTGGTAGGTCTCTCATATATAAGAGTCCGTCTGGGTGGGTACCACTGCAATGTCTATTTCTACCGGCTACCGCCAAGCAGCAGCGTGCATGCACTGTTGTGTTTCGGTTTGAAGGACATTGTAGCCAGTGTAACTATAGGACATAATGAGACTTAACATCTTATGTCTCAGGATGTCGAGCGCAGTGGAATGCCACAAAGTACTTATTTATTTATTTATTTAAAAACATACATCAACAGTACATGTATTGTCAATACTCTAATACACTTTACTTAGGCTTAAAACTAATACATGCACCAATTACACATTACAGATGCACACAACATTACTTAAAAAATATATAAATTATGATAGTACCGAGCTTAACCGCAGGAGGTATGGGTAAACAATATAATATTACAAATGTTGATCAAATACTTTGTAACTCAAGGTGCTGATGGTGTTGCTACTGTTTATGGGTGGTCGTATCGCTTACCATCAGGCGAACGGCATGCTCGTAACGGCATTCAATGCCATAAAAAAAACATACTGGGCGTTAATTTTTTTTACATAATTTTAGAGAAATTTTACACAAAATTATTTTATTATATTATGCTTTATACGGAGCTTCAAAGTTGCTTTTGAGCTTTAAAGCTCTGAATAAATAATTTAAGCTACTCGCTCGTCTTGTCTATTATTCGTGGTGTCAATAGTTATTATTCCTTTTGTATCATGTTCTTGGTGTTTGCATTTTTTTCATTACTATTTAAAAGTAAATAAACTTAGTAAATAGCTCAGTTAATATCGGCAAGTGAAATAAATTGAATAACTCACACAAAGCATTCCTCACGTACGTCGTACATGACAACGATTGTATTGTGTAGCAATAAAACACAATATCCCGCGCGGGTCGCCCCGGTGACGAGTGACGGCTGGCTCCGGGGCCAATAAACAGCGCCGGTGATAAGCGACGTGAATCATTCACTCTTTATTGCAAGGCAGGGAGCGCTCCGCTACACTCGATACAGACGTGTTTAGGGTTTGGCGCATGTCGCTGAAACTCACATCAATGGAAATCACTTTTGAAAGATACACGTAAGTTGACGTGGATTTTATTAAGTAGAAGAGAATGAAAGGAATGAGCAATATAATTTACGTCGTCAATATTTGGAAGTATAACAGCTTTCGCAATCATTCAAAGCTCATTCCGTTCGCCTAACTTACCGAAAATACTTTAAGTAATTTGAACACAAAAAGTTTGTGAATGGATGCTTGATATTAATCGCGTCGGTTCCATCTTGTTCTGAGTCCTCCGTTGAAGCACTTGACGTCAACCCGTCTCGTAACAGCGGGTACAAAAACATTTATATTGCATGAGACTTGAGAGCGGCGGTCGGTTTCCGCCACTCGTCAACAATCACCCAAAAATAGCCGGAGTGGCGACCGAATGCGGACCGATCGATAGCTCGATACCGCTAGTGGTACCGGAAATGGACACATCACACAACACGGCACTCGCACCCACCAGCGCGCGCGTATACGCCTGCAATTTTTTTTTTTTTTTTTACGAAAGACAAAATTTTACGATGGTAATATCCTATGGTCTTCACACTAGGCAAGCCTGTATCGTGAAGACCCAAATATAATCTAGCCTAGTTGCCTACAGGTATACATTTCCAATTGACACTGGTCTTATCACAAAAAATAGTTTTATACTGACATGTAGATTATGTATCTAGAAGTATATAAATAAATATTTATACTTGAATAATAAGTTTGTAATATATAGTTAATAGTAGATATATATAAAAAATAATAGTGTTGAAACATGATAAATATAAATAAAATAGAACAAAATATTAAGTTTTAATAGCCATTAATTAAGTATAAGTTTCAGTATTTAATATTTATAAGATCTTCAGTATCCTCATAAGTAAGTGTCATAAGCCATAATTTTATTACTCTTTTAGCCTCATACATAGATTTTTCAAAAATGTTGCAGTTTTTGACTATACCATTATAAACGTGTGCTCTTATGAAAGTACGAAAACGTTGGGCAAATTTAGTTTTCACAAGCGGTTTAGACAGACGGTAGACTCTACGACTTAAAAAATTTCCACCTTCTGTGGAAGCCAAAACAGATTTATGAGCAAGAAGAGCTGGTTTTAGAATAAACAATTGCCTTACGGTAAGAACTCCGCAGTCTTTATAGACATCGAATGTAGGATAACTAAAAGGCTTCCTCAGCATTACCTTCAAAACTGAGCGTTGAGCTCTTTCAACCTGGATCCTGGATGTCTTGGCTGCACTACCCCAGCAGGTAATACAATAAGTTAATAGCGATTGACTTAGAGCAAAATATACACACATTAAAATGTCCATATTTGCAACATTACGCAGATGCCTTAGTATACCTGTAACTTTACGAACTCGAGCCGAAACCCCATGAATATGTTTTTTAAATGATAGATTTTCGTCTATGAGTACCCCAAGATATTAAATAAATGGCTAAAAACTAGTTACATTTGTGAAGTGGCAAAAACCCTAACTTTGCTGATTAACGAGAGTGAATTCTCAACTCAATAATTCATTTATTAGCTAACATTAATTTTATAAATTTTGTAATATAAAAACTGGTAATCTTTAATGGCTTATAAAACTTGGTTCGGGTATTGAAACCGATTCAACTCATTGATTTCATAAAATTATAAGTTTTTAAATAACTTGATCTAATTGCTATCTGAGCTACAGGCCAATTCACTCCATGATCAATAGACTACTCAGAACCAAAGTCGACAAGTACTTCAACTGAACCTAAATAGAGACCTAGGGCGGTATTAATAAATCAATCTCATGTTGAAATTAAACCTCAAGTAGACATTTAATGTATTGAACTATGAAATAAACCAAGCTCAAGCTGTTATTTAAGAGCTTGTTCTCAGCTGAGTTGGTGCTGTTAGGTAAACAAAACTCAGCTGTCAAAATCCGTCACATATTGTCACTTAAGACGTGACTTGAGCTGCTGTTAATGTGGGTTTATTAAATACCTATCTTAAGATGCCGACCTTCATTTGTGAGCGTCTCTACTGATATCGCACTCCAGAGCGAAACTGAGTTGCATCTATTAATACGGCCCCTAGATTCGGTCCCTTTAGTTCATTAGCTTTGGAGACACAACACTATTTAGAAGTACATGTTGGTTAGTGTCTCAAGCGGCGTACATGCTCCCAAGTTTGTGGTCCCGGACGCCGATTGCGCGGAGTTTAGCTCGGCCACTACAAATCTAACTAATATGGCGACTTGTATGAGTAGTGGCTGCGCTGTTCCAGGGTTCTGTATTCAAAAATGAAATAAAACCCTTACAGCGAAGTTTTAATACCCGTTAACTATTGTTTAAATATCTACAGGTAATTTGATGGTATGAACCTGCTATCAGGCGGGCTAATTGCTTAGCCTAAATAATATACAAAATTAAGCATATTTAAACTAACACATTTATAGTAATTTGAATTCTGAACGCTGGGTAAGTAGGAACTTAACATATTCTGGAGCCTAGCTAGCGACAATTTTGGCGCCTATCAGTCTTATGTATTCTCTGTGTAATCACTTTGCATTCGACCAACCTTTAAGGTTAAAATACAAACATCTCTAATCATAAAGAAGATTAGGAAAGCCAAAGTTATATAACTTTGTAAAAAATAAAGTAACAATTTTCTTTCCAGTACTTGTCAAAATATTTTCCTAATCAGCAGTAGCGTGAACTAGTTATAAAGCTTGTGAAGGCGCTCTTATAAAACTCGCAATTTCTAAACTAATATCGCGAAAACTTTGTACAGAACACTCTGTGACGAGTTCAACCTACTGTTGGATGTTTAGCTGGCGCACGGGTGTATAAAGATGCGCCGGGATTTCCTTCGCACTCCGCACTCTGCACCGAGTGACCAAGTTTTCTTTCAAACTAGCGCTCGCCACGGATAACTGAATAACTAGTGCAATTTGTCCGCATCATTCCTTTGAGTTTTTTAATAAAATTTATATTAAGAAACCCAACACGTACGTTTAAACGTAGACCAAGATACGAGTCTAGTGCCTTGGGTAACAGTAACTGCGACAGAATTTCGCTCCAATGATAACCACACTTAAAATATAATTTTGGAACACTTAGGGCGGTATTAATAAATCAATCTCATGTTTGATTCAAATCTCAAGTAGACATTAAAACTATTAAAACACCTAGCTTAAGCTGTCATTCAAAAGCTTGTTTTCAGCTGAATAAGCGCTGTTACACGAACAAAACTTAGCTGTCGAAATCCGTCACATATTGTAACTTAAGATGTCATTTGAGCTGATGTTATTGTGTTTTTTTTAAATAGCGATTATCTTAAGATGCTGACCTTAATTTGACAGCATCGCAGCTGATATCGCAATTCAGAGCGAAATTGAGTTGCATCTATTAATACCGCCCTTAATATTTGCCTCAGTGAAGGGTCCAAACTCGCGGCCTCACGTCTCACAGTATGTTATTCGTCTTCTACACTGCCGGGACTATTTTTATTCCAATCCTATGATAAAGACGAGTCCATCATCAAATCGGGTATAAAGAAAGTCAGAAATCTCACATGTATGACGTATTAAAAAACTCACAGATTTTAATTGGTTGATTTATAAGATATCGAAATTAGTTCTCACCAGTAGGTCATCCTTAGTTTATTGCTAGTCTAGACCGTTGAGGCGATATACCGAACTTGCAGAACTGAAGTTATGAACTTGTACAGTTTAACAATAGTTTACAAGTAGATTAGGCTGTACCCTCTGTAGGAGTGTAAGGCGGGCAAAGTGCGAACTGTGCCGATGTCAGTTCGCGGGACACTTGCGTCGCGCCGCACCGAGATAAGACAATCATCATTCATTTTTCATTGCCTGACTTATATTATTCTGTAAATGTACTATAAACTGGAGGTAAAATATCAATAGTACAACAGATTATTGTCAATGCTTTGTATTACATAAAGGTTCACAACAGCTTTAAAGGTTCGACGGGCAATGAGCTGGCTGTGTAATGAAGCAGCAGAATTACTTCGGATCATTTAAAATGTTTATGTGGTTTCAAATATCGCACCTTTAGGATGAAAACGACACAATTAAAAAAAACGAAAATTGAGTTATCGTCATAAAATTACTTAAAACGACATTTTCAATACAACAATAGTTCAAACACCGCCATATTCAAGCGGGAAAAGGACAAAACTATTATATCGGTCCCTTTTTTATTATATTTTCATAAAAAAGGGACCAGTTTTAGGTCATTACGATAATACAATTTTTGTTTTTTTTTTAATTGCTTCGTTTGCGTCCTAAAGTTGCGATATGTGTTTGGTTTTAAACCCTTAAAATACTTTCATGCAATCATTTGAATATGAGATCAAAATTATACATTTAAATGTCATTGTTAAATGTACATACATACATAAACACTCACGCCTATTATCCCCGAAGGGGTAGGCAGAATCACAACTAGTGCATCTACTTTTCGCCGTGCGCATTCCGTCCCATGATAATATGATAGGAGGCGAGCCTATCGCCATATCGGGCACAAATTCCAGACTCAGCATTGCAGTCATATCGTAATACAGCTACGCCACCGAGGCAGTCACCAGACATCATAAATGTATTTATACATAATTTATTTTACTATACAACTAACATCGTGGCAAGGACTTGCGCTCACAGTCCCGCCAATGTTCCCAAATACTATACTATACTCTCCTTCACGCACCAGATTTGCCGATAAAACAGGCGGCTGATAGCCGCGCACTCATTTGTGTAATCCTATGAAAATATTTGTTCGCGGCTGAAGAATTCAGCGTGCCGGTTACTGCGCCCTCTCCGCTCTCGTCCCTCACCCCGCTCGCCGTCCCCCACACCCCACGCCAATTACGTACAACACGAGTGGGGAAATACTTATGTCCGGTCAAATATTAGCGGGAACTGGAAACGCGATCCGCGCCCGAACACAGGTCCGAGACTTTCGTCAGAATGTTCACGTTATAAATACGCTTCATTGGGACAGATTTTTTTAGGTTAATATTACTACAGAATTTCAATGATGTTCGCATCGACCGGGAACAGGAAGTGACCGGGGGTTTTGAATGGATCGTAGCTACGCGGGATAGTTTCGGCACGGTAATTTGATCGTATATTTATATTTTCTTTTTTTAGAAGAATTATAATAGGTAAGAACGTTTTGTTTAGCACCCCGAGCTATGAACGAGCTATGAGCAACTCCACCCTGAACTTTGGCATATTACTCCTAAAATACGCTAGTGACTCTAAGCCACAAAAACACAACACAACCACATTGACGAGTACTATCTCTATATAAAAAAACCACTACAAACCAAAATACAATTTAACTTTATATACGCATATTTGGAGTCGGTGTCTATCTTGAATTAAACATTGTTTTCGTATATTTGTTCGTGTATTTGCTTAGCTTAGCTGGCATTTTAAATTAGGCACCGACTCCAAATATACATATCATACAAAAATAAATTATTTTTTTATTTTCTAATGGTTTTGTAGTCGGTTTTATTTTTTGTTAAAAAATTTTTATTTATTGGTTTTTTGTTTAGGTAGTTAATTATGGAATGGTGTAAAGAATACATCCTAGATATACGATTACAGCATTCGCGGGTCATCTGCTGGTACTTATTGAAGAGTTCGATTGTCTCTCCGAAGGTCTTCATTAGATCCTAATAAATTATATACTAAAACCTTTCCTGAAAAATACGTATTTGAATAACGAAAACCCCATCAAAATCAGATAAGTAGTTTTTGAGAAAATCGCGACTATACAAACTTACATACATACATACATACATACGGGTCGAATACTGAACTTCCTTTTTTGAAGTCGATTAATAAAATAGATGCGAGCACGCGTCGGCTCGGACGTGCGAAATATCTCGCGATCGTCCCCGTACGGGAAGTTAAGCCGCTGTTCCTGGTATTGACAAGGGTTCATATCGCCGTTCAGCCAAACCGGGAAGGCTTTACTGCATCAAAACTTGTTCAATCACCGACGAGGATATAATCCATGGCGGATGACAGCTTTTGTAGCAGGTTTGGTAACAAGTAGGTTAGCTGATAGGTATAAATAGGTGACCACCAGTACCAGGGTATGCGTGGCCTTTAACGAAGGAAGTATATGGATGCTCTTAGGAAATTTGTCTTTGAAAAACTCACTCATAGCATAGTTTAATAGCGTATTTGTTACTCCGCGTCTGTCTTTTTTAATATGGCGGCATAACAATTTACGCATGCTCACGCCTTTTATCCCCGAAGGTAGATAAAATCGATCATAAATCCTCTTTAGATCGTAAATAATAGACTAGAAATTGTTTTGTTGATACTGGTAATCTCTGATTGATTCAACATGTTGTAATAGCTATTTCGGGAATCAAGGACCTTTATATCCTTGAGCGATCTTCACCCTCTCGCTAACGAGGGTTCGACTACCACTTCTGGTTTTTGTGAGAAGTGGGTACTTACAGTACTTTGATACTCTACAGCCAAACATCAATCATCGAACTGGTTTAATGAGTCTGATACATGTATTTGTCTCTATACACGTCACTTGCTCGTGGCAAGTGCGAGCTATTGGCATGTGTAACGTGGTTCGAATGAAAACCCTGTAATTATAATTATACAGACAGAGGATAATATGAAGCTATTGTGAGCGCAGTGTTTGATCAATGGGCTGTGTTTACGCATCTGGTGGCTTTCGATATAAGGGAGAACATAAAACATTTCAGGGTTTTAGATGAGCAAAAGAATTTTTGGTTGGAGAACCAAACCAGTGTTAACAAGTAGGTCAGAATCTGGATTTATACATACGTACATAGATTCACGCTTTTTTTTCTTCTAAGGGGTAAACAGAGGTTTAACACATTTCACATATTACCAGACTCCGGGGTGATACTTAGTAAAAAACCCAACATCACTTTTCCCGACCAGGGATTCGAACCCGAGATCTCAGCGAGATAGTCGTACCGCGCATGCAATACATCTATATTGCGTATCCACAGCACCGAGGCAGTCTGACTTCAAAGTGTACTATAGTGTGTAGTGTTACATGTTTCTACTAAACTCCTCCATTACAGTTTATTCGTAAGTCTAACTTCCACATTTCAAAAAGTATTTGGCGCGTAACATTGGCTTTACAGTAATACGAGATAGCACGCTCGACTGTACAAATATATTTATTAAACGTTTATTGAAGTGGCCGGTGGGCTGTGCGGGCACGGGGCGGGCGCGGCTTCCGATACGACAGAACTAACACGCGCGGTTACAGCGGGACACGGGTGCCGGGTGTGTGCGCGTGAACGATTGCTGCGGTACACGTCGCTAATGTACCGCGGAGAGTCCACTAATTGGTAACCACATGCACAAGGAGTTATGCAATATGATACTTTACAATGTTATACGAGAGGTACTCTCATGAGATGTACTATAAAATGTTTCTGGTGTGGATAGGAAATATTTTGTACCTAAAAGGATAACGACCTCCACATACATGGTGTATAGTCTGTTATAGTACCCCGTTCTGGTATTTCGTGTTTTGGTGTCGGCCAGTATGCGTGTAGTAAGGCAGACTCATATAATAGTAGTGATTGTTGAGTGTCACTACTTATCACACTGATCAGCATTGTATTAAGCCTGTACAGAATGCACTGAACATTTGATCAGATAAGAAAGAAAATGTGAACTAATTGAAAGATACTACTTAACTTGATCGATTAATCGTATCCGGCGAAAACTTTAAATTTAAGCACAATCTCTGATAACATCGTATATAGCTTATTTTAAGGAATATTACAGTGTTGAAATACTTGAAATATAGGTTAAGAGTAATTATGTTCTCAACGAGCACAAGGTTAATAATAATTTAATCACTACGCAGAGTTAACTACAGTTGTGCCCTGTGGTCCGGGGGCATATAGAGAGTTCCGCCACGGTATCCCCTGCCTGTCGTAAGAGGCGACTAAATGGGGCTTCGAGAGAGCCGCGGGGCGAGCAGCTCAGTCCAATCTAATCTCAGGGGCTGCTCAGTCCAATCTAAGCGACTCCGAGGTGGACGACAATGCGGGTGGTCGATCTCCCGTTGTCGTAGACGCCGAAGGCGTCCTTTAGAGTTCGGGGGCATCTTAGCCCCCTGGTGCAGAGAAGAGCCGCATCGGCATAGCGCAGGGACGGTCCCGTGCAGCTATCTTAGTGCAACAAGATACCCCGGGGCCGTCTCGTATATGCGCCGAAGAAGGCCACCGCGGGTTTTGGTTGGTATGCCGGTGTAGGATGTACATAGTGTTAGGGACTCGGTCCAATGCTCGCTTGGATGATGCTATACTCCAGAGTATCGACATTGGGCTGTAAGACCGTGTGAAACCAACATAACCGTTCCACTCACCCCCCAGTGGTGGTAGCAATTTTTCTCCGCAAAAAAAAAAAATAAGAGTTAACTACAGTTAATGATGCTACTGTTACGAACACACAAGATTTGTACGCTCACTGTTCTTGTTTGAAGGACTAAGGTCGTGATAACATTTGATGCTCTTTGATCTAGCGGCAGTCTGTACAGTATTGGCTGAGGACCGGGTGGTCCACAGTTGAATTCCAAATTGGGGAACACGGTATACGATATACATCTAATTTCTCGGTGTCACGAGTTCAGTTAAGTCGGTGTTGTTACCAGATGCTACTCAGTGTTTACTATCGAGTTGGTAACCGCTTGAATCGTCTTTCAGTTGAAAGAGATAATACTTACGGCTTGTTTCACAGGTTTCAAGTAAATTAATTTGACAGTTACCGTATTAAACAGCTAACGTAGAAAGTATTAATTTTATTACCATTTATTTGAAAGTATTTATGGAGTGTAACTTTTGTATTTATTTAGCTTATACATTTATGTGACAAGTAGCATAAATAAATATATTCAGCTAGCTTTTGCCCGCGGCTTCGCCTGCACGAACGAGTTTTTCCTGGATAAAAGTCCCGCTATACATTTTCCCGGGACATAAAGTAGCCTAAAACCTCTCCAGGATCTTGAACTATCTCCACAACAAATTTCATCAAAATCCGTTGTGTGGTTTTTGAGTTTATCGCGTACAAAAGCGGCGAGCGACTTAATTTTAATACTATACAACTTTGCCACCTCTTTTTACCCCCTTAGGGTTTGAATTTCACAAAGTCCCGTCTTAATGAGCACCTACGTCCTAAAAGGAATCCCCATGCAAAATTTGAGACTCCTAGCAATTGCAGTTTTTGAGATTTCGTGATGAGTGAGTGAGTGAGTGCGTTACCTTTCGCTTTTATATTATATACTTATCTCTTATGCATTAAGTGCTTTCTTATATAGAATCTTATCGCTCGCATATTAAACGATTTACACTTGAAACTGCCACTGTCTCGAGACAGATATTTAATTTTCTCTGTGGGCGTCGCGCAAATTTCAATAACAGATTTCGATCGTTCATTTGGGAAGGGGTAAAGATATCCGAACTGCTAATTACTTTATGTATAGAGTCCCGCTACAGATGAGTTTAAATGGGGTTGATTACTGTACCACCACCTTACAAGGTCCTAAAGTAAAGTATCATTTTAATTACACTAGCACTTTATTTATGTCAGGATATTGAACCCGAGACTTCATTGGTTTCATAGACTTACGATGTCAAGTTCTATACAAAACTAAATACAAAAATATATTTAAGACTATTAGATAAATATTTTTATAGTAATATATATTCTTTTCAAATAATTGTCAACAAGTAATTGCGAGAACTATAATCTTTAAACAAATACCCGCGTTAATTTTAATTCGTGCTACTGGTCCGGAACATACAGGCCTCGGTTGTAATTAAATGAACATAACATTACCCGACAACCAGCAATATTAGTACAATTAAACGCTATTAACATTACCCTTAGTCGAGTTGAGAACATCTCATTAATAGCATATACACAACTAACAGCGTTTAAAATAATATACTAAGAACTGGGCGTGCATAATGAAGCTTCATGTCTCACCGGGCCGAGTCCGGGCGGTGACAGGGCCGTGCGTTGTTCAGGTTCGAAAGACTTTTGTAGTGCAATTACATTATTAGACAATATTGTGTCAGGGTGTCGCATTATAATTGTGATGCCATGCAGCTTGCAAGTCGAATTTCTGGATGGTGTTGATAGAGACTAGGCGTCTAACGAGCAAACGACTCGTCTTGTTATTCCATATAAAATAATTTATATTGGTTAATATTTAGTTAAGATCTTTATAGCAAAAGCTATTCATAAATAGAGGTGTATAAATTAGTATAAGAACACGTACTTAACTCTTTATGTAATAGTAGACGCTAAACGATAATAACATAACATTTTAAAGCTGTTTTAAGCGTAATTTCGTTTATTTTACAGCCCATTCTCCGAACTATAATCACTACAAACTTCCTACTAGAGTATGGACTCATCGGCAGATATTTGTCTGCGTACAAATACTGACGAACACGCGCATTGTGAGAACAGCTGTGTCGCCGATGCATAGGAAACAATGGGAATGCGAGTAAACGCTCGCTGAGTTTGTAATCAGAGTGTAGAGAAATAATATTGCGTATAGTGGACGTAGTACCAAACTCAAATCTATCTCTATCAATAGGCCACAAATTATAAGACTCGGCTGTGTGTTATTAGAAGAAATACAGCGATGTATATGTTTCAAGAAAAAAAATAATAGGGATTGGAGTCAGGCTTTCACCAATAACACAATCTTTCAAAATGGCCTTATTTAAAAAAAATGTGTCTAGAAATAAAACATTGGTCAATTTGATATAGAGATAACCAGTAAATCGTAAGCTACTCCTTACAATCTTTTGTGGGTTATGAAACAAAGCTTAGATTTGTATCCAAACATATAACATGGTATAATACACTAATAGACTCACGAAAATTCTATCTCGAATTAATGTAATTTAATTCGACGATGCAAATAGTTTCTGAAAACTGCTCTTCATATTTTTATGATTAATCGGAGTTCACCTTCCTTTGCAAATGGATTTAACGCCACAAAATTTTAGAGCGATGATTTTTTACGTGTATAAAGTTCTCGTTCTGCAGCTCAGAGCTAGACAAAGACATTTTTTTGTTCCGAAAACTTGAGGTTCATAAGTCATACCTACGGTCCCTACCTCTCGCCGTGTGACTTCATTCATTACCTTCAAACTTTGAAGAAAATAGGTATTAAGGTGGTGACAGTTTTATAGAATATACGCTCAGTAACACCTATGGACGATGAGCCGACTATGATCCATGGGAAGTTGACATAGAGATGATCCATAAACATTTGTTTCTGGTTTTCGTGTTGTAACCAAAGCAGTCTGATACTTCTAGTTCGGGCAGTGGATTACTATTACCCATAGATTTAGGAGTGACCCGTCTAGTACTTATCACCTCAAACAATATATTTGTATGCTGACGCAACGGCAAAGCATAGTGAACAAAATATTATGTACTTATTCAATAACACCTGTAAACTACCTATACTTACAAATAAAGAATTTGATTTGATTTGATTTGGAAATAAAGTTTGGAAAGTTTGGAACAAGTTTTGGATCATTGTTACTAGTACTAGCTATAGACTTTTAATAACATATTATCAGTATCAGCGTCCGGTTAATGGCAATAGGCCCGCCCCCTCTTACATGGGACCTAACATAGCTGACGATATGTGGATATGTTACACCTTTGCCTACCCCTGAAAACGAAAAAGGCAAGAACTTGCATATTTAATATATGTAAAATTAAAGTTCGTTCGGTTTGGTTTATATCCCGCGGCGGGTAGTGAGCGCGAGAATACAAATGGAACACGTCTCGTATTGGAACCGACAGCTGACCGATGCGACCACTGACGGGTCCAGCTCAGATATACGAGTACATGATATACCAGTGCATTGGACGGATTGTTATAACTTTATATTATACAGCAAGGGAGCAGAAATAGATTTGCCAACCATTATGGCTAAATATAATGAGAGCTATACTCTACCTCCACCTAAAGAGGCGTTGTTTACAAAAAAAACGTTTTAGATTATTTTTTTTTATTATCATGTAAGTGCATCCCATCATGACTTTTCGCTGAAGGCGAATGTAGGGTGAGAAACGAGTGGTCGCAGTAAAATGCCCACGTTAAAGTCTATTAGTTACACCAAACAATTTACTTTCATAACCACTGTGAGGTACATACATTATAATAGGATATACAATAACATAATTAGGTACCTAAAACACACTTAACTCTAACAGGCTGCCACTGCAATCGACATAATGAAAACGAATACCCTACAAAAGTGTATGTAGTGAAATTCAATATCAAAGAGAGTTTCTGTACAAGATAACTAGAGAAACAATAGACGATAGCCCACACACCTCCCCGGCCCGAGCCCGCCGCGCCGTCCGCTACTTCGCAATCTTTATTTTAATAAGGCGCCACTGCTAACGGCCCAGTGACAGATAAATGGGGATTCCAGCGCGATTAGCTACACTTAGTGATTTTAGCACGAACAAATACTTTTTTGAAACGGTTTCATTTGCAGATAAGGCGACTCGTGTCGGGCCTCGGTACGTTTAACGATTCAATTGTATTCATTATTTTATAGTCAGACGCGCTTTTTTTACCAATGAGTATTTTGAGCGCCTAATGCTATAGATTATAGAAGAACGGGTGGATACTGAATAGTGGTCCAGAAATACTGTTTCTCTAATGAACAGTGTCAGCCGGTGTGTATGCTGACCACCGCCCTGCAATGGTCGATGTATTGAACATCAATATATTATTCACCAACGAGTAATCTTTTTTACTTGAAACTACTTTTTTACTACATCATGGGACGGAATACGCACGGCGAAAAGTGGGTGCACTAGTTGCGCCTCTGCCTACCCCTTCGGGGATAAAAGGCGTGAGTATGCGTATGCGTAACTACTTGAACGGTACTTGAAAATTTAATGCACTTAATATACCCGTTATAAACCTAGAAGCGGCCTAGTGTTGACTTGGTGCTTAAACGCAAGAGTCGCGCTAGTGTCCGCCAAAAGGTAAAGTCCAATCTACACCACGCGCTCGGGCGGTAACGAGTTAGACACACTAAGCAGTAAGCACATGTTAAGAATATTCGATCTACGACAATAATACGAACTTTAGCTAGTAAACTTGCCACAGGAACCTATTCAATTAATGTACACGGTTTTTGCTTATCAATGAACACTTTTTATTTATAAAATTAAATAACTGCTTGAAGAAAATACAGGGTTATTTATCTACTAAGGAGAGGTACCTCGACTGACTTCGGTATACAAGCCAGTTTCTACTGTACGAGCCCTTTCGCGAGATCCTTACTGTATATACAATACGATAATCGCTATACGATAAATTCGCAACTTGCGCCTCTCTTGTATGACCACGGCATCGATATGCGTATGGCATACCACATCAGCGAACGTACCACGGCGACGAACGTGTCCGCACGTTCCACGGCCACGTGTTTATTGCGCGCCGCGCCGCCCGCCCGTGCCGCGCTGCGCCGCGCTTACTCGCCGCTTACGTATTCACGCGGTGCCTGTCCGACCCACGGAGGCACCGACACGATGCTAATTTACTATACGCTCTGCTTTCATTGATCGCTTCTATTTGCGACACTATAATTGGTGCAAACAGATTAGTCTCAGAAAACTCGGATACGACAATAAAATCCAATTCAATTTGACTGTTCTTTCTACAATGAACTAAAACTACTATTCGAAATTATTTTGTTTTCTATCTTTCCGAAAAGTAGGACCCTACGCGAACGCGAGATAAAATACTGCCGCATAATATTTTTTGTTATTAGAATGACTTTACAAGACCTTGATCCTGTGCTCGGTGAACACTGCTCTTTCCTGAAGACCACTTTACACATGTACACAAACTAGAATGCTAATGGCTTCACGCCGCGCCGCGGGGATTATGCTCCGTTAATTATAATTTCACGTGGCTTCGACAACGGATAGGGTGCGGTCACACGCATACGAGCAGGGCGACGGTAGCGGTGCTGTACCAAAACGAGTAGACACTGACAACACTGATCGAAGCTCCAAGGGCGGACGTCTATCGCCGCATTCGTTTACATGCTACTCACACATGCTTGGATAAAACTTCCACATCATGGTTGAAATCGGACAATGAACGGTTCGATTTCAATGATTTTTTATACCCACAGTGTCCAAAAAACATATTTTTAAATACAGAACATCCTTAAAACCTTTTTCACTTGTATTAGTCTAGTCCAAAAGTTCAAAAACGCGAAAAATAGAGATAAAGGTCCTAAAAATATGAGCGATAGCCGCGCGGAGCCCTATTTTCAACGTCAAATTAAAATTATAAATAATAGTGTTCCGGGAGGGCAGACTTTTTACACGCTTCATATTAGCTTCACTTGTATGTATGTTTGTAACCGACTCCTTTGGGCGCGATTTATTTTTAGTGACAACTGTTGGACCATAGTAGAATTACAACTAAACTGGCTACTCTTATGCGTAAAAAAATCCTACTTGTCACAAGATGGCGCTTTCGTTTTTAGTGACATCTGTTGGAAAATAGTAGAACAGAACTAAAAAATTAAAAATAAATAATAGTTTAAAACAACTAAAAAACAAGCTTTATAGAAAATCCAACTAAAGGATAGAAAATTAATTTGAATTAAGAATAGTGTAAATAAGAAAAAGGGTATTTTATTGTACAAAAAAGCGTGGGGTGCATTGTAACAAAAGTTATAAATATTTTATTGACAGATAATATGAGTAGAAATATTATATAACATTTTGATAATATCTTAAAAAGCACCCCACGCTCTTTTTACAATAAAATACACTTTTTCTTATTTACACTATTCTTAAATCAAATTTATTTATCGGAAATTTCCTCCTCTTTAACGAGCTTTTTCAAAATTCCTTAAATATTAATATTTTACGAGTTATTAACGAAAAACTGAATATAATTATTTTTTTTCATCTTATTTTGTTAATAACAATTGCAATTTTTTACTTGCACCAAAATCCTTCAAAAACATTTTTCTAGAGGATTCCGAATCCAATGAGCCATCGCTCATATTTTTAGGACCTTTATCTCTATTTTTCACGTTTTTAAACTTGCGGACTAGACTATATAGTGTATCCGATATTTTTCCTGCCATCCGTCGTTCCGGCCACTGCTTGGTATCTGGGCGGCTGTATCGGCAAAGTTTATTTGGACGTGCGACGCAGCGGCAACCGAAGCCACTAATGCACTGCTAAATTAGTTCCACTACACACCAATGTAATCAAATTCAATAATAGTTTGTGGTGCCGGCGCGGTGTCGGGGCAGGGTAGCGGGGCGAGGGGTAGGGGCCTCACAGCTTAATTATGTTTGGAAACTGCGACAACAGAACAAATAAGTACAAGGAGTTTAGCGTTTGCCTCGTGCACTGCCTTCAACGACAGGGTTTTGGTAATTTATTTATTTTACAAAAATCCACAGCTTAAAGGAGCTTAAGGAAAAAAAATACAAACAAATATGACACATCTTACAGCCAAATTCGGATTTACATTAAGTATATTAACAATTTAATAAACATCAGGCAGCCTAAAGTAAATCATTATCTTTTTATTGTTTCAATTTGTATCCAATAGGTGTGTGCGTGTGTTTGTGTGTGTGTGTGGGGGGGGGGGTGTATTCTTTACATTGCCTTCCTGTAGGATCTTAGCTATATCTTAATACCTGTAACTGTAAACTGTGTACTATTAACTGTATCGTAATACATAGGAAGTACCGACCGATCATTGTGTTGCGCTTGCCTTTAAATTTATATTTATAAATATTTTTAAATTTATAAATTGGTATTTAAATTTTGCGTATTGCTCGAAAACCAAAAAAAAATAAAAATTATATTTGTAAATGTATGCACTCTGTACACCTTTTAATTATAATTATTTATTTGTGTTCTCTTATCTAATTATGATTTTTGTTTTAGGTGTAGAGTTTAGTGTTTCTTAAATTCCTTCAATTGGATTTTATCTCAATTTAACGGTGATGTGTGTGCATTAGCTTATAACTAATCTGACTTTGTATGCAAAAGACTTAAAAAAAAAAAAAAAAAAATTATAAAGATTCAATGGACAAATGATGACAAAAAACTAAGCCCGGAGTTTCTTTCTGCCTTTCTTCTTCGGGTAGTCATCGCTTAGGTAGCTAGTGAAAGGCTGATAGGTTAGCTAGGTTAGGGCCTGTAGTGTCCTCACCGGTGAGGATCGCGACGCGTTCCTTCCATTATTTTATTTATTATAAAAATAATTCATAGTCTTTTTTTTATTTTATTTTTATCTTTTCTTCTTGCCAGCCCGAGCTTGGCTTCTTTATTTATTTTTCATTGATTTTACTCCCTATAAAAATGTCTGTAATTATATAAGTGACTTTTTGTAATAATTATTACTATTCATTTAATGTATCTTGACTTATCATAAGTGCAACTATGTTCGCCTACGTGATGAATAAACTATTTTATTTTATTTTAGTTTATTTATCTCCTTTGTTTAGGAATGAGAGCAACCGACCCTACATAAAAATATCGAAATGATTGTGTAATAATATTTAATCTACCCACCCCAATTACTGTCGGGAACAAAAGCCTCTCTTATTAGTAGCTAGTAGAAGAGACCCGCTCTAATAGGATAATTAAATACAGCACTAACATTGTTTGTTGCAGGTAGGTACGTGTAGATGCTGTTCAGTAGTACGGCAGCACCAAGTCACGCCGAGGTGTTTGATTGCTCATATTAATGTGCGGCGTCGGTGATTGATGACCGCCCGCCCGCACCTCTCCAGCCGCTCCGCATGTACTACACACGTACCAGCACGTTAAGCTGTCGATCACAGATGTTGCTAAATGGCAACGCTCGTTAGCCAAGTCAGTACGACGCCATGAACACCTCATCCGTTTAAAAAGTTTAGCGTTACTACAGTAAGCTGCCTACAGACAGCTATCTCCGTACTGCTCCGCGTTATTTCCGTCCCTTAATGGGGTAGACGAGCCTCCGGGTACAATTTCCAATTTAGGGCGACTCATTTGTGATTTTCGAATTAAAATCCGTTGTTTACCGGTTTCTTTTTAGCCAAAAAAACAGAATACTAAATATAAAACACAAAAAAATATTTAATTTTGCGATCTTTCTATAAAAGCTATATTAATTATAATTTTGCGGAATATAACATGAAAATAACATGCACACGAAAACCAATACATCTTAACTGTATTTCTAATATGTTAAATTCAAGTTCATATTTTTATACAACAACGAATTGACTTATTTGTTTAGATAGATCAAGATAGTTTATGAGCAAAAAAAGGCATTTATTGAACTACTTTTGTCGTAGAAAACTATACAATTCTTTTGGGATTTTTATGACGGCAAAATACATTTAGGTACGGATACCCGCAAATCATACTTTATTAATGAATAAGAACGGTGAAGGTGAGTGACCTTATCCCCAACACAAAACACATTGGTCTTAACTAACTAGGTGATAGGGATGCGGCTTAGGAGCCAGCGGAGCAAAACAAACTCGATAGCGGACGACACGACAGGGCACTTAGCGCCGAGTGGCGAGGGTAAGAATCGACGCAAACCTGGCGAAAATACGCGCTTAACACTGCCAATGCTCTTTAGTCTTTACATAGTGCGGCGTGAAGCGCCGCAGGTAGATAGTGATAGATAGAAGAGAAGAGAGAAGAGAAACTCAGGGTTTAGGTTCGTGGTACGAGCTTTATTTTGCACCTCCGCGTTACACTCGGTACGGTTTGCTGGTGGTATGCAAACGAGTCACTGGCCTGCGGAGACTCCGATTCAGGCGAACGGCACGGCGCTGATGCACGTGGCTAGCTCCGGCGGCAGCTCGCCGGGCAGATGGTAGCGCCACGTGGTCTGCGCAGCGGTGGTGAGGTGGTCGGGGTTAGCACCCGACTGCGATGGTAGTGGTGAGCACGTGGTCGGGGCCAGCACCCGCGACGACGGTGCACACGTGGCCGGGGTCAGCACCCGCGACGACGATGGTGGTGTGCACGTGGCGGAGTCAGCACTCCGCACCGTGGAGGGACGGCGATGAGCACGTGGCTGGGATCGGGAGGCAGCTCTCCCGACGCCAGCGGAGCATGGAGTCAGCACTCCACGCCGTCGGAAAGGTCGGCGGTCAACGCCGCACCGTAGAAAAAAAACCTGGAATCAGAATCCCAGCGGGTCGGAATGCAAGCTAGGCTTACATTCCGCGCCAGTGACTCGTGATAGCTCACGAGCCCAGATGCACAGAATACCTGGAAGCGGTTAGTAGTCGTTGGCACACTCACCCCAGCGGGAACAACGATGTACGTGGCAACACGCAGTTAGTTGGTAGTGTTGCTACGGCGAAGAAGATTATAAGAAAAAGGGCGCGCGTGCCATTGCACGCTTATTTATACGAGCGCCGTTCAGACGTACGTCAAAACTAGTGACAGTTTAACCAGCCAATACGATACATTAACGGTTTCGATTGGTAGTTAAACTGACTTAAACGATAACGTTTACGAAGAGAGTTAACGTTCCTAGCAACGTTACAATAGAGCTGAGACATCTTGCAGGGAACAAGTGCACGACCACGCAATCACTTATGTTTGACTGATATTTATAATATTAAGCTACTTTTAACTCGATTTGGTTTGTAAATACATCATATTCCTTTCATATCCCACTTCAATATAAGGAACCGCAACACGCGGTTTTTTACGCGTATTCAATAATTATTTTATTTTGATCTGATGATTGGTTAACGTTGCCCTATTTTAAGGTAACAGATTTCTGTTTAAATACCTTATTGTCACCCATTATAATTAATATAATAGATAAAGCGCCGCATACTTATATACGCTCCACCAAGTCTGTATTAAGTGTCACTGCGGCTGTCGACGCAGGCACATCGACAGATTACTGACGGTAATTGGACGAGACGAGCCGAAAATTGGCTCCGCGCCCTGTTTCAAGGAAGACTCAATAATGATGAGAAATGGAGATGTTCTTATCCAGTTTTATAACTCAAATATTCTCTACTTAATAGGGAACTGTCTTGCTTTTTTACCCCAATACGGCGAAGCAAGAAAAGGTAATGATTAGACTATTTATGTCGCGTTACTGGATATGAGAATTCTCCATAAGATTTTCGAAGGTATGTGAGGTCTGCCACGTGCCCTAGGCCTGCGCGGTGAAGTAAAGCCTTAAACCTTCTCAATAGTACATGAGGCTTGTGCCTAGCAGTGGGACCGTATATAAAATAAGTCGGATATTATTATAGTAGGTAAAAGCCTCTTTCCAATCTTACTGCAAGTTCGTTTATTAGAAAGGTATCGCGATTAGGTGAAATAAGCAGCAGTGTGCATGCACTGTTGTGTTTCGGTTTGAAGGACATTGTAACTACTGGACATAATGAGACTTGACATCTTATGTCTCAGGATGACGAGCGCAGTGGAATGACACACTGTACTTTGTAACTCAAGGTGCTGGATGGTGTTGGTACTGTTTATGGGTGGTCGTATCGCTTACCATCACACGAACGGCATGATCATCTCGTCATTCAATGCCATAAAAAAAATAAGCTTGACTCCGGTAGGCATTGATGTGAGCGCGTGAAGTCATTTTATTCACTGTATTGAAAACCCTTACCTACTACGAATTGCATTTTTCATGATGATTATGCTGGCATCACTTAACAGGCTCCGAGTTAACCCGGTGATTGCTCACAACTGGTAAATTCATTGTCCTAGGCCATACACGTAGCCAAATCAACGACAGTACAATTGATGCCTGAACGCAATTTCCAATACGGCCGCTTCACGCGTGAATTTTTTTAATAGCAACAAAATGAGATAGGATCACGTTGAGATAGGATAAAATCAAATTTAAATCTATAACGCCGCCATTATTAACCGAAGCATATAATAACACAGCGCACTAAACTATACCGGCTATATATGTAGTGTGTAAAATGGACTCGCATGTTGTTATCGAGCCGTGTTGTGATGCGGAAACATTATTTTAAACCAAATGAGAATTTACTGCAATTATGATGTGCATGCTCGTGATAATATCAAAACAAATTAATTTTAATCTGTGATAACGTATTGGCAGCGCTTCTGCACGACACACGCTCCGATACGGCGCGCTCGCCGGCTCGTATACGTGTTAAATGTTTGCTGGATTATATCATTTATATAATTAACTAGGCTTGTCTCACAGCGCCACCCGTGCGAAGTCTTTAATAAGTACCTACAGTATCAATCTGTATATTACATTTGGATGACCCAATCCATTTATTCATTTTCTTCTAACTTCATACGAGATATGCTGAGAATACAATGTCCACTCGTGTGGCGTTCTGCAAACTAATATCTAATTCTGTAATATTTATTTATTTTATTTATTACACACAAAACAAGTTATAATAAGGTACTCTATCATCTAAAGTCTAAACATAATAAACGAAGTCTAAAGGTTTCATTCGTAAGCATCCTGATAGTACCGGAATTGCATCAAGCGGATTATAGAAACGACAACGCAATGTGCATGCTGAGCGAGCGAGCATTCGACCGGAGCCGGCCGGGAGCGGGGACCCGGCCGGCGGGACTTCTCACGGTATTGCACCGCCTGTCGTACAATATCCTATTTTGCTACAGAATTGATTTCAATTATAAAAATATCTCGGAGCTGACTGTAGCAATAAAATGTGTATTGTTCTGGTCAGGGCGTGCGGCGCTACGAACACAACCGCTCTATATCATTCCTCGGATGACCGTGACGGAGGGCACATTCTGCGGGTCGTTGTATTTTATTGAAATGATCGTTAAGACGCTGCAATATAGAAAGAAGATTAGTTTTTATTTTGTTATACTACAAAAAATATTACATGCACCTGAAGTCCTATCATAGGCACACCATAATTTCACGACACATACTTATTGTCTTATTAAAATACTAGCAAACTACCGGTAGATGTACGAAAAACAATGTTCATTTTCCTTAAGACTGAAGGCGGGCTATTATAAGCTCAGCTTTGAATCATAACCGGAGCATATGAATACCTAGGTACAGTGCACGAAGAGCTCTGAGTTCGATGCTATTCATGCATTTATCTGACGTCTGAAGTGACGAGCGTAATACAGTACCAAAGCAAAAAAAATAACCTCCTCCTTTTGGAAGTCGTTTAAAAATATAACCAGGGCACCCATTTTTCGCCTGTGTTGCCTTCCAGGATGTGATTGGGGCGAGCATATTTATCACCATATCGGGCATAAATCCCAGACTCGGGGCTGATACTGAACAGAAATTCCCAATATCACATTGCCCGGTCGGGATTCAAACCCGGAACCTCAGAACGGTGTCGTACCGCGCATTCAATATAGCTACGCTATCGAGTCGCTGTCAAAGTTTAAAGTTCCATGTAGCATGTATCTACTGTTCATGAAGAATCGCTACGCACCGACAGTCGGGCCAAATTTAAACATGACTATTGACTACATTGTAACTGGTCCATTTTTTGCTGTATCCGAATATTTTGTTTAAATTTGAAAACGTTACGTTCTGACTGCCGCTGTGGCGTAGTTGTATCAAGGTACGACTGCAGTGCTGAGATATCGGGTTCGATCACCGGGTCGGCTAATATGATATTGCGTTTTTCTATTCAGTATCAACTCGGAGTCTGGAATTTGTGTGTATTGTGTATATAACGTCCTGAGTAAACATCATTGCAGCTAGTGTTCACGAAACAAATAAATACAGAAGAGCTGAACTAATTGTAGCCGTGAGCGGTGAGAGCGCGACGGCGCGGCGGCGTCAGTTCGGCCGGACGGCGGCCGGGCGGCGCGGCGCTGCACACAACTACCTCCACTGACCGTTCAGCTATTTACATTATCCCATTGCTCAACTTTACCAAGACTTAATTGATACATTGGAAGTCAACTTAAGCTGTGAATCGTGGGTTGGAATCCCGGATGGACATGATTTCTTTGTTTTGCGCAACACGCGCGAATTTTATAGCACCGATCTACTCGAACTTGTGCTTCATATAAGAACAAATTATAATCGAAATTTGGCGTAAAAACAAGAACGTGAAAAGTGGATGTTCGAGATAAGACTCTTACGAATATAAGGCTGATTCTCCTGGAATATAAGAGTGTGTATGGTTTTGTCACAAAGTGAATTCATGGCACTTAAGGTCGGCTCCACACGTTGGTCCCACCGCTCGTGCCAAAGTTGATTGGTTAATTCCGTGAGGCGTCCACAAATTATTTCTTACACTAGTTCTGTCCCGTCAGAGCCAACGTGAGTATGTCCGATACAGAAATTGATATTATTGGATGAGCCTGGTAAACTGGTGGTACAGTTAATATTGACGGAATCTAAATAATGTATAACATTTTATGGGTTCGAATAAATTTATTTCATTTCATTTTATGTCAAACTCCTACAAACTCTATATTTTTTTTATTTGGCCAAGCGGGTGGCGATTTTATGGGTGAAGATAACATCCTCATTCAACGCAAAGAACGACTATTTTAATATCTTCTACACGTACGCACTCGGTCAAGCGACGATAGCCAAGTTGGGAATGGAACGGTCTGCCGAGACAATGTCCGCAGGTTCAAAACCCAAGGCACACACCTCTGAATTTTCGAAGTTACGTGTGTATTGTTTATCAATTATCGTTCGCTTTAGCGGTGAAGGAATACATCGTGAGGAAACCTACATACCTGAGAATTCTCCATAAGAATCTCGAGGGTATGTGAAGTCTGCCAACCCGCACTAGGCCAGCGTGGTGGACTAAGGCCTAACCCCTCTCAGTAGTAGAGGAGGCCTGTGCTCAGCAGTGGGCAATATATAATACAGGGCTGATGATGATGATGATGATGTACGCACTCGGTGATGTCGCAACCAGACTGACGTTGGCGTCAATATGTGGACGGATCGCGAGCGCTGGCGCAGATTCCTTTAATAAAACCAATACCCGGCGACCCAATACTCGCACCCACCATAGGACTAATGTGAATTTTTCGATTCACACGTTGAACAAGTAACCTTGGGGCCAGCGTGTGGAGCCGGCGTAGTGGGAAATTTGGTGTAGTCAAATAAAAAATGTCCGACAGCGGATAGTAGCAGCAGATAGTATTTCTCGATATTCAGCACGGACATACGACACTATCTGTATTCTATACATTCCATTTATAATACTCAATACTATACTTAGAGAAACGGAAAAGATAAAAAAAGTTAAGGTCAATTTGCTTCAAACCAACTTAATCATAATATACGTATAGAATATGTGTAAGTATCTAATATGAATAATAAATATCATTATATATCGTTGAGGAAATCGGTACTTTGTACACTTTTATAATTTTTCATTTGTAATTGTTTCATTCAGTGCACCCACACGAGTCACTTTGCGACAAACCGCCAGCCGCCAGCGAACGCTAAATAGTACTAAAATCGTTGTAATGTGTGACCGCTAACCAATGCTGGTCCCGGCCACATGTGTTGGTGATTGGATTTTACACAGTCAGCAGCATATTGACATTCGCTTTTTTAATTTTATATTTTTATTAATTGAATTACGAGACGAGCATGTCCTTCAAATCAAAACACCACAGTGCATGCACACTGCTGCTTGGCGGTAGAAATAGACATTGCGGTGGTACCCACCCAGACGGACTCTTATATATGAGAGACCTACCACCAGTAAAGTAAGTAAGTAAGCTTCAGTATCCCAGATCTTCATGCATGCTGTGTCTAACCATCAGATGACCAACGCTCATTTGACGCATATTTTCTTTGAATCCTTACAATTGGCAGCCTAGATTTTTTTTTCGTCGTCCAAAATATTTATACGGAGCTTCAACGAACGAACGAACGAAAACGAGCTACAATCCGTTGACATTCTTATGTTCCTATATTTATGTTAGAGGGATTTTGAACAAGACAGATTACCTTTTCCAAGAGATTTCTTATAAAAAGTTTCATTTATTCCTAAATACTTATCATAGCAGATATGAACAAAATTGAAATAAGAAAAATATAACAATACGATGTGATCTGAAGGCAATCACGATGAGAAGCGGCGCGACGTGCAGATATCGATGCTTGGATTCCAATTAAGCGCGGGCTCGCGGCGTGGCTCGGAGCGCGGTTCGGGGCGGGGCTCGCGGTGCGGAGACACCGAGCTCTTTAATCACCACAATAACCAATATCAGGCGCCTCCCGCGGGACCGCCTCATTGAAAACGAACCGCGCCTTCCTTTGTGTCCGGGGACTGAAGCTTGCGAGCCAGACAATTGGTGCCAATGATTCGCTGCAATTACACTTCCACGATTTTGTGGATAAATACAAATATGATATGATACACAATATCTAAATAATAATACGAAGAATCTAATATTTTATTTGAGGCGTGGGAATGAAGTAACGAATGATAAATTAGCGAGAGCTCGTAAATGATAATGATTATTACGAGTGAACGTCGTTTCTGGATAGGAGAAGAAAAGAGACGAGTATGTTTAAATAAACAGCTTCCAACATGATACCATGTTACTCCTAGTCATAAAATAAACCACAATCGATATATTTTGTAATATTGAACCTCATTAAAATTATTGAAAGGAAAGATTTTAACCAACAAGTGCTAACTATTAACACTTTGACGATTAAATATAGTTTGAAACCACCGCGGATAGAGACGCTCAATATTACTTTAACATTTAAAGAAGATTCAACTCCAATGTCTATTCTTCACAAATGTCAGTAACGTGCAAGTACGTATCGCGCTGTCTGAATATAACACGTCGACATGAGCAGCCATATTTAGAGTTATTACTAATTAGCTTGTTATTAGTGTCAATTATACATGACTGCGCACATGCATACATCTTAAACAATGTGTTAATATCGCACCTCAGGGATGCGTCCTAGAAGAAATGATTAGAGGTACACAAGGGGAACCCAAAAGTGGCCAGGTAAATGTAGGTTTATGCTGATTGTAGCAAGCGTGTTACTATATCTAACACGAATTCCAAAACAGAAAATAAACGCTTGCTTCTTTGAATTTCGAAACCGAACGAAGCTGCGCCGCTTTTACATGTCTCATATTTTCCCTATACATTGAGACACCAAGTAGGTTGTATGTATCAGCTCATACTAGGGCAATTTACTCTATTACTTGGCAGTTGTCAGTCGGTACCACGTCATGTGCAGGCAGCAGGCGACAGTACAGGGTGTCGCGTGTGGTACTGTAACACCGTGTATCGAGAGCTGATGAATGGCAACACTAATTAAAGACGTCTTTGTAAGCGAGCGCTTCCCTATACAACATATCGGCTTATAATTCACCCACGTGAATGCCCGGCATGCATTTCCGCTTATTCGCAAAAAAAATCTGTTAAAACTAGTGATAAACATGAATAGTTACATTACTTTGATACTATATTGGCATCGAACCCGAAACTTCCATCTTCATTCCGTTCGACTCTCTCTAAGATGTCGCCACTTTTCCTAACAAGTGCTCAATGAAATTCGTGCCTCTCCCAGTGAGTAGTGAGTAGACAAGCGCTGCACTCGGCTTAGTTTAATTAACTCTTCCTAGCGCAATATGGCAAAGTTATACAGGCTCTATCACAGTCTAGATGCCGCGCCGCACACTCCTTATCGTGAATTTTGTTATACAGGCTCGGTTCGCTACGATTGTGTGAATGACTATGTGTGTGTGTATGATACACATACTGATTGTATGTTAACATACAAAATAGGGTTATCCTGTTAAAAATAATTATGGAATTTTATTTGTAGACTTTAGGCTGTTTAGAATAAGACGACAGGATACATTTAGGCTTAGATTATAATTAAACAACGATGACTAACAGCTGTTCAGGGTTCCACTTCCCAACTAGCCCATAGCTGGTATAATCTATGTTTAGACCCCCGCCCGCCCTTACCGAGCATCTAGTGGTGTTTATTATAGGTCTCGGCATCAGCGACACCAGGCTGTCTGTCGCTCGCTCCGCACTATTGGAACTTGCTCTAACTCCTTTTTTTATCGCGGTGTAAAAACGCTTTATCGCTACGACCACTGGAGGGTGAGTGGAACGGTTATGTTGGTTTCACACAGTCTTACAGCCCAATGTCGACACTCGGGAGTATGGCATCATCCGAGCGAGCATTGGACCGAGTCCCTAATACTATGTACACCCTACACCGGCATACCAACCAAAACCCGCGGTGGCCTTCTTAGGCGCATACGAGACGGCCCCGGGGTATCTTGTTGCACTAAGATAGCTGCACGGGACCGTCCCTGCGCGGTGCCGTTTCGGCCCCTCTCTATACAAGGGGGCTAAGATGCCCCCGAACTCTAAAGGACACCTTTGGCGTCTACGACAATGGGAGACCGACCACCCGCATTGTCGTCCACCTCGGAGTCGCTTAAATTGGACTGAGCAGCCCCCCGCTGCTCACCCCGCGACTCTCTCGAAGCCCCATTTAGTCGCCTCTTACGACAGGCAGGGGATGCCGTGGCGGAACTCTCTAAATGCCCCCGGACCACAGGACACGAGGCGCCGGTCAGTCGTCCACCCGGCGCCTCCTACGTCTCCTCTGGCTGCGGGCGGGATCGTTCTGCTCACGATCCCGCCCGGCGCTCTCCTTCCGCGAGATGACGCACTCGCTGAAGGAGACCATCGCTCGCCAAGACCTCCAGCCGCCAACCATGGCAGACACCACGGCCGGCAGCGAGAGATCTCCGACGACTGCTCTAAGAGCGCTGCGTTGTAGATCCCAGGCTGGGCACTCCTCGAGAGTGTGTTGGACCGTATCCTCGCGGCTATTGCAACAGTGGTGGCACACGGCGTACTCTTCTTTTCCGATCTGACACAGGAACGAGCCGAAACATCCGTGACCCGTCAGTATTTGTGTCAGACGGAATGTCGGCGCACCGTGGCGCCTGTCAAGCCAGCTTAAAAAGACAGGTCGCACTGCCGCGACGGTCCTTAAGCCCGCATTCGGGCTCTCCAGCCTGGTATGCCACTCCTCCACGGCAGCGCTGCGGATGGAGGCTAATTGGGCCTTGACCTCCCTCGGGGCCAGTTTCCGCCCGAGTCGGGATGCCTCCTCACGCCAGAAGAATACTGACCAGAGGTATTTGGCTGCTCTAACTCATCGCGTTTACATTTGCATTATATTGTTCAAGTTTGTGTTAAGAGGCTAACACTCTCAAATATACGACAAACAGTTTGGTAACAAACGACAACCTTCAAACCTTCAAATGTTGTTATTAGTGTTCAGTTAAACACTGTTTTGTCACTTTATAAATTTAATAATTTGACATTGAATGTGAAACACGTTGATTATGTAATTACTTATATTGTGTGGTCTGTGGTATTAAGTGTGATTTATTCAGTAGTTTTTGCGCTTACTTTAAGAACTATCCAAACTTTTTCAAAACCCTTCAAATTTATAATATTAAGAAAATAATTTGCGTTGTGTACCCCATTCGATAGCGACCACGGAGTCCGGAGCACGGCATCGCCGCGCTGTACCGAATGCGTGACAGCTAAGGCCTGACACTGATGTATTATATGTTAATATCTAAATCGACTGCACAATGTCCTACTCCTTATCAATCAACACAATCATAAAAGTACAATGTGTATTGTCGGGCGAGCGTCTTAAGCACTCGTGTGGCGCGGCGGGCGGCGGCGCGGGCGGCGGCGCGGGCGGCGGGGGGAGTGTTCGCGACCGTGAGGGTCCTCCAGCGCACCCTGATTACATTACAATGGCGCCGACAATGAGCGCAACACATGCAATCACACCACCCCCCACTACACACCAGTTAACTGATACACGACACTCCACGAGGACACTTGATCTTATCTACAGACATATTGCTTACCCCTTTAAATAGCCTAAGAGTCCGTCAACTCATGCTCAAGTGTCTGATAGTCTTAATACTATATAACTTGTAATGGAAGGGATAAAATTATGTAGTCTATAATTATAAATATTCATCACATTGTCAGGTAACATTGAACAAAATAATATGTAAAAAAGCCAATGAAATAAAATAAATCACTATAAGCGGCCACGTGTTGCGGAGAACTGCTATGAGCCTCAGACAACGTTCCAGGACCATTAAGTATCTCGTGAACAGAGTTATACGGAAATTAACTCGCAATAAATGTGGTGTAAAAAGATCCGCCGGGAAATGAGCGGATCTCTCGGACACAAATCACGTAACTGCTAACTGTATCCACTGGAAGGAGTTTCGGGGAAGGACCACGCCTCGACCTGAGGCAACTGATGAACTGATAACAGTAGCTTTTCCACCCCGAATTTTGCGAACCAGAATATTACAACCAAAACATTTAAACACTGTTATGGGGTCAGATCAAATCAGATCAGATCCGCACCACACTTGACACCACTGTATACGACGCTATACAGGTGGCCAACAGTCGGGATCGGTGGCGTGCCATTATACGGTAGAAGTTGGTGAGAGGAGGTCACGACCCTCAGAACTGAGGAGAACGAAGCAAGGAGGAGGATGGGGTCATGACAGCACCATGTAGATTCCGTCGCTGACACATTGTACAAACTACGAAATTTTAGACTGTGCTCACTCAAATCAAATTTCGAATTATAATAATAATATTTGTATTACATACATATCTACTCAGTTTTTGTCGCCCGAGGCTGCTCTCCTAAGGCAGTTCCAGCGGGTACACATCTTTACACATTTGATTCGTACGTGTTCCCCCCATTCCCACACTTTCCCTTCCTACATACAGCCTATAAATTAAATATGTTTAATGTACATTCCCACAATGAGAGCGAACTGTTACGCGACTCCGATGATTTTATTACAAATCTCATAAAGATGTGCATCAAGTAATTCTGAACGCAGACTTTTTATACTCCTCTATGTTATACGTTTTATCTTTTATTGTGTGGTTCATTGTTTACGGTCTACAAAGTGAGTATAAAGCTAATTTTAACCTCGCACGACCTCGGTGACGTAGTTGTATTACGGTACAACTGCAATGCTGAGGCGTCGGGTTCGATTCCCGGGTCGGGCAAAGTGATATTGGGTTTTTCTACTCAGTATCAGACCGGAGTCTGGAATTTGTGCCCGATATGGCGATAGGCTCGCCCCTTATCACATCATGGGACGGAATACGCACGGTGAAAAGTAGGTGCACTACATGCCCGTCCGCCTACGCCTCACAGTGATTTCATTAGAACAAGCTAGCAAGACAGAATTATTTATTGGGGTATTTTGCTTTGTACGGCTTTCTTATGGTGTGTTAATGTGGTTTTAGCACAAAACACCCAGATAAAAGAATGTAGGGTCACATGTACCAAAAAAAATAATCGATATTTCTTATATTGACAGACAGGTAAAAAAAGAACCATAAATAAAATTAACAACAGTCATAAAATACTCAACTACTAATAACTTAGCTACTAATTACATGATGGCACATTATTACTACTCATTAACAATATTTTTTTACTTAAATAACTTCCAAATAAAAATACATATTGTTTTCAATTAATAATAAAGTTAGATAAGATACACAGCCTAGAAATTCATTAGTATAATATTATTTAAAACAATTATTTATTCTACATCACTAAATTCTTCTTCTGAAGAAGAATCTTCTACATTATAATCTGAAATCATTGATGTATTAAAAAACCCTCTGACATACTAATATTTTGACAAAAACTTCTATGACTTACACTAGATCTTACATTTACAGAAGGTTTATTTATTAAAACCTCGGAAGGAAGTTTACTTGTCGGTTTTTTCGGAACTTCTCTTAGACGATTTATTACAGGATCAGATGTGATTAACAACATATTAAGTAAATCCCTATTCGTAGCAATACGTGAATGTATTCGAGTATTGTGCTCCCAGAATCTTCTATAATCCTTATTGTGCACAAAGTCCACGCGCCTCCTTTTCGTTTTTTCACTAGCTTCAGTAAAGTCCACTGATTGACGCTCAGGAACCAAAAACTTACTTGATGATGATGACGGTGCTGAGTGGTGGATGAATACTCTGAACGTAATATCCCCAGACAACCACTCAGAATACTTAGTCAAGAAGCGATCGCGGCGCTTCCCAGAACTTTCCCATTTTTCTGCGCATTTGGATGAAAATCTTCCAATTGTCATTTTGATTTCCCTCCCAGATACTTTCATAATATTTGCAAGATCATGTTTCAATTATAGAAAATCATATAGTCTACTATTACGGTTCTTATTGGGATTTTTTTGCCATTCATAAAAAAACTCCATTTTTGTGAATGAGAATTCGCATTCTAAAAAAACAGACAAAATGACAAAGTTGCACTCAAATGCGAGGGCTTAAATAACTAAAATTTAAAAGCTAATAGATATGGCTATGATATATATCATTTCTAGCCCGGGTACAAGAGGGTGCAATTCCTTACAGTCCAATGAACTCAGAAAATCGTCAAAAACTAATATTTTTTTTTAAACTCGATGGATTAAAAAGAACTACGGTTATATATCCATTTTCTTATTAGAATTAAAAAGTGCATACCTTTAACTTGAAGATCCATCACTAACACTTTTTAAAAAACTTCAACTCGCTGACATATGATGCTACTTAGGTGAGCGCAAAAATACCATTAATAAGTAATTTTTTAACCCTTTCTTCTTATACTTCCCTCATTATCTTGTCAGTAGTTGACATTAGTGCAAAACAATTCTTAGATTTGGGACACGTGGGGATGTGGCTAGGGGTTCAAGTAATAAATTCCAGGAAGTTCAAGAGTGACTTTTGTCTAGCTAGCTTGTTCTAATGAAATCACCGTGCGCCTTCGAGGATAAAAGGTGTGTGTGTGTGTGTGTTTTAATCTTTCTCGCGTTGTCTTACTGGGAAAAAAATACTTTCGTAACAGTCATTTGAATCGTCACGCTGGTCCAACGACTAGCGAGACGATAGGCATCGTCTATGGGCAGTACCCGCCGGGCTCCTGATCTCTCTTCGGCAATTTGTAAAAATTCAAGAGCTTTAGAGGTAACTGGTGGTAAGTCTCTCATTTGTAAGAGTCCGCCTGGTTGGGTACCGCCGCAAAGTCTATTTCTACCGCCAAGCAGCAGTGTGCATGCACTGCTGTGTTTCGGTTTGAAGGACATTGTAGCTAGTGTAACTATTGTACATAATGAGACTTAACATCTTATGTCTCAGGATGACGAGCGCAGTGGAATGCCACAAAGTACTTTGTAAGTTAAGGTTCTGGATAGTGTTGCTACTGTTTATGGGTGGTCGTATCGCTTACCATCAGGCGAAAGGCATGCACGTCTCGTCATTGAATGCAAAAAAAAATATACAAAAAAAAAACAAAAAAAAACTTAGCCTTTTACATACTTTAATGTATTTAAATTAACTAAATTATGTTTCGTCGGAAACCTCACTTAGAAAGTTAGTATTTATTTATAGTTAGCTAGCTATTTTTATAACTAGTAAGCTATTTAGTTTAATACTTGTTATGTGCGTTCTGTCCCGTACGTCTCATTAAGCATAATTGATCAAGCAGCAGCGGTCCGAGTACGAACAGACTGGACTAATTAATAAAAAAAACTTGTTCATTAAAATTTTAATTAATTTTTGTACACTTGAATGAATACGTGCTTGTCGCTCGCTTGATAGGAAGCGGCATATATAGTAGCCACAGCGTAAGGTAATTTTAAATTGCACAGTACTGTTTTATTGATAAGTATTAAAGCGCGCTCGTCATCCTGAGACATTAAAAATATTCTCTTATTAGTCTTATTTATATTATCTACTAATTACAGTATCTACGACGTCCATGAAAACAATACAACAATACTTGCACAGTGGGTGGCAGTAAAATTAATATAGGCAAATCGGAAAACCTAACTAAATGGACTTACGTATACGAGAAATCTGCCACCTAGTGGAAATCATAACGGAAATGGAAATCATCATAGGTACGGCACGACAGCTGTTACATAATCTAGATAACGTGTCCGGTTGTGAGCGAGGCGTCGAGCACCGATTTTTTAATGAAAAACAAATAAATAAGAGTAAAATTTGGCGCGAAGCCACACAACGCGCCACTCGAGGGCCGTACGGATCTAGCATCGTGGGGAGAAGGCGGCGGAGGGGGGTTTGTTTACACTGCCCCAGGATAGCCTGGTCACCGTTAAGATACCAAAGTCTTTTGGTTGATGAAACATGCATACATAATATTTAGACCTTAGCACTGTGGATATATTTGATGGTAATCAGCTATCATCAGATTACCCATTTGACTCAGTCAGCCTTGTGTGTGAAAGACGACAACGATGCAGACCCCCGCCGGTGCCATTACAGTAAATACTTATTGAGTACATTTACTCGCAATTACGTGGTATTTATTCGGTGGACCGCGCGGCCAAAATACTGATATTTAATATTGGAAAATGATAATATTACATTACCACGTTCTGTACAGAGGTGTTACTCAATTAGGTTCCATCTCTTCGACAAACAAGTTGATCTCGTATTCTTGTAGTACAGTAGGGACGTAGGATGCTGGTTACTTCGCACTCCATCTCCTCCTTTTCTTTAAAAACTTTTGTACTAGCTAGCGTTAAGTTAGCAACATTTCAATATAGATATCTCTACGATATTTGCGGCGGAACTTCAAAAATAAACGGTCGCAAGTTGGCATGAGCCTATGAAATACTGTGAAAACGCTTACGCTATGACGATATAAACACGCTTCCACAAGTTTTATAGACACGGCTATTTGTTTGCAGTACGTGACGATGTAGGGGGTGTAACAGCTGCGGTACACGACACTTGCCAAACTGTACGAGTGCCGTGTGCGCCGCTCAGAGGGCGGATTCATAGGAGCGGTGTGCAGCCTAGCGTAGAGCTTGGACACAACGTGAGAGTGATTTGGTCAGTCACTGTAGTGAAGCTACTCGTGTGAGTGACCCGCGTATCATTAATTCGAGCCTAGTTGTTGTGAGACCGAAAGTACCACGTAGTCGACACTCAAGATAAGACACTTGCTCCTTTTTACTCGCCACGCGCCTATCCATGTTCATCGAACATGACGCAGGCTACATGATTCGATCGCATCATTTTGCAACAATACCAATAAAAATATGGGTATTAGATCTTGGACAATGGAAACTGGTCATGTTTATAGTATACGAGTTTAGCCGCTACTGTGCTAGTTAATGATGGCAGCAACTTGCACTGCGTAGCTGACCCGATAAATTAATTAGTGGCTTGACGACAATATCTGCGTAATATTGCAGACGAGGACTGGAGTTTGGGCCGGAGAAGCAGCCAGTAACTAGCGGTGTCTAATTAAATTAGTCGCGCCTGTGCTTTCACAAGCCCGCCCGCACCGCTCGCTCCACGGAACATTTACCTACACTATCTGAACTTTCTCATGAACTCGATTTTAATAAACAAAATCGTGTTCTTCGAAACAACGTGCTGAAAATGAACTAACAGGGTAGTTGCTTGTTGCCTTCAAGGCAATTTGTATACGTTTAATATCTAAGTTTAGAGATTAAATTTACAGGGCGATGCTGTAGGCATTTTATACAAAAAAATTAAACAAAGAGTATCAGTTTCTGTTGTGTATTACGTGCCGACATTAAAAGAATCTCAATTCTTGAATATCACGTGCCTATTCCCCCAGTATTATGAGGTAAAATTATAATGATGATTACTCATGTGACCCACTAGACCTTGTTACTTTTGTTATAAAAGACCACATAAAGTTTGTGTCAGTGATCCCGTTTCGACCACAAATCCTGCACCGAATAAAACACAACAGTTCAGCGAGTCCCGCGGCGTGTGTACTGTGTACCCGCGCTATTGTCCCGCGCGGGAGCGGCTCACGGGCCTGGAGTGCCGCCACAACAATCCGCGGCGCGCGGTGACGCCGCACTCACATGCAAATACATTACTAATCCCTGGAGTCTGCGGCATTCAGTTAAAAACCATAGTGCCCCGCTCACGGCTAACTTTTTCAAGCAAAATAGGGTCTGTTGCACACTAAAAATTAAGTTAAGTTAGCTTAACTTAGCCGAGATAATTACACATAGCACGTGGTTAGTTTGCATAGTTTACGGTCTGCATAAGTTTGAAAAAATATCTCAGCTATACAAGCTAAGCTAAACTAACTTAGCTTAGTTTTGGTTCTTCAACCGGCGTACCTACATAGCAGTTTTATTCAATCGCGTAACTAAACTTATATTAATTCTTTATAGAATTAAACTACGAAACGAGCTTCGATGTGACCACGCTGCCAATAAACATTACCAACACAACATAGAGCTTTGAATCAGAAAGCTGTGACAAACTATCAGGACACTGCAATTAGCTACAATGGTGCTAGCACACTACACCTTAATGACTGAATTATACATAGCGGTGGTTCACTCTATGTAAGTGAGGAGATGTAGTTTAGGATTTAGCTTGGTAATGTAATAAGTGCTTGTTCAATAATATTTTTGTGATGTCAATTTGTCAATTTAATACTTCGGCGAAATGAATCCAATATTGTCCATTCAGAAGCTGTGCGATCGGCACGAGAGGTCAGGGGCCGCGGCGTTTCATATAAAAAATCCGACGCTCACACATTCCGTGAAGCGAATAGTAAACATCGAAGCAATAGTGGAATACTCGCGGTCTGCTGATGGGTGCGGGGGGGAGGCACGGGGAGGGAGGGGCGCTCATACTCGTGCTGACGAATTCAGAACGCACGCGGATGTACGAGCACTGAGCAGCTAATAACCCTCGCGATACTTGATGCTACAAAACACGCGAGATCTCTCAGGGTTTGATTTCTTAGGAGTGTGCTCTAATGAATCTACAATAATAAATAAAGTTAGTATGTCTGTGTGTTATCTCGGCTGACCCGCTAATGGAACCGCAATCACAAGGCTTAAGAAAGCTTAGTCGTGTGTTTATATCATCGGTTTTAAACACCCACCTCGGTTGTAGATTTTCAATCGTTGTAGTTTGCACTATTTTTAGTGTGTAGTCGACTCGCCGTAACTTTTTTTATGGCATTTTATGACGAGACCAGCATGCCGTTCGCCTGATGGTAAGCGCCACGACCACCCATAAACAGTAGCAACACCATCCAACACCTTGAGTTACAAAGTACTGTTTGGCACTGCGGTCGTCATCCTGAGACATAAGATGTTAAGTCTCATTATGTCCAGTAGTTACACTGGCTACAATGTCTTTCAAACCGAAACACAACAGTGCATGCAAACTGCTGCTTGGCGGTAGAAATAGACATTGCGGTGGTACCCACCCAGACGGACTCTTACATATAAGAGACCTACCACCAGTAAAATATCCAGTATCTCCAAAAGGGGCTCAACGATCACTCCCGTATAAAAAGTAGTGTAACGACTCGAGCGGAATCTGCACCGCCGCCTCACCGCCTCGCCGCCTCGTCTGTGGGATTACAAAAATCCCCGAAAAACGTGCCGCTACAATTAAATGACGCAAAAACCAACCACCGAGGAGACTCATACCAACAAACAGCAATCCACGAGTTTGAATGTGTATAGCGGGGCGACTTCAGACAATACTTTATTATTGCTCTATCTATCTGAACAATATGTATCTTAATATAAATGTAATTGAATGACCACTGAAAGAAAATGTTTATCTTGTTTCGATTATAAAGTTATGAAATGGCATAACTCACGTCATAACAGGGCAACGGCCATGCCAGGTACAGTAGCCGCCTATGCTACAACTTAATCCAGGTTACCTGTATATTTTATTTCTCTATATTAGGCATTCATGTAGACATTGTAAACTGTTGTAGGTATAGATTCGATAGTGAAATATGTTAAGAGCCTACACCGCTACAACACCTCAGAACTAATAAGAATTTGCGGAACACGACTCTAAAGCGGCAATATAGAGTAAATGATCATCATCAACAATTATTCACACACGAGAGACGCACTTTACGCAATATCGCTCTCAAATGTACGACACTTTGGCTTTCGGAAGGCAATTGGTGTGATTTCCGGCACTTCGCTACCCTACCCCTCCCGCGCTTCCCGCGATACCCCGCGCTGTACCGCACACTACGCAGTACAGACAATTACAACACGCGCCAAATGTCCCCGTAATTGAACCGAGTGCGTCTCATCGCGAGCCAATCTACTATACAGCCTGCCATACTCGTGTTACATAAGTAAGTCACATGTCAGAGGTGCAACTACGTGCCATCCGTCGCCTAGCCTAAGGGGAACTCTAAAACCATAACCAATGTACCATGTTCATATTGAATTTGACCCCAATACCCTAAACCTGCGGTCGGCAACCCGCGCCCCGCGACCCCCACCTTTGCGGGCCCGTGGCTGTTTTGGGGTTTTAAGGCCAGTCCAGGTGCCCCGACAACCCCCCCTCCTCTCCTCGTACTTGTTATTTACATTAACAAAAACAATATTATAGCGGCCTGCCTTTACTTAATGTTGCCACTGCGTGACACTTCCGTGCTATAAGGTTGTCGACCGCTGCCCTAAACCTTAGTGACTTAGCGATGCCTTATATCACAAGCTCGCAAATGAACACAATTGGTCATAAAGATACTGTTCAGGCGATATAATAGCAATCAATGTTACATAACGTATTTGAGTATTGACACGTCACATGACGTGGCCGTTATAATTGCGCGCGTTATCAGAAGCATCGCAAACACCGCTGTGGACATTTAATATGTGAACATGAATGCTTTAAGATATTAAGCAAACGTAACGAAGTGAGTAGTGTTTACACAGTATTATAATTGAACGCGATTGGATTCAATATGTGGGAGTGCGGATAGCTCGTGGAACCGCTACGCCCAGAGTGACATCGACTCGTGAGCGGTTGCAGTGACCGGCGCGACCGGATCTCGTTACTGCCTCAATTGTCCGCCAAATTGCAGGTTACTGCCATAACATGCACATGCATTTCGATAATGTGCCGATTCCAACGTTATGATACGATTGCGGGAGCTCTGCGGACACTTACCGAAACATCATTGTGTTTTTTTTTTGCAATTCCGACTGTTGAGATTTAGTAACGTCTCATCTTGATGGATAGATTTATTAGACTCCCATACTTCACCAGGTGCTGTTGTCACTCCGCTGTGTAAAATAAAAACTAAGATAACATCGTGCTTGGTGTTAGTTCCGCAATGTTTTCCCAGACTATGTGCCGAAACCAGGGGCACTGACACGCGTTGCACTCGGTTCGCGACGACTGCGTGGAGTGCGGCCGCCTCTGCGTCCCTCAGGCGCGAGTGTTTGTACTCAAACTCACGAATATATTTACAAAAGCAGCTCGAATAGGGCAGAAATAGTGAAATTGGAACATAGGAAATATTGAAAACAATATTGAATTTAAAATATACCATACCCTACCAGCCCTGTATTATATACTGCCCACTGCTGAGCACGGGCCTCCTCTACAACTGAGAGGGATTAGGCCACGCTAGCCTAGTTCGGGTTAGCTACCCTCGAAACACATACAGACTTCACATACCCTCGAAATTCTTATAGAGAACTTCTCGGGTATGCAGGTTTTCTCACGATGTTTTTCCTTCACCGTTAAACGAGCGATAATTCACGAAGAATACACACATAACTTTTTAGAAAAGTCAGAAGTGCGTGCCCCTGCGATTGAACCTGCGGATATTCGTCTCAGCAGTCCGTTTCACTCTCAACTAGACCATCGCCGCTTCAATTTAAAATATAGTTTAATTAAACGATCCCAATCTTAGGTCCAATTTCACCTATTTCTTATTTAACTGACGTTAGTTAATCGGGCATTAAAATTAACTTGGATGTTAAAGTATCGCGCGTCCCGTGAAATAACGCCTAGTTAAGGAAGATAGTAATAACCTGTCAGGGCATGGTGGGATACTCAAAAACCTCAACAGTCCGTTAAGACAGTTAACAGGCTGTTAATGTAACTAACAGAGCATGGTGAAATTAGGCCTTAATCATTGATTGATTATAAGCACGTCAAAAATAACTTTGTTCTGATCGGTACATTTCGCGACGAGCCGAAAAAAGGAATTTATTGAAAAAAGTGGTTAGATACGCATACGCATGCTCACGCCTTTTAACCCCGAAGGGGTAGGCAGAGGCGCAACTAGTGCACCCACTTTTCGCCAAGCGTATTCCGACCAATGATGTGATAGGGGGCGAGCCTATCGCCATATCGGGCACAAATTCCAGACTCCGGGCTGATACTGAATAGAAAAATCCAATATCACTTTGCCCGACCCGGGAATCGAACCCGAGACCTCAGCCTTACAGTCGTACCGTAATACAACTACGCCACCGAGGCAGTAAAAGTAGTTAGAGACCCAATGTATTAATCACAAGCTACTTGTACGTCAAAAATATCGGATAGTGATAACATAATGAGCGTCAATGTTGCGGTACGGTAAATCATACATGCATATAGTACATGTCGTAACTAGTACTAGGCTGGTACACCACGAGATGATGCAGTTGTTATGCCACGTGATTAGTTGTCGCGCGCACAATGACGACGTCAATCAGAAGCCATAATTACATGCTAGAAGAGGCTGTGGGGACCGGCATGTGTATTGATCGTATTCACTTACAATACAAAATATCCACACGTCTTCGTCACAGAAGGACACGACAGTAGTCCAAATGTTACCCCTACCAACTTGTGATAGATATGAGCTTGCTATCACATTGGACAAGGATTCTCATCCCAAGCAGCTGGTACGTGAAAAACTTATAAACTGTGATTTATTACTATGAATTATAATTGATCGTAATTTATTAAAATGTTCATTGATTTTATGTGATTAGACCAAAGAAACTATATGTTAAAATCTTAGAGATTGTTTCATATTCATGATTAGAAGTAATAAAATCTGTATCCGCTGTACTTCATGAAAATCCAACCAGCAATAACAGACGACGGTAGAATATATGCGAAACAACGCGTTCCTCATTACGGCGCGGCGGGAATTCCCGAGCGTTCCCGCGCAAATGATACTGATTTTATTGAGTTTTTTCTAGTCTAGTAACAGACTAAGTTTAAGGCGTGTTGTCTGAAGTTAAGTAAGCTGCGTTACACGACGCTGAGAATTAAAACTACGCATTGAAACGAATATTTTATCATATTATAAGATTTTACTTTTGGCCTCGATTCTGTGAGTCCAAAAAGGGGAACTTAGCTTCTTTATGCCCACGACACATGACATGTATACTAGATTGAATCACATATATAAATCTGTAGACTATATAGTACATCCAAAAACCCATTCTTTGTGTATAATAATTACAATAGCAAATTTACTTTGAGGAATTCGTGAGTATAACATAAACCATTACCATCATGTCTGCGTCCCTCGGAGCGTGAAATTTACAGTCGTCAAGGCTCATAAACGCGGCGTTTAGCGCGCAGCGTGAGGCGACCCTCTCGCAGCCGCTCGCAGCCCTCCGTCACTCTCTCGAGATGGACGCTCGCGACGGCTTTCTCATGCCTGCCGCGGGATGTTTACATCCCCAGGGATCGCCCACGAGATACTTGGAATGGAGAAATCTAAAAACTAGAGCAACTAATCGTGTCAATGGAATGATTACATCATTACCGTACTCAATATTATAAAAACGAAAGCACGTTTATTTGTTGTCGAACATGCATACCGTAACGTATAATAAACGTGTTTGGTATCATCTAAAACATGCATGAAAATATATGCCACGGATAGTAATTAGTAAAGTTACTGAGAAAAGAATAGTAACTTGAATGAGTAAAATGCTGTAGGGTATATTATTTTTATTGCGTAAACCATCAGAAAGAAAATAATAAGTTTATTTAAGTAAATTCTCAATTTCAATTTGAATATTGTATACATTGGAAACACAAGACCAGCAGTTTCAATATAATAGGAAAATATGATTTGTGCACGAGTGGTGGCAAACGTTGGGAGTCATAAAGAAATTCTCTGTGCCAATAGTCACGCTTAATGTGTCCCAAATTCCAGTACGAGGGAAATACGAGCTAATATAGTTTAGATCGGACGAGGGCCGTGTCAGCTCAATATGGGAATACTTGTCGAGGCGGGGCGCGGCATCGAGCCGCGGTGAGGGCTTGATAGGTTAGGACGTCGTTTACACCCCACGTCTTCTGACGAGTAACGCAGCTACTTAATTTCTCACAATTCCAATGCAGTTCAAATCTAACGTATACTTTACATGAGATTAAATTAACAATTAATATAGGAGTTGGTTTTGAGGCAAGAAAACGTTTATTGATGTCAGTAAATTAGGGCCACGGTCAAATCACTGGAACAAGAGTCAAGACGATCACCGCACGCTGCCTAATGAGCCGCGCGCCACGCGCCCTGCCGCGGCCGCGCGCCGCCCGCCGCGCGCCCCGTGCGTGACGCGGGTTAGATAGTCCGGATTACCATAGTTTATTGACATTAGGAATATTATACAATAAAAACGACATTGATATCGTAAATACAAACATTGATTAATATAACAGAGTAACGTTCATTATGACAGTGTAAACAAACCTCAAACAAACATTAGTATTTGGGGACCAGGAATGTGGCATAAGTTCAATCCCTAAAATAGAATCAAGGTTCCAAGCATTCTCCGATTGTACTTAATAATTTATTCATCACATTGCATGATAAATCAGGAACTGCGGTCACGCGCCGCGGACTCAGTGGTCGACGACTAGTAAGCAGCAGCCGACTGCACTTGTCCAATGTCCATGCACATATAAAGCACTCAAAGTTGCTGTACTGAACAATGAAACGATTTGGCTGTCGCGGGCGATTGGCTCAGAGCAGGTGGACTAATTAATGAGTGGCCCCGATTGGCTGTTTGGTCTGTCTGGTTCTGTCTGGTTTAAAGTGACCAACCGTCCTGCAATCTTCGGGACCGTCCCGTAATGCCAGATGTAGTCCCGCTTTTAATTTTCTGTAATATGTAACATAGTCCTGCAATATATTAGATGCGTCCTGCATGCCAATTTTTTTTCTACTAGTTACATATTGCTTGATGAATGTACTAAAAAATGGTCCTCGATTTCAATAAAATCGGAACATACTTCTTTACTTAACAGGTTGGTAGCCTAAAAAAATTCCAAATCTAAGACACCCCATTCACAAAATGTCCATGCATCATATTTTTTTTATGGCACTGAATGACGAGACGATCATGCCGTTCGCCTGATGGTAAGCGATATGACCGCTCATATACAGTAGTAACACCAGCACCTTGAGTTACAAAGTACTGTGTGGCATTCCACTGCGCTCGTCATCCTGAGACATAAGATGTTAAGTCTCATTATGTCCAGTAGTTACACTGGCTACAATGTCCTTCAAACCGAAACACAACAGTGCATGCACACTGCTGCTTGGCGGTAGAAATAGACTGGTGGTGGTACCCACCCAGGCGGACTCTTACATATGAGAGACCTACCACCAGTAAAATAATATTAAAAATTAAAAATAAAATTACATGAAATTAGTTAAAATATATTCAAAAAAAATATTAATACCATATATCGAATTCATAGCCGGCGCTATTGACGATAGAACTGTTAATTTGTAGATCTGATGATATTCTATATTATTAATATATGATCATCGGCCGCATGTTATTGGATGTTGATCGTTTGCTAATACGAATTATGAATGTAGGTCGCGCGGTCATGGCACGCGCGCGGAGCTCATTGGCATGGCTATAAAATTTAAATTGATACTGTAACTCGATAATTAAAAATATGGCTGCTTCGAGGGAAGACTCCACTAATCACTTACGCTACATAATTTTTTTAAATGTGCTTTATGAAGTATTATATGTAGTTAATGACGTTGTACGGGAGCGAATAAGGTAAGTAGTTACTCAAATTATTATAAAAGATTATTTAGTTGCAATGTGACTAGTGCGAGTGATATACATAAAAAATAAAGTTTATTATAAAACTAAACGAAAGCTATCAACTATTCAAGCAGGTGAAAATATATTTTATGCCTATATCGAAGATGAATTAACCATGTGGTGTTTGTAGTAGGGACGCCATTCGCTTTCCTGACCTAACACAACAACAAACACCTACAAAAGGCTTTTGTCAAACTCCACTCCTTATAGCTCATTTCCACCGCGCACTCAACCTGAAGTTTCAAGTTTCACTTCTTTCAGTTATCACATCAACAATAGATTTCCACGACCTTATTTTACTTTCACAGTAGAAGTAATTTTTTTGTTTTTTTACTGTAGTTTGAATTTGCGATCGCGTCACGCCGATATAGTAATCAGAATACACAGCTGGCGTGTATCTAATGCCGCCCGCACACGTTACGAGCGCCGAGCGACGACCTCCGCACCGAAACACCGTAAAATATCATGTGCTCGCATACTTAAATTAAATTCTTGAAACACAAGCGCGATATATGGTCCCTCACCACTCGCGCCCTTAGCCTGAGCGAGTACGCTACTGAACCTCTAAAATTAGGAGCTCAACGAAGGAGATACGCGACCGAAATAAACATGGCAACCACTTACTCATTTACCACACTTCCATAAAAAGACAAACGAACACCAATCACCATCGACACCCGTGTGTTGTGTTCCCGCTACAAAAGTCCCTATATTACTGCATCGATCAACAGATTAATTAATAATTCAATTATTTCTTAAAAGTAGCCTATGTATTAAACCAGGACATGGTCTATGTGTGCCAAAAATCTATATAATATGTTCAGCTGTTTCGAGGTACTTTTAAAAAACATGCATATATTTTTCGAAAACTTTCTTTACCTGCGTGAAAGAGTTTTTGCGAGATAAAAGTTTCACTTGTATTTTTTTAAAGAGTAGCGTTATTGCGTTCTGACAGACAGACGGACAGACGCAGAGGGGGACTTTGTTTTATAAGTAACTAGCTGAGCCGGCGAACTTCGTACCGCCATTTTTATTCCAGTCGCGGACTAAGGAAATGTAGCTCTTCCGATAAATTCAAATCAGTTGGATTAACCATAATTCTATATATTGACACGTTCGATGTATCGAAAGTGATTAACCCGTCAAACTAAAAAATACCGGAAATATTACACATAACCTACTTAATGACAACAAAAAATTACAAAATCTTCCGTTTACAATATAAAGATCGCGGGTGGAGCCTGGATGCGATTGGCTCGAGACGGAGAAAGGTGGCCTGATATGAGAGAGACCCCGCCAGGGAGTTTCTTGCGCCGCTTTTTCTTCACAGCGATAACACGTTCCGAAGCGGTAATAGATTCATGACGATTCAAAAGAGCTTTTTACAGTCTATTTGAATAAAGAAAATTTTTAGTTTGAGCTATCACCTAGTATGTTTCCAGGGGCAGCAAACCTGAGACGCGACACGGCGCGGCGTGGGTTGAGTGTTCGGCAACGCGAGACACGACTACAGTACTAGAGTACTACAGCTGTGCGTTGATGGAGATTAGAGCGCCACGACGAACACATATCAACCTCAATAATAATATTTACTCTAATATTTACTCAATCACTATGTAGGTCTGCGATATAATTTACCAAATCTCGTGGCGCGGTGATCCATGAGCCGAGTTTGAAACGAGTCTGCAGTTTGATTCCCGAATCGATACAAATAGTAGATATCGATAGAATTACTGCCTAACCAATACTGCAGCGCAAAAATGTACTTGAAACCTGTGGAACTAGCCCTTAGTAATACATTATTATGGTCAAAAAGTTTGGCTTTCTGCGGTGCATTCGATACAACCGTCAACCGTCGTACATCGTAATAGTTACGATATTCAGTAATCTTTGATATATATTTTCATTTCATAAATTAATTTATGAAATAAAATCATTTTCTAACACGCTTGACGTGGAACACGGACCATTATAACACAATATTTTAGCACATAAAACTAAAGTTTCACCGGCAGTGTCTTCCTCGCAATACAGCCTTAACATTAGCGTCGCTGTGAAATATGTTGTAAGTGAACGTATAAACAAGCACACGGCGACCCGGGCGAGCTGCGAGCGCCGCGCCGTCACGCGAGACAATGTATAGCTATTAGCTAGTTGTTCTGTGGATATTAGCGGCGATACATCAAGCGCGGCGGGCGCTCCCGCGGCGCGTGACTAGTCCTCGGCGTGGCTGACCGTTAGTGCACACCGGTGACCTAACCCGCGTACTATATTCAACGCTGCACCCTCTGCTTCCCTGTAGCATTTCAACAACATACTGTTCGAAGATGTGTGTATTTAGGTGTCGTCTCACGGCTGCATTGACCTACCAAAGTCATTTTAACACGATTGTTTTTTCTGCGATGGGGACGCAGATCTTTTGTATTAGAATGCTAAAAATCAATCATAATAATAAGCGATGATTCTTCCCGTCTGTGCGGTTTGATTATACATTACAGTTTTAGTGTTTAAATTAACTCTTTTCACTATCGTTAGAAGTATAAGCTTATATTATTATGTTTAAAGCTTTCTTAATATTGCATCAAGCGTAAGTTTGGAAACCATATTTAAAAACTTTCAACTCACGTAAATAAAAGTATCACTGAGTATGTAGTGTGAGAACCTTGTTCCATATCGGTGCGTGTCATTAACCGAGTATGAGCGGAGGCGCGACACTGAACAGCGCACAGACTCTGCGCTGTATAACAAACGCGTCTGTAAACACCGCCCCGGCTCTGCACCTGACACGAGCCAATCAACATGTCACAGTTCGCGACGGTGTACCAAATAAATGAACCGCTCGAAGCACACGGAGAACTAAAACACTGGCTTTACATTTATACCTGTTCAGAGACATTGATTGTTTTGACTAAATAGTATGGTACTAAGTCATAACATCCTGCCTGTATATTTAAATAGTAACTGTATATTAACAGCAATTAGTGCCCATAAAACATAATACTATTATGATTTGCTGTGCTTATTTCAGCCCATAAGAATTTAAGAGGTATGTGAAGTCTGCCAACCCACACTAGGCTAGCGTGGTGAAGGCCGAAATCCTCACGATAGTATATAAAACAGGGCTGGTATTATTATTATTCCTGGGGGAAATCACGGCACGAAGACCGGTCCTTAGGCTTAGGCTTGCGTGGAGATATGGATCCGACACGTAGAGGCCTCTTGAAGATACATTACTCTAGTTGGTATGTATACACCTTGCAGGTACTCTCTCTGTACCAGCACGAAGTCTGGACAAGATGTTCAGCTGAAGTTTTCAGCTGCCGAGGGGTTATACCCAACAGATTTTCAAACAAAATGTGTGCTGCAGAGAAACGGTAAGATCCGGTACTGAGAACTTATCGACTACCACTTACCGATGCTTTCCGGCTTCACCAGCTCTTGCAGATCGCGCAGCTTCAACAGCAACACTCTTGCACACAATTGCAGAACGTCTAAGACACTATAATTTAATGTTAAATGCTCTAGGCCACAGCAGAGGATTCACCAACGGTTTCTTGTCGCACGATCGAAAACGAAGTGTCGCAACGGTTTTTTCCCAAAAACCTATCGCCTACCGCGAGCGCATCGCATTGGTAGAAGTCCTTCGGCTTAGCCGATGGTAACCGATTCCTCGCGGAGTTCGAGGTTAGGTGCGCCCTCTGGCGACGGTTCGTGATAGACAGATACGGACCCAGTAACGGAATCCCGATGCAGCACACATTAGATTGAGAATGATTAGGTAGGACGATACATACCGCCCACCAAAATATGAATATATTTTTCTAAATATTCAAGGAATTAAAGTTTTGCGATCGAATAAGTTAGAATACGGTCATTAAAATTGAATATAATTATACTTAGTAAGGGAAACATTAGATAGAAAATAATAGTAGATTAACATGATTTAGAGTAGAAAAAATAGTAGGGTTAAAAACGTACGAGATATTATTAATTATAATTATTAATTGGAATGTAACATTATGAGGTAGGTAGAGGACAAAGTTTAACTAAAGGACGCATGATAACGTGTTGATTAGCCATCCGTATGGATGCGCATCTTATAATTCCGTCGGGCCCAGGATGAACGTCAACAACACGACCTAAAGACCATTGCAGTGGTGTTCGATTGTCGTCTTTGATAATAACAATGGAATTCAATGGTAATGGTTTACAGTCCTTTGTCCACTTTGCTCGTTGCGTTAATGAGTGTAAATATTCATTTTTCCATCTCATCCAGAAATGTTGTTGAAATGCTTGCAAAAGTTGCCAACGGTTCAATCTATTCAAGTTGGTAGTTGTGAAATCGTGTTCTGGGACACTAGTTAATGGTTCCAAGGTAAGAAAATGCCCGGGAGTTAAAACGGTTAAATCATTCGGGTCTGAACTCAATGGGCACAATGGTCGGGAATTAAGGACTGCTTCGATTTGGGTGAATAAGGTAGTGAGTTCCTCAAATGTTAGTACCTGTTCCCCTATAACACGATACAAGTGACTCTTGGCGGATTTAATTTGAATCTCCCATACGCCTCCGAAGTGGGGTGCAGAGGGTGGATTGAATTTAAACTCGATGCGCTCGTTCTGCGCGGCCTGACCCATCAAACTACACAATTGATTCCTTGTTCCTATAAAATTTGTTCCACAATCAGCATGGATCACCGAACATCTACCTCTTCGCGCCACGAATCTCCTTAACGTTGCTAAGAAGGCGTCTGTTGACAGGCTCGAAGCCACTTCGAGATGAACTGCCTTCGTTGTTAGGCACACGAATAGACATAAATAGGCTTTGTCTAATTTTGCACCACGATGTTTTCCCAGTTTAATGCGAAAGGGACCGCCAAAATCAACCCCGACCACCGAAAATGCCTTAACTTGGTTTATTCGATATGATGGCAAGTCACTCATAACGGGTTGAAGCGATTCAGGACGAGTTTTAAAGCAACGCACACATTGTGCTAATTGTTGCCGGATGACGCGTTTCGCGGCTACTATCCAAAATTGTTGTAGTATCAGATAGTGTGTAGTGTTGATGCCAGTGTGACAGTGTTTGCGATGCACCCATCTAATGTAGTGAGTGGTAAGAGGACAGCGAGTGGGTAACAGCGCGGGATGTTTGTGATCATATTCCAAACCACTACGAGAGATTCTGCCGCCCACCCTGAGGATACCTTCGCTATCAATGAATGGAGTTAATTTCCGTAACCATTTGGGCAATGCTTGGTGATTTTTTAACTTGGCTATATCTTCGCGAAAGAATTTATCTTGGTAGAATCGTACCGCAACGTGTAAAGCCTTACGCCGTTCACCATCCGTTAAAGTAACACGGTCGTGGCGCGGATTAATTCGACGCATATTGTTGACGAACCTGTAAATGTACCCTATGGTATTCAAAATTTTGTCCAACGAGGAATTTTTTAGGAAGAGTTCATCGATCCACTCAGCAGGTTCAGTGCTCGCCTCCGTCAACAGACTGCTTTTGGATCGTTGTTCGAGCTGGATGCTGTCTGCTTCCGATGTTCCAGGTTCTAGGATATTGGCAGGCCAAGCTTCAGATGATTGCGATAACCAGCTGGGGCCCGCCCACCATAGTGTGTTGTAGACCAAGCTCGTTGGCATCAGTCCACGTGAACATAATTCGGCGGGGTTATCGCTTGTGGGTACATGTCGCCAAGATGCTGTTGGTACGCTGTCCTGAAGGAAACTCACACGGTTCGCTACAAACGTGGTCCAACGTGAGCAGTGTGATCGTAGCCATGACAAAACGATTGTGGAGTCGGACCATAAATATAAGCCCTTTAAAGGAAGTCTGGACACCGTTTTGGCACTCATCGTTAGCTGGACAAGAAGTACCGCCGCACATAATTCGAGTCGAGGTAACGAGATCTGTTTAATGGGAGCAACGCGAGCTTTTGCGCAGAGTAAGAAAGTTTGAGTCGTACCCGAATGATCGAAGACACGAATATAAATCACAGCTCCGTATGCCCGTTCAGACGCGTCACAAAAACCGTGAAGTTCAAATGTCGGGGCCGTGATACCGTTGACACACCGAGGAAATCTAAGACGTTTTAGTTGCGGCAACTGTGTTAGATATTGTAACCAGTGATCAAGGACATCATGTGGGGGTGTCTCGTCCCATGGAATGCCGACTATCCACAGTCGCTGAATTAAGCACTTGGCTTGTATAGTCAGTGGGGAAAGGAATCCCAGTGGGTCGAATATTCTGGCCAATTCGCTCAGGATATTGCGTTTTGTGCATGGTTGTTGCATGGGGGCCACGTCAAAAACAAACGAATCACACGATGGTTTTAGAATGCCGTGATGTGGGATATAATACCGTCCGTGTCCTAATTTTGTTCTTGGTACTAATGACATGTGGCCGCTGTTCAAGTAGTCATCCATGAACTCAACATATTGTGCTCGTAAATCAGGATCTCGAGATAAGCGTCGCTCTAATGCAAAGAATCGCCGCCAAGCGATGTCACGAGATCCGCTAAACACAGGGACCGAATCGTCCTTGAATGGCAGAGTTACCACGTAGCGTCCTGTCGAGTCACGGGAATGCTCTGAAACGTATTTGCGTTCGCACAGCTGCTCTTGTGGAGTGAAAATGGAAGCTTGAGGAACACTATCTACGTCCCAAAACCTTTGAACGATACTGGTCAACTGCTCACTGTCTGTGGTTGCGTGAATACCATGTAGGGAACTATGAACTACAGATGTTTTGCCTAACAAAAGCCAACCGAACACGGACCTGAGCGCTGGAGGTTGAGATCCTTGACCTTTGATTCGTTCGTTTAGTAAGGACTCGGCGAATACGTCTGCTCCTAGCAAAATGTCTACTGGACCGGGAATATCGAATCCGGGATCGGCCAGTTGTAACGTTTTAATATTCGACCAACCGTGGGAGTTGAGTTTTGCCATAGGTTGATCGCTACAGATCTTTGGAATAACCAACATCTCTAACTCAAATAAAGGCGTGCAAGCCGTACCTAAATTACATCGCACTACACCATTAATTAGTGCTTCGGTACCTCCAATGCCAGTTATATTGACGGATGCCGGCCGAGGTGTGAAACAAAGACGATCGGCTGCCTTTTGTGTTATAAAATTATTTTGGCTACCAGTATCGAAAACGGCGCGGAAAGCCAAAGAATCCCCTAATGAATTCCGCACATATACTATCGCCGTGGCGAGTAAGACAGTAGGACTAGTACATGCGAATTCGTGTCGTGTAATTAACGTAGTGTGGCTCGGGGACGCAGGCGCAGGCTCAACATCCTTATGTAATAATGTGTGATGTCTATGTTTGCATTTCTGACAAGAAAATATCGATTTACAGTCTCTTATCGTATGCGATGTTCTTAAACAATTAAAACACCATTTATTGTTACGTGCAATATTTATCCTTTCATCTACGGTATTTTGTATAAAGGATTTACAACTCGTTATTGAATGCACATCCGAACAATAGGTGCATTTAAGAACCGGTTTGCTAAGGGGCGGAGTCGGTTGCGGCGAGTGGGACGCGACGAGTGCTCCGCACATCACGTCGTTATCAGTACAATCCTGCGCAGCGACCAAGGAATGACTTGCCTTCGGTTTAATTGATCTTATGTTTGGGTTCGGCTTTGTGTATTGTTCCTTACTACATAACGGATTGCTACTAAGATGTCCGGATTCAGTGAAATGTGTATCTCGGATTAAGGCCTCACACTTCGAATATAAAAACGATTGTAAATCCGCGTAGCTCGGCAGTTCAATGTTAGGATGTTTTTCTTCGAATTCTCTACGTAGTTTTGGATCTAATTTTGATAAAATGTGATACGACAACACAAAGTCCCACTGATCTACCGGTAACTTTAAACGTTTCAAAATGGTTAAATTCTCATCAAACATATCGAGAGAACGACGAAAATCGTGTGCGTTATGTAACTTGAAGTCTGCGTTTAATATGTCGCGCCAACAAGTGAATGCTAGGTCTCGTTTGCTTTCGTATCTAGTTACTAACTTAGTATAGGCATCCGAATAGTGATCGCCAGTAGCCGGGAATGTGCGGATAAGTGCTAACGCATCACCTTGTAATACAGATGTCAAGTAGTTAAACTTATCAGTGTCACTAAGACGAGCATTGTGGATAAGGTTGTCGTATGTAGCAATAAATTTAGGCCATTCTTTTATGTTACCTGAGAAGGACGGAAGCGTAATTTTGGGTAATTTGACGTGTGAACTAGTAGTTTGTGAATTTATGTGTTCAAGTGCGGATTCAGAATTTTGTGAGATGGATTTTGTTATTGATCGGTGAATTCGAATGATCTCGTAATACATATCGTCGAAACGTGTGCAAATGAGTTCATCTTCTTCCGGCTCGTCCACTAAATCCAGGATGGTTAGATGTGCTTCCTCGAAAGTACCCGCGATTTTTTTGATCTCCTGATAATATGACAAAAATAATTCGATTTGAGACGGGTCGTTAGTTGTAAGTGTGGCGACTTCGTAGGCTTTAGTCAACCGATTGTATGCGAGTGTACGCTTTCTACGTAAAGATGGTAAATCCTCGGTCGTATAGCCCCACGCATCCTTAGAACGAGATTTTTTTGTTACACTTAGTTTACGTTTTGAATAACTCATGGTAACCGTTAACAATGAGGATAGTAACCAATGGCAACTTTCTGATGATTTCAGAAATCAGCTGATGAGCGTTAAGTATATCAGGTACGTCAACTGTTTGACACAGCAGACACCGAGAGAATTGAGTATTGTGTTTGCTATGGAATTGACGTTACTGATCGTAGTTAGGATTATCAGCCGATTCGAAATTGTAACCGTTAATTATGAGTAGGAATCAAAGTGGACAAATGGAAATGATATGGGGCAGTTAATGTTGATCTATAAATCAGTGCTATGGACCATGTAAGAGGGATGCGACAATCGAAGTATTTGCTTATTTTCCCTGGTTTCGGCACCAAAACATGTACCAGCACGAAGTCTGGACAAGATGTTCAGCTGAAGTTTTCAGCTGCCGAGGGGTTATACCCAACAGATTTTCAAACAAAATGTGTGCTGCAGAGAAACGGTAAGATCCGGTACTGAGAACTTATCGACTACCACTTACCGATGCTTTCCGGCTTCACCAGCTCTTGCAGATCGCGCAGCTTCAACAGCAACACTCTTGCACACAATTGCAGAACGTCTAAGACACTATAATTTAATGTTAAATGCTCTAGGCCACAGCAGAGGATTCACCAACGGTTTCTTGTCGCACGATCGAAAACGAAGTGTCGCAACGGTTTTTTCCCAAAAACCTATCGCCTACCGCGAGCGCATCGCATTGGTAGAAGTCCTTCGGCTTAGCCGATGGTAACCGATTCCTCGCGGAGTTCGAGGTTAGGTGCGCCCTCTGGCGACGGTTCGTGATAGACAGATACGGACCCAGTAACGGAATCCCGATGCAGCACACATTAGATTGAGAATGATTAGGTAGGACGATACACTCTCTATATGTACTTATAGAGGAAATACAGCCAAAGAAAGCGCCCGCAAGGTGCAAGGACTATTGCAGAGAAGATGGGAATTATACCGGGTCTATGGATGGGATCTAGCCGGACTGGTTGCTGGGCTATTGATGGGGATTGGGACGCCTGCCAAGTAAAATGTCTCAATCTTTTATAGTCAAGGCAGATTGAGCACTTCCACCCTGGAGCTCAGGTTAAGAACCTGAGCTCCAGAGCTAAGGCTCTTGCGACTTCCACCCCTAGCCGGCCAGTTAAGGCAGCCAAGGTTCGGGGGTGTCATTTAACACCCACAGGCTCGCCATAAAGCCGCCACTCCGGGCTTATTATTATTATATTTTAGTTCTATGACGTAAGCGAGCCACGCATAACGTCGTTATGGCACCTGTCCTTCCAGAGTAATGTTTAAATGAAATCACATAGATTGCGTTTATCCGTTCCAATGCTTTAACCCAACACCTCATCGGTAAAGAAGCCCAAGTAGCAGCTACTAGACTGAAATGACGAAGCGGTGCTGTGTAATAAGTTAAAAAGCTGCAACAGCAGTGAGATTACTAAGTCGGCTCAACGTTGTTACTCGAACCAGCGGACAAGAAAATAAACGCGGGCAAGACCATACATGAACTATGGAACACATTGTAATGGATATTAAAGATATGAGTTTAGTGCTCTTTTAACACACCGTGTCGGGGATGGACGTGAGGATAATACAATAACGTACTAGATGTTAAAAATACAGAGTCTCGCCACTATGACGCAATTATTATCCATCAGCTATCACTACGAGACAAGACTTAACTGTTCCGATTGTGAACAGCAACAACATATTATGTATGAGTTGTGTTATAAGTTGTAAGCCGCACTAGGGGCTGCGTGTGTGAGTGCCAGCGTGTGTGCCGCGAGCAGCAGGTGCGCCGCCGGGACCCGTCCCCGCCGCGCCTCCGCGGCACCGCGGCGGCACACCGAGGCGCCGCGACACATGGCTGCCGTGATTTACAACCTGCCTACCCACGCGTGAACCCCATGCAGACATTAAAGTATAGCAATATTTATTAGGCCTTATTTAAAATGTAAAATAAAATAAGTTGTGGACAATTAATAAAACTCTAATTCCAATAACATAATATGTCAATGAGAGCATTGTTTGTTTTTGTTGCGCAATAGGAAAACAAAGTTCATTTTTGATTATGGTGTATAAATGGCTATAGTTTACCTAGTTCACATAATATAGTATAGGTATCTAGTATAATAGTACTTATAAGCCGTAATCAAATCACGGAAGCACAAATATCCAACACTTTGAAACAGTCTCGGCGGTGAGCTCGAACTGTGTATAATAAACACAAATTATACTTATTATAATATTTTGTAGAATGGGCGCGTTGTGCAAACGCGGAGGAAACAAGCACTGGGAAGAAAACGAATCGCGAAAACAAACACCCCCTTACCCACACACACACACACACACACACACACACACACACACACACACACACACACACACACACACACACACACACACACACACACACACACACACACACACACACACACACACACACACACACACACACACACACACACACACACACACACACACACACACACACACACACACACACACACACACACACACACACACACACACACACACACACACACACACACACACACACACACACACACACACACACACACACACACACACACACACACACACACACACACACACACACACACACACACACACACACACACACACACACACACACACACACACACACACACACACACACACACACACACACACACACACACACACACACACACACACACACACACACACACAGTTAACTTGTTAGAACGGCTCCGACTAACAAACCTTTCAAAATATTATTTGCAGTTTACGCGAACGTCACACATCATCTCATTGTACGCATTACATAACATAACTCCTCAAACTTAGTTGATACAACTATGCCTGTATAACTGATATCTTTTCTATTATTATTCGTACAAATCAAGTAAGTAGTAGAATTGACGGCATCGAAAAACGTTTTCAGGATCTAATAACATAACGTAATCCTCCTAGCCACTTTCGGCCAGATATTATAATGCACAAGTGTGTGCGCAATACACAGGTGTACTCGCTATTCCTTCACTCTCATAGTCCGGTGAGACGGCAATCCGACATGACCGGAGAGAGATCAGGCGCAGGAGGATTTACGTGCTTTCCGAGGCACGGCCACGCTTTTCTTTACAATATTTTTTTTTTCTTATTTACACTATTCTTAATTCAAATTTATTTTCTATTTTTTAATTGGATTTTCTATAAAGCGTGTTTTTTAGTTGTTGTAAACTATTATTTATTTTTTATCTAGTTAAAACCCGTTACAATACATTGATAACTGACAATGACTAACAAATCACGATATTGATATTAGACATAATATAAATATATATAATATATATTATAATATTAGGTGTTTGAGTTTTTAGTTTTATAATATTGGTACTAACTACTAGATTTTTCTCGCGGCCTTGCATTTCACACTGGAAATAGTTTTCCAGAGATAAAAATTGCCCCTGGATACTTTTCCAGAATTAAAAGTAGCCTTTTTTATGGTTTAAGCTTACTCCCTGCCCGTTTCTGTGGTTCAGCCGTGAGATCGTAACAAACCTTTACAATACAAGTATGGAAGTATGGATTAGGTAATGACAAAGGCTCTAACAAGTACACAGTTTGAAGGTGGTTTGGCCGCGGCGCCCGTCGCTTGTTCACACTAATGTCTTCCGAATGGTGGTGTTGGCGCCGCGAGCATGTCCCGCGCACCTGGCGCCGTGCGCTGCACATAAACCACCGCGACACCCCGCGCCAACACCGCTATGAGATACGAGTTTACACAATAGATTAACACCCTAATAAAACACTATCAAGTTGCTTTCAATTAGAAACAAATAAGGTATGAAATAATGTAATTGTATAACTATAATATAATAAGTGTAATATTACAATTGAACTCTCCAACTCTATCCGATATGAGCTATGAATACAAAGTAACTACGGGTATCAATCGTCATGTCGCGGTCTTCGAAGCCGAGTGCGGCGACACACGATGCCATCTGTTTCTTGTAAAAAAACACGCCCGATGTAACTTCAGCGGCCGTTTGGTGCAATAAGCAAGCCAATAAGGAGTTCAACGAGCCGCTATGTCACCCGTCCCTCCCCCCTCCCCCAACCGTTTCATGTCACCTTGAGCCCCGCGTGTAATGATGTGTTCCGTCACGTTCCACCGGCTTGTTTAGCTAACTATAGTTCGCTACGAACTCCGCCGAGATAAGCTCCACGTAGCGGCCCGTAGCGCGGTAGCGCCGTAGAGATGTGAAGCGTGCTACGCTGTAGCATTAATACGAGCGCGTACGGGGTTTTGGAGAGGTTTGTGATTCAAACTATGAAATATCGAACTCGACGCCTCTCCCGTGTGTAATCTTCTGACATAGCGACCGGGTCATGATCAACATTTTATCCGAAGCTCAAAGTTAGTTTAATTGCAGATCTTCATACTATCGGTTTGTGGCAAAGTTAGTGTCCCACGGCGCCGCTCTAGTGCAGTTTAATCATATCTAGCGACGGTCGCATCATATGATGGTCATTGAACATTTAACTACCCATCTGAGTAGCACAAAATCACGCTACTTTCGAACAGCAGCCTCGCGTTACTATTTAATTCTGCCTATAAACGCAATAAAAGCGTATTTTATGAACGCAAATGCAAAGTTTATGAGTAAAGCTTGCCTTTAAATAGACGACTTTTTTTTATTTTATTTATGTCCTGAGTTCAGTAGACTTGTGCGCGCGCGCTGTCAGTGCAAGCGCCGACGAGGCTGGCGGCGGCGCAGGGTACGTGGCAGGGGGAGGGAGCCGAGAGACGCCCCCCACTTGAGCTATAGCCCCGTTATCGGGACGCTTCGTCACCGGCGCTATCTTCGCTCGAACATTAGCGAGTGGAAGACTCGCATTGTCCACTTACTTACTTTATTACGTCGCGTCGACGCGACGTTAAGTTAGACTGATGTCTCGTTTACAGATGGGCTTAGAATGTGACAAAAAAACACGATACGACTCCGTTTCGTTTTATTGAGATTGGTTGAGAGACTAACACGTGGCTGACGTATCGGTCCTTCGATCAATCACAAACATCAAAACTAAACGACATCGTCTTACGCGTTGCGTTTTTATGCCACATTCTAAGCCCAAACAGTTTGCGACGCGACTACGAACAATAAATCTCCGTTAGACGAGAGCTAGTTCGAGTTCTAGTCTCGCTGGACCCTAGTTTAAAAACTTATAACATGCAGAAAAATTTTAGGAACTAACTGATAACTTGTTCTCCAGCGCGGGACATCAAACAAAGGATCTCTTCTCCTAGCGCACCCTTCATCATCAATGCTTCTTCAACTACAAATGAGTCAACCTGCGACAGCACACGAGTGCTTGCTTTCAGCGCGCGATGGCGCGGGGGGATGCGCCGGTGTAGCAAAATGCCAAGTACAAGCAGCTGCTGCATAGCTCTCCTTCTCTAATGATTGCGGCCATTACATCAACCCGAACGACCATCAAATCAATTCTATTATCTAATATATTGTAATTCCTGGTCAAAGACAATGTTCATTAAACCACATCTACCCCAAGAATAGGGCAATAAATCCACTGCGAGTGTGCCGCAGCGTGTCGACGAGCGGCGCCTTTAATAGATTAATGTGTGATTACGGGCAGAGGGTAGGGGCCGAAGGTTGGAGGGCGGAGATCTGCGACGGTTCATTACCGCTCGCTATCGGAGATATCGCACGCCTTATCCTACGAGCAGCGAATAACACTGGACTGCGAGCGAGCAACGAGAGGCGCCCTCACCGACTAACAGCTTATATATCAGCATCCTTATCTTGACACATCTTAGGCGCAGTTAACTAGTCAATAATAGTAGTTAAATGTTATTAGCACTCTACGTGACAATCAATCATCGCAACTACCCGCAATTACATATTGGCCCTATTTACAATCATAAGCTCGTATTAACCCTCGTGTGATACACGCGTATGTGAACGCCGGGACTAAACACATAATATGAAATTGACAAAACTGTGTTCCCTGCCTAGAGGAGCGTACGCCTGCCTTATATGCATTACAAGTGAGTCACGCCTGCCAGCCCTCACATGGCTACAGGACAGAGACGCGTGAGACGCACTGCCGCGTGCGATACCGAGTAATACGATTACGGCGATCGTTCGCCGCGAGTCTCGGCAGGAAATTAATATTTGTGGCGCGTGCGGCGTGTCACTTCAAGATAACAACCTTAGTTCTTCGGCTCATAATAATAATATCCTTTTACGGTTACAGAAGAACATTTTTATGTCGCAATTTCTATAACAAACATATCTTGTCACGCGCTAACCATAATATGTCATTATAAGTCGTACTAAACTTTATTTATATTACTACTTAGAATTAACTGTCGCAACTTGCATGAAATGGGTATCTTATTTGTTAGCAAATTGGTTGGTTCAAAACCAAGCTAAAAAGGGACAAGATTGCTTCTCCGGCCGGCATGCAGCCATTGTTGATACGGCCCTGCCCCTCAACGTCACTGCCAGCGATGTATCTGGCCGACGCCGCGCCGCCGCCCACACTGCTAACGCGCAAGCTGTGCGGCGGCACAAAGATAGCTCATTTCCTGCGACCCTCGTCACCGAGCCTGCGCCCGCACGCCTGCTACACGACTCCTCATACTTCCTCAAATATTATAAATAGTATAGACACGAAATAGACGACGTAATGCATGCATTGGATGACCCTACTACAAGGTCGCTACCAAGCTCTTCCGAAAAACCGTTATCAATAAACACAAAAGTTACATTGAGTTACAAAGTTGCATTATAACAGTCCTACTACTATCTATTAGGCATTCTTCCAGGACAAGTAAGTAGTAGTCCAATATGATAAACTAGGTGTTGATGGCGGCCTCACCCGCGTGAGGAGCCTTTCCCGGTACAAAAAGTTCTAAATAACTGTAGCGATACATTGCGCCATGTGAACGACGGCAGCAGCATCTATTTAAATAATCAGATTAAAAAGTTCAATTATTTGCCACGGGAGCTAATCTTCGGAATAAAAAGTAGCTTATTTGTCCATCCAGGACATAGTATATCTGTGTGCCAAGTTTGATCCAGATCCGTTCAGCTGTTTCTGAGTTTACTTCTAACAAACATACAAACATCCAAACATCTTCACCAACTTTCACATTTATAATATTAGTAAGATAAGCAAGAACTAGATGATGCGTTCAAGTTTAAAATTTTAAACGGTTTTATTTTAAGCATTTTGCCGCCCCACTAAAAGTGCAACCGTCGCCCCAACCACATTACGCTACTGTTCTCATGTTGCCGTCACCGCCACAGTATAAACAAAACACCATCATCGACTGTTCCGCTCGTTGAGAGGGCGCACACGTGCTCCATTGTGATAGCCTCACAACTTCCACACAAATCACTCACGACGATGCACACAATAGCGCCCTGCCACGGATAAACTCGGTAAGTGTTTAATGCTTCTAATAGCAAGGGTCATGTAAAAACGACCTCAAACGTCAATTGCCGTATCTTTTAAAAGAATGTTCTTCGCTGCGATAGGTTCTGTACCCGCTAGATAACCAAACTAACCCCAAACGCGTGACTTCCAACATTGAATGCGACGTATTCGCATAAGTATTGCCCAGTTATTCGGAATATTTTTTTACCGACTTCAAAAAAAGGAAGATGTTATCAATTCGACGTGTTTTTTTATCTTTGTTACCTCAGAACTCAGTCATTTCTCAACCGATTTGGAAAACTCTTTTTTATTTGAAAGAATAACTTACTTTCAGATTGGTCTCATAGAATGCGTTTTAAAATCGTTTCGGTAGTTTGGGTTTTAAATCTGTGGGCACGGTCGTGCCTCCGCCAGGACGAGCCAAGCGAAGCGCAAGGGCGCTACCTACCTTTTCTCGAAGTGCTTCGTCGTTTTTTTTAACTCTCATAACTTGGGTTTGGATTATAGACAAGTTAATCGCCGCACGACCCCGACTATTACCCGCGGACGTTCATACTGTCAACACAATTACTGGAGATACGGCGACGGCGCACTGCTCCTTAAACGTCATATTTTGTAATATTATGTGATACATACATATAATAAGGCAATAACATAATAATTACGTTAATAGTATGTAAGTACCCTTACAACATAGGACTTGCCATATCAAGGTTATCTTCAAAACGGGTGTTTTTATTTCGTTGCCCGACAACTCCGGTAAGTATACTTACTTAATTAGTTTTTTTACATCATACCGAACAAAATAAACAACTTTCAATCTGTCCGGTTATATACGTACACCTCTGTGTATCGTGAGTTTGGAGCCAGAGGATTTAATTTAACAGTTTCAATTTCTTAACAATACCTTGCCCTGAAACCTAAACCAGGTATACCGTTTCTAAAACAAACTTAACTGTAAGAAGTAGAGAGGAGTTGGGTACTCACCCTGGCGGGCCTGGCGACGGGCGGGCGCGGGCGCACCGCAGCGCCCCGCGCGCCCGGCGTGCGACTGCGTCGCGGCGCCGCCTCTGCACAAACCATACGCTATTCATGATAGGTAGGTACTTAAGATTAAAAAGTGTACATGCGTTTTTATATTACATACACATACTCACGCCTGTTATCCCCAAAGGGGTAGGCAGAGGCGCAACTACTGCACCCACTTTTCACCGTGCGTACGTATTTCGTCCCATGATGTGATAGGGGGCGAGTCGTACCGTAATACAATTACGCAACCGAGGCAATCGTTTTTATATTATTACCTTTTTTATGGGTATTTCATGGATCACAGTTCTCGTTCTGCATAGTATTTGATATTTTTAATGTAGTTACGTGTTCACATAGAAAACATATTGTTAGCCATAAAAAGAACTATGTAAAATTTGCAATAAATATAAGTCGTAAATATAGTATTGCACACCGGTACCTATCCCGGTAGAATATTTTGGCACAAATGAATATTTAATAAATACCTGTATTGTACCTTCATTCTACAATATTTTTTCTATTATATTCTATTTGATATGATACATCTACTACGGCGACTCAGACCGGCTTTTGGCATGGCGACATTCACAAATATTTCTTTTCCTTCCAAAAAAAATATCTACTCTCTGTAGAACTGCCTACATGCAAATATAATACCTATTTGCCGTCATTATGTAATATATTTTGTTTCCGAGAAAATACTAACTTCACAAATAGAATTATTATTCCTTATTCCACCCCTAATCTAAGGCTCTTGTTTAAAGTGAACTTTTAGTCCTATACAAGTGTACTTCCAATACCGTGGTCGGAAAATCTGTCGCATTTAAATTTTAGTTTACATTTTCCTTTTTTAATATGTACGGATCTACCCTAATAGTTATTATATAAATGTTATATTAAACAAAATTTGCGAGAGTTTAGAAGCGACTCGCATATAGGTATAACTGGCGTATTGGCGCCCAACGCGTGTTCGCATCGTACTAATTTAAATCTAATTTTGAGAAGTGTAACCACACTAGCAAGTGACGCTGACGCTTCAGTAACAAAACCTTTGATTAAATTGACGAGCAAGTGAACCTTTAGCTAATACAAAACAAGAGCTAACTGAGTAGGTATAGTATACTTTACCATGGCGAGTGTCAGGTGGCGGCGGGTCGGGCGTGCGCGCGCGTCTCTGAGGTGTGGGGGCCGCGGGCGGTGCGGAGGGTGCATGCGATGCTGGGGGAAGTGCCAGCAGCTGCCGGTACAACTCGAGCTCGTGGTAGAACTCGAGTGAGTCGGGCGAGCCGTCGGCGGCGGGTTCGCACGGCGCCGCGTCGTCGCCCACCTCCGCCGTCAGCCCGTTGAGCACGAGGCGGCGCGCCGCCATCGCGCCGGCGGCGTGTGCGCCTGCACCCGCGCATCCGCGCGCCCCCGCCCGCACCGCGCCCGCGCCCCTCCGCACCGCCCCCCAGCACCACCGGACACACACCGCGTCAGCACCGTGCACACTACGCTCACAACGCACCACACACACTCCTTACTATATATCGCCGGACACTTGTCTACTCAACAGTCTAGAGCTTTTGTAGAGGTAACAATTAGGTACTCAAATTCAGAAATATGTTGCCATCTCAATTCATGTATACCTACATAACTTTAAATTGTTTACGATCTTATAAAATCATTGCAACGTGTTCAAAAAAGTATAGTAGGTAAGTACCTAGTAGTAGTAAAGTAACTTTTGACACGCTAATTGTAAGTTGTAATATATCATTAATTTATGTTCCTAGCACGGCAATAGGTACTTGCCGCGCAAACCATATAAAAGTTGTCTAGTTGCAAGTGATTACATAGTACCTAGTGCTAAAAGAGAGTTGGCGGGAGATTCCGACGAGATCGCGTTCGCACGTCGCGAGCGTGGCACGCGAACTGCTGTGGGTAGAGAGCGGACGGCACGGTACGCCGCGGCGGGCGCGCGCCTCTCACTGCCGCCGACCGCTGCGACGAGCGCCGCGTCGCGCCGACATCTCTCACACAGCATCGCCGCCGATTCTTTCCTTACTAATGTGAGAGTTGTCACGTGCCGGCCTCTTCAAAAACAAATCAACATTCAACTGCAGATGCGCGTGATCGCCTATTTGTTTAACTAGGATATGTGAGCGGGTACTGGAATCCAGTTCCACAACACTCGTTCACTAAATCAAGTATTCCTACCTAACACTTTACTCATAAAAAAAATTACATAGGGGGCTCGTTTGCCCCCTATATCATAAAAAAATATGTGATTTTGACAAGAAGGCAGACTCTATTCACAGATCTGTGTATTTCAACTAGACAATCATAACACAAGAGCAAATTCTTGCATGATCCAGCCGAGTGGCCAATTCACGCTGTGTGGGTTTCTCTGCACAGCCTGTTTTAGTTGAATATATTATGTTGTGCTTCTTCGCTTTTAACTCATTTATGTCATGTGACTGATGATGATGATGATAATCCGCGAGCGATGAGAATGGGATGCGATTTTTAGGAACTAAGACCCCTCGGTAGCGTCGGCAAACTCATACTAATGTTCGAGAGATTTAAATTAAATAACATGAAAAATGTTGTAAATTTTTGTAGGTATAACTAAACTATAATTACGTAATATAATTATGCGTATTTTGTACACATGCACTACCTATACTATTATAGGAGGAGAAAATTTGCTAAAATCACCACTTATTTTTAGTTTTACAAAACAATAATAATTAAAATAAACAAGCAAATCGAATTCATGAATTTAGGCAAATTCTAGCGGTGGTGAAAAAAAAAATCGCCCCCTATCACATCATGGGACAGAATACGCACGGCGAAAAGTGAGGGCACTAGTTGCGCCTCTGTCTACCCCTTCGGGGCAAAAAGGCGTGAGTATGCGTGCGCGCGTGAAAAAAAATCAGTATTAAGGAAAACAAGTTGGCCGCCATACCAATATGAAAGAGTTATAACTTGTCGTAACTTAGAGATATAGGTGGTGCTCGAACAAATGTTGTAGGGACCGACACGGTTCAACTGTTGGCGATAAAAAAATCAAGATGGCGGAAAACTTAATTGGTCTAATCGGTCTAAAATTTGGTTTAGGGTTTTTAAAGTCACGGATTATGGTTTTGGGAAAAAAATTATAGTAAAAAACATTTATAAAACCAAGCGTTATCCTTTTTAGAGCATTTAAATGAAGGCTTGTTTTCAAAAATGATTATTACTATTTTTTTACTGTTCATTAGGTATAACTAACTCACTGACTTGCTAACTTCTAACTCACTCACTGCTAGCATTGCCAGGCGTCCGGATAAAGCGGGACATAGTTAGACTTTTTGAATGCGTGTCAGCCCGTAGTGTGCTTAGCTACGCGTTCGCAGTCCAGAATTATTTTGGGGAGCTGTTTCATTAGATTAGACATCTCCTACATAGGGGGCGTCTTTTAGAGAATCCGTTTTAATAATTTTGATCCTTAGAGCTAGATATAATTTTTTCATCTTTTTATCATCATCATCAGCCACACGACGTCCACTGCTAAACATAGGCCTCCTGTAAAGATTTCCAGACGGACCTGTCAAAAGCAATTTCATCATTTGCTAAGTTGAAATTTGGTCCTTAGAACTGGATAGTTCTCAGCCTTTTTTTTAAGCTTAACTGTTTAGATACGGTGTTTGGGAGTACATCCAAGAATTATTCATACACAAGCATCCACTACAATATGAAACTTGTATCATTTACAAAAGGATCATGAAGTGGAAGCTTGTCTGTTGAGGATGTCATTTAGTATACCTAATAATAATTATGATTTTTAGTTTGGGTTGCCGTACAATAAAACCTTTTATATCGATCACAAAAAACGCTTTATTATAAGTAAAATAAACAGTGGAGTGTTGTCGGTGCGGTTTAGACGGCGGCCAGTAGCGAGTGCAGTCGCCTGGGGTCGAGCAGCGCATGCGCGGTGGCGGGCCAGCGGTGAGCCGCCAGCGCCAGCAGCGCCGTCAGCGCGCACAGCGCCGCCGCCAGCGGCACCAGCGCCGCGCGCCGCCGCGGCCACAGCGACCCCGCGTGGTGCGGCGCCAGCAGCTCGCGGTCGGCGCACAGCGCGCACCCGCCCCCGCCCGCCGCGCCACCCGCCCCACCACCCGCGCCACCCCCACCACCCGCGCCGCCCGCCCGCTCGGCCGCCTGCCACGCCGCCGCCAGCAGCCGCAGCGCGCCGTCCGCCGCGCGCCAGTGCCGCAGGTGGCAGAACGCGTACGCGACCGCCTCGCTGTCGCCGCGCCGCAGCACGTGCTCCGGCGGCAGCGTCAGCGCGCGCAGCTCCAGCAGGTACTCCGGCACGTGCGGGTTGAACTCGATAGCGCGTCGGATTGTCTACGCAAGAGAGATGCGCCACAACATTGAATGCCATAAGCGCAGTTATAGAGTCTTAAAAAATTACTCAGTCGCAGCTCGGAGTCAGGAAATTGGCGGTGTGATACCCCCGTGCCTGGGAAAGCATCTGATCTCTCTCCGGTCATGTCGGAATGCCGTCTCGCCGGACTAAGAGAGTGAAGGAATAGCGAGTGCACCTGTGTATTGCGCACACACTTGCGCACTATAATATCTCCTGCGTACCTGGCTGATCTCAGTTGAGATTGGCCGCCGTGGTCGAAACTGGCTAGGAGGATTACATATAGAGTGTGACCAATGTTTTTTTTTTATCTAAAAAACTAACGTACAGTAATTGTTTTTTGGAAATTTCACAATTTGGCCAGTGACGGTGCCTTACCTCTAATGCGGCGAGTTCGGCGGTAGAGCGCGCGGCCACGGTGGTGGCGGAACGCGCTCGCAGCAGCGCCGCCGTGTACAGCAGCGTGGCCGAGGGCGGCGCGCCGGCGTCCTCGCACCGCGCCACCACCGCCGCCGCGTCCGCGTACAGCCGCTGCTCGAGCAGCACCTCGACGAGGTTCTCGTGCGGCGCGAGCGCGTGCAGCGCGGGCGGCGCGTCGCGCGTGAGCTCGCGGAACAGGCGCGCCGCGTCGCGCAGGCGGCCCAGGCGGCGCGCGCACATGGCGGCGCGGCGCTTGACGTGCGCGAGCACGGCGGCGTCCCGGCGCGCGGCGGCGGCACACGCGGCGCCCGCGGCGGCGTGCGCGCGCCAGGACGCCTCGGCGGCGCGCCAGGCCCGGCGCAGCACGCGCTCGGCCTCCTGCACGGTGGGCGCGTCCTCCTCGGCGAGCAGCAGCAGCGCGGCGGCACAGTCGGGGTCGCGGGCGAGGGCGGCGCGCGCGGCCCCGACCCTGGCGGAAGGCTCTCGCTCGCGCCACGCGCGGTTCATCTCGCGCTCGGCGGGCCCCTGCGAAGTGTGAACCACTCCTCTCACTGACTCGCAAGCCACATGCCAACTGACGCTGCGCGGTTTCTCTCCAACTGAAGCCAAAATGTTTTACCTATTTGAATTTTCTTAAATTATTTGGCACTCAGTTTTCAAATAAACAAGCCAGTCAAGGAAAACTACATAGTACCTATGTTAATTAATAATTATCTGTACTAATATTATGTGGTTTTTCAATCGTTCGTCGCGGACAAACGTGTTGTTGGCTAGCGCAGTATTTTTTTGATCCGTACTACATCTTGCTCACACACGCAGAAGTACGCAACAACGTATCGCTATCTCTGAAAACTACTAGACGTACTTAAAAAAATATTTCACTATTATAAAGCTACATTATCAGCGAGTAACATAGGCTACTTTATATCACAGAAAAGTTTAAAGGGGGACTTTTATCCCAGATAATCGTTTCTCGCCAGTGCAACCTTGACCAAATAACTATGGATATAGTTTGAGACACAGGGAAGAACATAGGCTACCTTTTATCACAGAAAAATATAAACTGGGACTTTTACCCGGGAAAATATGATCTTGCCGATGATCCGCGAGAGAATAAGTATGGAGATAGTTTGAAATCTAGGGAAGAACAGGCTACTTTTATCTTTCTTATTTTTAAGGATATGTCCTTTCATCACTACATATTATAAAACAAAGTCACTCCATTGCATATGTTTGTCTGTCTGAACGCAATAAACTCAAAAACTAGCTAACAGTTTTTCATATGTTTTACCAATGGACAAAGTGATTCAGGAGGAATGGTTATGTGTATAATTCATAAATATTAAGTATGACAGAAAAATAAATGTAGGCATATAATATTATGCTTTGCTATCTGTGTGAAGCCGAGGCAGGTCGCTAGTTATTTATAACACTGATGATGGTAAAACCGCAAGCCAAGTTCTATTACACTTTAATGATAACTACCCCATAAAATTATATAGCCTTTAGTAATGATTCAATAATTTAAAAAGTTTGTTTTTAAATTATTGAAAAAAAAAAAATTGTAAACATTAATTATAATATTGCAAGAAAAGGAAACTATTTTTATAATTAGTCTACAAGAACCAAGGTATATATATAATAAAAAATATAATACAAAAAGGTAACTGCCTAAAATACTAAAGACAATTATTGTTACAAGTCAACAAAATATTTAATTTAGAATATTTTTCCTATATTTATTAACAAGGTGTAGTGCCAGCATACATGGCATAAAGTAAAAAAAAATTGCAGCACTTGACTGTAATGCTTTCCAAAATGTGGGTAATGATTATAAGTTAGTAACTATGGATATGTATAAGTGCAAAGCAGAACAACCAATAGATAAGACAGCCAAAATATCTGATGGAGTACTACATTATACAAATTCTAAAATTACCTTCAGTACTCTTCAGTATTTTTTAATAGATTTTTGAAAATGTAAATAAATATGTCATCTTCATGACAGTTATAAGTGAAGCTTGTAAAAAAATATTACACAAATACACACCCACACACTCCATCCTTTATCCCTGAAAAGGCAAACGCACAACTAGTGCAATCACTTTATGCATTTTATATTCCTTCCCATGACATGATAGCGAACCTGTTGCCATATCAGGCCCAAATAAGAGGCTACAGCTAATACTGAGCAATAAAACCCAAAATCACTTTGCCCGGACCAGGATTTGAACATCAGAGCCATGATGTAATACAACTACACGACCAAGACAACCAAATATTACAATGTTTATATTTACATCCACATTGTAATAGTGTTTGTTCACATGGCTGCTCACAAGTTCTTTTTAATTCAAATTACTCAATTGTGTTTTACATATGTACCTATAAGAATTGTGCATCTAATATGAGCTTTATTTAAATAGCTACCGCCATATAATGCAAACAAAGAGAAACATAGTAAATGTATTGTATAGATAATATCATCCTTGATGATGCAAACTATCAATTTATTTGGGGATCTTGTGAGTTAGGACGACTTGGATTATTAATTTTAGTGCATCATAGTGTGTATTTACAAAAGTAAAACACAGGTGGAAGGTTCTTTCCTAAATGGAAGATGGCAATGGCAGCAGTAATTAACCTGCAGGAAATTAGAAATGATGTATAAAACTTGAAGAATGTTATAAGTTACCTCCCCCGCGCCACCGAACCAGGCCTGGTGATCCTGCGCCGACAGGTTCATGTCATAGTAGGTGAGTGGCGCGCGCCGTGCCGCGCTCCACAGCCGCCCGTACTCGGCGCCGCGCAGCAGCGCCATCGGGTTACGCCACACCTTGCACTCGCCCGCCGCCGCCTCCGCCTCGCCACCGCCCAACCACGGGCCGAGGTGCGCCAGCGACACCTGCTCGATGAACGATGTGCCGTATTTGCGAAAATACCACCACTCGAAGATCAAGATCAGCCCCGATATAAGCGAAGACGTGCCCGTCAGCGCTACATAGAACTTGGGCGTCAGAGCGCCCAGGAATGCACCGGAGTCCCACATCGTGCTCGCACTCCCTCGGAGCCGTCACACCACAGACTCGCACTTGGCTACACTATACTTGATATTAATTACACATAACTTCCTACTCTTTGCCTCCTGCAAAAAAGACTCGCAAAAGCCAAAAACCAGCTAAGGCTAACTTTTCAGTAGTATTATTAATTCTCTTTTTCTTTTCCTATCTGGCTTTGTCCTTTAGGACAATTTAGCATTGAATCTTTAGGCTAACTGCTAAAGTAACTTGACAGTTGACTACTACAGTGTTACCAGATGTATGATGGTTAAAGTTTTTTTTTATGATATAGGGGGCAAACGAGCATACGGCTCACCTGATGGTAAGTGATCATCGCTGCCCATGAACATCTGCAATACCGGGGGGAATAGAGATGCGTTGCCGGCCTTTTAGGTGGGAGTACGCTCTTTTTTTAAGGTCGTATCTGTCCGGAAATGCTGCTGCCGGCAATTGGTTCCAAGTCGCCGAAAATTCATTGTGACGTAGCTTAAAGTCGTCTCATCGTACTAAGTGGAACATGGCGAAAGAGCAAAAAAATAGTTTCCTAATTTCAATTGGATGCTGGTCCGAATCGCCAAAAAATCGAAGTAGCCTAAAGTCGTCCAATTGTGAGGGGGCACAAAGAGCAAAAAATTATAACTCGAACTTTCCGAGATAGCCTAAATTGGTGACTGATCGCCATTTGCGTAGCCTAAGCGGCTACCGCTCGCCCTTTGCAATTTTTGGTCACCCCGACACCCTCCGAATTAGTCTAAATGGCGAAAAGTTGCCTAATCTGGCATCACTGACTACTTGCTAGTGTAAAATGGAGTTGTAACGGGAACTTGGAAGTGTCATAAGGTGCTCTTGTTTTAATTCATTATTTTGGTGATACTTAGTGTTATGTTGCATAATTATGGGGGTATATTATCCAATATAGGTCTATTAGGGCTCAAATGAAGTGAATTGACATAATTCTTTTGGCGCGTTAGGGAAAAATGATGAGAGTACATTTTTACGATGCGTGCGCACATTGTCACGAAAAACCGACACCCTGAAGCAAGCCCTGAAGTCAACATTTTAGTTTTGAATTTTGAACGTAGAATAAGGCGAAAGATATAGAAGTTATACTTCTTTTGGCGCGTTATTTAAAAAGATTTTTATCTTATTACGCCAAAGAAGAACTTCTAACGCGTGTACATAAGTACACACACACTTTTTTTATCCTTAGTAGTACGGCGTAGTAAAGCAGTGGCTACCTTACCAAGACTTTATCGAGGAGTTTTGGCGGCAACAAAAAAACACTTGGAGCACGATTATTTCCATTCACTTCATTTGAGCTCTTTAATAGAACTATATTGGATAATATACCACCATAATTATGCAATATAACACTAAGCATCACCAAAATAATGAATTAAAACAAGAGCACCTCATGACACTTCCAAGTTCCCGCCAAAACTCCCCAATCGTCATTTGTCAAAGTGATTTGGCTTTTTTTATTTTACTGCTCTAGAAAGTGGTTCATTATGCCAGTCATTGGCAATTCGACAACGTAGGTCTTCTGAGGACGATAGCCTAGTTGGGAATGGAACGGTCTGCCGAGACAATGTCCGGAGGTTCGAAACCCGAGGCACACACCTCTGACTTTTCGAAGTTATGTGTGTATTGTGTATCAATTATCGTTCGCTTTAACGGTGAAGGAAAACATCGTGAGGAAACCTACATACCTGAGAATTCTCGATAGGAATTTCGAGGGTATGTGAAGTCTGCCAATCCGCACTAGGCCAGCGTGGTGGACTAAGGCCTAACCCCTCTCGGTAGTAGAGGAGGCCCGTGCTCAGCAGTGGGCAGTATATAATACAGGGCTGGTATTATTATTATTATTATTATAGGTCTTCTGAGTAGTCTGTGAATTCGACCCATTTTTAATTTTTGCAACATTGGTGACAATTGAAACGTGACAGTTGACAAGTGAGTTACAGTGTAACCAGATTTAGCAGAATTCTGCGATTTTAACAGATTTAGATCCCAATTTTGGGCTTAGCAGATATTGATAGATTAAAAATGTTTGCAGTTTTTAGCAGAATTTTATGAAACCCCCGCAGAAAGTTAGCATAATTAGATATTCACAAATTAACAGAGTTTTTGAGAGCGCATAATTAAACCTTTAAAATATGCTATACACATACACATGGGACCTAAAAAAAGGGTTGTCGAATAAATGGAGCACAAAAGTACCAAATTTTAGTTGAGATATTCGCTGAATTTTATAACAATAACAAAGTAAAAATTAGCAGATTTAGCAGAATTTTTCCAAGCATCTAGCATAATATTCAATTTAAATCTGGTCACACTTGTGAGTTATGTCATTATCCATTTGCAAATTAGTGATGCGACTCGAATAGGATTTTATGACTCGAGTCACTCGAGTAATTTCAGTACGTTACTCGAGTTGTACTCGAGTTTTCGAGTCACTCGAGTTAAAATATTTTGTATTTTCACGCCATGCAACTCGAGTGAGATTTTTTATAGCAGTTTTTAAAACCTTTATTAATTCAGATTACTTGAGAAACAATGATTGGAATACAGATAACTAATAACGATTTACGTCCGCGTTTCGTTATCTACGATTAAAGAAAAATGCTAAGATTAACAAAAAAATTGATAGAAATTAAAAATTATATTATGCTCACTACTATACTGAAATAAAACTCGACACGGTTATGAGAATTTAACCCTACCTAAAAATCTAAATCGTGATAATATAAGTATAAATATGTGTATAAATATAAATAAAATTTTGGGAATAATCTGAAACAAAACTAATAATATTATGCGATATATAAGAAATAAAGATACAAATGACAAAGTGGCAACATTGACAAAGACCTCTTTGTCAATGTTGCCACTTACCAACTCGTACTTTTTAAGATTACTAGGCCTAAGGCCATTGCAGAAAAATAAAAAATATAGCACATTTCAACTAATAGCATATTATAATACATAGTTTCGTGACACTAGCTATTTGTATATGGTAAATTGAATTTTGTCATGCTACATTTTTGATAAAATGCGTTACCCCAGCCACACTATGTCCCTGCTCACTCACCTCGCTACTCATCGAGTATTAAAATTAAAAATGTTTACCTAAATAGACAGCACTGACGTTTGTGAAGATGACACTTGACAGTTGACTAGTGAAGTAAGGTTTGGCGAGAGTCTACTCGGTGCGCCGAGTTGACTCGGCAACTCGAGTGCAAATTGACTCGAGTCAATATTTTTTTCACTCGAGTACGAATTTCGCAAACTCACTCGAGTCACTCGAGTAAAAACACGACTCGAGTCGCATCACTATTGCAAATTGCAATTGCTAGATTTACGTAACTGCTCACAGGACATATCTGAAAAAGTGAACTTAGTGAGAGGCACAAAATGCTGGGTCGGTTGGGCAGAAGGCAAATGGAAATTGCGGCGTCTTTCACGTCGACAGCGGTAGGATTCGGCAGTGCCGCATTCCTCACGATGCTCTACTTCACCGACTGGAAGGTGTTCGTCGCCAATATTCCTTATTACCGTGGCAAGTTCAAAGGCATCGAAGAAGAAGAAAAGTAAAATGGACCTTACCACATATTTATTCGTTTGAAATGTGTTTTCGTTTTGATTAAGTATGTATTATAAGTCTTAGTTGAAGTTAATTCAAATGTATTTTATTTTTCAACTCCCTTGAATAATTCATACTTCTTGCCGAAGGTAATTTTTTAAAATATTCATAATTATATTTAAAATAAAAAAAAGTCAAGAATGACCTACTGTTATAACTACCGAATATGTTCCAATTTCCATATTGTGTGGAGTGTTGTTTATGACTTGGGATAACATTTATTCCTATTACATTGGTATGTGTCCAATTCTTTTGGTTGTAGAATTATAAATAATGTTTATTGAGACAACTTCACTTAACTTGTTAGTGTTCATTTTAACCTAAAAACTATAGTTAGCAAGATTCTCAAATGTAACCTCACTCATAGCAACAATTTGCCTGCACAGTGATGACCATATATTTATATTTTCATGACTAGGCCATGTATCTGATACAAATAAAACTTATTATTTTTAAATTATGTTATGAAAATCATTCCTGTACTCTCTCGCATCTCAAATGATTCACATTCACAGAAGATTCACTATTTATTTCTTAGCATAAAATAACTTTAGCTTTGTTTTTCAATACTCTTTGTAGTAACTATTATGCAAAATAAAGTTATCAGTCAGAATATAATATAATATACTGACGATTTGAAAAGCTACCAACTGACCAATTCAAATTCAGGGTGACAAGGGCAGTGCAATGTTCTGTGATAGAAAATGTTGATATTACTATTTATCAGCATTGGGCAGTTAGAGTTGTATTTGCAAGAGCTTGCAGATATTTTTATAAAAAAATAACAATAATTGTCTCATTTATGTTTCAACCTCACATTCTGAATAGTAACAGTAAAATTAATGCAAGTATAATATCACGAACATTGCACATATTGATACCTATTGTGAGAAACTGCTACTATGTACAGTCAGCCACAAAAGTCGCTTAACAAAAACAAAACCACAGAAGTAATGAACATCCTGAACATCATTTTGACTGGTGGTAGGTCTCTTATATGTAAGAGGCCGTCTGGGTGGGTACCACCGCAATGTCTATTTCTATCGCCAAGCAGCAGTGTGCATGCACTATTTTGTTTCTGTTTGAAGGACATTGTAGCCAGTGTAACTACTGGACATAATGAGACTTAACATCTTATGTCTCAGGATGATGAGCGCAGTGGAATGCCACACAGTACTTTGTAACGCAACATGCTAGATGGTGTTGCTACTGTTTATGGGTGGTCGTATCGCTTACCATCAGGCGAACGGCATGCTTGTCTCCTCATTCAATGCCATAAATTAAAAAAAAATCCTTAGCCACTCAGCAAAAATTAAGAGAGTTTGGCTGGAAGGTGTTAATGCATCGACCATATAGCCCTGACGCCCCTGACCTTCAAATTTCCACGTGTTTACGTGATTCTGGTAAGTTTTTGTTTAATTTGCCCCATGTAAGAACGAAATATGCTCAAAACACATTTATCTACAGAGTATGTAATGAGTACCTACAACAGAAAGTTTACTCATATAGACCTATTTACAGGCTCCTACTTACTAAAGGTTTAAAAAATAAAACAACTAAAAAACACACTTTATAGAAAATCCAACTAAAAAATAGAAAATAAATTGGAATTAAGAATAGTGTAAATAAGAAAGAAAATTATTTTATTGTAAAAAAAGCGTGGGATGCTTTTTAAGATATTATCATAATGATATATAATACTTCTACTCATATTATCTGTCCATAAAATATTTATAACTATTGTCACCATGCACCCCACGCTTTTTTGTACAATAAAATACATTTTTTTCTTATTTACACTATTCTTAATTCAAATTTATTTTCTATTTTTTAGTTGGATTTTCTATAAAGCGTGTTTTTTAGTTATTTTAAACTATTATTTAATTTTAATTTTTTAGTTCTGTTCTACTATTGTCCAACAGATGTCACTAAAATTGAAAGCGCCATCTTGTGACAAGTAGGATTTTTTTACGCATAAGAGTAGCCAGTTTAGTTGTAATTCTACTATGGTCCAACAGATGTCACTGAAAAATATATAAATTGGCAAAAATCTCATTTTGAAAATTTAATAATGGCATAATCTTATCAAATTAGTGTATTGTCATCGGTCCTCGACAAATCTACAAAGTTTGAATAAAATCTGACCGTTTAAAGTGGGGCAAAATTGCGCCCAAAGGAGTCGGTTACAAACATACAAGTGAAGCTAATATAAAGTGTGTAAAAATAGATTGTAGGGTCATTCGGCCTAAAAGTACGCACTTTTTTTTCTATCGTCTACACAGTCAAAAATATAGTGTCTTGAAAAACGTTTTAACATCCTATGTAAAGTAAATTTATTCTACTTTCATTTTTTAATGAGTTTTTGTACATTGCTTCATTGTTTTTTTTGCAATACATGTTTAAGTGCATCGGGAGAAATTCGTACTATTGACCCGTTATGTGGGTAAAACTACGCAGAGTGTTTAATGAGAATATTTTTTTTCTGTATAAGGTCTAAAATCTTTAAAAGTAATATTCGACTTAATTGCAGCTTAAAGAAGAAAAAACCGTGCGGTGTTATAACATGAAGTTATAACAGGGTGCGTACTATTAACCTCGTACTCTTATCTAAACAGGGAGTATTTTGAACAATCACACGTTAGTTGAGACGCATTTGTTTTCTAGGACAGAATAATAACTAAAATAAATACTATAATAATCATGTAAACTTAACATAATTAACGGACTTTTGTAAACTGATGCACCGTCTAGCCATACACTTTTTTCCCAGCACAAAATATTGGTAACTAATCAACAAAATCACGTTGATCACCGTTTTTCGCTAAACAAGTGAGGCTTGGTAAAATAGCTTGTGGCTCTGACATCGTCCCTGACGCGCCCCTGATTTAGGCGAAAAAGTGTCTGAGCCCCCTCAATAGGTTCCGAGATATTGACCATGCGAACTTTTACCCACTGCGTGCTGTTGCCCCGAATGACCCTATGTCATTTTAATGTATTTTCTTGTTTTATCTTTTCTACTAGTTTTGCTCTTAATTTGGTATAAAAATATAACGGTATTTGTAATTTTTATCAGTGAAAACATTACTGGTCTATATATTAGTCTTACTTTTAAATGTTATATGCTTTTATTAATTATATAAGGTAAAGCGCCATTAGTTCGTGCTAGTACGTTATTTCGTTAGTTTTGTTTTGTTAGTTTTTTGGCGCAAAAAATAAGAAATTTAGACAATATTTAGTTAAATTATAAATTGGTATAAAGTCTTAATTCCTTAAACTAACTAAAAAATCAAGTACCAACATTTTGGTGACTAAAATGAGAGCAATGCGATGCTCGAAACTCTCAATCGGCCACGAACATTGGTGCGACATGCAGTGTCGCCAACATTTCAAATTTGAACCCCCTAAAGGCAACTCAAAAAACCTCTAAAACCCCCTAAACAAAGAAAATACGCGGTACAAAAAATAATGGTATTCGCGGTATTGTCAACTTTTTCTTTGCCAGCTAACTTGCTTCAACGTGCGTTACGTGTCTGGTTGATTTATTTTTTACCGACGAAACCCTACGGGATCTTATTGGCATATAAAAGGCATCACACAGAATTCAATCGAACGAAAATAATACAAAGATATTTTACTAACTATAATCTAGATTGAATTCCTTAATTATATGCCCTAATTGAGCTTACTGCGGAAAATAAAAATATAAATAATATAAATAACATCTACCATTTACATACTTCTTTGGGACATACAAAAACGAGCTTAAAAAGCAAGAGTTGAGTGTAGTGTTAATATTTAAACATTTATATATGCATTTTCCAACATCGAAATCATAGGAAAATATTATACTTACATATTATTTTGTTGTCATTTAACGAAATTTTAAAACGCCTAAAAAAACCCTAACCTTTTTTCCCGCCTAAAAAACCTCCTGGACAAGTTTTTATCCCTAAATTTGGGGGCAAAACCCCTAAGTTGGCGACACTGGCGACGTTACTTGAAACCGTAATGCCGGCTCCTCATTCGTGAAAACCCGCGAAGGCGCAGCAGCGCTAGCCGCAGACGGCTAGTTGGAAGAGATACTGTACTGCTGCTGAGAGGGAGAGTATGTGGGATGGAGTGTACCGCGTTTGCGGGGTACGGAGCGCCGTCGCCCTGAGTGTCTGCTGCGTGCAGGGGATGGTCATGTGTGTACACCAGCTGAGTCGGCTCAGTTGCTACTGAACGAATTTTTCCCGGAAGATGATCTCAGGCAAGACACTCGGGAGCAAGCGGAGTTGAGAGAAGCAGCTCAACCCGAAGCTTTATGGGATGAATGTGGGCCTGACGACCTGGATATCACGGCATCTGAGCTAGAATGGGCTATGCTGTCTTTCTCACCGAAGAAGGCACCCGGTCCGGACCACCTCACTGCTGATGTGTGTACAGCGGCAATCTCTGAGGACAGAGGATGTTTTCTGGCCCTGGCGAACGCGGCGCTTCGCCTGGCATGGTTCCCGCGACAGTGGAAGCGGGCGGCTGTATGCGTCCTCCCTAAGCCGGGTGGTGAAGACCCTGCACAATCGCACTCGTACCGACCTATTGGGCTGTTCCGGTTCTGGGTAATATTATAGAAAAAATGATGGTGAACAGGATCCGGTGGCACCTTTTGCCAACCATTCATCCAAAGCAATATGGCTTTATGCCCCAGCGGGGGACGGAGGATGCCCTCTATGACCTAGTAAACCATATAAAAAAAAACTAAATAATAAAAAGATTAACATCTTAGTGTCGCTGGACATAGAGGGCACCTTTGATAATGCTTGGTGGCCTGTAATAAGGAAACAGATGGCTGGCCGAGGGTGCCCAAGGAACCTGTTTACTCTAGTCAGTTCTTACCTGCAGGACCGGAGCGTAGAGGTGCTTTACGCGGGGGTGCGCCTGGAAAGGCACACGGACCGGGGATGCATTCAGGGCTCAATTGCGGGGCCTACTATGTGGAACCTGGTGCTGGATCCGCTTATTCGGGACCTATGGGGATGTGGCGTCTATTGCCAGGCGTTTGCCGACGACATTGTGCTGGTTTTCACGGGCGACCAGTTGGGGGACCTTGAGGATCAGGCGAATCGGGTGCTTGACCGTGTGTGCGAATGGGGCGCAAACAACAGGTTACGGTTTGCACCACACAAAACAAATTGTGTCGTAATAACCAGAAAGAGGAGTGTTGGTACCCCGGTGGTGCGCATGGCAGGGCAGACCTTAGCTATGGTCAAACAGGTCAAACTTCTGGGGGTCGTGTTGGACTATCGACTGTGTTTCGGGCCACACGTGGAAATGGTAAGTAAAAAAGTCATTAAATTTTTTAAGCAACTTGAGAGAGCAGCCAGAGTAACGTGGGGTCTGAATCCGGAAATTGTCCGCACGATCTATCAGGCGGTCGTGGAGCCGGTGATATTGTATGCGGCGAGCGCCTGGGTTGGTGCCGTAGGCCTGCGTTATGTGGTGGCGAGGATGCGTGCGGTACAATGCTCCTTTGCTAAAAAAAATATTAAAGCATATAGGACAGTATCGCATGTGTCTGCCATCGCTATGGCGGGTCTGATACCTATTGAGCTGCGGGTCGAAGAGGCGGCATCACTCTACCAGTTGAAACGTGGGGGCCCCCTGGAAGAACTACATGGGAAGATATTTGAAGGAAAGGTGAAACCGGGAGATATGCCACACCCAGCCTCATGGCAGTCGATCACGTACTCTGCGTTGGATGGGTCGGGGGTGGCCGGACTGTGCGTCTACACGAACGGGAGCAAGATAGAAGGGTAGCTTGGTGTGGCACTTTCGGTCTGGAGGGACGACGCGGAGATAAACTTCAGACTTTTTAGTCTGGAAACTTACTGCACCGTTTTTCATGCCGAGATGTTTGCGATCTGGAAGGCGACGGAGTTAGTGGAATCATTTATTTATTTATTTATTTTTATTGGATCGCCAGTGGATCTTAAACCTAAGTATAAACACACATACACTTAAATCATTCTATCCAGTTACAGGCAACCACATCTAACGGTAGGTATTACATCAGACTTAATTCAGATACAAAGAGCAAAAAGGAAATAAAAAAAAATACATCAACAATTATACAACAGCAGCTAAAACAAACCAAAACAATAATACGAGAGAAGCCAACAATCATGAGTTCTTAACACTGTACAAAATAAATGGTAAACTAAGTACCATGTGTTCAACAATACTATAATTTAAGTTAATCTAGAGTCATAAAGCTGACAAATTTTATTTTTAAAACACAATAGACTATCACTAAATAAATCTACGTTTGCAGATCTGGACACATCATTGTATAATCTAGTCATTCTTATTAATGGCGAGTTAAGACCAAGGTTGGTTCTGTGAGTACGTACATTAAACAGCTTGTAGACATGCGAGCGTGGCAATCTGCTTGGAGCCGAAATATTTATTACGTTCCAAAAGTTCGAGATAGTCTATCCTATTGGTAAAAAGTTTGTGGACAAATAATAAATCAAGCAGCTTACGTCTGTCAATGAGAGATAAGAGCTTGAAATATTTAAGACGAGAGCTGTATGACTTCAAGGAATGGTGTAAATTCAAACTATATGCGAGATGACCAAGGAATCTTTTTTGTATTCGTTCGATTCTATTTCTATGCACCTCATAAAAAGGAGACCAAACTTGCGAGCAATACTCCAATATACTACGAACTAACGAGCTATACTATATAAAAGAATTCTTGTTTTAGGACGTTTAAGTGTTATGGTGTTTCTACAATCATGTAAAGAACAAGTGGTCAATATTCTTACAGATAGCAGGTCATCTGTTGACCTACTGAATAGTATATGCACCACTAGCCCCGTTGCCAGCAAGATTAAACACAATATCCGAAAACTTGCTTCTGCGGGTGTGGATGTACGGATGTTTTGGCTGCGGGCTCATGTTGGTATCCCTGGCAACGAGCGTGCAGATGAGCTAGCAAAGCGTGCGGCCAGGAACGGGAACACTGTTGTTGATTACGACAGATATACGCTAGCATGCGCTAGGGGTATTATCAGGGATAGAAGTTTGAGCAGGTGGTAGGAGGAATATGAAAATATTCCTTCCGATAAGACAATCAAGATATTCTTCCCTGATGCCCTCTCTGCGTATGCGTATGCAAGGCTGTCGAAATCGAATGCGCTGATGAGTCAGGTACTGACGGGACATGGTGGAACGGGACAGTACCTCCATAGGTTTGGGCTCCGCGATAATGCATGGTGTACATGTGAACCAGAGGTTGTGCAGGATGTCGTCCAAGTTCTGGCTGAATGTCCACGTTACTGCCTGGCTCGTTATCAGTTAGAGTGCGAGACGAACACTGTCGTTGTTCCGGGAACTTTCCTTATCTAATTAGCTCCAAAGACACAAAGAATATTTTTTAAAATATTGCAAAATAATAATGCTGAAGGTTTTCCGGAGAACGGTAGCACGGCGACTTGGTCTCTGGACTAAGAAAGAGGAAAAAAAGGTTAGAAAGGAGGAGAGGAAGGGAAAAAAAGAGAAGGGAAAATATATAATATAAATTTAATAGCATAAATTAAATCATCTCAGTAACGTAATATATATATGTATAGTTATAAATAATTTAATTATATTGAATTGTTAGCAATTAAGTAATTAATTAATTAATTCATATTAATGATACAAGGTCCCTTGACAATTTCAAGGCGATTCATGTTAAATAAATATAAAAAAAAACCCGCGAAGGCTGCGAACTGCGAATGAAGATTGATTCGCGGGTTTGTGGTTACAGTTCGCGGCTACGCGTTCACGGTTCGCGGCGTTCCCCGATCGGAGCCACAGAATAAATAACTTCATAGAAGTAATGCTATGACATTTGAGCGTACACTCTCATAGACATCAAGAAATTTAGTTGTGCTGTGACCCCTTGTGACAGTTTATCGATATCGATAGATACTGTTTGTTTATGGGCTATGATAAATTTACAGACGTGCTAAAATCAACACTTTTCGATTAATCAACTGCAAATACCTATCTATACAAATTGCTATTTTATATAAAGGGATAAAAAAAAAAAAGATATGAAATCCTTAATTTGGTATTAAAATACCAAATGAGGTCTGTGTGCATACAAGCTCTCGTTAAGAGGCTGTTACTTTATAAGAAACTTGGGGCATACCGGATTTCTCCAAAATGAAATTACGTCCGATTTTCGCTTGATATTTACAGCGGTTTTCATACCTTTCTAAATTTCATTCACACTAAAATGGTTTGGCATTTATATTATTATTTTTTAGAAAATTGTTAGAAATTATGGAGCGAATGGAAAGCACTGTAATTAGCAAATGAAAATCGACCGAAAGGACAATGGCAGGTCTCCATACATGATTTTAGTTGATGTAGATGTGTAGCGTTTAGAAGTAAAAAAAATATATATCAATTCAACAGCAATTCCCAAACAATTATGTATCAAGATTATTAGTGAAAAAAGTCTAGAACTAAAGATTTTTCATTTTAAAGATTTTGAGGTTATGATTTAGTTGACATTTATGAATTGATTTTTACACAATAATATAAATAATGAAACTCAAAATGTTTGGTAATCTGTTTATTCTCAAGTGAGGCCCTCCCTTACCACATTCGAACCTAACATATCACTAAACATGGAGATGCGCGGCATGCACCTACCTCAGCTATACAAGCTTAGGTATATATCAAAACATTTTTTATCTTTACTACTATAGGAAATAGTAGATTTGTTTTTTTTTAATAAACTCTGAAACTATTGGAACTATTGGGAGAAAATACGTTCAGACCCTAGGTCCTATATTTCGGGATTTCTTTTTAAATAAAAACGAGTTCTGGAGAAAAATAAAACACTTGTTTTTTTTATGTTTATTCATCTTCTTCATAATCATTCTCTCTGATAAATATCTGATCGGAAAATTCTGCCGGGGCAGGTACATTGCCTTGATGTCAGGCGACTGGCCCATCCCAAATACCAGACAACTGTCATGGCATGAGCGCAGCAATCTACAGTACGCTTGCTCGACCAGGTACATTATTTTCAATCAACACAATATATTATCACACATTTTACAAAAATACATGCTAGAAACGAAATGACGGAAATACCTTTTTTTTCTAAAATGAGATAAGCAATGACCGTAACTATACAGCCAAAAGGCAGCTGGTAAGAATGTAGGGTCATTCGGCCTAAAAGTACGCACTTTTTTTTCTATCGTCTACACAGTCAAAAATATAGTGTCTTGAAAAACGTTTTAACACTCTATGTAAAGTAAATTTATTCTACTTTCATTATTTAATGAGTTTTTGTACATTGCTTCATTGTTTTTTTTGCAATACATGTTTAAGTGCATCGGGAGAAATTCGTACTATTGACCCGTAATGTGGGTAAAACTACGCAGAGTGTTTAATGAGAATATTTTTTTTCTGTATAAGGCCTAAAAATCTTTACAAATCATATTCGACTTAATTGCAGCTTAAAGAAGAAAAAACTATGCGATCATTGTAATGAAGTTATAACAGGGTGCGTACTTTTAACCTCGTACTCTTATCCAAACTGGAAATATTTTAAACAATCACACGTTAGTTGAGACGCTTTTATTTTCTAGGACAGAATTAATAACTAAAATAAATACTATAATAATCATGTAAACTTAACATAATTAACGAACTTTTGTAAACTGATGCACCGTCTAGCCATACACTTTTTTCCCAGCACAAAATATTGGTAACTAATCAACAAAATCACATTGATCACCGTTTTTCGCTAAACAAGTGAGGCTTGGTAAAATAGTTTGTGGCTCTGACATCGTCCCTGACGCGCCCCTTGTCTAGCCGAAAAAGTGTCTGAGTCCCTTCAATAGATTCCGAGATATTGACCATGCGAACTTTTACCCACTGCGTGCTGTTGCCCCGAATGACCCTATAGAATAGAATATACATAGTAATAAACAGGTAGCAAGAAATCTGAAATCTTTGTTGTAATTCCTAATGAACATTTTTTAGTCAGATATATTTTTGCAATTTTTAGAGACCTGTTGATAATGATGTTTTGGTAGCCTAAAAGGTCCTATGCCATTCATAAAAAATGGCCGCGACACATTACAAAAAAAGTCAATTAAGTTTTTTTATTAATTTATGCAACTTATACGACTAAAGTTGGCATGCTGTAAAATCATACAAAATAATTATATTGAGATTACCAAGTAAGGAATTTCTAAACGCATAGTTTTTTTATAAATACGATTTCGCCATTGTCCTTTCGTTTCGGAGAAAGCCAGTAATTCTCTGTTCTTTTCTGACTTCCTTAGCATTAAAGTAGATACCCAAGAGGTCTGGGTCTGACAGAGAGCTACTTAAAATGGGACATTAAAAATAAAACACGGCGGTATCATTCATGTTATATAAGTATGATCATTTAGCCACTATGGGGTTAATGGCAAAGCCCTTGAATTATATAAATCATATTTAAGCAATAGGGTACAAAGTGTTGATGTGAATGGAAAACGATCTCCTGGTTCTATAGTTTTCCGTGTTAGTAAAACATTCAATATTGAAGTGTTTCGAGCAAACACGGTGCTGTTTTTTCCATTGCCAATTAGTACGAGCAAGAGCACCGATCCATTTTTGCCTCACGGTATCATCTGTGGGGAATCTGCAATATAACATATTGTATGAAACACACTATGAAAATATATACTAGTATTCCCGACTTAAGCCCTCTCGCACGTTAACTGAGTGCCTTTTACCACTACAATACCATATTTTGAAAGTACAAGCCATTTTATGCAAAACAGTATACTACGTAATACTAACATTTATGTTATCGATAAAATATGCAGCACAACACCATTGAAAATTACTATGAAAATTGGTAATAATGAAAAATACTGAAAAATTACTGAATCGAATGGCCCACAGCCGATTATAATATGACTACAGCATAATAATAAGTATAATTACTTAGGCTTTTTGCACTTCTGTATAGGTTTTTAACAAATATTATTGGTTTGTTGTCTACTCACCGATGGAAGCTGATGGTTTCATCTTGATTTTCTTTTCGGGAAGAATGGGATTTGCATCCTACAATAGCGCAGGACATAGTTTGTTTGCTGGGCTTTAACTCACTCATAATAGCAACTCGAAATTATTAAATTAATTCACAAAGAAATTACAAAATAGGCAAACAAATTTGACAAGCCCGCAAGGAAGTATAATGTAACCTAATTGTGCGGGCGCGTTGGCAAATTGTAACATTTGACATTCATTCGCTTTTTAATTCGGCATCGTAAAGGTAGCCAAAGGTAGCCAATTTGATGTTTGTATAGTGTACGCAAACCGTCCTTAACAACATAATATTTGTCTCTGTCTCTTCCATGCTTTTGCCCTATTTAAAAAAAAAGGATCAGTATATGAGTGTAATTTACACTCTTTCTATGAAGTTATTTATTCTGTGATCGGAGCCGTTTTTTTGTTTCGCGACAAAGGGTACGCGCTTGTTTCACGACTTGTGATCGCGAAAAGTATCCACACTCGTGTCAACTGTCAAACGCCAGTAGCGCGCGAGACGCGGTATCGAGCGATTGTATGTAGGTATATTGGGAATAAGTGTAAGTATATTATATAAACGGTAAACAGAATAGAATCTCTATTATTAAGAGAAGAGATAATTATGTAACGCTAAAGCAAAAGCGTTGCAGAAGCAGCGGCAGCCACATCGACGTCCATTCTCGATGAGCGCGCGAACGAAACTGCGAAGACCTTGCGAAGTTTTGCGAGTGTAGAGTCAATCCTTTTTCACCGTGTTAAACGCGAAACTCTTGGCTTTAATCACGCCGTGAATTCGTGCCGCGGGTCACGCGTGAGTGTAGAGCTGGCATAAGGTTAGCGCTCGTACTTCTTAAACTTACAGAAAGATAAAGGTAAGTCCATTTGAGTAAAATCTTTAACAGTGCGTTTTTGTGTTCATTAGCAATTGATTTAATTTAAAAAAAAGGTGATTGCAAGCATAGAGTTTCTTTGAAATGGCAATAAATCGACTCACGAAATAGTAGTTATTTTATTTTTCGTGTGTCCCTATACTCCATCTGTTTAGGTATTTAACTAAATGTAACAAACCATAAAAAAGGGTATTTTACCTATCCATTTCTCTTTACAAAATACTTCATTCCAAAATAATCGTCTTCATAACCTACACCACACTTAGCACTGTTATTCCCGTTTATTAAAGTTGTTTGGTTATTATAAAGTTATAGTTATTCATTAATAAGCGCGAACACAATTAACTATCATAAATTACAATTCTTTTATAAAAGATCTCAACCTGTCAACTGCAAAAAGAGCTAATACGACAGGCACGCTACACATTTTTTCAATGGATCGTAATAGATAACCCTACAATATTTAAGAGTACCTGCGACTGACACGTAGCGCGCTATTAAAACTGACCGCCGCACAGTGATTCGCCTAGAACAAGCTAGGTGGAAAAAAGTCATTTCCAAGAATCGACTAATTAGCGGTCACATCTCATAAACAACACCCCCAAGGTCATAATAACAGGTAGAAGGGGTGAAAAACATTTCACAGGGATGAGTATTCAGTTAATGAATGTAGGTAATATAAGAATTGCATTAATGTAATTAGAGTAGTTGAAATTTTGCAGTGCTTTCGATAACATCTCCTGAAATTTGTGAAATATATTAACGTAATTTCTGTAATGGATACCACTGTAGAGGGTAAGTACTCTCATATTTTACTACCAAATAGGTTCTAATAAGAAAAGGGTGTGTTCCTTAGGACTTTGAACATATTATTGAAAAACAATTTTTTTTTGTAAAGTTTCCTAGTTTTCATCGTATTTATCTTTTATTATCCAGATATATCCAGTCTAGTTTTTATATATTATATAGCAGTAGTATTCACCTTTTAAATGAGATATAATTTGGTTCCACATATTACCACTAATCATTTTTATTTCAATTTTCAGAACACGTCTACTCCATTTCGAAAATTGATTATTTTTTAAGAATGGCGATAACATACCAAAATACGACGGAATGTTCGTTTATAAGAACATATACAACATAAATTTGGTGTTAGAGATATAACTAGTGATTCGCTGAAAGCCATTGAAATGAAAATATCTATAATATCGTCAAAATTAGCCGAAAAATGGACAGCAACCAATATGTTGATAGATCGCTTTTTAAGTAATAATAAAAAGTGGTTAGAAGGAGACAACATAGTTTTTATAATATGTGTGCATCGACCTTGCCCATCCACGTCATCAGAAGGGAGTCGGCTTCAAGGTCGACCCAGAAAAGACTTCAAAGACTCTTGTTTTAAAACGAAAAAGCGCAGAGTTGAAGAACTGTTGCATATACGCAGTGTTGGCGAATTGACCATAGCTGCGGAAGTTGCAAAGCGTTATGGCACATCACAGAAAAATCGCTTCTGGGATTAGAAAGAGCAGCGACTCCTCTGACAAAAATAAGTCAAGTGAGAATACGTGCGGTGGCAGACAATTAAATGGTAACAAAGCGTTAGCTTACTATGTAGATTCTAAATGTACTAGTCATTCTTACAAACAAACGCGAAAATGGTCATTGAAGGCGGGAAATCAAATGTTTCCATCATATCATAGATTATGTAAGTCCAAAAATTTCGCGCAGATTGTTTGCCAGTCCAGTTTTGAGTGGAGAGATTACAGGATTGGATGTCAATTTAATAAAACAAAACGATATTTTGTTGCGTACCTTATCTTCAAGTTACGAAATAAATATTAGGGAATTTGAAAAGCTTTTACTTAGAAACTAGGGTCCTCTATCTAAGTTTTGTTTTCGTAGTACTGCATGCCTGTTACTGTGAATAAAATTCTCGTGCATAGTAATGAGGTAGCTAAATCTTGTATTGTGCCTATTGGGCAACTATCCGAAGAAGCCCAAGAGGCTCGAAATAAAGACTGCCGTAGATTTCGAGAACATCATATGAGAAAACAGTCGCGTATTGCCACGAATACAGATTTATTGAATATGCTTTTAATAACATCGGAACCTGTAATTAATTCACTCAGAGAACTACTCAAAAAGAGAACAGATTCATTACCATCAGAAGTGCTGAATTTGATAATCACGCCTTCAATACCAATACCTCGGGCATAAATCAGTCTAACATCATGTGACTCATCTAGGTAGGAGTTGAAATAGTTATTAGTATTTAATTTAATGTTATTAATTAACTTTTTATTAGATATTTTTTTTATTTCTATGCTAAGTCATTTTAAGTACATACGCTTTTATTTTGTGTTTTATATTTTTATATTATTTTGTGTTTTATTATATACCTAATTTATTTCATAAGCTACGCTTTTTATATTAAATTTTTTCACCCATTTTAATCCGTGTCTTAATTATTATTATTTTCTAAGCATTTAAACATATTTTCCCTTAGAATATTACTGTTTTTAGCCAAAGCAACCAAATTACAAACTCAAATGTTTTTGTCCAGCTAGCTTGTTCTAGGCGAATCACTGTGCGCCGTTCAATTTAATTAGTTAACTAGACAGCAGACACCAATTATCAATACACTTCCGAATTGAAGAATTTGTTTATTTATCATACGTTTTGCTTTGTTTCTGATAATTAGTTGTTGTTAGTTATTTGTTTTGTTTCTCAAGTGAATTTAATAATTTGAAGTGTTTGGTGTACGCCGTAGTTTCATTGGCACAACAGTCTTCGTAAATACTTTCCTAAGAAAATGTTGACTACCCGGGAATCACATGTCATTTCTTGTTTACATTTAGTTAAATACCTAAAGAGATGGAGTATAGTTCGTGTCTCTACCGAATCAGGTATATTTTATAGATATATTTTTGTTGCTTGTGTATTTATATAATAATTAAGTTTCTAAAATGTAAATTAAAAAACAAATAACGTATTTCATTAAGTTTTATATGAGCGAAATTCGGTATAATATGTTTTACTTACTAAAATTGATATAATAAGTACGAGTTTGAAGGTGACCTAATTTTAAATTTTTGAGTAAATTCGCATGGTTACTACCAACAAAATTTTGTTTGTTATTCGATTTCTTTTATTTGTTTTTGTATATTTTTTATTATACAGGGTAGATTTTTGAGATGGGCCAGCAAGGGCAGTTATTACCTTAACCGCTGTAGCTACGAGAAAACTTTCTAAGAAGACTGTCCATCATTTTTGAAGACATAAGATCTGCATTTTTTTTATTGCATTGAATGACGAGACAAGCATGCCGTTTGCCTGATGGTAATCGATACGACCACTCATAAACAGTAGCAACACCATGCAGCACCTTGAGTTACAAAGTACTGTTTGGCATTCCACTGCGCTCGTCATCCTGAGACATAAGATGTTAAGTCTCATTATGTCTAGTAGTTACACTGGCTACAATGTCCTTCAAACCGAAACACAACAGTGCATGCACACTGCTGCTTGGCGGTAGAAATAGACATAAATGCATTGACAGAATTTGCAAAAAATGGGCAATTTACGCAAAAACTTTTTGATGCCAATCGATCTTGATCTTGGATTAAAAGCCTCTATGGGACCATTTGAAGTATTAGTACTTTTAAGGTCAGAAATTTCAAAAATCTTTCTCCATGCATTTTGTAGGAAATGTGACTTCATTTGCATTTAAGCTTAACAACACTTTGTATTCAGGGTCGATTTTAGTTTTAATTTTTTTTTGTAAAAAAAGCTTTATTTGTCGTTATTAAATTGAATCTCACTATGCCACCTTTTTCATTACAAAAATATCTTTGGCCTGTTTGTAATAATTATTAAAGCCTTTAAATATTTACGTTTTTTTATTAATAAATTATCATTACTCACTGTAAAAAGCTTTATCCCAAAACAGGGGCCGCAAGTTCACGAACTTACAAGCAGAGACAAATTTTGTTACGAAATAGCGTTTGTAGGGTAGTGCGTCCTACTTATAAATGAAAGTCAGTGACGAATTCAATATGATGTATTAGACCGAGTACAGAGTATGCGAGTGATTATGAAGACAGTTTGTGAGAGAGTAAAATAAAATGTTTTTTTTTTTGTCCTGACTATTCTGCCAGTAGCCTGACGAGGGTCGACTTTTCTGGCCACACCGGTCTTTAGGGTGAACGCTGACGCGCTCGCAACCCTGAATTTAAGCGACCATGCTGAGGGCAACCCACTAACGGGTTACGAACCTCGGCTCAGGACGGTCGCTGAGGGGAGAATGAGACATTCAACGATTAGTGGGGGGGAAGGTTTTTTACCTAATCCTATTGGTTCGAGCTGTTTACATCGGCACCCGGGCCGGAACTGTCATGGGGGTCGGGAGGGCGACGGGGAACGCGGCGAGGTCCTCGACGGCGAGGACGGAACTGCGGTCTTGTGGAGTGTAAGAGTTTTAAAAACTCGTTCTTTTCGCGAATTGCCAGAGTGATGTCGTCCTCTGGATCGGTTAGTACTGAGCGCGGCCGTCTCCATTTGGCGCGGTCAAATGGAGTGTAGATCGACGCTTTGCGGATTAGGGTGTTCGGATGTTTTTTAGCCCGATCGAAGTAGCGTTTGCTGATGTTATGCATGAAATGCCTGATGGTCGGCATGTTGGTGTCCACGTGGAGGTTGCGATTGCGAATGTACCACGGGGCACCAAGAGCGTATCTGAGAAATTTGTTCTGCAACACCTGCATACGCTTAAGTCGAGCGGGCGGCATATGAGCGAATACGGGTGACGCGTACGTCATTATGGGCCTAATGCATGCGGTATATATCCTAATCTTGTTGCGGATGGACATTTTGCTTTTTTTGTTTGTGAGCCAATGCAATTGGTTCATCGCGAATGGGGCTCGCGCGCGTACCGCGTTGACGTGTGGCAAGAAGGTCAACTTCTGATCAAGGATCACTCCTAAATATTTGGCTTTGTCCTTCCAGGGTATGACCTGAGGTGATGAGGTGTGAGGCACTTGGACCCTCGTTTTCCGAGTGAAAAGGATGGCCTGGCTCTTGGTGGGGTTGACGGTGATTCGCCATTTGCGAAACCACTCACCGAGCTGGTCGGCGGCGGTCTACAAAGTGCGCACCACTTGGTCAGGTTCTCTACGTGAGGCGTAGATTGCTGTATCGTCAGCGAAGAGCGCCAGATGGGCGTTCTTCGGTTTCGGGATGTCGCTGATGTACAACGAGAAAAGAAAGGGGGAGAAGGCGGAGCCTTGCGGGACTCCGGCCGTGATGGAGTGTCTGGAAGAAAGAGTTCCCTCCACGCGATATTTGAATTCGCGATTCGACAGGAATTCTCGTATGATGTGCACGAGATGAGTGGGCACGTTGAGAGTGTACAGCTTGAAGAGCAAGCCGTTGTGCCACACCCTGGCAAATGCTTTTTCAATATCGAAAAAGAGAGCACCGGTAGGCATGCCGACGCGGAATCTATCATGAACGTGCTCCGTGATGCGGAGCACCTGATTGACACAACTGTGCTTGGTACGAAAACCGAATTGTTCCGGAGGGATCTTACGACGTTTGAGTGCCTTGATCAGATCGATGACTTCTTCGATTGTCACCGGTGCAAGGGGATCGGGCGGCGGCGGGTTGACGTCCGGGTCGACGTTGACGATATCGTTTGTCGGTCGCGAGTTAGAGATCGGCGGTGGCCGGACCGCGTTCCTACTTTCGACGAGTGAATTAAACGCAACAAGATGGTCGTGGTCTACTGGTAGGGTCATTCGGGGCAACAGCACGCAGTGGGTAAAAGTTCGCATGCTCAATATCTCGGAACCTATTGAGGGGGCTCAGACACTTTTTCGGCTAGATCAGGGGCGCGTCAGGCACGATGTCAGAGCCACAAGCTATTTTACCAAGCCTCACTTGTTTAGCGAAAAACGGTGATCAACATGATTTTGTTAATTAGTTACCAATATTTTGTGCTGGGAAAAAAGTGTTATGGCTAGACGGTGCATCAGTTTACAAAAGTCCGTTAATTATGTTAAGTTTACATGATTATTATAGTATTTATTTTAGTTATTATTCTGTCCTAGAAAATAAATGCGTCTCAACTAACGTGTGATTGTTTAAAATATTTCCTGTTTGGGTAAGAGTACGAGGTTAATAGTACGCACCCTGTTATAACTTCATTACAAAGACCACACGGTTTTTTCTTCTTTAGGCTGCAATTAAGTCGAATATTACTTGTAAAGATTTTTAGACCTTATACAGAAAAAAAATATTCTCATTAAACACTCTGCGTAGTTTTACCCACATAACGGGTCAATAGTACGAATTTCTCCCGATGCACTTAAACATGTATTGCAAATAAAACAATGAAGCAATATACAAAAACTCAGTAAATAATGAAAGTAGAATAAATTTACTTTACATAGAGTGTTAAAACATTTTTCAAGACACTATATTTTTGACTGTGTAGACGATAGAAAAAAAAGTGCGTACTTTTAGGCCGGATGACCCTATTGTTGAGAGAGAGCATTGAGACTCTAGACTGCAGGCCAGCAGTTCCGCTTTCTCGTCATCATCAAACGCCGGCCGTTGATTCGGACGATTGAGCGGAGGCATGGAGGTCACATCGTTTCTCCTGAAGGAACGACACAGTTGCCAGAAGGCCTGGTGTGTCGGGCCGAGTTCGGCTAGGCGAGATTCCCATCTCGAATCGACGACCTCTTTTATGCAACGTCTAACCTCACGTTGGAGGTAGCGCGCAATATTCGTCGTTCCGGGGTGGGGCTCGTCGCGCAGGCTCTGAGCGTTGAGTTACGCAACCTCACCACCCATCGCACGTCGTCAGGAAGTTGCCATTGACTGTGAACAGTCTCAGGCACCTTCTCGGAGCTTTCGCTCAGGACGTTTTGAAGGTGGTTGGTGAAGGAGCGTATCGCGCCCGTCGTTTCCTCAGGAGTCACGATGTTGGTCGGAATCGCGGAAAGATCTGTGGATGAGGTGTCCGCGAGCTTGGTGCCTAGAAGGCACCAATTCGTTTTCACCTTCATCGGGACGTTAGGACCTGTGTCTGTTGGACAGTTTTGGGGGACTAGATCTAGGATCACAGGTCTGTGGTCAGAGTCTAACTCTTATAGCACTTGCATGGAACGCACGCGAAGGCTTACGTTCCTTACGAGCGCTATGTCGAGTATGTCGGGTCGGTGATTGACGGTGGTACAGTAGTGGGTTGGTTCAGAAGGAACCAGGACCTTTCCCGTTGGTCGAGTTGCAGCCCCAGAGAGTGTTCTTGGCATTGAGGTCACCCGCCAGAATGACGGAGTCCCCCATTTCTAGTAGTGTCTTAAGCTCATCGGAGTGAAGCTCCTTTGAGGGCGATAGATAGGCCGATATGATAGTGATCGGCAGATGTCCTGTCATAGCGAGCCTGCAAACCGAAGTCTCAATGTTCCTCAAGCTATCTGGTGGGTCTAGGGGTATGCAATGCAGGGACCTTTTGAAGTAAATGAGGGTGCCTCCGAGTGGGCCACTGGTACGATCGTTGCGTACCAGGTTGAAATTGGGGATATTGGGACTGCGATGGGCGGGTTTGAGAAACGTTTCCTGGATGAGGAAAACGTCTAAGTTATTTGTGCGGACAAAAAAAATAAAATGCGTAATGAAAAAAATGAAAATGAAAAAATATTTATTTCACATAGAAAAACTGTTTACACAAAGAAAATACAAAGTATGAAGTTAACAGTGTTGGATCTTTACAAATGTATTGACTACGGTCCCCACACTAGGCAAGCCTGTATCGTGGGGTCCCGTGTGATCGATCACTCAGGGGTTCCTTCAACCACACTTACACAATAGTTTCTTTGGTAACTTAAAATGAGATCTTATTTACTATATCACTAATAAACAAAATTAAAACTTATACCTATAACATTTAAGTGTTTAGAAAATTATTAATTATAATCAATTTGGAATAACGTTCTGATTATGATTGGTTGATGTATATATATATATATGACTTATTTAATTACATAATCAAAGTATATATAATATATATAGATAAGTAATAATAATAATTTTTAACAAATATATATAATTATATACATAACATGTACCTACACTAATACATTATTTAAATCAAGGTTTTAATTAGTTGCTCACTATCCTCATATGTGAGGTGGTTTATTAGCAGATTACGCAATTTTATTTTGGCCTCTCTCACTGAGCTTAAGCGTATGTCACACAATTTAACAACATTGTTATAAGTGTATGGAAATAAGAAGGGTTGGAAACGTGTTGCAAAAGCGGTACGTGCAGTAGGTTGTGTTACTCTGAAAAGTCTTCTGCCGAGCATGTCAATGTATACCGGAGAATTAAGGATTGACTTATGAATGTTAAGAACTGCTGTTTGTATGAACAATTTACGAAAAGTTAGGATTCCTGAATCCTGGTATAGTAGGTTAGTGGGATAGCGACGGGGTTTATTCAGCATGGTTTTTATTACTGCTCTTTGTGCTCTTTCTAAGTGCAACATATATGACTTAACAGCTCCTCCCCAAGCTGAAATACAATATAAAAGCTGAGACTGACATAAGGCGAAATAAGTCGTTTTTAGTGTATCTATAGTAGCAACAGGCCGGAGATTTCTCATTATGCTTATTACTTTTCTAACTTTACCAGATAGGGCATCAATGTGTTTCTGATCGATAAATATTCCTAGATACTTGACCACTTCTGCTTTAACTAGGCATTCACAACAGCAATCGGATTTTTTTAAGCAGTTTGACGAATGGATTTTGAGTGATAATGATGGTGGTGGCGCAGATGCGGATGTTATTTGAAAACATATGTAATTGGTCTTTTTCATGTTTAGTGTAAGTAGGTTGTCTTTTAACCATTTGGAGATAATTTCCATGCCTATCTCAGCATTCAAGAAGGCCTTCTGCCAATCTTCACCATGAAATAACAGCACTGTGGCATCGGCATAACAAATGATTTCGGTGTGTCTAAGAGGAAGCCTATGGGTGTCATTCATGTAAATGTTAAACAAAGTAGGCCCCAGAATACTGCCTTGCGGAACACCGAAAATTACATCCATAAAGTCACTAACTTGGTTATTGACTCTCACGCACTGTCTCCTACCTATTAAATAGCTACTGAACCATGCTAGGGAAACGCCTCTTATGCCAATGAGATCCAGCTTTTTCAGTAAGATTGGTATTGACACCGTATCAAACGCCTTCGATAAGTCCAAGAAAACAGCGATAAATTTTTTTGCTTTGTCAAGAAGTGAAGAAGCAGATGAAGATAAGTTGGACACAGCATCGTTTGTAGATTTCCCCTGACGGAAGCCAAATTGTTTTGGAGAAATTAGATTTTTTTTGCTTAGGTATATATAAATACACAAGTTGATTGTTGATTGTGGTGGGCCTGCTAGTGAACCTCTTTGGTCACTTGTACCACGGTAAAATTATCTATGCAGTATCATTATACTGCATAGATAATTGAGTAATTAATAATAATTGAGTCATTACTCAGCCCTGTCCTTGAAATAATTACCTACAGCTGCGCGGTACGTAAACACGCGATAGGGCTGCCCGCTACAGTATTTTAATTTCGTCTACTTACTTCAGTTTCTTTTTACACGCTTTATATTCGTTTCACTTGTATGTATTTTTGTATGTTTGTAGCTGACTCCTTTGGGCGCGATTTATTTTTAGTGACATCTGTTGGACAATAGTAGAACAGAACTTAAAAATTAAAAATAAATAATAGTTTAAAACAACTAAAAAACACGCTTTATAGAAAATCCAACTAAAAAATAGAAAATAAATTTGAATTCAGAATAGAGTAAATAAGAAAAAGTGTATTTTATTGTAAAAAAAGCGTGGGGTGCTTTTTAAGATATTATCAAAATGATATTATATAATACTTCTACTCATATTATCTGTCAATAAAATATTTATAACTATTGACACCATGCACCCCACGCTTTTTTGTAAAAAAAAAAGCAAATTTATTTTCAATTTTTTAGTTGGATTTTCTATTGTAACATAAAAATTTTCAAACCCCATACCCTAATTATTTTAGTAAAACATTAATTGAAGGCTGTATGTTTTATGTACCGTGGCCTACAAATCGTGTATTAGACGAGTGCGCTTAGTGTTGTCAGTTTTCTAACCGCTCGTTTTGTTTTTATGCAACAATAAATGCTACACACGTACTAAAATTATGTTTGCGTGTGCAGTATTTGTAACAAAATTAGTTGGATTTAATCTGCAATTTTAAGCAATGTGAGTGGTCGTATTCTAATTTCGGTTATATAAATTTTTGTTCATCTCTGACTCGGATTGCAACCCTACCGGTGAACGACCTCTCCTCGACCTCTTGCGCGGGAACACCAAGTGTGTGAGCACGTAATTTCGATGTCTGCTAGCATATCCCCATAAATTACGAAGGCTTGGTCAAGGACCCCGCGGAGTGTTCGCCGTGATCAGCTGGAGCCGCTTTGCCGTCCTATACGTGTCGATGACCCGATGACGGCAATGAGCGTTTTGTTCTAGTGCACGTGAGTAGTGGTTGTCATTTCAATTCGCCGGTTTGTGCCGTTAGAACACGTTTTTATCCATTCTCGTTCTTCGTTATAGGATGAACATATCAGGAATCCTCCGTTGAAGTTGACAGGAGAACACTCGCCGGCCTGCCGACCATGCGGGTTCTCTATTCCTTCCCGGTATGTTATTTTATTATTAGCTTCAACAACTATAACTGTTGTTAATATTATTGTCTACTAATCTGGAACACTGTCCTTGTTCCAGGTGGTTTTTCCTCAGGGGTTTGTTTTCTAAAACATATATTTTCCTTCTTCATTTTGTCTGTCGCGGGTAGACTCAAAACTGCCTGCATCACCAGAGAGGAGGCTAACTTCCCCTGTTGGTAGAAGCCTTAGTGATTCCTGACCCTGTATTGGAGGACCGAGGACACACTCTCAGTGGTATTATTTTTGGAAATTAGACAACAAAAGTATGTAAATTTATTATTTTGGGTCTGACACCCTATTCATGTCAGTGGCGCCCTTATCCTAATTTAATTATTGTTTTTAATATAATACAAGTAACAAAGTGATAAAAGAACAGCTCTCCAGTAGGCCCACGTCCTGCTTCCCGACCTTACTTTGTTAGCCGGAACTGGGTTCTTTGTGATTTGCATTAAGTACACTTAAGTAGCAATTAAGTTAATCTTAATATTGTTACGTGCTGGGGTTCGGTATAAACAATTAAACGCCGGTATTGCGATAAAAGTACCAATTAAGTTTTTATTAGCAAATAATTTCAATTAAACTAACTAAAACACTGCACTGGATACTACGATATTCGAATACACTAATTATAGTCACTCACTATACGTTCACACAAATCACAATTCGCTTCGAAGTCGCTCGGAGTTATCGCTCGTAGTCCGCTTGTCGCTCTGCTCGCTAAGCAAAACTGAATGCCCGGCGGCGGCCGCGCGCCGACTTTTATACTCGGTCAATGGCCTTGGTCACAAGGCCGCGGTCGCCGGCCGCGAGTACTATCGTAGTCTGTGGAACATTCTCGAAAGATCCGGAATAGTCGGGAACTCTCTCGCAAATATAGGTCAATAATCGCGTTTCCACGACATTCTGGAGACATCGAGATCTTTCGAGAATGTTCCATCGCCGAACTTTCCACATTCGGATAGTACCACTTTTAGCCAATAGATGGCGCTACTATCCGCGAGTATTAGCGCGCGTAACACTGCCCCCTCCCAAGACATGCTCGTCCCGAGCATCGTTAGAACCATAATAGCGCGCTAACCGATCAACGTGAACAATTTTGGGTGTACCTCGCTGGCCTTTCTGTATACGGTATGTGACGTCATTTATCTTGGTCACGATTCTATAGGGTCCATCCCATTTGGCTTGTAATTTAGGTGACTTGCCTTTGCTTCGAGCCGGATTGTGCAGCCATACCAGCGTGCCCTCCTCGAAACCGCTATTGTTCGCTTTTCGGTCATAACGGGTCTTCATCCTCTCAGACATTTGTTGACCTGATAGTCGAACGTGCTCGTATACGTCATTCAATCTTTTGCGCAGATCGTCCGCATAATCCGTTACACTGCGCGGAGTGTCAGGAGGAATGCCGGTAATAAGATCAGCAGGCAGTCGCAATTCTCGTCCGAAGTTAGCAAAAGCTGGAGTCACTGCCGTGTTCTCATGGACTGAACTTCTGTATGATAGGAGAAACGGCTGAATGTGCTTGTCCCAGTCCTTTTGCCTGTTTTCTACAACCTTAGCCAGGTATCTCTCCAACGTTTGAATAAAACGTTCCACCATGCCATCAGATTGTGGGTGATACGAGGTGGTCCTTGTTTTATGAATACCCAATACCCGACATGTTTCCTGAAATACTTGGGATTCAAAATTACGTCCTTGGTCACTGTGTACTTCCAGGGGTACTCCAAACCGGCAGAAGACTTCATGAACCAATTTGTCCGCGACTGTTGAAGCTTCCTGATTGGGGATGGCAAATACTTCCGGCCACTTTGTGAAGTAATCCATGACCACCATAAAATATTTGTTCCCACTGTCACTTACAGGGAACGGTCCTGCAACGTCCACGGATATCCGCTCCCATGGGGCACCAACGTTATAAATTTTCAATGCCCCTCTGCTACGTGTATGGGGACCTTTCACAGCCGCGCAACTCGTGCATTTGCGACACCATTCCTCAACATCTTCTCTACAGTAGATCCAATAAAATCGCTCTCGGGTCTTCAACAATGTTCTCTTGACTCCCAGGTGACCTCCTGAGCATCCACTGTGATAAAGTTGTAGTATTTCTGGGACCTTGGCTTTTGGGACCACCATTTGTAAATGACATCGATCTCCCTTGGCATTTTCCCATTTACGGCACAGGATCCCATCTTGCATTACCAGACTGTCCCACTGGGCCCAATAGCTTTTCGTTATGGAACTTAACGGTGCGATATCACTCCACTGGGGCTTCGTAGCACCGGCTTTTAGCCACTCGAGGATTGGTTTGAGGTCCGCGTCTTTATCCTGCGCTTCCTGTAACTCTCCTTCCCACTCGCTGCTAAGGTCTGCCCTTATCATTCTAACTGGCACTGTTTCCTTACCCTCTTGCCTGGTGCAGTGCTTACAGCTATCAGGGCACGGCCTTCTTGACAAGGCGTCTGCATTACCGTGAGATTTCCCACTACGATGTTCTATAACGAAGTCAAATTCTTGTAGCAACTCAATCCACCTCGCAACCTGACCCTCTGGGTTTTTAAAATGTAATAGCCACTTCAAGGCAGCATGGTCGGTTCGCAGATGGAATTTCCGCCCAATCAAATATTTGCTAAAATGCTGCAAGGTTTTCACCACAGCCAGTAGTTCCCTTCTGGTGACGCAGTAATTTCTCTCGGGCTTGGATAACGATTTACTGAAGTAAGCTATCACAGCCTCTTTATCGCCTTTCCGTTGAGACAACACGCCGCCAATCCCAGTATTACTTGCATCTGTGTCAACAATGAACTCGTTTGCCGTGTCAGGATAACCCAGAATAGGTGTGGCACACAGACGGTCTTTTAACGCTTGGAAGGCGACGTCACAACTCTCGTCCCAGCAGAATTGTCTCTTCTCTTCAGTGAGCCTATGCAACGGTTTGGCTATATCCGCGAAGTTCTTAACGAATCGCCGGTAATAAGAGCACAAGCCTAAAAACGCACGAACTTGTGTCTTGTCTTTTGGAACTGGCCATTCCTTGACTGCTATCACTTTCTCGGGGTCTGTTTGAACGCCATCCGCTGAAATGATGTGTCCTAAGAAGCTAACCCGCTCTTTAAAGAAGGAACATTTCTTAGGACTGAGCTTGAGATTAGCCCCACGGATTTTCGATAACACATGACCAAGGTTTTTAAGATGTTCTTCAAATGTGCGGCCCACAATTATAATGTCATCCAAATAGACAAGACATGCGTCTCCAATCAATCCAGTCAGTACTAGCTCCATCAGTCTCTCAAAAGTCGCAGGAGCATTGCACAATCCGAATGGCATAACCTTGAATTGCCATAGACCTTTACCAGTAGAAAATGCAGTTTTCTCTTTGTCTAACGGGTCTATTTCTACTTGCCAGTAGCCACTCTTCAAATCTAGCGTGCTAAACCACTTCATTCCAGCAAGCGTGTCCAGAGTGTCGTCGATCCTAGGTAGAGGGTAACTGTCCTTTTTTGTAATATCGTTTAATCGACGATAATCCACGCAAAAACGCGTACTGCCATCCTTCTTTTTCACCAAGACAACTGGAGAGCACCAAGGACTAGATGAAGGCTCTATGACACCATCTTTCAACATCCCTTCAATCATAGTATCCACCTCCTTCTCCCTTGCCACCGGCAATCTTCTTGGTCGCTGACGGACCGGTAACTCGTTGCCAGTATTAATTTTGTGCTGGACTAAATTAGTTTTTCCCATGTCCGCATCATTGCACGAGAAGATGTCTCCGTATTGTGTTAACAATTTATTTGCTTGGCTTACCTCTTCCTTTGACAAATGATGACAGTCCTTCAAAAGTGACGTCACGTCGAACTTCGCAAGTGTGATGTTCTCAGTGGGTGGATCTTGACATGTGCGCAACCAAGCCACTTCCTCGCAAGAACCCATTAACATGCCTTTTCTGATAACATGCTGCTCATTACTGAGATTCAGTACGCGTACAGCTGACTTGTTAGTAGCTCTTACCAGGGTTCGCGCTATTTTCCATGGAAGGTCATTGTCAAGCTTCTCAATGAGAACGCACCGTTCCTTTGGGCCAGAGTTCCGTGGCAGACTAACAGGTACGATCACTTCAGATCTCGGCGGAAGAACTGTCTTCTTGAAGCAGTATACCCCTCCTGATGGTGCTCCTTCCACAAAAATTTCCTCTGAACCGCATTTTAGAACACCCTGCTTGACGTCTATTTCGCAACAATGTTCTCGCATGAAGTCGAGACCCAGAATGCAATCATCGACAATGTCAGCCACTATTACATTATGCAGATAAATTCTATTGCCTAGTTTTAATTGTACTACCTTCTCACCTCGGACGGATATGTGCTGACCGGTGGCTGTTAGAAGTTCCACGTTCTCTCGGTTACCCTTGTAATTCCAAAGAAACCGATTTGCTAGTCGAGCACTGACAACTGTGCGAGAGGCTCCAGTGTCTAAAGTCAGTTCACAGGCTGTTCCATTGATCTCGCCTCTAATGACCAAGCTGTTCCCATCATGAGCTTGCGAAATCAAAATTCTTAGGGCTTCTTTGACACCGGCCAGCACCCGCCCCATAGTCCTGGCCTTTACTCGTTTCCCTGCTGCTGTTGGGTGGTGTTAACCACCCTTTCCTCATCAGTTCTTTCTTCCCCTGCAATTCGTCGCTTGGCACAATTCATGCGGAGGTGGCCTATTTCTCCGCAGTTGAAACATCGAGGGCTGTAGCCCTGCGGACGTCGGCGTACGGGTGTCGCCATAACCTCTCTAATGCGGTGAGCGCGATGATCTTGCCGCACGGCCTCCACTTCCAGTGCATGTGCCAACGCATCTTTCAAGTTCTCGTGGTGCCCAAGTCTAACAGCAGCCCGCACTTCTAGGTCTCGAATCCCGTCGACAAAAGCCTGCACCAGAATCCCATTAACAAGCCCAGGTGTAGACTGATATGCCTTTCGGACCAGCTTCTCAACCTCCAGGGCCCACTGCTGTAAACTTTCAGGATTGCGTTGGACTCTGTCTTTTAGCTGGGCACGAAACACATGTTCCAGGTGAGAATCACCATATCTCGACTCCAACGCTTCGACCAATTCATCATAGGTTACATCTTTTCTGAGAGCCTCTAGAATGGTAAGAGCCTGTTCGCGCAAACCCAGGATGAGCGCAGTCTTAGCCTGTTCCTTGGTCCATCCATTCGCCTGCATGACGGCTTCAAATTGCATCTTGTAGGCCGACCACGAAGATGTTCCGTCAAATGGTGGCACCTTAAATCCTCGTGCTCCTGGAGGCGCTATAGCTATGGCTGCGCTACCGCGCGTTTCCACCAATTTCTTGACATCGGCAATCTGAGCTTCAGCCTCTGAGATACGCTTTTCATGTCGATCGACATGATCCTTTACTGCTTTGAGTTCCTGGCCGATCGCAGCCCTCAGGTCTTTCATCAGAACCGTCTGTTCTTCTTGGCGTCGAGCCTGCTCTTCTTGGAGTCGAGCCAACTGCTCCTCCTGACGGTGAGCCTGCTCCTCCTGACGGCGAGCCTGCTCTTGTTGAAGTCGAGTTTGCTCCTGCAGCATTGCCATAATCGCCGTAAGGTCCGTAGGTGCCAACGCTGGAGAGACTCCAGATGGTCCAGGGGTAGGCTGCCTTGTCGGTTGTCCAACTACCTGCGCTGGGGAATCCTCGAAACGGCCCCGGTCCATCTCTTGCTGGCGCTGACTTCGGGTGCGGATACTAGCACCTTCTTCCTCCTTTGGTAATACCGGCATTGTTTATCGCACTTCTGACACCAAATGTTACGTGCTGGGGTTCGGTATAAACAATTAAACGCCGGTATTGCGATAAAAGTACCAATTAAGTTTTTATTAGCAAATAATTTCAATTAAACTAACTAAAACACTGCACTGGATACTACGATATTCGAATACACTAATTATAGTCACTCACTATACGTTCACACAAATCACAATTCGCTTCGAAGTCGCTCGGAGTTATCGCTCGTAGTCCGCTTGTCGCTCTGCTCGCTAAGCAAAACTGAATGCCCGGCGGCGGCCGCGCGCCGACTTTTATACTCGGTCAATGGCCTTGGTCACAAGGCCGCGGTCGCCGGCCGCGAGTACTATCGTAGTCTGTGGAACATTCTCGAAAGATCCGGAATAGTCGGGAACTCTCTCGCAAATATAGGTCAATAATCGCGTTTCCACGACATTCTGGAGACATCGAGATCTTTCGAGAATGTTCCATCGCCGAACTTTCCACATTCGGATAGTACCACTTTTAGCCAATAGATGGCGCTACTATCCGCGAGTATTAGCGCGCGTAACAATATATATAAATCTCGTGTCACAATGTTTGTCCTCAATGGACTCCTAAACCACTTAACCGATTATAATAAAATTCGCACACCATGTGCAGTTCGATCCAACTTGAGAGATAGGATAGTTTAAATCTCAAATTATACTCGCAATTTTAATTTATTGCTAATTATTTGTCTGTTATTATTTGACAGTCACAATTATCTGTTAACTCCAAATGATTCTAACAGATGTCGATACCTTTCGACTGGGTTGAGTAAGTAATCAATAGATGGCGCTGCTATGGTAAATCTACGAACGTGTCATATAAGCTACATTTTAACAGCATAATTACCACGTGTTGTTGACGCTATAAAATTAATTAAATTTATTTTGTAGTGAACGCAGATGTCGATACCTTTCGACTGGGTTGAGTAAGTAATCAATAGATGGCGCTGCTATGGTAAATCTACAAACCACGGGTAGATTATGTATACTTTTTATACCGGGAAAATATAAAGCGGGACTTTTATACCGGGAAAACTCATTCACGCGGGCGGAGCCGCGGGTAAAAGCTAGTACAATATATGAATTTAAAGTCTGTGTACCGTTTTATTCAACCTACTACTGCTACACCATACACACTCCCGGGTCATACATGTAACACTATAAAGCATGTTTTTTAGTTGTTTTAAACTATTATTTTTAGTTTTGTAATTTTAAATATTACATTTTTAATTAAAAAAAAATGAAATTTGTTTTTGTTTTTAGAGCATTTAAATAAAAGCTTGTTTTTAAAAATATTTTTTTACTTTTTATTTATTTTTAAATTTTTAGTAATTTTTCGAGTTATTCTAGGCAAGCCCTTTTATTTGATACACATTTTATAGGAGTGCGTAAAAATAACTGGTCCGCTATCTTGGGTCGTCCGCCATATTGGATTTAGAGAGGTCATTTTATTTTTTGTATTCTTCTCAGCAAACCATTTCATTTGATACCCATATTATAGACATGCACAAAAAATAACTAGCCCATCATCTTGGGCCTTCCGCCATATTGGATTCAGAACGACGTCACTTAGTAACAATGCATTGTCACCTAAACTGAACGTGTATGCAAAATTTCAACACAATCGGTTGAGGGTAACTGCTTCAAAATTGACTTGCAAGATTCCACCCGAACAAACATACATAAGTACATTGCAAGTTAAATAAAAGCTTTTAAAAAAAACCATTTTTTTTATAAAAATAAGCGACATTCCAGGGGATATTCTCATAATTATTTCATGGTGATATTTTGTCTAATTTAACAATACATATTATTATGTAAGTAGCTAAGGTGATTACTGACGTCTCGGGTTCGATTCCCGGGTCGGGCAAAGTGATTTTTTTATTCAGTACCTATAGTGATTTTTCTATTCTAGTAGGATTTTTCTATTCAGTATCGGTCCGGAGTCTGGAATTTGTGCTCGATATGGCGATAAGCTCGCCCCCTATCACATCATGGGATGGAATATACACGGCGAAAAGTGTGTGCAACTAGTTCAGCCTCTGCCTACCCCTTCGGGGATACAGGGCGTGAGTGTGTGTTTGTGTGTGTAAGCAGCTAAGTACATATTAAGTAAGTAGGATAACCTAGCCTAGGAAACTACTTACTAGTTATTTTATCGTGAGCGTAGGTAAGTCACTCGTACGTCACTTTTTTCACCTTATTCACTCCTTTATTTATTAATCCAGGTATTTTACTCGGAGGAAAAAGCGAAATACCTACCTATTAAAAAAAGAATCAAATTACGTGCTAGTGGGTATATAAAAACTTATTTATAGTCTTACCTTTCGGAGTTTCCAAGTAATTAAAAAAAAAAAAAAACTCTGGGTGCGTTATTGAAGAATTCAAGCAACCAAAAACAGCACAATATATTCTATAATTGCTCTTTGCCATATTATGTCAGTACTTCTTCTTCTTTAATTCAAATATTCACAAAATGCACGCTTACTGCTTATAAAACAATCACACCGTTCGTTCGTCACTGCGGCGCACTTGCGACTGTTTGTGTAATTAATGTGTACCAATATCGAGGCGCGTAGGCATCTCTTGCGTTCCGACCGTTTGTATGAAGATATTCTACTGTATATATCTGTGTACTGTGCTTGTACGTTGATTGGTGAATTGTTTGCGAGCTCTTATGTTTCCCATGACCGGCGCGGCGTCTGATATGTGGAATGTAAACTGTTTGTGATTTATATTAATTGTTGAATACTCCACTTTTTTTTTCCAGTAGCCTGACGCGAGTCGGCTTTTCTGGCCACACCGGACTTTCGGGTGAACGCTTTAGGCGCTCGCAACCCTTGATTTAAGTAACCATGCTGAGGGCAACCCACTAACGGGTTACGAACCTCGGCTCAGGACGGTCACTGGGAGAGGATGAGACATCAACGATTAGTGGGGAAGGTTGGTGTTTAACCTAATCCTATCCATTTATTTCGTCGGCACGCGGGCCGGAACTGTTAGGAGGGTCGGGAGGGCGACGGGGAACGCGGCGAGGTTCTCGGCGGCGAGGATGGAACTGCGGTCGTGTGGAGTGTAGGAGTTTTAGGAACTCGTTCTTACTGCGAATGGCCAGTGTGATATCGTCCTCTGGATCGGTTAGGACTGAACGCGGCCGTCTCCATTTGCCGCGGTCGAATGGAGTGTATATTGACGCTGTGCGGACTAACGTATTTGGGTGATTTACCGCCCGATCGAAGTAGCGTTTGCTGGTCATTTATATGAAATGCCTGATGGTCGGCATGTTGGTATCCACGTGGAGGTTGCGATTGCGAACGTACCACGGGGCACCAAGAGCGTGTCGAAGAAAAATGATTTGCAATACCTGCATTCGCTTAAGACGAGCTGGCGGTATATGGGCGAAAACGGGCGACGCGTAGGTCATGATCGGTCTAATACACGTGGTAAAGATCCTAATCTTGTTGCGGATGGACATTTTACTTTTCCGATTTATGAGCCAATGCAGTTGGCTCATCGCGAATGCAGCTCGCGCGCGTACCGCATTTACGTGTGGGATGAAGGTCAACCTCTGATCAAGGGTCACTCCTAAATATTTGGCTTTGTCCGTCCAGGGGATAACCTGGTTGGACATGTGGACTGAGTTCTGAGGCACATGGACTCTCCTTTTCCGAGTGAACAGGATAGCCTGGCTCTTTGTGGGATTGACGGTGATTCGCCATTTGCGAAACCACTCGCAGAGCTTGTCGGCGGCAGCCTGCAAAGTGCGCAACACATTGTCGGGGTCTCTACGTGAGGCGTAGATTGCGGTGTCATCCGCGAAGAGTGCCAGATGGGCGTTCTTCGGTTTAGGGATATCGCTGGTGTACAGCGAGAAAAGAAAAGGGGTAAGAGCGGAGCCTTGCGGGACTCCGGCCGTAATAGTGTATCGGGAAGAGAGTGTTCCCTCCACGCGATATTTGAAGCCGCGATTTGACAAAAAGTCTCGTATGATGTGCACGAGCTGAGTGGGCACGTTGAGAGTGTACAGCTTGTAGAGCAAGCCGTTGTGCCATACCCTGTCAAATGCTTTTTCAATATCGAAGAAGAGAGCACCGGTGGGCATGCCTATCTTGAATTTGTCGTAAACGTGCTCCGTGATGCGGAGCACCTGATTTACGCAACTTTGCCTAGCACGAAAACCAAACTGTTCCGGAGGGATCAGATTGTTGTTGTGGGCGACTATTTTCAGGCGGTCAAGGACGATCCGCTCGTAAATTTTGCCCAGAGTACTGAGCAGACTGATTGGCAAATACTCCACTGTTTCGTTTCAAAGTGGTGTGGTGACGCCACACGTTCAAACAAGAGGTTCACAATTAAATGAATATAAAAAAATAATCGAACTAAAGCTCCATAATTCATGCATTAAATGAACAACGAAATATCAATATTTATCACACAAATGCTTTCAAACTCTATATCATATTTAGTAATAATATATTAAATAAATCTGATGCCGAAATAAGGGACATTTACTTACCTACATACAGTGACGCGCTGCAATGAAACTAAGACAAACAGGCCAACTTTTCTTAAGCTAGTATGCGTGACAGCTGTGTTATACGCTATCGCTGCATCATTCTGCTTATCCTTATGTGCGCGCATAATGATACCAGTTATTACATGGTTTCTATTAAAACGGAGAGAAAATTATATCCATGAAAAACAACAAAAAATAATTCACTCGAACTCATTTAGTTGGGAACAAAGCGTTTGAAACGTTCAGTGTCTATCTAGGTATATAATTAATCAAAGTTTATGTGAATAACTAACATTACGCGCGGCTCCGCCCGAGTGGAAAAGTTTTTCCGGGATAAAAAGTAGCCTATAGCACTCAGGAGTAACGTAGCTTCCTATTAGTGAAAGAATTTTCAAAATCGGTACAGGAGTTCCCGAGATTAGCGCGTTCAAACAAACAAACTCTTCAGCTTTATAATATTAGTATAGATTCCTAAAACGGGACAAGCGCATGCATACGTCACGGTATAGTTACCAGGTGCTTTTTTGGACGTGATGCCTTTAGAATTAAAACTGGTCTTTTAATCACATTTGATGTCTTAAAAAAGTTAAATAAACCTTATTTAATATACTTTTATTTTACTTTTTATTATTAGTTTAAGTATTTTGATTAACTACTTGCTTCATTTTCTTCAAAATAAATTTTCCCGATGTCATTTTTTAAATAATCTAACAAATTTGACTTTTATCGGAGCGTCTCCGGCGTCTATACCAAATTTCCTATAATAGAAATATCCTTATTGAATTTGAACAAACTGATCATAATAATACCTATGACCCCACCACCATTTGGGATGTATAGCTTGAAAAAGAGAGATCATAATACCTATAGGTAGGTGCTGACATCATTTGACGGACAGTAGATATCTGTTGCACTCACTGGAATTGGATTGGTATTCATATACTAAATGAAACATCAATAGTCATATACATACAGGCTTTATTGTAAAATACTGTGAAATTTAAAAAAGTGCAAATAATTATCTAACAGTGTGTCGGTCTCTACAAGTACCTGTATTGTATACAACGTCCGCTAAATAGTTGCTTTGCTTACAAAAGATGCAACACAGTTGTACTGTGTACACTAGGGTTGTACGTGACACACGCGGCGACGATGAGCTGCGGCCTGCGAGGTAACATGCGCGTGCGCCGGCTCGGTTGATCTTCGAACTAGTGTTGCATCGAGGCGAGGAGCAGACAGAGACACAACTGCACCGGCAACTATTATATCTAATTCTTTAACTAGTAATCTCGGAAATTCATAAGTTTATTTACTAATATGTGTATTAGAATAAACATTAGACTACATACCGAACTAGTCAAGGCTCATTTCTTGTAACATGAGTATTTTAATACATTTACGTCTCCCTTTTTTCTTTCAATTTATATTTAGGCCTTCTTGTTAATATATAAAAGAAGTTGCAGCCAGAGGATAAAAAAGATAGCGCAAACAACAGACTGCCGCGCCGCGCGAGCCGCAACCGTCACGTAACGCTAACTTCAGATCAGAGGAAAACATCCGTAACAAGTGGCTTACCCAATGTAACACCTCAATAATGCATCTACCTATATATTATCATTATATACCAAACATAATATTATTCTGGTGTAGACGGAAGGCGTAGCACTACCAAATTAAGACCCAAAACGATATACTAATAATATTTTATACAAATGGGGAATTCAGAGACCACGTAAGTTGTAACTTAAGGTAGGTTAAGTATAAGAAATATAATATTTTGTGTGACCTCTATGTATGACGGTCGACTTTACTTTCACAGCGCATACGCCTAGGAGCCGGTAGTATCATACCCGGTCTCGAGATAGGCTTATCATGTAAAGCAAGGATTAACGTGAAAGGCGTAAAATAACTACAAAATACTGTGTATATTTCGTAACTAAAGTGAACGGACATTTTTTTTATTGCATAGAATGACGAGACGAGCATGCCGTTCGCCTGATGGTAAGCGAAACGACCACCCATAAACAGTAGCAAAATCATCCAGCACCTTAACTTACAAAGTACTGTGTGACATTCCACTGCACTCGTCATCCTGAGACATAAGATGTTAAGTCTCATTATGGACATACAGCACTCGCAGCGGTTGGATCGAGCCTTCCCACTGCCCCGCGCGATGAGTGGGCGCTCTTCTTCAACTGCGAGTAGATTCACACCGGTGCACTCGGTTGTGATATTTGGAACATACTTACCAGTAATTACCTACTTACCAACTTTCTTCAAGATTGATATATTTCATCATAATTTACTGGCGAATTGATGCTACGGATACGCATACGCTAAACAAAAGGAAAAAACGTACCTGCACTTTCATTCCGATACGAAGAAGTAGGTACTTTAAGATTCATTTTAACCAACGTCTGTGTCGATCATAAAGGACTAAAACGTACGTGCACGACTAACGGGTCCAGCCTTCCTAAATAAAATCCCTACACATAATATTTTTAGTATTCTCTCCGAACGCATAAAATAAATATACTCGTAAGATATCGGCCGTGAAATATAGTACACCGCGGTAGGCGCCGCTGTTAGGCCGCTGACTGGTGCCTGGGGGAGGGCGCGCGCGGTGCGGGACGGGCGGGAGGTGTGTCGCGCTAGTAGCGCAGCTCGCGGTCGCCGCTGGCGCCGTCCTCGTCGTCGTCGGGCGCTCCCCCCGCTCCTCCCGCTCCCCCCGCTCCTACCTCTGCCCCCCCACCCGCGCTCTCATCACGCGGAAGCTCGCGGCCCACGCTGGACTCGCCTGCACAACAATAATAATTTTCGATGTGTCAAATTTGTATAAGTAAGTAATAGGGTAGTTTTCTAGGTTCTATTTTTTACGTTATTTTATATGTAACAATAAATTATGCAAAAAAGAAATTATTCTGTGAAATCAGCATCAAAATTGGTTGAAAAATAAAGCAGTTATTCACATTTGAAATATTGTAGTGAGTAAAAGTGGGGGCGTGGTGAGGATATCGCACTATCTCTTTCGCACGCACGCAGCGTTATGACCGGTGACACTCGGTGACGTCACAGTCTGATATTACTGTTATTTGACAATTACCCCTTCTACCGAATTTCAAAGCTTAATCACTTACTTATTATTGCGCTAATTTTGAAAAATCTTTACCCGTTAGATTTCGGATGACATACATTTTTGGTAAATGTTTAAAAAAAAAGTAGTCAACTAGCCTATTATAATAAGTATGTATGTGATAATATGCACATGCCGTGTACAGTTACGCAATATAACGTGTTTGAAACATCTGGTTGTAGTTGCCAAGGGTACGGTCACCCATTAATGACTTACCTACTGTCACTATTATTACCAAATCGCTTATTTTGGCGTGACGTTGTCTGAGAGAACCTGGGAAATTTCCTACAATAACAAGTTTTATTCAGAGCTCACCCGGGCACGAGGGCGAGCCCTTGGCACGCGAGCCGGGCACCTCCACGCCGTGAGGGTCCACGCACCAGCACACGCCCAGCGCCGCGTGGCACTGCCGCGGCCGGTAGAAACCGCGCGCGTCGCACGCCGGCACGTACGCACCTGTCACATACGAATAATCCCCTCAGGACAGAATGTTCCCACGAGCGGGAGTTCGAGTGTGCACACGTGGGGCTCGGTAACACTCGTCTAGCTTTCTCATTCCACTCTTATCATCTTACCACGACCTTGTGATTTCGTAGATTAGAGTACCTACTCGCGCTAGCCTACAATCTAGCCGAGTAGTCTGTAGGGTTTCACTGACCAGGGTGCGGGTCGGGGTGCGCCCGCGCCAGCGCAGTGCAGGGCCGAGCGGCGCGACGCAGGCACGCGCACCACGCGGCGCGCGACACCCCGCCCCCGCCGCCCCCGCCACCCGCGCCGCCCCCGCCGCCCCCGCCGCCCCCGCCGCCGCCGCACGACGACAGGAACGGCCGCAAGCAACGCTCGCGCTCATCGTGACCTGCCGATATCAACATTACTCATGGAGAACAGAATAATTAGCGTAATAAAACACTGCGCCTAAGCTCCAGCGTTAATTAAGTAATGAATATAATGATCGCGCGATTGATGCGTGTGCAATGCAGTGCCGGATTAACTACGTAGCAAGAGTAGCAATTGCTACGGGCCCCGCGCGAAAGGGGGCCCCGCATGTTTAAACCCACTCATCTCTGCCTGAGCGTAATTTTTTGAGTGAAACTTGTTAAGATGTGGTACGTTGAATTTTTTTGATGTCACAAAACAAGACACTCGGTACCCGATTATTTCCTTGGCGTAAATAATTTAAATAATATCATACAGTAAACGCACAAGTTCTACAAAAAGTTGCTTGTATAAACGTGAAGAATTTCAGTCGGCCTGATAATCAGCTCTACAAAAAGTCTGCCGCATATGCAAGCACTCTTACCCGACACTTAGTGTGGATGTGTAGCAGAATTGAAATGGCTCGATTTAAATTGTTAAAATATCTATTGATTTGTAAAGTTAACAGTCTACATTATTTTTAGTATAATTTAGTAACCATATACCAAAAATCTATTTTCTAGAATATAAGTATATTGAGTTATAGAAGTTATGACTAAAAAAAAATTTTTATTACTTCAAGAGAGATTTCCTCCAATAAAATTTTTCATAAACATTTCGTAATCCTGATATAGTAGGATCATTACCAAATGCATAAAAAGCAATGCATTCAATAAACTATTTCCAGAACAAAAGAAGTTTAAATTCTAGACGCGAGAGTCTCACGCGTGTTTTTTTTAAACTAATGATAGGTATCGAAATTATTCTAAATTGCCAGGAAATCTCATCTCAGGCTTTTTGTAATTGTCCGAGCCTAACAGCGCCTATAGTAATTTACTACACTATTCATTACCCACAAAATTGTAACCTATAGATAGTAAATAAATGTATTGAGTATTGAATTGTATTTTTACCACTCTATACTTAAGAACCCATAGCAGATCAAGGGCTTTTTGAAAGAATTTGCTACGGGCCCTGCGCTTTTTCGAGACTATCCCGCCCTCACACCCGCCACTGCAACTCCTGTAAGCCAGGATCAGCAGTGGCACGCATTTTATGACACCGAGCGGTGAAGCTCGGCGAGTCTCTGGGAACGCTAATTAGTCTTAACCCGCAACGAAGTTAATCAAATAGAAGAATAGGGAGGAGTTAGAAATATATTTTTTCCACTTCCCTCCATAGCAAAGCGGGAGACAAAATAATGAACTAAAAAGGTATTTATAAGGCCCCGCGCTTGCTTAATCCGGCACTGGTGCAATGTGCATGCACGCGACACTTACGAAGCGAGTAGAGATTGGCCGCGGACAGCGAGCCGTCGTCATCCGTGTCCAGGTGGACGAACATCCAGCGCACTTCCGGCTTGCAATCTTCAGGAAACCCTGGAATCGAAAAGACAGATAGTTATTTTTAAGACCTTACTTATGTTCTAACTTCTATGGTGAGATATTCAAGGATATCGATATGTAGGGTTTGGGAGTAACAAACCGTCCTCCGGAGGCGCCATCTCTCCAGCTTCATCCATCAAAACAGAAAACCAGTCGAGTAGTCTGTTCGCCATCTTATCCAAAGCGCAACCCTCGGGACCTGAGAAAATGATCAGCAAATTAATGATTAAACAATTATAATCCTCGCAACGCAGCATCAATGTGACGCACAACCTTGTGAATATCTTCTCCGCGTTGACCTCTCCGGCAGCACCTCATTGTGGGACGATTCAGATTTCCTACGTCGCCATTCCTGCAATTATGAGTCGTATGGTTGTATTGTATACATGTCGTATTACTGCATTATTACGTTTACTTGTGTGAGATAGCATTAAATTAGTTTGGCGATGTAATCAAGCAATTCTGCACACACCTCGTCGTAGTGATAGTCGAGTCGCGGCGAGGGTGGTCGTGCGCGTGCGCGATGCGGTCGGCGCGGCGCGGGCGGGTGTGGGTGCGGGTGCGGGTGCGGGGGCGGGGGCGGCGGGGGAGGCGCAGCGGCGGCCGGCGGCGCGGCGCACGGGCAGAAGCCGCGGCACGCGAGCGTCACGGGGCGGCGCGCGCGGTGCACGCAGTTGTGCAGGTCGAGGCGGCACAGCGACGAGTAGGTGCGGTTGTCGGAGCCGCACAGGAACTGGCCGCGGCTGCGCGCGCCGCACCCCACGCAGCGGTCGGGGCGCGGCGGCTCGGCGGGTGGCTCGGCAGGCGGCTCGCGCGCGCCGCTGTCGTAGAACACGTCCTCCTCGTCTTCGTCGCGCGCAGGCGCCTCCCACGCAGACGTCGACGCCGTCACTATCACATCGCTAAACAAGACGTTTCAATTAATCTTTTTATTTACAACAATACATACGTAAGACAATCAATGTCTGTTCTACTTTAAATGTCAGTCGCGTAGCATGAGCTCTTACCGCCCGGGGCAGATATATTCATATCTTAGAGCTACATCCATGCATACATTAACCGGTGTAATACTCAAAATGTAAAATACATTTAAAAAAATGGAAGAAAATCATGACAATTGATGACGAAAAAACTAAGCCCGGAGTTTCTTTCTGCCTTCCTTCTTCGGGTCTTCATCGCTTAGGTAGCAAGTGAAAGGCAGGTTAGCTAGGCTAGGACCTTTTTATGCTCGATCTCGAAGATCTCGTAATGTTAAGATACTGCTTACCTTTCTTTTATATCAGCTCCACTTCTCCTTCCCTAACCCTATTCCCGTCCCCAATGTCCGTATCCTCTGTACCTAGCAGCCCATGCTGGTTGTTCATTATTTAATGTAGATACTTTAAATTATTTAATTGGCATTCATGTACCTTTGTAAATTTGTTATTGTCTCATCTTGTCATGACTTAAGTGTTTTTTATAAGCCTACTTGATTAATAAATGATTTTATTTTTTATTTATTTATAAAATTTGCCGCCCCTAAGCACAAAAAAAAACAAATTCCACCAAATAAGAGTCACGCGTGCAAACCTCCCGTCACCAAAAGATTTTATTTTACGCATTTTGCCGCCCCGATAAAAGTGCCGCCCGAGGCGGGAAATTCTTTAATTTACATTTACATTAGAGTCAATGTTAAAATGTAATTCGATTGTCTCAATTTTGGAATATTTATAAAATATATTACCCTTTCCGAAGAATATCCTTCTTGCTGGCGCAGAGAGCTGTAAAGGCGTCGCGAAGCACACACACCTCGCGCTTCTTACACACGAGCGAACGGCACAGCGAGTCTGCAACACAACGCACTGCGTGAGCACCACGTCGCACGGCCACGCCGCGCCGCGCCGCACACTCGCACTACTGCTGACTGCGGCAACGCTAGTCGCTAAGGAAGAGATCACTTACTGTGTGGCTCGTAAACGTAGCGCCGCGGCGTTCGCACCGCACCCGCGCCGCCGCCCGCCTCCTGCAACACCACACCGAACGTGTTACACTCACTGTTAACACTTCACGATGATATACACGTATTTATGCACCAGACCTTATCTCGCCCGAATATTCTTTTTCACGCGCGTTACAGAAAAGAAAGTTAAACCTCATCGTAATCCTCCTAGCCAGTTTCGGCCACGGCGGCAATTCTACGCAGGAGATATTAAAGTGCACAAGTGTGTGCGAAATACACAGGTGCACTCGCTATTCCTTCACTCTGATAGTACGGTGATTCGGCAATCCGACATGACCGGAGAGAGATCAGGCGCGCAGGACCAACGGCTTTACGTGCTTTCCGAGGCACGGGAGTATCACACCGCCAACTTCCTGACTCCGAGCTACGACTGCGTAATTTTTAAGATGGAAAAACCCAGTCCCAATGTTTTTGCCTCGACCCGGGATTCGAACCCAGGACCTCAGCGCGCAAATCGTACTCGTAACGCATAAGCAACTACGCCACCGAGGCAGTCATATTAAGATTCTAGATGAAGTCATTTTCTATCTCGCACTGGAGAAGCGAGTCGGAAGAACAGTCGACAGTGGACAGTCAAGCGGGTGTATCATGAACGCAGGGGCGTTGCGGACGATAACTTATACACTTCCGTCAGAGGAAGCCCGCAGCCGTCCCTAATGCGCCGAAAACGGCCACCGCGGAGTTTTAGTTGGTATGCCGTGCGTAGTGTGTATATAGTGTTAGGGACCTGGCTTGGCGGTCGCCCGATGTTTTCCATCTCTCCGGGCGGCTCAACGCCGGGTCTTAACGCACGGTGAACCCGTAACATAACCGCCCAGTCGCTCCCCACGAAGGCTGGGCGGTAGTAGTAAAGTACTTTCTTCGCGAAACAAAAAAAAAGGTGTATTATGGATAAGGTTGTCTTGTTTTCAATCGGCACAGCATTTGTTAGGTGCCTACTACCTACCTAAAATTATTATAATTAGCTACCGAAAACATAATTCGGTACAATTTTTAGGCAATCTTCAGATTAACCCATCAAGTAATCCTATGAAGTTTGGTAGCGATCGGATCACTAGTAATCATTTGGCTATAGGTTATAATTAATGCTAATTGCTGCTCGTGTGAAGCCGGGGCGGGTTGCCACTGTTGCCAGTAGAAATAATAACAATTTTATTTATTATTATTATTTCGAGTAACACAGACTCATTTGGGTTAGTAAAAGATACTTATATTTATGTTAGTAAGGCAACGGAGAGACAATAATGTGTCCACTACTGCACTCCTCATGGCGGAGTAAGCATCCTGCAGCAGTGGTTCACATAGACACAGTCTAGCCTATTTGCAAACATGTTCAAAATGCTGTTGGTGCTGGCCCTCACACGGCGCACCAGTGACCCCTACCTATTAGGTATTATATTTTGTTTCGGCTAGTCCTATGTAGGTACCTATATAGAAGAATAACAATCCCCTGCAGTTCACGTAGGTCGTAGGTATCGTTCAATTTCTAATCGGTAGAAATGAGTCCGAACCCGTTAACCATAATTCATAAATCATAACGTAGGTTGTTTTGTCATTGATAAATCGATCAGAGGGCTTTGGGTTATACCTACCTACTACCCAGCTAACACATTTAATGCCAATATCCATGGAGGGACGACGGACCATTAGACTATTACCGCACTGTGTCCAGTGGCAGTGCGTAATTCAAGTATTAGTAGGTGCTGCATCGCATATCTTATACACGCCAACGAACCTTGCCCACGATGTCAGTTCATTGCATCCGAATTCCGATAAAATCTATTGAGAGAAGAATATTATAATAAGCGGGATACTGAGTAGTGAGTACTGACACGAGAGTGCCGAGACTAATAGATAAATAATGAAAGAACCCAAGGCCATTACATTTCTCAAGATTATATTGTGTTTTCCAGAACTATAGGAGGTAGGTAGGCTGCCTAGAACTTATAACCATGTTCAGAATTTTTAACATCCCTAAAGATTTTATAGTAGGTTAGTTATGTACTCGGATCGAACTGTTCAGTACCTACTAATGAGAAATGAACGGATTGTGCCAATTTGAAAGACTGTGATGAGGTGTATTCGCGAACAATCTTCGCGCGACAAAACAGGCGCGTTCTAAAGCGACGCACGTGAACCTCTATCGATTTATCATGTGTAAGTGGAACATTAAGCCGCGAGACTCGAGAGCGAGCGCGGTGTCGCGTGTCGCGCGCGGTCTTACCACGTCCTCGTCGAACTCGAAGTCCTGGTCGGTGCGGCGCGCCGTGGCTCCGGCCAGCGTCACCAGCGTCGCCACCGCCACCGCCCACGGCACCCAGCGCATGGCGCCGCTCGTATCGCCGCGTTCACCGAATGCACCGAGTGTCGCCTCGCAGCCTGCACTCGCGGAGGGACAGAGGGATCGCCGCCGTCGTGTACCGCACAGCCTCACGCGTCGAGAACTGCCGCGGTCGGCGGTGCGGCGGCGGAGCGGCGGGCGCGGGCTGCGAGCCGGCCGGCGCGGCGCCCTCCCGGCGAGCCTTCCGCCCCGCGCCCGTCGCCTCCCTTGCCCGCGCCCGCTAAACTCGTATTGTAAAGCAAGTCGCTTTCGTTTTTCGACCCACGTCTTGTTATCTGCAGCGTTCCCGGTGCTGCAGTCTGCTATACCCTATTTCCACAAGGATTCCCTAGGCCGATATTAACTATTCGCTTCGCTTACTTCCTTCATTTGGTGCTCGCGTAAATTGTGCACACAATGCCACCAGGGCCGCGCCTACCCGAGACGGCGCCTGTATGCGGAATCTATGAAGCGCCTCTGATTTTTGTCGTCCTCTTTCGACATTAATATTTTGTATTATTCAAAGTTAACCTTTCTGGGGTCACTGTGGAGCGCAGATATTTTTTATTTTATTTAGGAAATTACCTTTTGTAAGGCTTTTGTCATAAGATATGTAGTTGGCTATTACAGCGACTGCGGCGGTTCTTTTCACTTTAACACAAAGCTCATAAACATTTGGGTCAAAATTCAAGGAGTGTAAAGTTCAACCACAGGCGTGAGTATTGTCTTGGGAGACTTGTACATACTCAACTATAAAGAATATGTTGTAGTATAACAAATATAATTTCAATAATTAACGTTGGCATTTCATCCTGATTCCGGCGCCCCTATTGCCTTGGCGCCTGTGTGCGCCGCACACTTGCACATAGAGACGGCGCGGCCACGGTAATATATATCTGTGTACCGTGGCGCGGCCCTGACTGCCACGCACTTATACTAGGTGCTAACCTACATTATATTATGAAGTAAACTTGTAGTTTGTAGAAATATATATATATTATAGTGGTTACTTTTGACTGATTTATGCATAGCTAATTAAGTACTTAACTTACTTAAAAAGTATGGGTTTCTCAAGAAAAAATATTCAAAATGCGTTGAATCGATTTCAAGACGCTGGAAGAGTTACTAGAAGACAGGAATCTGGCAGGACACACACTCACTCACTCCTATTATCCCCGAAGGGGTAGACAGAGGCGCAACTAGTGCACCCACTTTTCGCCGTGCGTATTCCGTCCCATGATGTGATAGGGGGCGAGCCTATCACCATATCGGGCACAAATTCCAGGCTCCGGGCTGATACTGAATAGAAAAACCCAATATCACTTTGCTCGACCCGGGGATCGAACCCGAGACCTCAGCTTTGCAATCGTACCGTAATACAACTACGCCACCGAGGCAGTCAGAATCTGGCAGGAATAGAATAATAATAGGAATATTAGGTTGGGGAAAAAGTTTATTCGCATTTTACTTAGGCGCCCATTCGGCAGTTCGTTGTGCTGTCAGTTTTACCACAGTCACGTCTGTGAGTGACGAATAACCTATCGTCTAATGTGGTGATTGATGGTTGAATGGCGGTGATTGACGAATATCTGGATTTTTTGATTTGCGCTTCACGCAACCATCAATCATGACTTTTGCGCGATCGTCTAATGGCATTTCGTTCAGCAAACGTCAGTGGTCGGTCAGCGCGCGGACAGCGATGGAGTCCGACGTATTATATTGCGTCGACGAGGCGCCCGCGCACGTGCGCAGCCAATCACACTTTCTCCGAACTAATATTATGCTACAGTCGAAATAGGGTTTTTTATTTTAAGTTTTGGAACAATCCCTGAATATCTTAAAAAGCACCCCAGGGTTTTTTGTCATATATTATGAAAACTCAATACTTCTTTTTTCAAAGTTTAATAACTTACATTAAATTATAGTATATATGTGCCATTTTTAACCGACTACAAAAAAAATGTTCTGTATTCGACCCGTATGTATGTAAGTATAGATATATATAAAAAGTTCGTGTCACAGTGTTTCTTACCATACTCCTCCGAAACGGCTGAACCGATTTTGATGAAATTTTATATTCACACTTGGTAGGTCTGAGAATAGATTGTTATCTATTTTTTCATCCCCCTAAATGGTAAGAGTGGCCCACACCAAATTTTTTATTTTTATTTTTCGTTCAGATTTCTTTTTATGATGTGACATTAAAAAGTACGTACGCCTTGTGTGTGTTGAAATGCAACACGCACACAGAGTGCGCGCTTACAGCTTATTACGCCTATGCATACGCTTGGCTTCGATACGGAGTGATCCTGTGGGGACATAGTACAGATGCACACGATATAAAGGGTGTAAAAGACAGCCTACCGAAAAATGATACCAGGTGTTCAGTACATGATTCTGATACCCCCTGCGTTTGAATTTTTCGTCGGTTTTTTCATGAATTTTTGTAATTTTTTTTCAATGATAACGCAATAATATCGATACTATTCACTAACACAACCCCACTTTCATTAAAATAACAAGAAGTACATTATTTTCATAATAACAGAAATGTATGTAGAAAAGATAAAATGTACGCACGCGCCCCCAGTCAGCTGTTTTGAAATAGGTATACAGCGCCACGCGCGCCGCGTGCAATGGCCTCGCTGCGCCGCGCCGGGCGGCCGGCCGCCGCGCCGGCCCAAAGGCGCGCCGACGCGCGCGGCGTCCTTTGACTACGAGCGACGAGCGTTGCGAATTTCGGATTATAGAAAATGTGGATTGGAGATATTATCAAACTTTATCAAAATGATATATAATACTTCTACTCATATTATGTGTCAATAAAATATTTATAATTATTGTCACCATGCACCCCACGTTTTTTTTACAATAAAATACATTTTTTTCTTGTTTACACTATTCTTAATTTAAATTTATTTTATATTTTTTAGTTGGATTTTCTATAAAGCGTGTTTTCTAGTTGTTTTAAACTATGATTTATTGTTAATTTTTTAGTTCTGTTCTATTATTGTCCAACAGATGTCACTAAATAAACGAAAGCGCCATCTTGTGACAATTAGGATTTTTTACGCATAAGAGTAGCCAGTTTAGCTGTAATTCTACTATGGTCCAACAGATGTCACTAAAAATAAAAAAAATATAAATTGACAAAAATCTCATTTTGCAATTTGAATAATGGCATAATCTTATCAAATTAGTGTATTGTTATCGGTCCTCGACAAACCTACAAAGTTTGAATAAAATATGACCGTTTATAGTGGGTCAAAATCGCGCCCAAAGAAGTCGGAGAATTACAAACATACAAGTGAAGCTAATATAAAGCGTGTAAAAAAAAAGCTTATTCTGGCCACTAATATTCAGCCGGAACCCATATTTTATAATTTTTGACATAATAAAAGAATAATAAAAATAAATTATAGCTTTTAAAAGTCCTTTTTATCCACATGTGGCACTCGAGTCTTGTGTAGATTATGTGCTGCCCCCTATAGTTCGTGCACGTTCCCTATTTGTACCCTCTATTTTTTTTGTGTAAATATTTTCTTTTACTAACAGTAACTATGTAATATACACACACACACACACTCACGCCTTTTATCCCCGAAGGGGTAGGCAGAGGCGCAACTAGTGCACCCACTTTTCGCCGTGGGTATTCCGTCCCATGATGTGATAGAGGGCGAGCCTATCGCCATATCGGGCACAAACTCCAGACTCCGGACTGATATTGAATAGAAAATCCAATATCACTTTGTCCGACCCGGGGATCGAACCCGAGACCTCAGCATTGCAGTCGTACTGTAATACAACTACGCCACCGAGGCAGTATATAATATATATTATAAATTTACTGTAGGAATAGGAAACGTATAGAGATGTCTTGAGTGTAGTAGGTAGAAATGAATAGAAATAAAGTCAACACGTAAAAAGTTTATTAGCACTGAGTAAAGTCAAGACACAAGAGTAGAATTCACACAAGATAATAGAAGGAGTGAAATAAAGAAAGAGTCTAAATCACCGCGCGGCCAATCAACTTCTCCGAACTAACATTATGCAGTATGCTACAGTCAGAGAATGAGTTTATTATTTTAAGTTTTAAAACAATCCCTGAGTTGTGGTATATACCACGAATCTTTAATAGTTAGTAAGATAATAAAGAAAATAGTTGTCATAGTCCTTATCTTCTTTTGTATCTCGTATATCAGGCTAAATTAATATATGCTGATATTATAAATGCGAAAACTTTGATGGTTTTTACTCAATCACACCACGGCTGAACATCCAGATCGGATGTTTGGCTCAGAGATAGATTATAGTATAGAATAACACATAGGCTACTTTATCCCGGGAAAATATATAGCGGGACTTATATCCAGGAAAAACTTTTTCACGCGGGAGTAACCGCTATAAAAAGCTGGGTAAAACAAAAGAATGACTATAAAACTTTCTTTTATACATCGAATATTTTACCCAACGCTTTTTGCTTCACGTTTTTACACGCTTTATATTAGCTTCACTTGTATGTATGTTTGTAACCGACACCTTTGAGCGCGATTTATTTTTAGTGACATCTGTTGGACCATAGTAGAATTACAACTAAACTGGCTACTCTTATGCGTAAAAAAATCCTACTTGTCACAAGATAACGCTTTCTTATTACACGTTTTTTGCTCTTAATTCTAATTTATTTTATAACTATTCATGGGTTTTTTAATACGTCAATGTATTCATACTAAGACGATTGAAAACGTGTGTTCTCCATGAAATCTTGAGTATGACTGAAGGTGATTTTGAGTGATTGTGTAATGCCAATTTGTTTTCATCAGTCACCATTAGGTATTCACTCGTCAATCATGAGCAATGGAATTGAATGCCGGTTGTATGAGTCTGGAATTTGTGTCTGATATGGCGATAGGCTCGCTCCATCACATCATGGCACGGAAAACGCACTGTCTACTCTTTCGGAGATAAAAAGCGTGAGTGTGTATGTATGTACAATCTCAAAACTAGAAAGAAACTCAAGTATCTTAGATTAAATTAAAATACTGTAGACAGGTAGCCCTATGGCGTGTTTACGTACCGCGCGGCTGTAGGTAATTATTTCAAGGACACGGCCGAGTGAGACTACTTTTAGATAAATTTACTATGCCCATAGCGTCGCGCCGTCTGATAATAGTATAACCGTGGATTTGTGACGCCACGCCGCACGCCACGGCATCATACAAGTATGTAAGTAACTACATGACGAATACATTATAGAGACCGACTACCGGCCCACGGGTCATGCTTGTGACTCGGCACTCGGCGCAACACACCGGACCCGGGGGTGGGCAGGGAGACGGGTCCCAAGGGAGAAACAAACGACGTCATATGCCAACATCAATTTTAATCAAGTATAAATATTAATTATCTTAAGCTTACAACGTAATGGCAGAGAATATTTCCGCCGTGGGTGACTCCAACGTCGCTTCCCCCGCATGCCTCACGCTTACACCAGGCGTTTACTGTTTATATTATACTGAGTATGAGTATTCGTGCACTAGGGGTTATAAATAATTTGTAACTTGTAACTGTACAGAGAAGAGACATTGAGGGGGAAGCGAAGGGCGCCACACACATCCTCGAGACGAGTACAACCTGCGTCCAGCGTCACACTGCACACACGTGACACGCCGCGCTGGACGAGTCGCCGCCGCGCTGGACGAGTGGCGAGTGGCGACACCGGTCGCACGAACAATTGATAGCGCGATTGTCAATAATTGCAACGATGGGCTACACTATGTTTAGGAAATTGGCACTTTAAAGGTGAATGATGCATCACTGAATCTTTAAAGGTCCATGACGAGGCACCGGCGCAGCTCTCACTGCATCCATACTTTGATGATTGGATATGAATAGTACGTTACAAGCGTTAACAGTTCACGTCAGAGCTGTCACCCCTCTCCCCCTAATCTTTTCCTATTCCTGCATGTGATCTGGGATAATGATGGGGGGGGGGGGGGGGTTGTGTCCATGCGGCGTTCTTACAGGTTTGATAAAAAGTGCCACTTGTCCACTGAAACAATAGAATAAAACTCGTCAGTATATAATATGATGACGGCAGAGAGAGTGTAGGTGTAGGGTGGTGTGCGTACTGACCGTCGGCGGGGAGCGGGTGCGGCGGTCCGCGCGCCGGAGCGGCGCCGAGCACCGCGCCCGCCTCCGCGCGCTCCACGCGGCTCGCGCTGCCCTCCACACACACGTTCATCCTGCACACGGGCGACCACACCACGAGTCACAACAAACAATCAACCATTATACACTATAGCTAGAAAAACAAAATACCACATAATACATAAAACATTTCTAAACGTGTATCGATCTATCGCAGCCACTCGACCTAGATCGAAAACTCTGGTGGCAATGCTTTGTTTGTTCAATATACCTCACGAATTTATTAACAAGATCCAATGTACCTCAATTATTTTGATAGAAATAACAATATATCACCTCATCCGTCCAGCGAGGCTCGCGGTTCTATTACGCTCGGAATACATAATAATACTCATTGTAATTGGTGCTAATGTCCCTTTCGATTCATGTATTAGCGCCAAGAGATCTTTAACAAAACAGGAGAAATTCAGCAAGAAAAAATTGTCTACCCAACAGGGCCCTTTGTAATTTGAATTCATACGTGCAAAAAAAGCACACCATTGTTATGTATTGCTAATGTACCTAGGACTATAATAACAAGCTAGACCCGTAGATCATTTAAACTTTCGCAGTGAGATCTAATATATGATCTAGGTATATAATATCTTATAAGTAAATGGATCGATAGGCATCAAAAATAATTTTGCATAAATTGGCCATTTTCGTGTCCGGGGCAAACGAGCATACGGTTCACCTGATGGTAAGTGATCACCGCCGCCCATGAACATCTGCAATACCAGGGGGCACAGAGATGCGTTGCTGATTGTATATTTTCCTACAAATCTGTGAATGTAGATCTTGATTTCTTCAAAAATGATGGTCAGTCTCATAAGAAACTTTTCTTGTAGATATATTGGTTAAGGGCAGCTAGCCCTTGCTGCCCCGTCTCAAAAACCCGAGGACTGCAGCGTAATTAAGAACCTCAACTTCAACACTAACCATAGAATGGTTAGAGCAAAATTAAAGTTAGAAACACCTAAAAATCCAAGACCATTTAAAAATAAGAAAACAATAAATATAAGGAATATAAATGCATTAAAGGTAGAAATTAATTACCAGGAATTGTTTGATACTACCTCTCCAATAAGCAATGTAACCACCCAACAGAAATACGATAAATTAGAAGCCATACTCAGCTCAAGCCTAAAACAAAATAATAATCAACCCGATAAGAAAAATAAAGTAACGAAAGAGACTAGAGGATTACTGCAAAAGAGGTCCATCTTGATAAATAGTGCTAACAAAACAAGAGAAATAAGGAAAGAAATATGTACTCTAAGCAAACAGATCAAGACACAAATAAGAAAAGACCGCTTAATGGAAAGGATACATACTTTTGAAGACTACATAATCAGAACAGGTGGAATGAAAAAGGCTAAAAAACAATTAGTGGAGAGCAAGCATTGGATCCCAAAGTTAAAACATAGCAATGGACAAAACAAATCAAAACGTAGTGACATAATAAGCATCGCAACAGATTTCTATCAAGACTTGTATAAATCTCAATCGCTAGCAACAGGAATTCAACTTATCGCCAACGAGGAAACACCGGAGATCTTAAAAAGAGAAGTGGAACGAGCAATCGAAAGTCAGAAAAAAGACAAAGCATCAGGCCCAGACAATATTCCAAATGAATTACTACTTCGCTCAAAACAACACTTAACACCAGCTTTAACAAATCTTTTTAACGACATTCTTAAAACGGAGAAAATACCAATTCAATGGACCACCTCAAACATTATTTTGATACACAAAAAAGGAGACAAGAATGAGATTAACAACTATAGACCGATCAGCTTAGTATCAAATATTTACAAAGTATTTGCCAAAGTCATACTAAATCGAATAACAAAAACATTAGATGAAAACCAACCCAAAGAGCAAGCGGGTTTTAGAAGTGATTTTTCAGTACTCGACCACATACACGTAGTAAAGCAAATATTTGAAAAAAGCAAAGAATACAACTTAAAGTTATACTGTTGCTTTGTTGACTACTGCAAGGCGTTCGACTCGCTCGACCATGAACGAATTTGGGAAGCATTAAAAAACCAAGGGGTTGACAACAAATACATAATTCTTATCAAAAACATGTATCAAAACAGCTCGGCCAAAATAAGATTAGAGAGGGATAGCGAAGAGATACAAATACAGAGAGGCGTACGTCAAGGTGATCCCCTGTCCCCTAAATTATTTACAGCAGTCTTAGAGGATGTCTTCAGACGGATACACTGGGATAACTATGGGTTAAACATAAACGGGGAAAGATTAACACACTTAAGATTTGCAGATGACTTAGTAATTTTTGCGTCACAACCTGAGGATCTACAGAATATGCTTCAAGACCTGGACCGTGAAAGCAAATTAGTTGGTTTAACAACGAATACACTAAAAACTAAAGCAATGACAAATGGTCCAGAGAAACCCATCACGGTAAACAACAGCATCATAGAATACGTCAAAGAATATGTCTACCTGGGCCAAATTATATCACCTAATGACATAAACGTAAAAGAAGTCGAAAGGAGAATCGGAAATGCCTGGAAGACGTACTGGTCCTACAAAGAAATTATGAAAAATCCGCAAACGAGCATAATCCTAAAAAGAAAACTTCTAGATACATGCGTGATACCTGTGCTGACTTATGGCTGCCAAACATGGGCTCTAAACAAAACACAAACAAAAAAGTTAGAAACGTGTCAACGTGCTATGGAGAGGAGCATGTTAGGTAAAAGACTTTGGGATAAAATCAGCAATGAAACTCTCAGAAGGCACACAAAAGTCAAGGATGTTAAAGTCAAAATGAGGGAATTGAAATGGAGATGGGCGGGACACACAATGAGAGGAACACAGAAATGGAGCAGCACTGTTACAATGTGGTATCCGAGAGGTTGTAAAAGAAAAAGAGGACGTCCTTCCAGGAGATGGGTGGACGACATAACAGCAGTAGCAGGCACAGTCTGGACCAGAGCCGCACAAGATAGAATAAAGTGGAAGGAACTGGAGGAGGCCTTCGTCATAGGGACGAACAGATGTACCAAGCATTAAACTTATATTTTTGATGTAAACATAATATATTATCTAGTAATAAGAAGTAGCATTATAGCAAGATAGTGAAGTGATTTATTGTACCTAGTTATAGAATTGTAGTTAGTAGTAAGTTTAATATGTTAGCTTTAGGTTTGTTATTTTTCCATTAACTGTACATCTGAAGTAAAGGCTAATAAATAAAGAAATAAATAAATATAATATCTTATAAGTAAATGGATCGATAGGCATCAAAAATAATTTTGCATAAATTGGCCATTTTCGTGTCCGGGGCAAACGAGCATACGGTTCACCTGATGGTAAGTGATCACCGCCGCCCATGAACATCTGCAATACCAGGGGGCACAGAGATGCGTTGCTGATTGTATATTTTCATACAAATCTGTGAATGTAGATCTTGATTTCTTCAAAAATGATGGTCAGTCTCATAAGAAACTTTTCTTGTAGATATATTGGTTAAGGGCAGCTAGCCCTTGCTGCCCCGTCTCAAAAACCCATTTGTATAGTGATAGCGACTCTGCCCAGCCCTTCCGGGCGGCACAAACTAGTCACTAGTCACCGCCTGGCCAGTGGCCACAGCCTCGCGCGATGCGAATTGCGGCGCGACGAGCGATGAGCGGCGAAAACAAATTTAGGGAATTGTATGAAGTAGGCCACTGCAGCTACCGGAAACAAGCTTTTATTTGAATGCTCTATAAAGAAAAAAAAGTGTGTGTGTACTTATGTACAGTCAGCAGCATAAATATCTGTACAAAATCAAAATTTCATATCGCCTATATACGCGTTGAGTTAAACTGAAACATTTTTTTCTTCGTTTGAAGTAAAGTAAATCTCTGTTATTTTATTTTTGTGAAGAGAAAAAAAAGATTGGTAAGAACACAAAAGTATGTAGGCAATTTGAATTTTTGAATTTGTTCAGCTACTTATGCTGCTGACTGTACACGCGTTAGAAGTTATACTTCTTTGGCGTAACAAGATAAAAATCTTTTTAAATAACGCGCCAAAAGAAGTATAACTTCAATATCTCAATATATCAATTCAATATCACGTCTTTTTGAAGTTATACTTCTTTTGGCGCGTTAGGGAAAAATGATGAGAGTAAATTTTTACGATGCGCGCGCACACCGTCACGAAAAACCGACACTCTGAAGTTAGCTATAGTCAACATTTTAGTTTTGAATTTTGAACGTAGAATAAGGCGAAAGATATTGAAGTTATACTTCTTTTGGCGCGTTATTTTAAAAAAATATCTTGTTACGCCAAAGAAGTATAACTTTTAACGCGTGTACATAAATACACACACACACTTTTTTCCTTTTCAGGGGTAGGCACAGGCGAACATAAGAATTTGTTTGAATGCACATATTTGTTGGTGGATTCGAATCAACTTTTTGCTTACGTTACCAGATGGTAAAGTCCACACAAGTTCTCTCCAGCGTGGGTGGAAGGGAGAGGAGTACAGTAATTTTGAAACTTTTAATAGCAGATTTATTGTCAGCGTTATTGGGATGCGGTAATTATTTGTACTGGAAAATCGATTTCGTCTAGAGCAGAACACTCTGTATTAGTTATCCATACAATTGTTTTTAGATGGAAAATCGGGGACATTTATAATTCGCTCACACGTAATATTTTAGAAATGAGATTTATTAATCGAAACCTTCATTTTTTGGGAGTTTCATAAATCTATTTCAGATTGTTACAAAGCAGTAAACTGGCACCACTGTGTTTCATGCAACATGAATTTACAAACATTTAAAAATCCCTGACCAGGAGACAGTGTGTTTTGAAACGAAATTTGTTTCGTGCAGACTCTCTTTTAGTGTACCTAGTGTCGATGGCGTAACATTAAAACCGTATTACGTCACCAAGTGTAAACTGTAATCCCTTTAGAATTGTTATTTAAAGTTTGACACCACTCACTTGTTAATGTCGTTGGCGTCAGGTACATCGCCGGAGATCAGCGCGCGCCAGAACTCGTGCACCTGTCACACGATAACAACACACCTTTAGCATTATACAATATACACGAACTATACACTCTGCATACAAATTGATCACACCACACCATCAGCAAGCAAGGTTGAGCTTTTTTGAAACTGCAGTCTAGGCCTAGTAAGGCCTAGGTACGCAAAAATTATGTGCATTTTTTTTTTTGGTGAAGAGGCTTAATAATTGGATTAAAATTCCAAATTTAACTTTATTATTTCTGAACTGCTGTACGTTACGTTATATGTGCCGTTCGATGTGGACATCGGCCGCAAGTCAACACCCACCTCGTCGACGACCTTGTAAGCGAACTCGGCGTCCTTGGCCTCGCCGTCGAAGGCGAACTTGTTGGGTTCCTTGCCGTCGGGCACCTTGTAGAGGCGGAACCACTCGACGGTGGCGCGCAGCAGGCCGGGCAGCAGCGCCTCCACGTCGGCCACGTCGCTGAGCCGCGGCGCCAGCGGGTCTCGCGCGTCCACGGCCAGCAGCTTCCAGTCGGTCTCGTCCTCGTCGATGAGCGCGAGTGCTCCGAGGATCTTGACCTGCAGCACGTCGCCGCGCGCCGCCACGCGCTGCCCGATCTCGATGACGTCGACGGGGTCGTTGTCGCCGCGCGCGCCGGTGCGTCCGTCCACGTGGCGCGGGTTCTCCCACGTCTGCGGCAGCGCGCCGTAGTTCCAGATGTAGCCGCGGTGCGGGAACACGTTGCTCACGTACCGCAGCGCGCCCTTCTTCACGTCCTGCTTGATCGGGTTCAGCGGCTCGCCAAGGCTGATTTCCATCTTGGCGTTGGTCCAGCGCGGAACCTCCACCACCATGTTCACCAGCTTCTGTGACTTGTCCGCCCACAGAGGGATGTCGTGCAGCGGCGATATTGGCCCGCTCTCATCCTCTGCACAATAATACCCCGATTAGACTAATGAACAATTTTGAATAGGTTGTACTTACTTGGTGTGGGTCAACACCAAGTAAGTATTACTTTAAACAGCAGCCTTAACATGAGACTATCAGCAGATAATAATTAGAATAGAACAAAGATGATGTATACAAGTAGTCCTTTCAATAACTGAGCCAACAACTGCGCAATTCTGCGCAAATTAAATTTACCCAATCCGTCTTGAAGATAGGTTGATAAATGATAATATTTAGCGTTTTCGCCAACTTAAACGGATTGATAGATCAAAAGATTCACAATAATTACCTGGCGTTAGTTCGCAGCTGATATTATTATTACTTGTTTTATAGTATATCTTAGCCAAGTCAGATTTCTTTAAAGTTCAATCCGGGGCTGCATACCAGCAGTACTTGCCATTAGACTAATGATAAAATACAAGAACAAAAAAATTTACAATGCTATATTTAATGATTTTGAAAGGATTTAAATGAAAAAAAAAAGTATTTAACTGTACCATGCTAAATAGAGAAGAATAAATTATTATTATTTATCTATACTAATATTATAAAGCTGAAGCGTTTGTTTGGTTGAACGCGCTAATCTCAGGAACTATTGAACCGATTTTAAAAATTCTTTCACTAATAGGAAACTACATTACTTCTGAGTGCTATAGGCTACTTTTATACCGGAAAAACATTTTCACGCGGGCGGAGCCGCGAGCAATACTAGTCATAAATATAATGTGAGATACACACGCGGTGTACATGTCGACGTGTGTACATAATATAACCGTATAGCAGCAGTCAAGGCCGCCGGGTGGCGTATCCGGAAGCGTTGCGGCGCGGCTCGGGGCTTGGTGTCGTGACGTCAGCGCGATTAATGACTATAATGCAGTTATCACTTGTTATCAAGTTATCATCCACTAACGACCTGCTATTATGTACTGCGAATACCCGCAATATACACTGCCTAGTCGCTACTCCTTGATCACTGGGCCAATGTTCACACAACATAAAAAACAATATTATGTTTCTAGTTAATCATTATGACATATTATAATATATTATTCTCGAGCAATTTATATGACATGTTGAAATACCATAAAATAATTATCATGACGAGCCTAGCGAATAATGGATTTTTAAAAATTTTCATTTTCATCTGCAAGTCTGGTTTTTATGTTTGATACAAAATCAGCAGATAAATTTTGGGCAATTAATTTATTCATTAATTTAAGGATCACCAACATGACATAGAGTAATATAATAATTGCAAGTTGCATTATACAATACATACAATCCAGTTAAATGTTGTCATAATTACATAATATAGGCGACCACAACATGCACAAAAACGAAATTAAAGAGATATAATTACAAATTGTGTACTCAGTTTTACATTGTGATGTGTACTAAAGATATTATTCATTATGTGATATGAATCATGCCTATCGCCATATCAGACACAAATTCCAGACCCCAGGCTGATACTTAGAAAAAACAATATAACTTTGCCTGAACCGGGTTATGAGCCCAGGACCTCTGCGTGGTATTGTACAGTGCACGCAATACAACTACGCCACCGAGGCAGTCAGCACCGAACACCTTAGTTAGCATAAATAGATGCAGCATGTTTACTTAAAATTTAAATTGCAGTAGAGTAGTATCTGTAAAGCAGATGGTTTCCATGGCAGCCAGGATCAGTCCTCGCTACCGTAACATTTAACATTAAGTAATATTGAACATTTGTCATATTAGTTTGTGAAGGACATTAAATCAAACCTAATTTCACAATCATTGTATCCTCACGCTGTACGCATACAATATCCAAAACCTTGATGAGAATACTACAAGTAATATCAGTTGAAATTCCCCATGTTATTCATCTTATTCATGTTATTCTTTAGTGGATAGCAAATTAAGTTTTAGGAGTCACTATGATCAAATCATTAAACGAGCATCAAAATTATCAGGATTCATCGTCAGAGAAATGAAAATTTTTAAAGAACCGCATCTCACAATTACCCTTTATAACAGCATTATACGCAGTATACTGGAATATTGTAGTACGGTATGGAACCCGTTTTATCAGGTACACGCAGACCGTATTGAGCGTGTTCAAAAAAGGTTTTTATACCAATTATGTTACACAGAAAATAGATGTCAAATTTTTAACTCGTATGAATCACGGTTGAATCACTATAAAATGAAGCCTTTAAGTACCCCTAGGAAAATTTTAGATATTATTTATATGTTCAAATTAATTAACGGATTAATCGATTCCCCTGAACTTTTGGTGAAAGTGGGAATCTGCATTCCACGCACTAGCAGCCGTCTGATAAATAGAAAAACGTTTGTTCTGCCGCACAGCCGAACAAACTTAGGTTATTTTTCACCCGTTTCTCGCATGCTTTCATTTGCCAATAACATTTGTAATGATATTGATATCTTCACTGGTTCTGTAGCCTCAACAAGGTCTAGACTTAATGAATTAGTTACTTAGGGACAAAACATATTTTATTTTAGTTATAATTTTTCGAAATATTTACAAAGGTTTATTATTTTAGAGTATAATTTAATCACTATTTTCATTAATATTTTTATCTAAGTGTCTTACAAAGAATACCTGGTGCATGTCGGATTCACTTCTAGTAGATGTCAACAAAATTATTGTACTGTTCATAGCTTTTACTTGTAGCATGCATGATTGAACATCAGTTTTGTGAATTACATAATAAAAAAAAAAAAAAAAAAAATCTACAAAATACATATAACATAATCTGTACAGAAGGGTGGATGACTCTTTTCCATTCATTTTATCATTTTTATATTATAAAACAGTACTCAAATAATAGCACAGAAAGAATTATCTAAATACAGTAAATGCAATATCTTATACATGAATTACTACCTAATTTTCCAACCAATATTGATGCTGTTTTTGCAAAATATTTTCTTTAGTGTTATTAATGTTTACATATACTACAATGTACAAAATCAATTATAGTTTTTTACCCTATTGTATAGTCTATTAGTTTCTCACAGGATAGTTCACCCCGGGCCCCTACTGCTGCTACAGACTCTATACAACTTTTGTCTATTATTTAATTATAACTTGCCATGCAACTTCATGTAGCACACCCCTTTTAAGTATAATTTCCTTATATACCCTTAAATTATGATAATAATAAATAATTTTAATCTTTAACATTTGTCACAGTTTTCACCTAGGTTTTGTAAATAGGTACAAAATAACAAACATGCTACACAATAATACTGTCAGTATTCTTGTTCAATTTTATGATTTAGTAGCATTGGCATCACACGTGTTGTCATCTTCCACCAAAATGGTCCTGCCATTTGAGAAATTGGTGTTGGTGGATATGGCAAACACTGATACCACCCAGCTCAGACACGCACCATCATATACCTACTTTAAGCATATTTAATAAAAAGTTTCTGTCCATGCAATAAATAAAAGTAAATGTAGTCTATGGGAAATATTAAAATGTATGCATTTGTTAAAAAAATATTTTGTGTGATTTATTCGTACATGTGGCAACAACACTGCACCACAGTACAACTTTCGAATTAGTGGCTCAAGGTAACTTCCTGTTCAATGACATGACAGCATACCACTGCTTTTACTGTTACTACACACATTATAATCACGGATTATTTTAGCCACAAACACTTTCTGAATAATTACCTATCCTCCTCATCCCGCTTTACACATGATTGTGTTTATTTCACGCGCACCGCTACCTAATACTTCATTGCACCGGAGCGAAGGTTAGGTACCTACTTGTTAGGAACATTGTTGACAGATGGGAATTACGATAGTCACCAACGTAAAGTGCTGCTCCAGGTCGAAGTTCACACGAATTTTGGACGATAACAGCGCGTTCCAAACCGAGCCAGAACACATGCGGCGCAGTATATTAGCAAAATAGTGGGGCCCGTAGGCTGACGCAGTGTTGTAGGGACGAATACTCACTGAAATAGACCCGATAATCAGGCGCATAAGGCGATCCTCTCTCTTCGGCGATATACATGTTGGCGCCTGAGTTATTGAGAGCCAAACGCCTCGTGTCGAAGGTAGAACAATATCTCGTACGTACACTCGCGACCGCCACGCACGATCGACTTACTATCGACCGGCAAACCGGAACCCACACACCAGCTGCGAAACGTGACAATGACATTTTACTTGCTGCCAGTCAGTGTCAGATGTCACTACTGTGTTGCCATATTATTATGCATATTATCTATTATTATGATGTTTGGTTGCCATCTTAGTTAAAAAAATCAACATGATAATAATGATTTATGATATTGGACATACGAGTTATTATACTTCATCGCATACAATGATTTTCGTAAAAGTAAATATTATCATTGATCACAGTCATACACAAAGCGATGGCAACACAAAGTATCGTACCTATGTGCAAAAAGCCATTATTTGAGTACAGGAGAGCCATTTAAATTTATTTCTTAACACTATTCGGTTGATTTCAAAGCTATCGATATGATTTTTTCTCGTTTTGTAATGGTATACAGATAGATTATGTTATTAAGAGTCCGTATACGATATTGCTCGATATTGCAGCACTTCGTGGTCACGGGGCGGACTGAGGTGTTGGTGGTCCTACAAGAACCAGGCGTATACAAGATTGATTGTGACTGTGGCCTCTCTTATACCGGCCAAACAAAAAGAAACGTAGGGACCCGCGTAAAAGAACATATAGCTGACGTGAAACACCGACGCTCTACGAAGTCTGCAGTTGCTGAACATTCAGAACAGGGCTCCAAGCATTACCTTAGATTTGACAAACCACAAATCCTTGCCAAAGAACACCAATTCCTACCTAGGATGATTCGCGAGGCTATTAAAATTAAAAAACATCCAAATTTCAATAGAGAAGATGGTTGGAAGCTTGCACAAGCCTGGGATCCAGTTATACATCTTATTAAATCGGACCCCAAAATACCAACTGCCAGACCTCAATACACTGTGAGCTCTTTCTGCGTAGATCGGACCGTCATTAACAACTATTTTTTAAAAATGTATAATTAAAAAATGAAGGTAGATATTGTAACATTAACTTTTCGGACCACCAACACCTCAGTCCGCCCCGTGACCACGAAGAGCTGCAAAGCCTTCGAAACGTCGGGAGAAAATATTAATTAAAAAACCGCGATTAAAACCGCAAAATAGTTTTATTTCATTGTAAACCCTACTTAGCTGTAATAGTTTTCCTGTTAACTTCGTTCAGTGTACACTTGATTTTAACAAAAATTTGGCCTTTGAAAACTTAATATTACACAAACGAATCTATAATAGATAAATAATGTTCCCACACCCACAAGTTTTGAAAGACCTATCCAACGACAACCCACACAATGGGATAGACGAGAGAAAAAAATCTAGATTTCTGTAGTTCAGTACTATTTTTTTTTCTTTAACGCGTAGTTATTTAATATCTCTGAAATACAAAATAGCAACGAAAATCTGAAATATCATACAAATACCCACTTTATACAGTATTCATCAATATTTAGTAGTCAATTTTAAAGCGTCAAAACTTCTTGCTCGTTGTATACCGTTCGCTTGGTTCACGGCACCTTGAGTCCATTCAGCAAAAAAAACGGACAAAAAATTACATTCCAAGTGTATTAAAAAAAGTCGTAATTTCATAAAACTGAATACGCCATTCGATTGCTACATTAAATAGTAACTAAAATATTATTTAGGTATTTTATGTTGAGGAATAAATCGACTACAACCGTTTTTCTTGTATGGAAAGCTACATATACAGGAAAACTACGTATGAGTATCTCGCCATTTACCTTCTGACATCTTTATGGCATAATCTTATTAGAATTCTTTTTTTTGCACTTTAGAACCTCTGTGTAACTCCGTAACTCTGTGTGTGTCTGGAGTTCTGTTTTATTATTATTATTATTTGCATCAGAACAATAAATAGTCATAGAAGCCATACTAGAATAGCTACTAAATATATATACAGCGTGTAAAAGACAGCCTACCGAAAATTTTAAAGTAAAATAGCATTATATGCCTATATTAAAATAAAGATGTCCGCGGGTACCGGACATGTGTGTATAACAATTTCGTAATTCTTGGGCCAGAAATGTATGTGATCCATTGCGTAGTTATCGAAAGCTACCTGACACTCTACAGTAGCCGGCGCGGGGCACTGCGCGTATGGGCCAATCCGAGAAAAATTGAACATATGGAAAAAGTACTGTCACAAAAAATTAGAAACAATTTACAAGACAATCTTGTTCTCTATTGAATGCAGTTTTTTTTTATGTACAGTATAGTTCATAAACTTTCGAAAAAATGTATAACGGAGTCAATATTAGCTAATTCAACTGCTTAAAAAATAAAAATAAGGAGCAAAAAAGGGAATTTTAGCGTGTCACACCTCTTGTCGCTAACTTTAATGACCCGAAGATCATAGTTTTTTAAAATATACCTCAGCATTTTTTGTGAGTTTTTAAAGAATATTGTTTTTTCTTTAATTACAACTTTAATTTTACTAACAAATCTTATCGTATTACTATAAAATTCATAAAATGTGATAATCAAATCAGCACCAAGGTGGACATTCCACTTTAGTCACTACTGTTTTATTTGCTTTAAATAGCATAAAACTACCAAAACAATTTATTTTATTATCATGGTAACATTATTGTGGTAGGTCAGCCATTTCTTTTTACCCATCGGGCAGTTGGGCAGTTGTGACTTAGTAATCGGTGACGAAAGGCGGCTAATTACGCATAGTCGATTAACAGGTCCACTATAGTCACAGTAATAACGTGATACTGGTAAGTTATTAAAACATTATTTCTTTTGCAAATTATACTTAATATATCTGCGTATGTAGTGAAATAATGATTCCCTCTAAAAGAACAAAGAATATTGAGTTTGTCGTCTTTATTAATAGTAAGCGGGAGTACGTCACGTCCGTTTAGTGTCGTGACATATTAGTGGAACAATTTTTGTGACGAAATGGACACATAAAGCTAAGTTTACGTGGTTTATATTTTATCGACAACAACTAAAATTGAGTTATACATATTTGTGTAAAATAATTTGTAAAATTTTATAATTAGGTATAATAAATAGATGGGCTATCGTTTGACTACCTTAATTAACGTTAACTTTCATTTTATTTAGGAAGCAGGTTGGCTTACGTTATTATAGATATAGGATAACCTAACCATAATAATAACAAGGATTTCATTATATAAATAACTAGCATTGCGCGCGGCTCCGCCCGCGTTGAAAAGGTTTTCCGCAATAAAAAGTAGCCTATAGCACTCAGGAGTAATGTAGCTTCCTATTAGTGAAAGAATTTTCAAAATCGGACCAGTAGTTCCTGAGATTAGCGCGTTCAAACAAACAAACTCTTCAGCTTTATAATATTAGTATAGATGGTTAATTAGGAATATCGTTTTTTTTATATTTTATCATCATCATTATCATCAGCCATAATATGATGTTCACTGCTGAAAATAGGCCTCCACTATTTAGGGGACAGACACATTTCCAGACACATTTTTTATATTTAGTATTTGATCTATTCGTAGTTCGTACACCTAAAGTATTATGTTTCCCTTTCAGATTAACTCCGCTTACCTATTAATAATTCATTAACAATGGGGATTTTAGTCGATATTGACAAAGTTTTATCTATTAATGATCTCATAAAATGCTTTGATGGTGGACTTCAATGGCCCTGGGAAAAAACCCATTTCATTTTGGCACAAAAATGTTTGGTATGCAAAAAAACAGTTGCTGCTGCAGATTCACGATTGATGCATTTCTCTTTAGCTATGAGCAGACAAGATATCAAGTTTTTATTGAAATCACCATATATTTGGTGTACTTTTTGCAACTCTTGTGTTTACGATCACTATCCAACCGATGAATGCGAATTTTGCTCCTCCTAGTTATAAATGGAAACTTTATAAAATCAATATGTAGATACAACACACATTCAATTTATTTAAGGTGCATGAAAATTTTTCATTTAAACACCTTTACGACGTTATTTCGTCTGTTTTGTTATGACTAATAACTATTATGATGTAAAGAAAGGCTTACTCAAGGGAACTTAAAGTCGAGACGACAATTTTTTATTTAGATCAAGGCATAGATTATTTAGTAAAGAAAAGCCTCTCGCTACAAAATTATGAAAGGGATGGTCCTACATCTACGAATCATTTGCGGTAAGTATAGCTTAACCCGAAGTCAGTCAAAGCACGGCTGTAAAGTAAAAGCCCTTTTTGATTTACTACATGATAGTCATTGTTTCTAAATATTTATTGTTGTTTCAGTTTATTTATTATATGATGGCACTAACACCTGCTGAACGAGCTAAACGTTACCGTGAAAATCTGAAATTAAATAAAGAAAAATTTGAGGAGCAAAGAAAGAAACAAATAGAACGGGTAAAGAAGGCACAAAAAAAAATAAGGGAGTTGAGCGACCGGGAAAAAGAGGAACGAAGAAAAATTGGGAGAGAACAGAAAAAAAAGCAAAGGAATTCCAAAAAACAAGCTGTAGAGGTAACCGTACCTTCAACAAGTCAAAATCTAAGAACAGTTGACTATAAAAAGAAATATAATAACTTAGCTAATAAATATAAAACTGTTTTAAAGCAATTGAAAAAACTAAAAACCCTAAATGCGAACTTACGAAAAACTTTAAGTCGAACCAAAGAAAAACATAAAAAAGAAATTGATCTAAAAACAGAAGAGAATGATAAGATGAAAGCTAGACATGAACTCCTAGAAATATCGTTAGGTGAGAAATATAAACAGTGTAAAACACACGAACAAAAAAAGATATTGCGTTCGATTGGAATGTCCAAGACCGTTCTCGAAAAAAGAGGATCAAAGACACTGGTATCAAAATGTTTAGGACTTAAAGGTTGCATTAGATTTAGCAGCAATAAGAAATATGTAAGCAAGAAAATAAAAGAAGAGATGGAAGTTTTTTACAACCGGGATGACATAAGTAGATCTACATCTGGAAAACGTGAGTGTAAAACGAAATATAAGAAAAAGATGCAAATACGGTATCTAACCGACAGTTTAATTAACCTATACCAAATATATAAAAACGTAGGAGGGAAATATAGTTTATCCACGTTTTGTAAATACAAGCCGTTTTATGTCTTGTCGCCGACGCGCGCTTCGCGAAACACGTGTCTTTGTGTCAAACATAGCAATTTTGAGCATTTAGTAACAGCTTTAAAAAAATATACTTTTCCTGCTGTTGCATACAAAGGAACCAAAGACCTTATAGAACTAACTTCTTGTGACATAAAGTTATTTAAATGTATGTACGGTTTGTGTGATAAATGCAAAAATAAAGAAAATAATTTCCAAGCTAGAATTAACTCTGAAGTCGAATGGTGGCAGTGGGAGCGTGCAAAAAAAACATATAAAAAAAATGATGAAGACATGACAGCCAGCATAACGAAAAAAGTTAAAATAACAGGAACGGTGCAGGAACTAATAGTGGAGTATAAAAAGCAATTGCCCCTATTCAAAAAGCATTTTCTTAATTTCCAAGAGCAACAGCGGCAGTATAGAATGTGTATTGAAAATTTGAAACCGTATGAGTGTGCAATTCTAGTCGATTTTTCTGAGAACTACGATTGTAAGCTGGCTGAAGAAATTCAGGCACTGCATTTCGGTGGATCAAAAAATTCCATAACCCTTCATACGGGAATGATTTACACGAGCACACAATGTCAATCTTTTGTAACATTATCAGACAGCAACTGTCATGAACCCCACGCTATTTGGGCACACCTTATCCCAATTGTTAAGCTAGCTAAACAAATTTGTCCAGAATTATCAGTTATCCATTTTTTTTCGGACGGCCCAACCAGCCAATACCGGCAAAAAAAAAATTTCTTCCTGCTCAACTTTTTTACCACAAAACTAAACCTTTCTCTTACGACTTGGTCTTTTTCAGAAAGTGGGCATGGAAAAGGGGTAGCGGATGGAATTGGGGGTGCCACAAAAAGAGCATTAGATAGGCGTGTTTATTATGGGTACGATATTGTCAATGCCACTGATGCATTAAACAATTTGAAAGCGTGCATGAAGTCAGTAAAGCCGTTTTTCATAAATAAATCTGATATTGACAATATCAAAACTCTGGTGCCAAATAACTTAAAGGCAATTGTAGGAACCATGCAAATACATCAAATAATATCAAAAGAGCAAAACGAAATTCTTCACCGACAGTTAAGTTGTTTTTGTGAGCGAGGACTTTGCGCGTGCCTCAGCCCAATCAAACATTGCTTGGTGGAAAAACCAAAGTCGAGTTCTAGCTCAATATTGCGTCATTCAAATGATCCACATATTTCTGAAACAGAGATCGTTGATGTTCTTGATAATTTTGATATCCATTTTGAAAGAACTACACAAGCTACCATGATTAATGCACCACCTATGTCTGATTTAATTGATTTTACCGTAGAATGTTCTGTAGAGCCTCTTATTTCAAAAGAATCATCGCAATTAATGAGAATACTTAGCGATAATTTTGACGCTGTACCACTCGAGGAACAGTTAAATGACTTTATCCAAAATATCAGCCTCAACTGGGCTCCAGTGTTTGATAAGTCTGCAATAGAAAGTATTCAGCCCGTGACGACAACTGACAGCGACTCTATTATTCCAAATGTTAATGACGCCTTTCATTGCCAAACTCCTATGTCTCAGGACCTTACAACTAAAATTTTCTTATCTGAAACTCCGAGCTGTGACCTTCCTACTGACACATTCAACAATTATGAAATGGAGTCTATTATAACTGAAACAACTTCTAATGACGATTCTTTGTCTCGTGACCGCGAGTTTCCTCAAATCGCATCTTTTGATGTCCCTGAAAACCCAAAAAAATTTACAACTTACCTGTCTGAAACTCTTAGCTGTGATCTTGCTCCTAGTTCACCAAAAAAATCTAAAAACAAAGACATTAAAATTTCTAAGATTAAACAAAAATGCACAGCTGAAACCGATAAAGCCATTCCTCCGTCTAAGCGCATCAAGATTATTGAGGATATTAGCTACTCTCCTAAAAAAAGGGTTAAAACTTTGAATCCCGTACCAAATAATCCCCTTAAACCTATTAACATAAATAAAATTAGTACTAGAACATTTTACTGTACCTTATGCAAAACACGAAAGGCTTTCAAATTACATGAAATGATTAACTGTCTTACCTGTAAGACATGGAACTGCATATCGTGTAGTGGTCCAATTCACTCTGAATCGTATATATGCGTAAATTGTCTAAAAGATTAATTTTATAAAAAAAAACTAATTAAAAAAAAAAACAAAACACCCGACTGCGTAAATATCTGTCATCTTTATTTAATTCATTGAAGAACTGAAAAGATAGAAACAAGATTTTAATTTTAATATTTTATTTTGGTTTTGAATAATCTTAGTTGACAGTGTTCACAAACGCAGTCGGAGGCATCTGCTCACTCCGAGATTTTGTTACTCTACCTATATCACCAACCAAATAATGAGAAGTGAGCGTGTTATGCCTCCGACAGCGTTTGTAAACACTGTCAACTAAGATTATTCAAAACAAAAATAAAATATTCAAATTAAAATCTTGTTTCTATCTTTTCAGTTCTTCAATAAATTTAATAAAGATGGCAGATATTGATGTAGTCGGGTTTTTTGTTTTTTTTTTTAATAAGTTTTTTTATTACCATCTTTTTAGTTTTAAAGCACCTTTATTAGCATTTCCTATTCCAATCTCCAATAAAACATATAAGTTATATATATATTCGTAATGACCGTTAAAAATTCTTTATTTTGATTCAACACTCGACGTATTTTGAAAACATCATTTTTTGTTGAGATTACTTTTTGCCGCCAAAATCCTTAATTTTGTGTTTTTTTTTAATTTTGATGTACCCAGTGTCACTCTCACGACTAACACTAATCTATTGACACCACTCACATAAAAATACGACAAGCCGTTTAGGCTCTAGGGCGCACCAAAGAAATATACATACATACATCATACACACATACATACATACATACATACACACATACACACATACACACATAACCGTCCTTCTTTTGCAGTCGAGTAAAAACTAAAAGTCATTTTTATAAGAAATTGGAAAGGCATGTAGAAACTGTGTACCTACTGTAACCAAAAGTCTGATTAGGTTACTTTTTATAACACTTAGTTTTTTATTTAACAATAGTATAATATCGTTATATACACCTAATTATAATTAACGTTTATTTTAATTCAGACCTGGATTTTTATGTATAATAATTAAGTTACCATATTATAATCAAAATAAGGGATATTGTATAGCAATGTTTACAGTTTTATGTTTAGCTTTCTTGTCACGTGCTTAGTGCCTAAGTTTAAATAATTCTGTAAAAACTAACTATTCAGTATTTTTTATTCAAAAAGTGAGTCACAAAATATTATACTTAATTCGAATAAGGGTATTGTATAGCAATGTTAACAGTTTATAATATATACCTAAGCATTAGTAACAAAAAATGTGTGACGTTAAGCAGGTATAAGTAAATTCTAAGATAAGCAAGCTCATTTATACCTGCTTATATTATACTTGTTTACTTAAGTTCCAAGAGCAAACTTTTTATATCTATATACCTCCGAAGATACTAAGTTCCTATTAATTTATTTACCAAAGAATGTGTGAAAACCAAAAAAAGTAACTATTAAGTATTTTATAATATTGGACAATTTCATGGAGCTAAAGATTTTAAAAGAAAAATGTTTTCTTTCAGTAACAATTACATGTGAAAATTCTTATTTCTGATTTATTTTTTTAAAATTAAACTTATTATGAACACCGCTTATGTTTCTATTTAGTCACAATGACATTTCCTAGTAAGTCACTGTCACAAATTTTTACTTCAAGTTATAGGCTGTAAAGTGGAATTTATTACTAGTAACGGTATATTTTTGGATGAGATATAGTAGAATATCATACACATTTGCATTTAAAATAGTTTGAATTCATTTTCAAGGTGCTACTTAACTATAAAGTTAAAAATATAAGTCACACTGACATAAAACGTGACGAAAATATTTTAATACGTCATTTAAAACTAGAAATATATTGTCGATAGGTTAAACGAAATTGATTTCAAAAAGAGTAAATATATATAAGCAAAAAAAATATTAAGAATTTGTAAAAGATAGCTCACATTGCTGATAAAATATTACGTTAGTGAGCGTTACTAAGTGGACAGTTCTTATCCTGGATCATGTTTAAAACTTCGATTGTTTTAAAGCTATATACTATTTAGTTGAATACTATATGTTTTTTTAAGCTTTGATAAATGCCGCATCGAATTATAAAGAAATCTTAAAAATAACATTTTCAAATTGTCCATTTTGTCCCATTTAGTAACGGTACAATTTTTCACGGAATGGCTCGTATACGTTCATAGGTTAAAACACCGCGGCGTGATACTAGGATTAACACAACTCAACTCGACAAAATAATATCGACGGCACTGTCCACTCTACGATTAAAATAGCACAATTTCATTGGGCTTCATGAAGCCGGGACATAAAGCTAGGGTCACGAACACACTCTGTATGCACTTTACTCAAAAACTCCTAAAATACGTTCTCGCATTTCTTCTGCGGTATTGCAATCACTAGTAAATACACTTTCTTTTATGTAAATACTGGCCCACACATTTACACTCCACCGAGTCTGAAATCCTCTTTCTTGGATGGCAAAAGGATTTTCGTGTGCCCATATGTGGGAATTACGTCTGATCCACATCCCATATCTTGTGAATGTGGACTCATCAGTCCATATCACGTTCGCAGCGAAGTTGGGAATTGCGCGCCGCTGGTCTTGGAACCAACAGCAGTACGACACACGTAGACTTCTGTCAGCGAAGAGCGGTGCTTGTACCTTGCGAATGTAATACGCTCGCTGCTGGTCTTTCCGTAACACTATGCATATTCGTATGCGACAATCTACATTCATAACGGATACGTATCACACGAGCAGCCGTGCGTGTTCCCAACCGTGGGGTTGCGCGAATTACAGCCAGAATGTGGTTTTCCGTACAACTTCACATGGGTCTTCCAAACCCTTCTTGTCTGGGTACTACCGGCTGGTTATTCAAAGTACGTTGATTAAAATTCCTAATTTGAAAAAATTGCAACCGTCAGCGAAACAGAGTAATTGTTAGAAATTTGGAAAAAATTGAAGAGTGGGGATAACGAAAATATTGTTACGCGCGCTAATACTCGCGGATAGTAGCGCCATCTATTGGCTAAAAGTGGTACTATCCGAATGTGGAAAGTTCGGCGATGGAACATTCTCGAAAGATCTCGATGTCTCCAGAATGTCGTGGAAACGCGATTATTGACCTATATTTGCGAGAGAGTTCCCGACTATTCCGGATCTTTCGAGAATGTTCCACAGACTACGATAGTACTCGCGGCCGGCGACCGCGGCCTTGTGACCAAGGCCATTGACCGAGTATAAAAGGCGGCGCGCGGCCGCCGCCGGGGATTCAGTTTTGCTTAGCGAGCAGAGCGACAAGCGGACTACGAGCGATAACTCCGAGCGACTTCGAAGCGAATTGTGATTTGTGTGAACGTATAGCGAGTGACTATAATTAGTGTATTCGAATATCGTAGTATCCAGTGTTTTAGTTAGTTTAATTGTAATTATTAGCTAATAAAAACTTAATTGGTACTTTTATCGCAATACCGGCGTTTAATTGTTTTTACCGAACCCCAGCACGTAACATTTGGTGTCAGAAGTGGGATAAACAATGCCGGTATTACCAAAGGAGGAAGAAGGTGCTAGTATCCGCACCCGAAGTCAGCGCCAGCAAGAGATGGACCGGGGCCGTTTCGAGGATTCCCCAGCGCAGGTAGTTGGACAACCGACAAGGCAGCCTACTCCTGGACCATCTGGAGTCTCTCCAGCGTTGGCACCTACGGACCTTACGGCGATTATGGCAATGCTGCAGGAGCAAACTCGACTTCAACAAGAGCAGGCTCGCTGTCAGGAGGAGCAGGCTCGCCGTCAGGAGGAGCAGGCTCGCCGTCAGGAGGAGCAGGCTCACCGTCATGAGGAGCAGTTAGCTCGACTCCAAGAGGAGCAGGCACGTCGTCAAGAAGAACAAACCGTTCTGATAAAGGACCTGAGGGCTTCCATTGACCAGGACCTCAAAGAAGTGAAGGAAAAAGTTGATCGGCACGAGCATCGGATTTTAGACGCGGAAGCTCGTATCGCCGACGTTGAGAAGAAGATGGAAACACGCGGTAGCGAGACCGTGGTTGCGGCATCTTCAACTCGAGGATTTAAGGTGCCACCATTTGACGGCACATCCTCCTGGTCGGCTTATAGAAAGCAATTCGAAGCCGTCATGCGGGCGAATGGATGGACTAAAGAACAGGCTGGGACTGCACTCACCTTGGGCTTACGCGAGCAGGCCCTAACTATCCTGGAGGCCCTTGGTACTGATGTCACCTACGACCAGCTGATTGAAGCCTTGGAATCTAGGTATGGTGATGCTCATTTGGAACATGTGTATCGCGCTCAGCTAAAAGACCGAGTCCAACGCATTTCGGAAAATTTACAGCAGTGGGCTCTGGAAGTTGAGAAGCTGGTACGAAAAGCACACCAGTCTGCACCTGAGCTTATTAACAGAATTCTAGTGCAGGCTTTTGTCGACGGGATTCGAGATCTAGAAGTACGGGCTGCTGTTAGACTTGGGCACCACGAGAACTTGAAGGATGCGTTGGCACATGCACTGGAAGTGGAGGCCGTGCGGCAAGATCATCGCGCTCACCGCATTAGAGAGGTCATGGCGACATCCGTACGCCGACGTCCGCAGGGCTACAGCCCTCGATGTTTCAACTGCGGAGAAATGGGCCACCTCCGCATGAATTGTACCAAGCGACGAATTGCAGGGGAAGGAAGAACTGATGAGGAAAGGGTGGTTAACACCACCCAACAGCAGCAGGGAAACGAGTAAAGGCCAGGACTATGGGGCGGGTGCTGGCCGGTGTCAAAGAAGCCCTAAGAATTTTGATTTCACAAGCTCATGATGGGAACAGCTTGGTCATTAGAGGCGAGATCAATGGAACAGCCTGTAAACTGACTTTAGACACTGGAGCCTCTCGCACAGTTGTCAGTGCTCGACTAGCAAATCGGTTTCTTTGGAATTACAACGGTAACCGAGAGAACGTGGAACTTCTAACAGCCACCGGTCAGCACATATCCGTCCGAGGTGAGAAGGTAGTACAATTAAAACTAGGCAATAGAATTTATCTGCATAATGTAATAGTGGCTGACATTGTCGATGATTGCATTCTGGGTCTCGACTTCATGCGAGAACATTGTTGCGAAATAGACGTCAAGCAGGGTGTTCTAAAATGCGGTTCAGAGGAAATTTTTGTGGAACGAGCACCATCAGGAGGGGTATACTGCTTCAAGAAGACAGTTCTTCCGCCGAGATCTGAAGTGATCGTACCTGTTAGTCTGCCACGGAACTCTGGCCCAAAGGAACGGTGCGTTCTCATTGAGAAGCTTGACAATGACCTTCCATGGAAAATAGCGCGAACCCTGGTAAGAGCTACTAACAAGTCAGCTGTACGCGTACTGAATCTCAGTAATGAGCAGCATGTTATCAGAAAAGGCATGTTAATGGGTTCTTGCGAGGAAGTGGCTTGGTTGCGCACATGTCAAGATCCACCCACTGAGAACATCACACTTGCGAAGTTCGACGTGACGTCACTTTTGAAGGACTGTCATCATTTGTCAAAGGAAGAGGTAAGCCAAGCAAATAAATTGTTAACACAATACGGAGACATCTTCTCGTGCAATGATGCGGACATGGGAAAAACTAATTTAGTCCAGCACAAAATTAATACAGGCAACGAGTTACCGGTCCGTCAGCGACCAAGAAGATTGCCGGTGGCAAGGGAGAAGGAGGTGGATACTATGATTGAAGGGATGTTGAAAGATGGTGTCATAGAGCCTTCATCTAGTCCTTGGTGCTCTCCAGTTGTCTTGGTGAAAAAGAAGGATGGCAGTACGCGTTTTTGCGTGGATTATCGTCGATTAAACGATATTACAAAAAAGGATAGTTACCCTCTACCTAGGATCGACGACACTCTGGACACGCTTGCTGCCTTGAAGTGGCTATTACATTTTAAAAACCCAGAGGGTCAGGTTGCGAGGTGGATTGAGTTGCTACAAGAATTTGACTTCGTTATAGAACATCGTAGTGGGAAATCTCACGGTAATGCAGACGCCTTGTCAAGAAGGCCGTGCCCTGATAGCTGTAAGCACTGCACCAGGCAAGAGGGTAAGGAAACAGTGCCAGTTAGAATGATAAGGGCAGACCTTAGCAGCGAGTGGAAAGGAGAGTTACAGGAAGCGCAGGATAAAGACGCGGACCTCAAACCAATCCTCGAGTGGCTAAAAGCCGGTGCTACGAAGCCCCAGTGGAGTGATATCGCACCGTTAAGTTCCATAACGAAAAGCTATTGGGCCCAGTGGGACAGTCTGGTAATGCAAGATGGGATCCTGTGCCGTAAATGGGAAAATGCCAAGGGAGATCGATGTCATTTACAAATGGTGGTCCCAAAAGCCAAGGTCCCAGAAATACTACAACTTTATCACAGTGGATGCTCAGGAGGTCACCTGGGAGTCAAGAGAACATTGTTGAAGACCCGAGAGCGATTTTATTGGATCTACTGTAGAGAAGATGTTGAGGAATGGTGTCGCAAATGCACGAGTTGCGCGGCTGTGAAAGGTCCCCATACACGTAGCAGAGGGGCATTGAAAATTTATAACGTTGGTGCCCCATGGGAGCGGATAGCCGTGGACGTTGCAGGACCGTTCCCTGTAAGTGACAGTGGGAACAAATATTTTATGGTGGTCATGGATTACTTCACAAAGTGGCCGGAAGTATTTGCCATCCCCAATCAGGAAGCTTCAACAGTCGCGGACAAATTGGTTCATGAAGTCTTCTGCCGGTTTGGAGTACCCCTGGAAGTACACAGTGACCAAGGACGTAATTTTGAATCCCAAGTATTTCAGGAAACATGTCGGGTATTGGGTATTCATAAAACAAGGACCACCTCGTATCACCCACAATCTGATGGCATGGTGGAACGTTTTATTCAAACGTTGGAGAGATACCTGGCTAAGGTTGTAGAAAACAGGCAAAAGGACTGGGACAAGCACATTCAGCCGTTTCTCCTATCATACAGAAGTTCAGTCCATGAGAACACGGCAGTGACTCCAGCTTTTGCTAACTTCGGACGAGAATTGCGACTGCCTGCTGATCTTATTACCGGCATTCCTCCTGACACTCCGCGCAGTGTAACGGATTATGCGGACGATCTGCGCAAAAGATTGAATGACGTATACGAGCACGTTCGACTATCAGGTCAACAAATGTCTGAGAGGATGAAGACCCGTTATGACCGAAAAGCGAACAATAGCGGTTTCGAGGAGGGCACGCTGGTATGGCTGCACAATCCGGCTCGAAGCAAAGGCAAGTCACCTAAATTACAAGCCAAATGGGATGGACCCTATAGAATCGTGACCAAGATAAATGACGTCACATACCGTATACAGAAAGGCCAGCGAGGTACACCCAAAATTGTTCACGTTGATCGGTTAGCGCGCTATTATGGTTCTAACGATGCTCGGGACGAGCATGTCTTGGGAGGGGGCAGTGTTACGCGCGCTAATACTCGCGGATAGTAGCGCCATCTATTGGCTAAAAGTGGTACTATCCGAATGTGGAAAGTTCGGCGATGGAACATTCTCGAAAGATCTCGATGTCTCCAGAATGTCGTGGAAACGCGATTATTGACCTATATTTGCGAGAGAGTTCCCGACTATTCCGGATCTTTCGAGAATGTTCCACAGACTACGATAGTACTCGCGGCCGGCGACCGCGGCCTTGTGACCAAGGCCATTGACCGAGTATAAAAGGCGGCGCGCGGCCGCCGCCGGGGATTCAGTTTTGCTTAGCGAGCAGAGCGACAAGCGGACTACGAGCGATAACTCCGAGCGACTTCGAAGCGAATTGTGATTTGTGTGAACGTATAGCGAGTGACTATAATTAGTGTATTCGAATATCGTAGTATCCAGTGTTTTAGTTAGTTTAATTGTAATTATTAGCTAATAAAAACTTAATTGGTACTTTTATCGCAATACCGGCGTTTAATTGTTTTTACCGAACCCCAGCACGTAACAATATATAAACCGGTAAGTATCCACTAAATGCTACAAAACGATATGCCACACTATATAGTTTTCATACAGATTGTTTATGAAATTAGACAAATCAGACAAACTTTAGTTTTGCAAACACTTTAACTACGTGGATTTCTTAATACCTATACCGCGACAATGTATGAAGAGAATAAAATAAATTTCGCCGGAGCGCGACGTGCAGTACGTCGAAAGACGCGTCTCGGCGAGTACTTCACAAATATCGAATAATGTTAGGTACGGTTGGTACAAAAAATTTTCACCGTCAGCAAAAGTATGGGAATTAAAGAAATTTGGAAGAAATTGAGGGGGGAGAAAATCAAAATTATACGCAACGGTAACTATTTATAAAATGCTATCAAACAATGTGCCACACTAAATAGTTTTCATACAAAAATTTCACAAAATTCGACGATTAGGTTAGGTTAGTAGGTTAGGTTAGGTTAGGTTTTTTTTTTTGGATAGGTGATCATTTAGCTTTAGAACTTTAGTTTTGCAAACACTTTACTACGTGGATTTCTTAATACCTATACCGCGACAATGTATGAAGAGAATAAAATAAATTTCGCCGGAGCGCGACGTGCAGTACGTCGAAAGACGCGTCTCGGCGAGTACTTCAACGTTATATAAACAAACTATGTACGGTTGATACAAAAAATTGCAACCGTCAGCGAAACAGAGTAATTGTTAGAAATTTGGAAAAAATTGAAGAGTGGGGATAACGAAAATATATAAACCGGTAAGCATCCACTAAATGCTACAAAACGATATGCCACACTATATAGTTTTCATACAGATTGTTTATGAAATTAGACAAATCAGACAAACTTTAGTTTTGCAAACACTTTACTACGTGGATTTCTTAATACCTATACCGCGACAATGTATGAAGAGAATAAAATAAATTTCGCCGGAGCGCGACGTGCAGTACGTCGAAAGACGCGTCTCGGCGAGTACTTCACAAATATCGAATAATGTTAGGTACGGTTGGTACAAAAAATTTTCACCGTCAGCAAAAGTATGGGAATTAAAGAAATTTGGAAGAAATTGAGGGGGGAGAAAATCAAAATTATACGCAACGGTAACTATTTATAAAATGCTATCAAACAATGTGCCACACTAAATAGTTTTCATACAAAAATTTCACAAAATTCGACGATTAGGTTAGGTTAGTAGGTTAGGTTAGGTTAGGTTCGGTTTTTTTTTGGATAGGTGATCATTTAGCTTTAGAACTTTAGTTTTGCAAACACTTTACTACGTGGATTTCTTAATACCTATACCGCGACAATGTATGAAGAGAATAAAATAAATTTCGCCGGAGCGCGACGTGCAGTACGTCGAAAGACGCGTCTCGGCGAGTACTTCAACGTTATATAAACAAACTATGTACGGTTGATACAAAAAATTGCAACCGTCAGCGAAACAGAGTAATTGTTAGAAATTTGGAAAAAATTGAAGAGTGGGGATAACGAAAATATATAAACCGGTAAGCATCCACTAAATGCTACAAAACGATATGCCACACTATATAGTTTTCATACAGATTGTTTATGAAATTAGACAAATCAGACAAACTTTAGTTTTGCAAACACTTTACTACGTGGATTTCTTAATACCTATACCGCGACAATGTATGAAGAGAATAAAATAAATTTCGCCGGAGCGCGACGTGCAGTACGTCGAAAGACGCGTCTCGGCGAGTACTTCACAAATATCGAATAATGTTAGGTACGGTTGGTACAAAAAATTTTCACCGTCAGCAAAAGTATGGGAATTAAAGAAATTTGGAAGAAATTGAGGGGGGAGAAAATCAAAATTATACGCAACGGTAACTATTTATAAAATGCTATCAAACAATGTGCCACACTAAATAGTTTTCATACAAAAATTTCACAAAATTCGACGATTAGGTTAGGTTAGTAGAATAGGTTAGGTTAGGTTTTTTTTTTTGGATAGGTGATCATTTAGCTTTAGAACTTTAGTTTTGCAAACACTTTACTACGTGGATTTCTTAATACCTATACCGCGACAATGTATGAAGTGAATAAAATAAATTTCGCCGGAGCGCGACGTGCAGTACGTCGAAAGACGCGTCTCGGCGAGTACTTCAACGTTATATAAACAAACTATGTACGGTTGATACAAAAAATTGCAACCGTCAGCGAAACAGAGTAATTGTTAGAAATTTGGAAAAAATTGAAGAGTGGGGATAACGAAAATATATAAACCGGTAAGTATCCACTAAATGCTACAAAACGATATGCCACACTATATAGTTTTCATACAGATTGTTTATGAAATTAGACAAATCAGACAAACTTTAGTTTTGCAAACACTTTACTACGTGGATTTCTTAATACCTATACCGCGACAATGTATGAAGAGAATAAAATAAATTTCGCCGGAGCGCGACGTGCAGTACGTCGAAAGACGCGTCTCGGCGAGTACTTCAACGTTATATAAACAAACTATGTACGGTTGATACAAAAAATTGCAACCGTCAGCGAAACAGAGTAATTGTTAGAAATTTGGAAAAAATTGAAGAGTGGGGATAACGAAAATATATAAACCGGTAAGCATCCACTAAATGCTACAAAACGATATGCCACACTATATAGTTTTCATACAGATTGTTTATGAAATTAGACAAATCAGACAAACTTTAGTTTTGCAAACACTTTACTACGTGGATTTCTTAATACCTATACCGCGACAATGTATGAAGAGAATAAAATAAATTTCGCCGGAGCGCGACGTGCAGTACGTCGAAAGATGCGTCTCGGCGAGTACTTCACAAATATCGAATAATGTTAGGTACGGTTGGTACAAAAAATTTTCACCGTCAGCAAAAGTATGGGAATTAAAGAAATTTGGAAGAAATTGAGGGGGGAGAAAATCAAAATTATACGCAACGGTAAGTATTTATAAAATGCTATCAAACAATGTGCCACACTAAATAGTTTTCATACAAAAATTTCACAAAATTCGACGATTAGGTTAGGTTAGTAGGTTAGGTTAGGTTAGGTTTTTTTTTTTGGATAGGTGATCATTTAGCTTTAGAACTTTAGTTTTGCAAACACTTTACTACGTGGATTTCTTAATACCTATACCGCGACAATGTATGAAGAGAATAAAATAAATTTCGCCGGAGCGCGACGTGCAGTACGTCGAAAGACGCGTCTCGGCGAGTACTTCACAAATATCGAATAATGTTAGGTACGGTTGGTACAAAAAATTTTCACCGTCAGCAAAAGTATGGGAATTAAAGAAATTTGGAAGAAATTGAGGGGGGAGAAAATCAAAATTATACGCAACGGTAACTATTTATAAAATGCTATCAAACAATGTGCCACACTAAATAGTTTTCATACAAAAATTTCACAAAATTCGACGATTAGGTTAGGTTAGTAGATTAAGTTAGGTTAGGTTCGGTTTTTTTTTTGGATAGGTGATCATTTAGCTTTAGAACTTTAGTTTTGCAAACACTTTACTACGTGGATTTCTTAATACCTATACCGCGACAATGTATGAAGAGAATAAAATAAATTTCGCCGGAGCGCGACGTGCAGTACGTCGAAAGACGCGTCTCGGCGAGTACTTCACAAATATCGAATAATGTTAGGTACGGTTGGTACAAAAAATTTTCACCGTCAGCAAAAGTATGGGAATTAAAGAAATTTGGAAGAAATTGAGGGGGGAGAAAATCAAAATTATACGCAACGGTAACTATTTATAAAATGCTATCAAACAATGTGCCACACTAAATAGTTTTCATACAAAAATTTCACAAAATTCGACGATTAGGTTAGGTTAGTAGGTTAGGTTAGGTTAGGTTCGGTTTTTTTTTTGGATAGGTGATCATTTAGCTTTAGAACTTTAGTTTTGCAAACACTTTACTACGTGGATTTCTTAATACCTATACCGCGACAATGTATGAAGAGAATAAAATAAATTTCGCCGGAGCGCGACGTGCAGTACGTCGAAAGACGCGTCTCGGCGAGTACTTCACAAATATCGAATAATGTTAGGTACGGTTGGTACAAAAAATTTTCACCGTCAGCAAAAGTATGGGAATTAAAGAAATTTGGAAGAAATTGAGGGGGGAGAAAATCAAAATTATACGCAACGGTAACTATTTATAAAATGCTATCAAACAATGTGCCACACTAAATAGTTTTCATACAAAAATTTCACAAAATTCGACGATTAGGTTAGGTTAGTAGGTTAGGTTAGGTTAGGTTCGGTTTTTTTTTTGGATAGGTGATCATTTAGCTTTAGAACTTTAGTTTTGCAAACACTTTACTACGTGGATTTCTTAATACCTATACCGCGACAATGTATGAAGAGAATAAAATAAATTTCGCCGGAGCGCGACGTGCAGTACGTCGAAAGACGCGTCTCGGCGAGTACTTCAACGTTATATAAACAAACTATGTACGGTTGATACAAAAAATTGCAACCGTCAGCGAAACAGAGTAATTGTTAGAAATTTGGAAAAAATTGAAGAGTGGGGATAACGAAAATATATAAACCGGTAAGCATCCACTAAATGCTACAAAACGATATGCCACACTATATAGTTTTCATACAGATTGTTTATGAAATTAGACAAATCAGACAAACTTTAGTTTTGCAAACACTTTACTACGTGGATTTCTTAATACCTATACCGCGACAATGTATGAAGAGAATAAAATAAATTTCGCCGGAGCGCGACGTGCAGTACGTCGAAAGACGCGTCTCGGCGAGTACTTCACAAATATCGAATAATGTTAGGTACGGTTGGTACAAAAAATTTTCACCGTCAGCAAAAGTATGGGAATTAAAGAAATTTGGAAGAAATTGAGGGGGGAGAAAATCAAAATTATACGCAACGGTAACTATTTATAAAATGCTATCAAACAATGTGCCACACTAAATAGTTTTCATACAAAAATTTCACAAAATTCGACGATTAGGTTAGGTTAGTAGGTTAGGTTAGGTTAGGTTTTTTTTTTTGGATAGGTGATCATTTAGCTTTAGAACTTTAGTTTTGCAAACACTTTACTACGTGGATTTCTTAATACCTATACCGCGACAATGTATGAAGAGAATAAAATAAATTTCGCCGGAGCGCGACGTGCAGTACGTCGAAAGACGCGTCTCGGCGAGTACTTCAACGTTATATAAACAAACTATGTACGGTTGATACAAAAAATTGCAACCGTCAGCGAAACAGAGTAATTGTTAGAAATTTGGAAAAAATTGAAGAGTGGGGATAACGAAAATATATAAACCGGTAAGTATCCACTAAATGCTACAAAACGATATGCCACACTATATAGTTTTCATACAGATTGTTTATGAAATTAGACAAATCAGACAAACTTTAGTTTTGCAAACACTTTACTACGTGGATTTCTTAATACCTATACCGCGACAATGTATGAAGAGAATAAAATAAATTTCGCCGGAGCGCGACGTGCAGTACGTCGAAAGACGCGTCTCGGCGAGTACTTCACAAATATCGAATAATGTTAGGTACGGTTGGTACAAAAAATTTTCACCGTCAGTAAAAGTATGGGAATTAAAGAAATTTGGAAGAAATTGAGGGGGGAGAAAATCAAAATTATACGCAACGGTAAGTATTTATAAAATGCTATCAAACAATGTGCCACACTAAATAGTTTTCATACAAAAATTTCACAAAATTCGACGATTAGGTTAGGTTAGTAGGTTAGGTTAGGTTAGGTTTTTTTTTTTGGATAGGTGATCATTTAGCTTTAGAACTTTAGTTTTGCAAACACTTTACTACGTGGATTTCTTAATACCTATACCGCGACAATGTATGAAGAGAATAAAATAAATTTCGCCGGAACGCGACGTGCAGTACGTCGAAAGACGCGTCTCGGCGAGTACTTCACAAATATCGAATAATGTTAGGTACGGTTGGTACAAAAAATTTTCACCGTCAGCAAAAGTATGGGAATTAAAGAAATTTGGAAGAAATTGAGGGGGGAGAAAATCAAAATTATACGCAACGGTAACTATTTATAAAATGCTATCAAACAATGTGCCACACTAAATAGTTTTCATACAAAAATTTCACAAAATTCGACGATTAGGTTAGGTTAGTAGGTTAGGTTAGGTTAGGTTCGGTTTTTTTTTTGGATAGGTGATCATTTAGCTTTAGAACTTTAGTTTTGCAAACACTTTACTACGTGGATTTCTTAATACCTATACCGCGACAATGTATGAAGAGAATAAAATAAATTTCGCCGGAGCGCGACGTGCAGTACGTCGAAAGACGCGTCTCGGCGAGTACTTCAACGTTATATAAACAAACTATGTACGGTTGATACAAAAAATTGCAACCGTCAGCGAAACAGAGTAATTGTTAGAAATTTGGAAAAAATTGAAGAGTGGGGATAACGAAAATATATAAACCGGTAAGTATCCACTAAATGCTACAAAACGATATGCCACACTATATAGTTTTCATACAGATTGTTTATGAAATTAGACAAATCAGACAAACTTTAGTTTTGCAAACACTTTACTACGTGGATTTCTTAATACCTATACCGCGACAATGTATGAAGAGAATAAAATAAATTTCGCCGGAGCGCGACGTGCAGTACGTCGAAAGACGCGTCTCGGCGAGTACTTCAACGTTATATAAACAAACTATGTACGGTTGATACAAAAAATTGCAACCGTCAGCGAAACAGAGTAATTGTTAGAAATTTGGAAAAAATTGAAGAGTGGGGATAACGAAAATATATAAACCGGTAAGTATCCACTAAATGCTACAAAACGATATGCCACACTATATAGTTTTCATACAGATTGTTTATGAAATTAGACAAATCAGACAAACTTTAGTTTTGCAAACACTTTACTACGTGGATTTCTTAATACCTATACCGCGACAATGTATGAAGAGAATAAAATAAATTTCGCCGGAGCGCGACGTGCAGTACGTCGAAAGACGCGTCTCGGCGAGTACTTCACAAATATCGAATAATGTTAGGTACGGTTGGTACAAAAAATTTTCACCGTCAGCAAAAGTATGGGAATTAAAGAAATTTGGAAGAAATTGAGGGGGGAGAAAATCAAAATTATACGCAACGGTAAGTATTTATAAAATGCTATCAAACAATGTGCCACACTAAATAGTTTTCATACAAAAATTTCACAAAATTCGACGATTAGATTAGGTTAGTAGGTTAGGTTAGGTTTGTTGTAATCTATGGTAAATGTTATACTCTTTGATCTTTATAATGGCGAACGTAACGCCATCTATTGTTTTTAGTTACGTTCTTTTTGTCTATTCTGTCATGGCCTCCCACTGAGATGTTTTTAGTTATGTAAAATGTTACGGTTTATTTAAATAAAGTTTGCTCAATTCTACTAATGGCCTAATTATTAAAATCACATCGTCACAAATCCACAACTCCAACATGGTAGCAGAGCGTGGTTAATAAGTGTTGTAGTGATCGTTGTAGATCAAAAATAAGGGCCACGTAGAAAGTTTTTTACGCCTCGTGTTACGAGTAAGGAGTCAAGATTATTATACACGCTATCATCACTAAAATGGCAAAACAAGCAAAAATAGAAGATATAATGATGCCTATATTTGATGGCATCAATTATTCAAGCTGGAAATTGAGACTATTAACGTTGTTAGAGTACAAAGAATGTAACGAGGCCGCCATTTGCGAAATGCCTGTAAAGTATGAAAAGAAAGAAGCGGATTGGAATAAAATGGATTTAAAAGCAAGGACTATCATAATGAGCACAATTTCAGACAAACAATTGGAGTATATTGCTGAATGCATAACAGCCTATGAAATGATGAAAAAGTTTGACAAAATGTATTTAACAAAGTCTACTGCTATGCAAATAATATGTAGAGGAAAAATTGAAGAGATTAAACTAAACAATTATAATACAATAGAAGATTTTTTTATTGACTTCGAGAAAGCAACAAATGAGTTTAAAGTGGCTGGTGGAAAAATAGATGAACCCGAGAAGATGAGATACTTGCTGAGAGCTTTACCTCCAACTTATAGTTATATTGGAGATTTCATTGATGTGATTCCAGAAGAACAAATAAAGAGAAATGGCATAGGGCACTTGGTCATGTAAATTTTAAATATTTAAATAAGTTGATAAATAATAAATTAGTAGAAGGTTTGCCAGATAAGATTGAAAAAACGGAAATGAAATGTTCTAATTGTATTGAAAGCAAAATGGCTAATGTACCGTTCCGAAATAATAGAACCAAGACTACTGAAATTTTAGAATTGATTCATACTGATTTAAACGGTCCACATAACACTACTGGGTATGGTGGAGAAAAATATTTTTTGTCATTTATTGACGACTATAGCAAATGTACAAGAATTTTTTGTATTAAAAGCAAAGCAGAAACTGCAAATTGTTTTATAGAGTTTGTTAATTTAGTTGAAAATAAATTTAATAAGAGAGTAAAGAAATTACAGTGCGATAATGGGAAAGAATATTTAAATCGAGATGTTTATAATTTCATTAGACAAAAGGGAATAGAGTTATTACCATGTCCACCCTACGTCCATGAATTAAATGGAGTAGCGGAAAGGTATAATAGATCTGCTATGGACATAGGCAGATGCTTAATGAGAGAAGCTAAAATTCACAGAAGGTATTGGCCTGAAGTTATAAAAACAGCAGCATATTTAAAAAATCGAACAATTGCTAATACAGTAGATAATAAAACTCCTTACGAAATATTTTTCGGTATTAAACCTAATGTAGAGCATTTAAAGATTTATGGAAGTAGAGTTTATGTCAGGGTTCCAGAAGTTTTAAGAAAAAGTAAATGGGATGATAAAGCCCAACTTGGAGTACTAGTAGGTTATAATGAAAATGGTTATAGGGTTTTATTAAATAACAGAATAATTAATGCTAGACATGTACAGGTAGTTGAAGAAAATACTCAATTAATTTGTTTAGAAAAATTTGATGATGAAAAGGATAGGGATTTGGAAAATAAAACTTCTAATATAAACAATGAAATATTTAAAACTGACAATGATGAAGACTTTGTAGATGCAGACGAAACTAGTTCTAATAATGCTATGGAAGATCCTGTTAACAATGATAATTTAAGTAACAATGGGGATGAACTCTTAATAGAAAAAACAAAGTCAAAAAGAAAGATAAATCCTGTTTCTAGGTATGGTAACCCAGTATCACATTTTATTTATGTAAATTTCATTGATGCAAATGCCCCAAATACATTTGAGGAGGCAATGAACTGCCACGATTATAAACAATGGCAAATTGCAATGGACTCAGAAATAAATAGCTTAAACAAAAATAACACATGGCAAATTGTTGAACGGCCAAAAGACAAACGGGTCATTGATGTCAAGTGGGTCTTTAAAAAGAAAAGTAATAATGCATATAAAGCTAGATTAGTAGTACGAGGGTTTCAGCAAAAGGAATATTTTGATAATGTTTATTCACCAGTAGGAAAAATGCAAACATTGAAAATTTTATTATCATACAGTTGTAAAAATAATTTATTCATAGAACAAATGGATGTTGAGACAGCGTTTCTAAACGGTTATGTAAAATCAGAAGTGTTTATAAATCAACCAAAAGGTTATGAAACTAAAGATAATAAAGTTTACAAATTGCAAAAGGCACTCTACGGTCTCAGGGAAAGCCCTAGAGTATGGTATGATTGTTTCAATAAATTTATTAAAAAGTTGAATTTTGTTAGAAGTAACTATGATTACTGTCTATATGTAAATAGATCAAGCAAAGATCCAATATATATACTAATATTTGTTGATGATCTTCTAATTTGTTGTAAAGATAGAGATAAAATAAAAAAGGTAAAAACTGGTTTAATGGAAAGATTTGCTATGAAAGACCTAGGAAAAATTAAAATTTATATTGGTATAGATATTGATTATAGTGATGATAGAAATATAATGACTTTAAGTCAGACAAAATATATTGAATCTTTGGCTGTAAAATATAATCTGGAAAATACTAAGCTATATGACACTCCAATGGAAACAAACTTAAAATTAGAACAAGCTAGAGAAGTAGATGATAGTATAAAGTATAGAAATATAATAGGTGAATTATTGTATATTAGTACAGGCACTAGGCCAGATATAGCATATAGTGTAAACTACTTAAGTCGTTTTCAAAGCTGTTATGACCGCACACATTACAAATATGCCTTAAGAATTTTAAAATATTTGTACAAGACTAAGGATTTAAAGTTAACATACTATGATAATGTAAGCACTGAAATATTAGATTGTATGGTAGACTCTGACTATGCAGGAGATAATGTAGATAGAAAATCTACAACAGGTTTTGTAATTAGATTATTTGGAAACTTAATTTTTTGGAAAACACATAAACAAAGTAAAGTAACTAAGTGTTCAACCTTTGCAGAATATACTGCTATGTCAGAAGCAGTGACAGAAGTTCTCTTCATTAGAAACTTGTTAATTGAATCATTCAATGTTAAATTTGATAAACCAATAAAACTGTATGAAGATAATTCAGGTGCAATTTCGATTGCTAAATACGGCAACTTTACAAAGAATTCAAAGCACATTGAAGTGCAATATCATTATATTAATGAAAATTATGAAAAGGGTATAATTGATATTGTAAAAATTGATTCAAGATTTAACTTAGCAGACATGTTAACTAAAAGTCTAGATAAAACCAAATTTTTGAGAAATAGGTCAGAGTTAAGATTATTTTAGTATATACAGGATATTATGTTTATAACAGTATAATTTATGTAAAAGATCAAGATTATAAATTTAAGGAGGTGTGTTGTAATCTATGGTAAATGTTATACTCTTTGATCTTTATAATGGCGAACGTAACGCCATCTATTGTTTTTAGTTAAGTTCTTTTTGTCTATTCTGTCATGGCCTCCCACTGAGATGTTTTTAGTTATGTAAAATGTTACGGTTTATTTAAATAAAGTTTGCTCAATTCTACTAATGGCCTAATTATTAAAATCACATCGTCACAAATCCACAACTCCAACAAGGTTAGGTTTTTTTTTTGGATAGGTGATCATTTAGCTTTAGAACTTTAGTTTTGCAAACACTTTACTACGTGGATTTCTTAATACCTATACCGCGACAATGTATGAAGAGAATAAAATAAATTTCGCCGGAGCGCGACGTGCAGTACGTCGAAAGACGCGTCTCGGCGAGTACTTCAACGTTATATAAACAAACTATGTACGGTTGATACAAAAAATTGCAACCGTCAGCAAAAGTATGGGAATTAAAGAAATTTGGAAGAAATTGAGGGGGGAGAAAATCAAAATTATACGCAACGGTAAGTATTCATAAAATGCTATCAAACAATGTGCCACACTAAATAGTTTTCATACAAAAATTTCACAAAATTCGACGATTAGGTTAGGTTAGTAGGTTAGGTTAGGTTAGGTTCGGTTTTTTTTTTGGATAGGTGATCATTTAGCTTTAGAACTTTAGTTTTGCAAACACTTTACTACGTGGATTTCTTAATACCTATACCGCGACAATGTATGAAGAGAATAAAATAAATTTCGCCGGAGCGCGACGTGCAGTACGTCGAAAGACGCGTCTCGGCGAGTACTTCAACGTTATATAAACAAACTATGTACGGTTGATACAAAAAATTGCAACCGTCAGCGAAACAGAGTAATTGTTAGAAATTTGGAAAAAATTGAAGAGTGGGGATAACGAAAATATATAAACCGGTAAGCATCCACTAAATGCTACAAAACGATATGCCACACTATATAGTTTTCATACAGATTGTTTATGAAATTAGACAAATCAGACAAACTTTAGTTTTGCAAACACTTTACTACGTGGATTTCTTAATACCTATACCGCGACAATGTATGAAGAGAATAAAATAAATTTCGCCGGAGCGCGACGTGCAGTACGTCGAAAGACGCGTCTCGGCGAGTACTTCACAAATATCGAATAATGTTAGGTACGGTTGGTACAAAAAATTTTCACCGTCAGCAAAAGTATGGGAATTAAAGAAATTTGGAAGAAATTGAGGGGGGAGAAAATCAAAATTATACGCAACGGTAACTATTTATAAAATGCTATCAAACAATGTGCCACACTAAATAGTTTTCATACAAAAATTTCACAAAATTCGACGATTAGGTTAGGTTAGTAGGTTAGGTTAGGTTAGGTTTTTTTTTTTGGATAGGTGATCATTTAGCTTTAGAACTTTAGTTTTGCAAACACTTTACTACGTGGATTTCTTAATACCTATACCGCGACAATGTATGAAGTGAATAAAATAAATTTCGCCGGAGCGCGACGTGCAGTACGTCGAAAGACGCGTCTCGGCGAGTACTTCAACGTTATATAAACAAACTATGTACGGTTGATACAAAAAATTGCAACCGTCAGCGAAACAGAGTAATTGTTAGAAATTTGGAAAAAATTGAAGAGTGGGGATAACGAAAATATATAAACCGGTAAGCATCCACTAAATGCTACAAAACGATATGCCACACTATATAGTTTTCATACAGATTGTTTATGAAATTAGACAAATCAGACAAACTTTAGTTTTGCAAACACTTTACTACGTGGATTTCTTAATACCTATACCGCGACAATGTATGAAGAGAATAAAATAAATTTCGCCGGAGCGCGACGTGCAGTACGTCGAAAGACGCGTCTCGGCGAGTACTTCACAAATATCGAATAATGTTAGGTACGGTTGGTACAAAAAATTTTCACCGTCAGCAAAAGTATGGGAATTAAAGAAATTTGGAAGAAATTGAGGGGGGAGAAAATCAAAATTATACGCAACGGTAACTATTTATAAAATGCTATCAAACAATGTGCCACACTAAATAGTTTTCATACAAAAATTTCACAAAATTCGACGATTAGGTTAGGTTAGTAGATTAGGTTAGGTTAGGTTAGGTTTTTTTTTTTGGATAGGTGATCATTTAGCTTTAGAACTTTAGTTTTGCAAACACTTTACTACGTGGATTTCTTAATACCTATACCGCGACAATGTATGAAGTGAATAAAATAAATTTCGCCGGAGCGCGACGTGCAGTACGTCGAAAGACGCGTCTCGGCGAGTACTTCAACGTTATATAAACAAACTATGTACGGTTGATACAAAAAATTGCAACCGTCAGCGAAACAGAGTAATTGTTAGAAATTTGGAAAAAATTGAAGAGTGGGGATAACGAAAATATATAAACCGGTAAGCATCCACTAAATGCTACAAAACGATATGCCACACTATATAGTTTTCATACAGATTGTTTATGAAATTAGACAAATCAGACAAACTTTAGTTTTGCAAACACTTTACTACGTGGATTTCTTAATACCTATACCGCGACAATGTATGAAGAGAATAAAATAAATTTCGCCGGAGCGCGACGTGCAGTACGTCGAAAGACGCGTCTCGGCGAGTACTTCACAAATATCGAATAATGTTAGGTACGGTTGGTACAAAAAATTTTCACCGTCAGCAAAAGTATGGGAATTAAAGAAATTTGGAAGAAATTGAGGGGGGAGAAAATCAAAATTATACGCAACGGTAACTATTTATAAAATGCTATCAAACAATGTGCCACACTAAATAGTTTTCATACAAAAATTTCACAAAATTCGACGATTAGGTTAGGTTAGTAGGTTAGGTTAGGTTAGGTTTTTTTTTTTGGATAGGTGATCATTTAGCTTTAGAACTTTAGTTTTGCAAACACTTTACTACGTGGATTTCTTAATACCTATACCGCGACAATGTATGAAGTGAATAAAATAAATTTCGCCGGAGCGCGACGTGCAGTACGTCGAAAGACGCGTCTCGGCGAGTACTTCAACGTTATATAAACAAACTATGTACGGTTGATACAAAAAATTGCAACCGTCAGCGAAACAGAGTAATTGTTAGAAATTTGGAAAAAATTGAAGAGTGGGGATAACGAAAATATATAAACCGGTAAGCATCCACTAAATGCTACAAAACGATATGCCACACTATATAGTTTTCATACAGATTGTTTATGAAATTAGACAAATCAGACAAACTTTAGTTTTGCAAACACTTTACTACGTGGATTTCTTAATACCTATACCGCGACAATGTATGAAGAGAATAAAATAAATTTCGCCGGAGCGCGACGTGCAGTACGTCGAAAGACGCGTCTCGGCGAGTACTTCACAAATATCGAATAATGTTAGGTACGGTTGGTACAAAAAATTTTCACCGTCAGCAAAAGTATGGGAATTAAAGAAATTTGGAAGAAATTGAGGGGGGAGAAAATCAAAATTATACGCAACGGTAACTATTTATAAAATGCTATCAAACAATGTGCCACACTAAATAGTTTTCATACAAAAATTTCACAAAATTCGACGATTAGGTTAGGTTAGTAGGTTAGGTTAGGTTAGGTTTTTTTTTTTGGATAGGTGATCATTTAGCTTTAGAACTTTAGTTTTGCAAACACTTTACTACGTGGATTTCTTAATACCTATACCGCGACAATGTATGAAGTGAATAAAATAAATTTCGCCGGAGCGCGACGTGCAGTACGTCGAAAGACGCGTCTCGGCGAGTACTTCAACGTTATATAAACAAACTATGTACGGTTGATACAAAAAATTGCAACCGTCAGCGAAACAGAGTAATTGTTAGAAATTTGGAAAAAATTGAAGAGTGGGGATAACGAAAATATATAAACCGGTAAGCATCCACTAAATGCTACAAAACGATATGCCACACTATATAGTTTTCATACAGATTGTTTATGAAATTAGACAAATCAGACAAACTTTAGTTTTGCAAACACTTTACTACGTGGATTTCTTAATACCTATACCGCGACAATGTATGAAGAGAATAAAATAAATTTCGCCGGAGCGCGACGTGCAGTACGTCGAAAGACGCGTCTCGGCGAGTACTTCACAAATATCGAATAATGTTAGGTACGGTTGGTACAAAAAATTTTCACCGTCAGCAAAAGTATGGGAATTAAAGAAATTTGGAAGAAATTGAGGGGGGAGAAAATCAAAATTATACGCAACGGTAAGTATTTATAAAATGCTATCAAACAATGTGCCACACTAAATAGTTTTCATACAAAAATTTCACAAAATTCGACGATTAGGTTAGGTTAGTAGGTTAGGTTAGGTTAGGTTTTTTTTTTTGGATAGGTGATCATTTAGCTTTAGAACTTTAGTTTTGCAAACACTTTACTACGTGGATTTCTTAATACCTATACCGCGACAATGTATGAAGTGAATAAAATAAATTTCGCCGGAGCGCGACGTGCAGTACGTCGAAAGACGCGTCTCGGCGAGTACTTCAACGTTATATAAACAAACTATGTACGGTTGATACAAAAAATTGCAACCGTCAGCGAAACAGAGTAATTGTTAGAAATTTGGAAAAAATTGAAGAGTGGGGATAACGAAAATATATAAACCGGTAAGCATCCACTAAATGCTACAAAACGATATGCCACACTATATAGTTTTCATACAGATTGTTTATGAAATTAGACAAATCAGACAAACTTTAGTTTTGCAAACACTTTACTACGTGGATTTCTTAATACCTATACCGCGACAATGTATGAAGAGAATAAAATAAATTTCGCCGGAGCGCGACGTGCAGTACGTCGAAAGACGCGTCTCGGCGAGTACTTCACAAATATCGAATAATGTTAGGTACGGTTGGTACAAAAAATTTTCACCGTCAGCAAAAGTATGGGAATTAAAGAAATTTGGAAGAAATTGAGGGGGGAGAAAATCAAAATGATACGCAACGGTAAGTATTTATAAAATGCTATCAAACAATGTGCCACACTAAATAGTTTTCATACAAAAATTTCACAAAATTCGACGATTAGGTTAGGTTAGTAGGTTAGGTTAGGTTAGGTTTTTTTTTTTGGATAGGTGATCATTTAGCTTTAAAACTTTAGTTTTGCAAACACTTTACTACGTGGATTTCTTAATACCTATACCGCGACAATGTATGAAGAGAAAAAATAAATTTCGCCGGAGCGCGACGTGCAGTACGTCGAAAGACGCGTCTCGGCGAGTACTTCAACGTTATATAAACAAACTATGTACGGTTGATACAAAAAATTGCAACCGTCAGCAAAAGTATGGGAATTAAAGAAATTTGGAAGAAATTGAGGGGGGAGAAAATCAAAATTATACGCAACGGTAAGTATTCATAAAATGCTATCAAACAATGTGCCACACTAAATAGTTTTCATACAAAAATTTCACAAAATTCGACGATTAGGTTAGGTTAGTAGGTTAGGTTAGGTTAGGTTCGGTTTTTTTTTTGGATAGGTGATCATTTAGCTTTAGAACTTTAGTTTTGCAAACACTTTACTACGTGGATTTCTTAATACCTATACCGCGACAATGTATGAAGAGAATAAAATAAATTTCGCCGGAGCGCGACGTGCAGTACGTCGAAAGACGCGTCTCGGCGAGTACTTCAACGTTATATAAACAAACTATGTACGGTTGATACAAAAAATTGCAACCGTCAGCGAAACAGAGTAATTGTTAGAAATTTGGAAAAAATTGAAGAGTGGGGATAACGAAAATATATAAACCGGTAAGCATCCACTAAATGCTACAAAACGATATGCCACACTATATAGTTTTCATACAGATTGTTTATGAAATTAGACAAATCAGACAAACTTTAGTTTTGCAAACACTTTACTACGTGGATTTCTTAATACCTATACCGCGACAATGTATGAAGAGAATAAAATAAATTTCGCCGGAGCGCGACGTGCAGTACGTCGAAAGACGCGTCTCGGCGAGTACTTCACAAATATCGAATAATGTAAGGTACGGTTGGTACAAAAAATTTTCACCGTCAGCAAAAGTATGGGAATTAAAGAAATTTGGAAGAAATTGAGGGGGGAGAAAATCAAAATTATACGCAACGGTAAGTATTTATAAAATGCTATCAAACAATGTGCCACACTAAATAGTTTTCATACAAAAATTTCACAAAATTCGACGATTAGGTTAGGTTAGTAGGTTAGGTTAGGTTAGGTTTTTTTTTTGGATAGGTGATCATTTAGCTTTAGAACTTTAGTTTTGCAAACACTTTACTACGTGGATTTCTTAATACCTATACCGCGACAATGTATGAAGAGAATAAAATAAATTTCGCCGGAGCGCGACGTGCAGTACGTCGAAAGACGCGTCTCGGCGAGTACTTCAACGTTATATAAACAAACTATGTACGGTTGATACAAAAAATTGCAACCGTCAGCGAAACAGAGTAATTGTTAGAAATTTGGAAAAAATTGAAGAGTGGGGATAACGAAAATATATAAACCGGTAAGCATCCACTAAATGCTACAAAACGATATGCCACACTATATAGTTTTCATACAGATTGTTTATGAAATTAGACAAATCAGACAAACTTTAGTTTTGCAAACACTTTACTACGTGGATTTCTTAATACCTATACCGCGACAATGTATGAAGAGAATAAAATAAATTTCGCCGGAGCGCGACGTGCAGTACGTCGAAAGACGCGTCTCGGCGAGTACTTCACAAATATCGAATAATGTAAGGTACGGTTGGTACAAAAAATTTCACCGTCAGCAAAAGTATGGGAATTAAAGAAATTTGGAAGAAATTGAGGGGGGAGAAAATCAAAATTATACGCAACGGTAAGTATTTATAAAATGCTATCAAACAATGTGCCACACTAAATAGTTTTCATACAAAAATTTCACAAAATTCGACGATTAGGTTAGGTTAGTAGGTTAGGTTAGGTTAGGTTTTTTTTTTTGGATAGGTGATCATTTAGCTTTAGAACTTTAGTTTTGCAAACACTTTACTACGTGGATTTCTTAATACCTATACCGCGACAATGTATGAAGAGAATAAAATAAATTTCGCCGGAGCGCGACGTGCAGTACGTCGAAAGACGCGTCTCGGCGAGTACTTCACAAATATCGAATAATGTTAGGTACGGTTGGTACAAAAAATTTTCACCGTCAGCAAAAGTATGGGAATTAAAGAAATTTGGAAGAAATTGAGGGGGGAGAAAATCAAAATTATACGCAACGGTAACTATTTATAAAATGCTATCAAACAATGTGCCACACTAAATAGTTTTCATACAAAAATTTCACAAAATTCGACGATTAGGTTAGGTTAGTAGGTTAGGTTAGGTTAGGTTCGGTTTTTTTTTTGGATAGGTGATCATTTAGCTTTAGAACTTTAGTTTTGCAAACACTTTACTACGTGGATTTCTTAATACCTATACCGCGACAATGTATGAAGAGAATAAAATAAATTTCGCCGGAGCGCGACGTGCAGTACGTCGAAAGACGCGTCTCGGCGAGTACTTCAACGTTATATAAACAAACTATGTACGGTTGATACAAAAAATTGCAACCGTCAGCGAAACAGAGTAATTGTTAGAAATTTGGAAAAAATTGAAGAGTGGGGATAACGAAAATATATAAACCGGTAAGCATCCACTAAATGCTACAAAACGATATGCCACACTATATAGTTTTCATACAGATTGTTTATGAAATTAGACAAATCAGACAAACTTTAGTTTTGCAAACACTTTACTACGTGGATTTCTTAATACCTATACCGCGACAATGTATGAAGAGAATAAAATAAATTTCGCCGGAGCGCGACGTGCAGTACGTCGAAAGACGCGTCTCGGCGAGTACTTCACAAATATCGAATAATGTTAGGTACGGTTGGTACAAAAAATTTTCACCGTCAGCAAAAGTATGGGAATTAAAGAAATTTGGAAGAAATTGAGGGGGGAGAAAATCAAAATTATACGCAACGGTAACTATTTATAAAATGCTATCAAACAATGTGCCACACTAAATAGTTTTCGTACAAAAATTTCACAAAATTCGACGATTAGGTTAGGTTAGTAGGTTAGGTTAGGTTAGGTTTTTTTTTTTGGATAGGTGATCATTTAGCTTTAGAACTTTAGTTTTGCAAACACTTTACTACGTGGATTTCTTAATACCTATACCGCGACAATGTATGAAGTGAATAAAATAAATTTCGCCGGAGCGCGACGTGCAGTACGTCGAAAGACGCGTCTCGGCGAGTACTTCAACGTTATATAAACAAACTATGTACGGTTGATACAAAAAATTGCAACCGTCAGCGAAACAGAGTAATTCTTAGAAATTTGGAAAAAATTGAAGAGTGGGGATAACGAAAATATATAAACCGGTAAGTATCCACTAAATGCTACAAAACGATATGCCACACTATATAGTTTTCATACAGATTGTTTATGAAATTAGACAAATCAGACAAACTTTAGTTTTGCAAACACTTTACTACGTGGATTTCTTAATACCTATACCGCGACAATGTATGAAGAGAATAAAATAAATTTCGCCGGAGCGCGACGTGCAGTACGTCGAAAGATGCGTCTCGGCGAGTACTTCACAAATATCGAATAATGTTAGGTACGGTTGGTACAAAAAATTTTCACCGTCAGCAAAAGTATGGGAATTAAAGAAATTTGGAAGAAATTGAGGGGGGAGAAAATCAAAATTATACGCAACGGTAAGTATTTATAAAATGCTATCAAACAATGTGCCACACTAAATAGTTTTCATACAAAAATTTCACAAAATTCGACGATTAGGTTAGGTTAGTAGGTTAGGTTAGGTTAGGTTTTTTTTTTTGGATAGGTGATCATTTAGCTTTAGAACTTTAGTTTTGCAAACACTTTACTACGTGGATTTCTTAATACCTATACCGCGACAATGTATGAAGTGAATAAAATAAATTTCGCCGGAGCGCGACGTGCAGTACGTCGAAAGACGCGTCTCGGCGAGTACTTCAACGTTATATAAACAAACTATGTACGGTTGATACAAAAAATTGCAACCGTCAGCGAAACAGAGTAATTGTTAGAAATTTGGAAAAAAATGAAGAGAGGGGGGTAACGAAAATATACAAACCGGTAAGTATCCACTAAATGCTACAAAACGATATGCCACACTATATAGTTTTCATACAGATTGTTTATGAAATTAGACAAATCAGACAAACTTTAGTTTTGCAAACACTTTACTACGTGGATTTCTTAATACCTAGGGTCATTCGGCCTAAAAGTACGCACTTTTTTTTCTATCGTCTACACAGTCAAAAATATAGTGTCTTGAAAAACTTTTTAACACTCTATGTAAAGTAAATTTATTCTACTTTCATTATTTAAAGAGTTTTTGTACATTACTTCATTGTTTTTTCTGCAATACATGTTTAAGTGCATCGGGAGAAATTCGTACTATTGACCCGTTATGTGGGTAAAACTACGCAGAGTGTTTGATGAGAATATTTTTTTTCTGTATAAGGTTTAAAAATCTTTCCTAATAATATTCGACTTAATTGCACTTAAAGAAGAAAAAACCGTGCGATCATTGTAATGAAGTTACAACAGGGTGCGTACTTTCAACCTCGTACTCTTACCCAAACAGGGAATATTTTAAACAATCACACGTTAGTTGACGCATTTATTTTCTAGGACGGAATTTATAACTAAAATAAATACTACAATAATCATGTAAACTTAACATAATTAACGGACTTTGTAAACTGATGCACCATCTAGCCATACACTTTTTTCCCAGCACAAAATATTGGTAACTAATTAACAAAATCACGTTGATCACCGTTTTTCGGTAAACAAGTGAGGCTTGGTAAAATAACTTGTGGCTCTGACATCTTCCCTGACGCGCCCCTGATCTAGCCGAAAAAGTGTTTGAGCCCCCTCAATAGGTTCCGAGATATTGACCATGCGAACTTTTACCCACTGCGTGCTGTTGCCCCGAATGACCCTATACCGCGACAATGTATGAAGAGAATAAAATAAATTTCGCCGGAGCGCGACGTGCAGTACGTCGAAAGACGCGTCTCGGCGAGTACTTCACAAATATCGAATAATGTTAGGTACGGTTGGTACAAAAAATTTTCACCGTCAGCAAAAGTATGGGAATTAAAGAAATTTGGAAGAAATTGAGGGGGGAGAAAATCAAAATTATACGCAACGGTAAGTATTTATAAAATGCTATCAAACAATGTGCCACACTAAATAGTTTTCATACAAAAATTTCACAAAATTCGACGATTAGGTTAGGTTAGTAGGTTAGGTTAGGTTAGGTTTTTTTTTTGGATAGGTGATCATTTAGCTTTAGAACTTTAGTTTTGCAAACACTTTACTACGTGGATTTCTTAATACCTATACCGCGACAATGTATGAAGAGAATAAAATAAATTTCGCCGGAGCGCGACGTGCAGTACGTCGAAAGACGCGTCTCGGCGAGTACTTCAACGTTATATAAACAAACTATGTACGGTTGATACAAAAAATTGCAACCGTCAGCGAAACAGAGTAATTGTTAGAAATTTGGAAAAAATTGAAGAGTGGGGATAACGAAAATATATAAACCGGTAAGCATCCACTAAATGCTACAAAACGATATGCCACACTATATAGTTTTCATACAGATTGTTTATGAAATTAGACAAATCAGACAAACTTTAGTTTTGCAAACACTTTACTACGTGGATTTCTTAATACCTATACCGCGACAATGTATGAAGAGAATAAAATAAATTTCGCCGGAGCGCGACGTGCAGTACGTCGAAAGACGCGTCTCGGCGAGTACTTCACAAATATCGAATAATGTTAGGTACGGTTGGTACAAAAAATTTTCACCGTCAGCAAAAGTATGGGAATTAAAGAAATTTGGAAGAAATTGAGGGGGGAGAAAATCAAAATTATACGCAACGGTAACTATTTATAAAATGCTATCAAACAATGTGCCACACTAAATAGTTTTCATACAAAAATTTCACAAAATTCGACGATTAGGTTAGGTTAGTAGGTTAGGTTAGGTTAGGTTTTTTTTTTTGGATAGGTGATCATTTAGCTTTAGAACTTTAGTTTTGCAAACACTTTACTACGTGGATTTCTTAATACCTATACCGCGACAATGTATGAAGTGAATAAAATAAATTTCGCCGGAGCGCGACGTGCAGTACGTCGAAAGACGCGTCTCGGCGAGTACTTCAACGTTATATAAACAAACTATGTACGGTTGATACAAAAAATTGCAACCGTCAGCGAAACAGAGTAATTGTTAGAAATTTGGAAAAAATTGAAGAGAGGGGGGTAACGAAAATATACAAACCGGTAAGTATCCACTAAATGCTACAAAACGATATGCCACACTATATAGTTTTCATACAGATTGTTTATGAAATTAGACAAATCAGACAAACTTTAGTTTTGCAAACACTTTACTACGTGGATTTCTTAATACCTATACCGCGACAATGTATGAAGAGAATAAAATAAATTTCGCCGGAGCGCGACGTGCAGTACGTCGAAAGACGCGTCTCGGCGAGTACTTCACAAATATCGAATAATGTTAGGTACGGTTGGTACAAAAAATTTTCACCGTCAGCAAAAGTATGGGAATTAAAGAAATTTGGAAGAAATTGAGGGGGGAGAAAATCAAAATTATACGCAACGGTAACTATTTATAAAATGCTATCAAACAATGTGCCACACTAAATAGTTTTCATACAAAAATTTCACAAAATTCGACGATTAGATTAGGTTAGTAGGTTAGGTTAGGTTAGGTTCGGTTTTTTTTTTGGATAGGTGATCATTTAGCTTTAGAACTTTAGTTTTGCAAACACTTTACTACGTGGATTTCTTAATACCTATACCGCGACAATGTATGAAGAGAATAAAATAAATTTCGCCGGAGCGCGACGTGCAGTACGTCGAAAGACGCGTCTCGGCGAGTACTTCAACGTTATATAAACAAACTATGTACGGTTGATACAAAAAATTGCAACCGTCAGCGAAACAGAGTAATTGTTAGAAATTTGGAAAAAATTGAAGAGTGGGGATAACGAAAATATATAAACCGGTAAGCATCCACTAAATGCTACAAAACGATATGCCACACTATATAGTTTTCATACAGATTGTTTATGAAATTAGACAAATCAGACAAACTTTAGTTTTGCAAACACTTTACTACGTGGATTTCTTAATACCTATACCGCGACAATGTATGAAGAGAATAAAATAAATTTCGCCGGAGCGCGACGTGCAGTACGTCGAAAGACGCGTCTCGGCGAGTACTTCACAAATATCGAATAATGTTAGGTACGGTTGGTACAAAAAATTTTCACCGTCAGCAAAAGTATGGGAATTAAAGAAATTTGGAAGAAATTGAGGGGGGAGAAAATCAAAATTATACGCAACGGTAACTATTTATAAAATGCTATCAAACAATGTGCCACACTAAATAGTTTTCATACAAAAATTTCACAAAATTCGACGATTAGGTTAGGTTAGTAGGTTAGGTTAGGTTAGGTTTTTTTTTTTGGATAGGTGATCATTTAGCTTTAGAACTTTAGTTTTGCAAACACTTTACTACGTGGATTTCTTAATACCTATACCGCGACAATGTATGAAGAGAATAAAATAAATTTCGCCGGAGCGCGACGTGCAGTACGTCGAAAGACGCGTCTCGGCGAGTACTTCAACGTTATATAAACAAACTATGTACGGTTGATACAAAAAATTGCAACCGTCAGCGAAACAGAGTAATTGTTAGAAATTTGGAAAAAATTGAAGAGAGGGGGGTAACGAAAATATACAAACCGGTAAGTATCCACTAAATGCTACAAAACGATATGCCACACTATATAGTTTTCATACAGATTGTTTATGAAATTAGACAAATAAGACAAACTTTAGTTTTGCAAACACTTTACTACGTGGATTTCTTAATACCTATACCGCGACAATGTATGAAGTGAATAAAATAAATTTCGCCGGAGCGCGACGTGCAGTACGTCGAAAGACGCGTCTCGGCGAGTACTTCAACGTTATATAAACAAACTATGTACGGTTGATACAAAAAATTGCAACCGTCAGCGAAACAGAGTAATTGTTAGAAATTTGGAAAAAATTGAAGAGAGGGGGGTAACGAAAATATACAAACCGGTAAGTATCCACTAAATGCTACAAAACGATATGCCACACTATATAGTTTTCATACAGATTGTTTATGAAATTAGACAAATCAGACAAACTTTAGTTTTGCAAACACTTTACTACGTGGATTTCTTAATACCTATACCGCGACAATGTATGAAGAGAATAAAATAAATTTCGCCGGAGCGCGACGTGCAGTACGTCGAAAGACGCGTCTCGGCGAGTACTTCACAAATATCGAATAATGTTAGGTACGGTTGGTACAAAAAATTTTCACCGTCAGCAAAAGTATGGGAATTAAAGAAATTTGGAAGAAATTGAGGGGGGAGAAAATCAAAATTATACGCAACGGTAAGTATTTATAAAATGCTATCAAACAATGTGCCACACTAAATAGTTTTCATACAAAAATTTCACAAAATTCGACGATTAGGTTAGGTTAGTAGGTTAGGTTAGGTTAGGTTTTTTTTTTGGATAGGTGATCATTTAGCTTTAGAACTTTAGTTTTGCAAACACTTTACTACGTGGATTTCTTAATACCTATGCCGCGACAATGTATGAAGAGAATAAAATAAATTTCGCCGGAGCGCGACGTGCAGTACGTCGAAAGACGCGTCTCGGCGAGTACTTCAACGTTATATAAACAAACTATGTACGGTTGATACAAAAAATTGCAACCGTCAGCGAAACAGAGTAATTGTTAGAAATTTGGAAAAAATTGAAGAGTGGGGATAACGAAAATATATAAACCGGTAAGTATCCACTAAATGCTACAAAACGATATGCCACACTATATAGTTTTCATACAGATTGTTTATGAAATTAGACAAATCAGACAAACTTTAGTTTTGCAAACACTTTACTACGTGGATTTCTTAATACCTATACCGCGACAATGTATGAAGAGAATAAAATAAATTTCGCCGGAGCGCGACGTGCAGTACGTCGAAAGACGCGTCTCGGCGAGTACTTCACAAATATCGAATAATGTTAGGTACGGTTGGTACAAAAAATTTTCACCGTCAGCAAAAGTATGGGAATTAAAGAAATTTGGAAGAAATTGAGGGGGGAGAAAATCAAAATTATACGCAACGGTAAGTATTTATAAAATGCTATCAAACAATGTGCCACACTAAATAGTTTTCATACAAAAATTTCACAAAATTCGACGATTAGGTTAGGTTAGTAGGTTAGGTTAGGTTAGGTTTTTTTTTTGGATAGGTGATCATTTAGCTTTAGAACTTTAGTTTTGCAAACACTTTACTACGTGGATTTCTTAATACCTATACCGCGACAATGTATGAAGAGAATAAAATAAATTTCGCCGGAGCGCGACGTGCAGTACGTCGAAAGACGCGTCTCGGCGAGTACTTCAACGTTATATAAACAAACTATGTACGGTTGATACAAAAAATTGCAACCGTCAGCGAAACAGAGTAATTGTTAGAAATTTGGAAAAAATTGAAGAGTGGGGATAACGAAAATATATAAACCGGTAAGTATCCACTAAATGCTACAAAACGATATGCCACACTATATAGTTTTCATACAGATTGTTTATGAAATTAGACAAATCAGACAAACTTTAGTTTTGCAAACACTTTACTACGTGGATTTCTTAATACCTATACCGCGACAATGTATGAAGAGAATAAAATAAATTTCGCCGGAGCGCGACGTGCAGTACGTCGAAAGACGCGTCTCGGCGAGTACTTCACAAATATCGAATAATGTTAGGTACGGTTGGTACAAAAAATTTTCACCGTCAGCAAAAGTATGGGAATTAAAGAAATTTGGAAGAAATTGAGGGGGGAGAAAATCAAAATTATACGCAACGGTAAGTATTTATAAAATGCTATCAAACAATGTGCCACACTAAATAGTTTTCATACAAAAAAAAAAAAAAAAAAAAAAAAAAAAAAAAAAAAAAAAAAAAAAAAAAAAAAAAAAATTTCACAAAATTCGACGATTAGGTTAGGTTAGTAGGTTAGGTTAGGTTAGGTTTTTTTTTTTTTTTTTTTTTTTTTTTTTTTTTTTATAGTGAGGCTCTGCGCCTCACCCTCGTTCCCCCTATCCAGGACAAGGGAAGTTTTATATAATTTTTATTTCTTTACTTTTTATGTGTTTTTTTACATTTTTTCTTTGAACTTAATATTTTACTGCTCTTATTTGCTACCGAACATTATTACTTTCTGTCTATTCTTAATTTTACGTTATCCTAGGTCACTTATTAATCTTATGTCTATTTACTTAATTAGTACATATGTTCTTACTTTTATCTTATTACTAGTCTTATATAATAATTATTATATAGCTAGCAATTATTCCTACTTATTCCTATTATTTACCTTAGTTACTATGTTCTTACAATATTTTATAAACTTATGTACTATGTTTTTATCTAAAATTATCTTAGGTATACTATCTAATGTTAATTCTATTCCTATTTCTACTTCTATGTCATAGCGTTCTTTGGCATGGATGGGACAACCGAGTAGGAGGTGTGGGACCGTCTCCTCAACGTCAGGGTCACACAAGCACGCCGGGCTCTCCTTGCACTTGAATCGGTGCAAGTACTCAGAGAACCCGCCGTGCCCAGTGAACACCTGCGTAAGGACAGGATCCAGGACGATCCGTCTGACGACCCTGTGCGCCTCGACGGCGTCCGGAAAGAACAGCTTCGTTACCGAAGCCGTCTCTCCGTCCGCGTATCTCCGGCTCCATTCGCCAATAGAGTCCTGACGGATCTGTCTCTTGACGAATGAAACCGGACACTTGTCGTAATGCGCACGGGTCTTCAGATGCTGTGCGGCCTCTTTAGCGAGCACGTCCGCCCTCTCGTTTCCCTCCAACCCCACGTGTGCCTTCACCCAGAAAAATTTAATTTTCTGGGTGCGTTGCTCGGCTACTTTTAACATTTTATTTATTTCGAACGCTATGGGGTGGAGAGAATCACCTCTGGTGATGACGTCGAGAGCAGACCTGGCATCGCTAAAGATGCCGCACGTAGGAAGCCCGCTTCGGAGCGCCTCCTCCACGGCTTTCCGGAGGGCGAGAAGCTCAGCCTGGTAGACGGAGCAGTACGACTCCAGCCGCAACTTTCTGGTACTCGTCTCGGCGGCGCCGTTCCATATGGACAGCGCCGCTCCGACTTTCCCATCAATTTTGCTTCCGTCGGTGAAGATGCTAAGACCCTCACCGACGTGCTGGGCCAGTTCTGCCCCGTCCACCAAGCATTCAAACGTCCCGCTCCTCCGTTCCGCCGGGTGGTCCAAACTGGTGAAGGCTACAGGCGCCTCTATCTCCCGATCACCTACCACTCGCTGAGAGTACCCCCTCTTGACCTCGTAGAGGAGTGCGGTTTCCCTCACTCTTATGTCAAGGGGGAGTATCCCCGCGAGCAATAGGGTCGAGTTGAGAGAGGCGGTCCTGTATGCCTTCGTCAGCTTCTGCGCAAAGCTGCGCTGGATCGCTCCGAGCTGCTTCCTGATGCCTAGTTTCTGGCTAGCGGGAGCCCACGCGCTGGTCGCGTAGAGGATGACGGGCTCAACCGCTGCCGTATAGATCGTCCTGATAACCTCCGGTCCCAGCCCCCACTGGACTTTGGCTGACCTTGCGAGCATTTTGTAAAGGTTTGCGGCCTTCCCGCAAGCCTGCGTCACGTGACTGTTAAAGGTTAGTTTCCGGTCTATTGTCAGGCCAAGCAACTTTATTTCGTTGGACAGGCCAATGTCAACGCCGCCCATGCGCAGGATTGGGGTGTCGTACTTTAACTTGTTGGTTATCACCATCGCCTTGGTTTTGTTTGGCGCAAACCTCAGCTTATTTCGGACACCCCAATCCCGCACATAGGCTAGTGCCGCATTGGCCTGTCTTTGTGCTTCTCCCGTGGAACCCCCGTCAAACACCAGGACGACATCGTCAGCAAAAGCTTGACAATAGTCGCCCCGGCGCTCGAGCCCCTTTAACAGGGGATCGAGGAGGAGGTTCCACAGGATTGGCCCTCCGATAGACCCCTGAACGCAACCCTTAACAGTCCGCTTCGCAGCTTCGGCCCCCGCGTACCGGAGCCTGACCATCCGATCATCCAAGTAGCTGGCGACCATCCTTCTGATGTTTGGTGGGCAGCTTTCTTCCGCCAACCGGACTTTTATGGCCGGCCACCAGGCGCTATCGAAGGCTCCCTCTATGTCCAGCGATATCATAATTATGACTCGCTTTTCTAAAAGTTTCGCCCTAATATGTTTCATCAGGTCATAGAGGGAGTCTTCGGTGCCCCTTTGTGGCATAAATCCGTATTGGCGGTGGCTCATCCTCGAGAGGAGGTGCCATTTCAGCCTACCCACCAGCATCTTTTCCAGGATCTTTCCCAGCACTGGCAACAATCCTATCGGCCGGTGTGCCTTGGGAACCGAGTAATCGTCCTTACCCGGTTTCCGCAGCACAACGACCGTGGCCTCCTTCCAGATCTTTGGGAAGTAGGCCAATTCTAGGCATTTGTTAGCCAGTGCTAGGAAAGACTCCGGATCTTGGGTGATCGCCTGCGTACAGATGTCGGATGTCAGGCCGTCAGAACCGGGCGCCTTTTTCGGGTTGAAGGTCACCAGCGCCGCAGTGAGCTCCCGCGACGTGAACGGTGGGTCATGTACCTCACCATGGACCCAGTCGTTCACTCGCGAGGCAAGCTCCCTGGTGCGCCGGTGATCCTCATTGTCCTCCTCGTCAGGGTCGTCCGGGTAGAAGGTCTCGGCAAGAAATCTTGCCGATTCCTCCTGACCCAGGGTTTTCCCGTCCCTGACGAGTGGCTGGTCTTCATGCCGCTTGGTCAGCCTGCCCATCACTCGGTAAATCCCATCCCATACCCCTTCTTTATCCTGTTTACTACAAAACTCTTTCCAGCTTTTAACCTGTGCTGTCCTCGCTTCATTTTCGTATTCTTCCTTAGCTTTCTTGTACTCTCTGATCACTTTCTCTTTCCTTACAGGAGCTGCCCATCGTATCCTTCGTTTTCTCCTCATCATTTCCTTCTTTAACCTGTCGAGTTCGCCGGACCACCACGGTAAGTTGAATTTAGTATTATTTTTCTTCTTAGGTATAGTTTCCTCACTTGTTCTATTTATTATTTCTGTGTATTTTATTATTTTATGCTCTAATTCTATTATTGTATTTACTTTATCTATTTCTATTTTGTTTATTTTATTTTCTTCTGTTAAGTGTTTAATTTTAGTTCCAAATTCTCTCCAGTTTGCTTTTCTAGTATTAAATTTTCTCGTTGTCCTAATAATTTTGATCCCCTTTTCTCTTGTAATTTTTAAATCAAATGTGATCGTATTGTGGTCTGAACTCGTCAGGTCCTCTCTAACGCGCCAATTTTCTATCTTATCCAAGAGGTCGACCGAACAGGCGGTGATGTCCACCTGGCTGGAGTACGCCCTTCCTCCTCTAACGGTGAAAAACGTCGGCGTATTTCCTTCGTTTAGCACATGGAGCCCGGCTTCATCCAGCCAACCGGACACCAGCTCTCCTCTTCGGTCGACCTCCTGGCTCCACCATAGACTCTTTGCATTGGCGTCTCCACCAATTAGTAGGCTCCTCGATCCCAACCTCCTTCCTATTTTCCTCAGGTGTTCGAGGTATTCGTCTATTGACTGGTCCGGTTCAAAGTATATCGAGACCATCACGATCTCCCAGGCGCCGGAGCGGATTCTCACCACAACGATATTCGTTGTGGTGAACTCTGGGCAGATCAAGGCATCCATGTCTTCATCAAAGACTGCAATGGCTGCCTTGACCTGGCCACCATCCCGTTCCGCGCTTTGGAAGATCCTGACGGTCCCGTAATCCTTCATCCGGCCAGTCCCTCCGACGTACGGCTCCTGAATAAGGGCTGCGGCCAACCTTTTTTCAACTGCCCACGACATCAGTTCTTGTGTGGCTAGGTTTTTTCTTTGAAGGTTGGCCTGCGCCATCAGGTATGGCCTTCCGTCGGAGTCAGGCATGGTCGGGCCCGGGGCTGTGGAGACCACCTTAGCAATACGCTATGGCGGAGCGTGCTAGCGCGTCCCACTTTTTCCGTATCGGGCAGTCCTGACTGAATGCATTGTGCTTAGTATCTGCCATTTTGGCCTTTTGGCAGTTGCAGCAAGTTGGCAACTCGGCTGCCATCCAGTCAGGACATTCGGCCCTTAAATGTGAGCCCCCGCAGTGACTGCAGACATCCAGGGAGCTTCGACAGAATCGCTTTCCGTGACCATAGCCCAGGCAACGCGAGCACTGGACTAGTGGTGACTGGTCCGCGACTCTGACCCTCTGGATGTCTACATGCACTGCGCCGGCTTCTGTAAGGATTCCCCAAATCTGCGGTGAAACCTTAAGGACGATGTGCGCCATCAATGGGTTCCGTGCTCTTCTCCTATATTTTACCTCCATAATTTCATCCTCTTTCTTTATCCTATCCAGTAAGTTCCTATTCTGCATCCTTAAAGCCTTTATTATCTCTTCGTTTGAGTGGCAGTTTAGAACGTCCTTCAGAACGATGAGTGGGTCCTTATTTTTAACTTCCTCCACATTCAAATTTCCAGCTTTGTTTATCTTATCTTTTACTTTCGTCAGCTCTTGTCTATCCTGAAATCCTACTATCACTTTCCTTTCTTTTCCTTTCCTGATGTTATCTACCCTGATTCCTTCCTCTGCCGCGTTAACCACTTTCCTTAATTTTTCAACCACTTCATCGCCCGTTTCTTGCTCGTCCCTTGATGTCACTACTATGGAGTGTAGCGCCGTAGCCACACTCGGTGGTTTCCCACTTTGCGGGCCGGCTGCTACACTCGCATAGGTCCTTTGTTTCTTCCACTCCTCTGCTTCTCTGGTGATTAATTCGTTAATCTTTTCAATTTCCTTCTTGTTCTCCTTTAGTAGTTTCGTGTTTTCTTCTAATTTTTCCATAATTTCCTTCTGTTCCTCTCTTTCCCTTCTGGTTTTGTCCTCTTTCGATATGGTCTCTCCTTCCTCATCTTTTCTTTGTTCTCCTGTCCTATTCCTTTGTGTCTCTTTTCCCTTATATAGTCTCCCCTCTTCCGCGTCCTTCACTAATTTATATAACCGTTCTGTAGCGTTTATCACCTCCGTCTTTATTTCGGTTTTTAAATTTCGACTATTGCTAATCTGAAGCTTCGTCTTGATAAGACAAGCCTTCGCCTCAGCCGTCCTGCTCGTATATTCAGCTTCTTTTATTGGAGACTTATCAATAGTCGTCATGTCAACATGTATGACGGGTTTCCTTGCCATAGTGGTCGTTCCGAGGATTCCAGGCTTCTGTTTCGCGAGCCCGGCAGACCTAGGTTCAGCTGTACAATCCAGCTTTGTCTCAATACTCCGCCGGGCTTGCGCAACAGTTGTCCTGCTCGTTTCCTGCGAGCTGGCCTCTGGGGATTTGGACGCCACTCTGCTGCCATCCTTAGCTGGTGTGCGGAACATTTTGACAGGGGGAGCTTGTCGCTGCTAGGGGGCACTTGTCAATCAACTGTACGCCAAGTGTAAATGGCTCGGTCGTATAGATACTGTCGATTCACAGATAATAAAATAAAAATAAAAAGTTAGAATAAAGTAATACTAAAACAGATTATATTTAGTCTAGCTAAAAGTCAAGGTCATATATGGTTACATTAGGTGCATACAAGCACGGTAAGTCAATAAGCTAAAATATGTCTAATTTTTACTTTTTCTTTTTCAGGTGAATAGCCGTCCGGGATCGCGAAGCGTCGCAGGATAGGGTATGTATCCTTCCAGGTAAGTGTACAATATTTAAAAAGCTTTTCAGCGAGTAACTGTGGCCCTTAGATATAAAGTGCTTTGGGTTTTTGAATTTGACTATATATGGCTTTCGTGACGGTATAGCCACACCTTACCTCGTCAAAAAAGACAAAAGGGTGGGTGCGGGGGTCAATTTTTTGCCGGAGCGCGACGTACGATACGTCTTTGGACGCGTCTCGGCGAGTACTTCACAAATACCGAATAAAGTGAGGTACGGTTGGTACAAAAAATTTTCACCGTCAGCAAAAGTAAGGAAATTAACGAAATTTGGAAGAAATTGGGGGGGGAAAATATCAAAAATATGGGCTACGGTAAGTATTTATAAAACGCTATTAAATGATGTGCCACACTAATATGTTTTCATACAGAAATTTTTCAAAATTAGACAATCTTTATTTTTGTGTTCCTTACTTAGGTGCACACCGGTACATCAACTGATAATCGAAAATTATTTTTTGCCGGAGCGCGACGTACGATACGTCTTTGGACGCGTCTCGGCGAGTACTTCACAAATACCGAATAAAGTGAGGTACGGTTGGTACAAAAAATTTTCACCGTCAGCAAAAGTAAGGAAATTAACGAAATTTGGAAGAAATTGGGGGGGGAAAATATCAAAAATATGGGCAACGGTAAGTATTTATAAAACGCTATTAAATGATGTGCCACACTAATATGTTTTCATACAGAAATTTTTCAAAATTAGACAATCTTTATTTTTGTGTTCCTTACTTAGGTGCACACCGGTACATCAACTGATAATCGAAAATTATTTTTTGCCGGAGCGCGACGTACGATACGTCTTTGGACGCGTCTCGGCGAGTACTTCACAAATACCGAATAAAGTGAGGTACGGTTGGTACAAAAAATTTTCACCGTCAGCAAAAGTAAGGAAATTAACGAAATTTGGAAGAAATTGGGGGGGGAAAATATCAAAAATATGGGCAACGGTAAGTATTTATAAAACGCTATTAAATGATGTGCCACACTAATATGTTTTCATACAGAAATTTTTCAAAATTAGACAATCTTTATTTTTGTGTTCCTTACTTAGGTGCACACCGGTACATCAACTGATAATCGAAAATTATTTTTTTGGTTAGGTTTTTTTTTTTTTTTTTTTTGTGATAGTGGGTCTCTGCGGCCCACTCCTGGTCCCCCTATCCAGGACAAGGGATTTTTTGTATATATATTTTCTTTTTGTTTCTTTTCTCTTTTTCTTTGTTTTTTTTTTTTTTTTTTTTTTTTTTTTTTTTTTTTTTTTTTTTTACATTGTTTAACAACATAATATTTACGGTACATACAGTCTTATCATCTTCTTAGTAATCTTCTGTCTATTCAACTTCACTACAACTAATATCTTAATGTTTCTACGTCTAGGGTTCATTTTTCTTATGTCTATTTACTTTATCGTACATACATTCTTACTGTCTATCTTATTACTAATTATATATAATTATACATTATATATTTAGTAACAATTTTTGTTTACTTATTTCTACTTATTACTATATTTCCTATTGATCTACAATATTTTATGAATCTCTGTACTACTGACTTGTCCTTAATTATCTTATGTAAATTATCTTTTATTATCTTATAATCTATCTGATTTTCAACTTCGAATCTATCTATGGCATGTATGGGACAATCGAGCAGGAGGTGTGGGACCGTCTCCCGAACGTCAGGGTCACACAAGCACGCCGGGCTCTCCTTGCACTTGAACCGATGCAAGTACTCAGAGAACCCGCCGTGCCCGGTGAACACCTGCGTCAGGACAGGATCCAGGACGATCCGTCTGACGACCCTGTGCGCCTCGACGGCGTCCGGAAAGAACAGCTTCGTTACCGAAGCCGTCTCTCCGTCCGCGTATCTCCGGCTCCACTCGTCAATAGAGTCCTGACGGATCTGTCTCTTGACGAATGAAACCGGACACTTGTCGTAATGCGCACGGGTCTTCAGATGCTGTGCGGCCTCTTTAGCGAGCACGTCCGCCCTCTCGTTTCCCTCCAACCCCACGTGTGCCTTCACCCAGAAAAATTTAATTTTCTGGGTGCGTTGCTCGGCTTCTTTTAACATATTATTTATTTCGAACGCTATAGGGTGGAGAGAATCACCTCTGGTGATGACGTCGAGAGCAGACCTGGCATCGCTAAAGATGCCGCACGTAGGAAGCCCGCTTCGGAGCGCCTCCTCCACGGCTTTCCGGAGGGCGAGAAGTTCCGCCTGGTAGACGGAGCAGTACGGCTCGAGCCGCAGCTTTCTGGTACTCGTCTCGGCGGTGCCGTTCCATATGGACAGCGCCGCTCCAACTTTCCCATCTATCTTGCTTCCGTCGGTGAAGATACTAAGACCCTCACCGACGTGCTGAGCCAGTTCCGCTCCGTCCACCAAGCATTCAAACGTCCCGGTCCTCCGTTCCGCCGGGTGGTCCAAGCTGGCGAAGGCTACAGGAGCCTCTATCTCCCGATCACCGACTACTCGCTGGGAGTACCCCCTCTTGACCTCGTAGAGGAGTGCGGTTTCCCTCACTCTTATGTCAAGGGGGAGTATCCCCGCGAGCAATAGGGTCGAGTTGAGAGAGGCGGTCCTATATGCCTTCGTCAGCTTCTGCGCAAAGCTGCGCTGGATCGCTCCGAGCTGCTTCCTGATGCCGAGTTTTTGGCTAGCGGGAGCCCACGCACTGGCCGCGTAAAGTATAACTGGCTCAATCGCTGCCGTATAGATCGTCCTAATAACCTCCGGTCCCAACCCCCACTGGACTTTGGCTGACCTCGCGAGCATTTTGTAGAGGGTTGCGGCCTTCCCGCAAACCTGCGTCACGTGACTGTTAAAGGTGAGTTTCCGGTCCATTATCAGGCCAAGCATCTTTATTTCGTCTGACAGACCAATGTCGACGCCACCCATGTGTAGGATTGGGGTATCGTACTTTAATTTATTCGTAATGACCATGGCCTTGGTCTTGTTTGGCGCAAATTTGAGTTTATTTCGGATACCCCAATCCCGCACATAGGCTGGTTAGGTTAGGTTAGGTTAGGTTAGGTTAGGTTAGGTTAGGTTTTTTTTTTTTTTTTTTTTTTTTTTTTTTTTTTTTTTTTTTTTATTTGCGGGACTCTGCGTCCCACTCTTGGTCCCCCTATCCAGGACAAGGGATTTTTTTGTATATTTTTGTATTTTATCTTCTTTTGTATATATTTTTTTTTTTTTTTACAATTGAGTTTTATTTAATGACTATTTCTATTTACTTAATCATTTAGCTTATCCATTTATCTTAGGTCTATTTATCTTATTTCTTATTCATACTTATACATATATTCTTATCTGTTTAACGGTATTACTAATTATATATAACTTATTATTATATATTTAGTAAACACTTATTTCTACTTATTACGTTCTATACTCTTATTTGCTATTATCCTACAGTATTTTATGAATCTATGTATTGCTAACTTATCTCTAATTATCTTATGTATATTTTCTTGTATAATCTTATAATCTATTTCATTCTCTACATCGAATCTTTCTTTGGCATGGATGGGACAATCGAGTAGGAGGTGTGGGACCGTCTCCTGAACATCAGGGTCACACAAGCACGCCGGGCTCTCCTTGCACTTGAACCGATGCAAGTACTCGGAGAACCCGCGGTTAGGTTAGGTTAGGTTAGGTTAGGTTAGGTTAGGTTAGGTTAGGTTAGGTTAGGTTAGGTTAGGTTAGGTTAGGTTAGGTTAGGTTAGGTTAGGTTAGGTTAGGTTAGGTTAGGTTAGGTTAGGTTTTTTTTTTTTTTTTTTTTTTTAAAAAGGGGCTTTATTGCCCCGCTATTGTCTCCCTATTTCAGGAATAAGGCTTTACATTCATTAATTCTACTTCTTACTATAATATTTTCTTAACTATACTTAATTATGATTATAACTATTACATGTCAATCACTCATTTATCTTATTAATTCGACTGCTGTTCAAGTGCGCTTCCTGTAAATGAGCTTAATATATACTATGTTATGTTCTGTTCTTATTACTAATCATACCTTACTTATATTTTCTATTACTTTTGTGTCTACCTTTATACTTTTCTTAATAACGATTCTCAATTAAAACTAGTTATATATAATCCTATATTATATATCTAGTTTCTATGACTTATTTCTGTTTATTGTTTTTATACATATCCTTTTAAAATATTCAATTAATTTATATCTTGCTGTCTTGTCTTTTAATATTTCCGGTATGGAGTCTTTTGTTAATTTTTTATCAATCTCGCTTTCAATTTTATATTTTTCACTTGCATATGTTGGGCAATCTAAAATTATATGTTCCACAGACTCGGCACACTCTGGGTCACAGAGACACGCCGGACTCTCCTTGCATTTAAATCGATTCAAATACGCAGAAAATCCGCCGTGCCCCGTAAATATCTGGGTGAGAATTGGGTCTATTGGGATCTTCCTCACGATGTGGTATGCGGCCACCGCGTCGGGGAAAAATAACTTTGTTGTTGAGGCCGTTTCCTCTAGCGTGTAGCGCTCGCCCCATTCGCAGAGTGACTTCTGCCGAATGCAGCGTTTCGCAAATGAGAGTGGGCAACGGTCGTAATGGGGTTTGACTTTTAGGTTAAGGGCAGCCTCCTTCGCGAGTTCATCGGCCCTCTCATTTCCCTCCATCCCTGCGTGTGCCTTTATCCAAAATAAATTTAATATTTTGCCGCGTTCCTTTATTAGGTCTAGATTTTTATTAATTTTGAACGCCAGGGGATGAAGGGAATCTCCTCTGGAGATTGTTTCAAGGGCCGATCTAGAGTCGCTGAGGATATTGTACTTGCTGGCCCTACCTCTCAGTGCGACCTCCGTAGCTTTTCCGAGGGCGAGCATCTCCGCCTGGTACACGGTGCAGAATGGCTCCAGTTTGTATTTTTTGGCTTCCGTCTCGGCCGCATCATCCCATACGGATAATGCGGCTCCGACTTTGCCATCAATTTTTGAGCCGTCTGTGTAGATGTTGTTGCAGTCTTGCGTGTGCTGCGCCACCTCCACACCGTCCACCAGGCTTCGGAAATGCCACTCTTCACGACTCGCCGGGTGTTTTAGGCTGGCGAAGGCCTCAGGCCGCTCCACCTCTCGATCTCCGGTTACCTGCCGGGAGTATCCCCTCCTGACTTCGTAGAGGAGTGCGGCTTCCCGTACTCTTATGTCAAGAGGCAATACTCCCGCCAGTACCAGGGCCGAGTTAAGTGAGACTGTCCTGTATGCCCTCGTCAGCCTTTGCACCAAGCTACGCTGTACCATATTCAGCTGCTTCTTGATATAGATCCTGCGTGTCGCTGGCGCCCAAACGCTGGCGGCATACAGGATTGTCGGCTCCACTACAGCAGTATACAGCGTTCGTATAACCTCGGGGTCAAGTCCCCACTGCACCTTCGCCGCTCTCGTCATTTTCTTGAAGAAGTCCGTTGCTTTCTTACACACCGAGGTGACATGGGCCTTGAAGGTCAACCCGTCATCGAAGGTTACGCCGAGTATCTTGATCTCGCGAACGAGCTCAATATCGACGTTGCCCATGCGCAGGATTGGGGTATCATATTTCAGCTTTCTGGTTATTAACATTCCTTTGGTTTTGTGTGGAGCGAATTTGAGTTTATTTCTGACGCCCCAATCCTGCACACAGGCAAGTGCAGCATTGGCCTGTCTTTGGGCCTCCCCTGTGGAATCTCCATCGAACAGCAGGACGACATCGTCAGCAAACGCTTGACAATAGTCGCCCCGCCGCTTCAGATCCTGTAAAAGGGAATCTAGGAGGAGGTTCCACAGGATGGGCCCTCCGACAGATCCTTGCACACAGCCTTTACTGGTCTCCCTCGCGAGATCAACCCCTGCGTATCTGACCCTGACTATTCTGTCCTGAAGGTAACTGGCGATTACCCTCCGGATGTTAGGTGGGCAGTGCTCCTCCGCTAGCCGAACCTTTATGGCTGGCCACCAGGCGCTATCGAAGGCCCCCTCTATGTCCAATGATATCATTATTATTACTTTCTTGTCGTCAAGTTTAGTTCTTATATGTCTCATTAGGGCATAGAGGGAGTCCTCGGTGCTCCTCTGTGGCATGAAGCCAAACTGGCTCGTGCTCAACCTGGGGACAAGATGCCATTTGAGCCTGCCCACCAACATTTTCTCCAGTATCTTCCCCATCACTGGCAACAGTCCAATCGGTCTGTAGGACTTGGCGGTCGTGTAGTCCTCGCGTCCAGGCTTCCTTAGTACGACCACTGTGGCTTCCTTCCAGATCTTCGGGAAGCAAGCCAACTCAAGACATTTATTTGCCAGTGATAGGAAAGACTCCTGGTCTTTAGCAATCACCATCCCACAGATGTCAGACGTCAGGCCATCAGATCCGGGTGCCTTCTTCGGGTTGAAGCCCGCCAGTGCAGCTTGCAGTTCGTACTTGGTAAACGGTGGGTCATGGTTTTCATCATGCTCCCACTCATTTACTTTTTCTGCCATCTCTCTAGTGCACCGGTGGTCTTCATTGTCCTCTTCGGGATGGTCATCCGGATAAAAAGTCTCGGCAAGAAATCTTGCCGATTCCTCCTCATCCAGTGTCCTCCCCTCCCTGACAAGAGGTTGGTCCTCATGTCTCCTGGTTACCCTTCCCAGCACTCTGTATATTCCGTCCCAGACCCCCTCCCGGTCCTGTTTCCCACAAAATTTCTTCCAACTTTGGATTTGCGCATTCCTCGCCTCTTTTTCGTAAATTTCCTTGGCTTCCCTATATTCTCTTATAACCTTTTCTTTTCTTACAGGTGCGGCCCAGTGTATCCTGCGTTTTTTCCGAGTGGCGTCCCTCTTCAGCAATTCCAGCTCTTTAGACCACCAGGGTAAGTTATATTTTACGTTATTTTTCTTTTTAGGTATAGTACTTTCACTTGTCTTGACTATTGTTTCTATGTATTTAGTAACTTTATTCTCTAGTTCTTCCTTTGTCTGTATTTTATCTATTTCAGTTTTGTTTATTTTGTTCTCTTTTGCAAATTTTTCGTATATTTTACTAAATTCCTTCCAATTTGCCTTCCTTGTGTTATATATTCGTGTTGTTCTTTTCATTTCTATACCCTTTATCCTTTGTAGTCTTAATTTTATTAGGATTGTGTTGTGGTCTGAGCTTGTTAACTTTTCTTCCACTCTCCAGTCATCTATTTTGTTCAAAAGATCGACCGAACAGACGGTGATGTCTACCTGGCTAGAGTAAACCTTGTCTCCCCTTGTGGTGAAAAATGTCGGCGTGTTGCCTTCGTTTAGCACGTGGAGTTCAGTCTCGTCCAGCATACTGGTTAACATCTCGCCTCTTCGGTCGGTCTTTTGACTCCACCAGAGGCTCTTGGCGTTAGCATCCCCTCCAATCAGGAGTTTCCCCGGTCCCAGCTTTTGTTCAATCCTCCTGAGCTGTTCAATGTAGCCGTCTATCGGCTGGTCCGGTTCAAAGTAGAACGAGACGACCACGATCTCCCAGGCACTGTTTCTGATTTTCACCGCAACCATATTGGTTGTGGTGAACTCCGAGCAAATTCTGGCGTCCACGTCTACGTCAAGAACCGCAATTGCTGCCTTGACTTGTCCCTCACCCTGTTGTTGTTCTGTGCACTGGAAAATCCTGATCGTCCCGTAGTTCTTCATTCTGCCAGATCCGCCGACATACGGCTCTTGAATTAAGGCAACTGCCATCTTTTGTTCAATGGCGGCCTGCAGGAGCTCCTGTGTGGCGAGGGCCTTCCTCTGGAGGTTGGCTTGGGCCACCACGAACGGTTTATTTGTGGAAGCGGGTTCTACCGAGTCGAGGGTGCCTGGGACCACCTTAGCAGTAGTTCACTGATGACCTGGCTATGGCGTCCCACCTCTTGCGCACCGGACAATCTTGGTTGAATGCGTTGTGATTGGTGTCTTCTAGCTTGGCTTTGTGACAATTACAGCAGGTTGGGGGCGCCGCTGCGAGCCAGTCCGCACATTCGGCTTTCATATGAGGTCCCCCGCAGTGGCTACAGACATCCAGCGCGGCCTTACAGAACTTTCTCCCATGTCCATAGCCCAGGCATCTTGAGCATTGGATAATGGGTGATTGATCTGCAACTCGGACACGCTGGATGTCTATATGCACAGCGCCAGCCTCTGTGAACATTCGCCATATCTCTGGTGACACTTTGAGGATGACATGTACCATGAGTGGGTTTCTGGTCCTCTTTCGGTATTTGACCTCCATCCTTATTTTGTCATTGCCTATCCCCTGGAGCATACTTTTGTTCTGCAGTCTCAACGCACTCAAAATTTCTTCATCCGTGTGGAAGTTAAGGACATCCCTCATAATTACCAACGGATCTTTGTTGGTCATCTCCTCGACCTTTAGGTCATCTCCTGCCTTCCCGATTTTCTCCTTCACTTTCCGGAGCTCTTCTTTATCCTGGAAGCCTATTATAACCTTCCTTTCTTTTGCCTTTCTTATCTTATCTATTCTAAGGCCGTCTTCTTTAGCGTTCACTACCTTCCTAATCTTTTCCACCACTTCATCTCCAGTCTCCTGCTCGTCACGAGATGTCACGACAATCGAATGTAGCGCCGTAGTCATTTCGACCGCTTTGGTTTTATGTAGACCGGCAGCTACATTCGCATATGACCTGTTGGTGATCATCTCCTCCCTGTGTTTCCTTATTTCTTCGGTGGTGCGCTCCATTTCCTGCTTGCCTTCCTGTAGCAACCGCCCATGTTCCTCCAGCTTTTTGAGCAGATCCCTTTCTAGCCTATCCCTCTCTTCTTTTTCTCTTCCTTTTCCTACATCCTCTGTTCCTGCCTTTATTCCTTCTATCCTTTCAGCTTCCTTCCCTTTGGCTCCTTCTGCATCCCTGCCCCTATAAGGCTTTCCCTCCTCGGAGTCCTTGACCAGCCTATACAGTCTGTCTATCGATTCGTTGACGTCGGCCTTGATTTCGCTCTTCAGATTGCGGCTGTTATTCATCTGGAGCTTGGCCTTCATGAGGCACGCCTTTGCCTCAGCCGTCCTGTTCAGATAGGCGGGACTCCCTTTTTTGGGAGAGCCCAGCCTATCTGAACTTATGGTCTCCGGCATAGGTTGGCTTCTTGATATGCCTTTCCGCTCTGCAGGAGCTGCAGACGCCGCGGATGTCATCGATGCTGCGGCGATGGTCCTTGTTTTTGGCATGGTGGGCGGAGTGACCCTGGTTTCAACAACTTCATCGAGTCGTGACTCGATGGAGCGTCTAGCCTGAGCCACTGTTTGGCTACGAGAAGGGCCCGCCTTCTCTGAGGCTTCTGCCTCAGCGTCACGCTTTGATGGGGAGAGAGTCTTCTTCAGGGGCGTGTGGAAGCTGGGCATGGTGTTAATATTAGGGGTTCGCGTCAATATATATAAAAGTATTTATTAAGATAGCTTCGTGAATGTAAAGTTCACGAAGCGGTCAATTATGGTCAGTTTGGTTGTGCTTGTAAGTGTAGAAGGCTTACAGGTCAAGAAAAAATGTCAAAATATGAAGTGCATAAAAGCACAGTTAGTCAGTTCTACTATTCTAGGTCTAATTATCTGTTTCTGTTACAGGTCTGTGGCGGTTCCAGCAGCGTGCGGCGTGTTTAAGATGATGGTAAGTAGAGTTTTATGTTTACTAACTAAAAGAATTTTGAGCTAATTCTATTTGTTTCAGGTAACCTGCGGTTCCAGAACGTGTGGCGTACAGAGGGTAATAGTGAGTGTAGCTGGAGATAAGCGCTTATTTCCCGATTAAAACAAAACTCAATCTCAAAAAAGTCAGTGAACGGCTCTCGTGCCGGTATAGCCGTACCTTACCTGGTCAAAAAAGACAAAAGGGTGGGTGTGGGGGGCAATTTTTCGCCGGAGCGCGACGTGCGATACGCCGTTGGACGCGTCTCGGCGAGTACTTCAACAGTATATAAGCAGACTATGTACGGTTGATACAAAAATTTGCAACCGTCAGCAAAACAGTGTAAAAGTTAAAAATTTGGAAAAAATTTAGTGGTGGGGATGACAAAAATATATTAAACGGTAAGTAACAACAAAATGCTACACAACGATGTGCCACACTAGATAGTTTTCATACAAATTTTCTAAGAAATCAGACAAACTAAGACAAACTTTATTTCTGCAAACACTTTACCACGTTGATTTCTTTATATACTGCGTCACTGGTACTAAGGGAAGAAATTAAATTTCGCCGGAGCGCGACGTGCGATACGCCGTTGGACGCGTCTCGGCGAGTACTTCAACAGTATATAAGCAGACTATGTACGGTTGATACAAAAATTTGCAACCGTCAGCAAAACAGTGTAAAAGTTAAAAATTTGGAAAAAATTTAGTGGTGGGGATGACAAAAATATATTAAACGGTAAGTAACAACAAAATGCTACACAACGATGTGCCACACTAGATAGTTTTCATACAAATTTTCTAAGAAATCAGACAAACTAAGACCGGTTAGGTTAGGTTAGGTTAGGTTAGGTTAGGTTAGGTTAGGTTAGGTTTTTTTTTTTTTTTTTTTTTTTTTTTTTTTTTTTTGTGGGACTCTGCGTCCCACTCTTGGTCCCCCTATCTAGGACAAGGGATTTTTGCATTACTATTCCTTTCTTTCTTATATTTATTTACTTATATAAAACTATTTCTATTATTCTTTTTGCTTATTTTCATACATCAAGTTTACAATTTAGTCTATTTATCTTAGTCTATTTATCATATTTTCTATCTTATAATCTTATCTTAATTACTAATTATATATAAGCTTAATTATATATTTAGTAATTTTTTTTATTATTACTTATTTCTATTATTTACTCTTATTACTATTTCTTTACTATATTCTATAAATCTATTTAATATTACCTTATTTTTAACTATTTTATATAAACTGTCTAGTTCTAACTTACAGGCTATACTACACTCTAGGTTGTATCTATCCACTGCGTGGATGGGACATTCGAGCAGGAGGTGTGGGACCGTCTCCTGCACGTCAGGGTCACATTGGCACGCCGGGCTCTCCTTGCACTTGAACCGATGCAAGTACTCGGAGAAGCCGCCGTGCCCCGTGAACACCTGCGTCAGTAGCGGATCCAGGACGATCCGCCTTACGACCCTATGCGCCTCGACAGCGTCCGGAAAGAACAGCTTCGTCACCGAAGCCGTCTCTCCGTCCGCGTATCTCCGGCTCCACTCGTCAATCGAGTCCTTTCGGATCTGTCGTTTGACGAATGAAACCGGACACTTGTCGTAGTGCGCACGGGTCTTCAGGTGCTGTGCGGCATCTTTAGCAAGCTGATCCGCCCTCTCGTTTCCCTCCAATCCCACGTGCGCCTTAACCCAGAAAAGTTCAATTTTCTGGGCGCGTTTCTCGGCTGATTTTAGTAAATTTTTAATTTCAAACGCTAGTGGGTGGAGGGAATCACCTCTGGTGATGACTTCAAGGGCGGACCTTGCATCACTGAAGATGCCGCACGCAGGAAGCCCGCTACGGAGCGCCTCCACCACGGCTTCCCGGAGGGCGAGGAGTTCCGCCTGGTAGACGGAGCAGTATGGCTCCAGCCGCAACTTTCGGGTACTTGTCTCGGCGGTGCCGTTCCATATGGACAGCGCCGCTCCGACTTTCCCGTCAATCTTGCTTCCGTCGGTGAAGATACTAAGACCCTCACCGACGTGCTGGGCCAGTTCTGCCCCGTCCGCCAGGCATTGGAACGTCCCGTTCCCCCGTTCCGCCGGGTGCGCCACGTTGACGAAGGCCACAGGAGTCTCCACATCCCGGTCTCCTACTACCTCGCAGGAGTGCCCCTTCTTGACTTCATAAAGCAGTGCGGTTTCCCGCACCCTTATGTCAAGGGGGAGCACCCCCGCCAGCAGCAGGGCCGAGTTGAGAGAGACAGTCCTGTAGGCCTTCGTCATCTTCTGCGCGAAACTGCGCTGGATGGCTCCGAGCTGCTTCCTTACACCCAGCTTTTGGCTGGCTGGAGCCCATGCGCTTGCGGCATACAAGATCACAGGCTCCACCGCAGCCGTGTAGATCGTCCTGATCACTTCGGGTCCCAACCCCCACTGGACCTTGGCCGACCTCGCGAGCACTTTGAACAGGCCTATGGCCTTCGCGCACGCGGTTAGGTTAGGTTAGGTTAGGTTAGGTTAGGTTAGGTTAGGTTAGGTTAGGTTAGGTTAGGTTAGGTTAGGTTCTCTTGTGGAACATCGGGTACGACTGGGTGCTCCGTGGTGCCAATCTCCGGGGCGTCGGCGTGACATGTTACGCCGACGACACGCTAGTCACGGCGACTTCGGGGACCTTCCAGGACGCCGCAATTTTGGCGGCGGAGGGCACCGGCCATGTTATAGGTCGTATTCGACGTTTAGGTTTGAAGGTGGCCCTTGAAAAGACCGAGGCCATCTGTTTTCACGGGCCTCGGAAAGGGCCACCGGCCGGTGCCCACATCATCGTTGAGGGGGTGCGGATTCCCATCGGCAAGAGTATGAAGTATCTGGGTTTGATTTTGGATAGCCGATGGGAATTTCGCACCCATTTTGAGAAGATGAGGACGAAACTGTCCCGGGCAGCGGGCGCTCTTTCTAGCCTGCTGCCCAACCTGGAAGGTCCTGGTATCCCTTGCCGAAGATTATACCACGGAGTCGTGCGGTCCATGGCCCTGTATGGCAGTCCTGTTTGGGCTTACTCCCTGAGCGACCGCTGCGCCGCGCTCTTGCGCAATCCTCAACGTTTAGTTGCGCAGCGGGCGATCAGGGCGTACCGCACGGTCTCGTACGAGGCGGCTTGCATGCTGGCCGGATTTCTGCCCTGGGATCTGGACGCCGAATCCCTGTCCGATGCCTTTTATTGGCGGGAGGAGGCGTTCAGTCGCGGGCAGCGTCCGGCGTTGAAGGAGGTGGAGGCCATGAGGGCCTCCTTACGGCGAGCCGCCGTGGAGGAGTGGCGTCTCAGGCTGGAGGCCCCGTCAGCGGGGCTAAGGGTCGTAGCGGCAGTGCGCCCGGTCTTTGCCGAGTGGCTGGACAGGCGCCACGGCCCGGCTACGTTTCGATTGACACAGGTACTCACCGGGCATGGTTGCTTCGGTGAGTATCTGTGTCGTATTGTAGGCACAGAGGTGTCGGCCGTGTGTCACCATTGTGACAACTGCCCGCTGGATACGGCCCAGCACACACTGGAGTTTTGCCCAGCCTGGGACGAGGAGCGCAGCGCTCTCAGATCAGTCGTCGGAGGAGACCTCTCGCTGCCGGCCGTGGTCGCATCCATGGTCAGCAGTCGGGAGGCCTGGCGTGCGGTGGCCCACTTCTGCGAGGTGGTCCTCTCGCAGAAGGAGAGTGCCGAGAGGGATCGGGAGCGTGAGGATCCCTCCCGCCGCCAGCGAAGACGAAGGAGGCGCCGGGTGGACGACTGACCGGCGTCTCCCGCCCTGTGGATTGGGGGCGTTTGGAGAATTCCACCACGGTATCCCCTGCCTGTCGTAAGAGGCGACTAATAGGGGCCACCGGGGGTCGCGGGCGGGCGGCAGGGGGCCGTCCGTCTATAGTTTTGTGTATCTTTTTAGCACAATGTTGCGACCCCCGTGATGGACGGCAGCGTGGAAGGTAGGCCTCACGCTGCCGTTGACGCTGAGAGCGTCCTTCGGTGCGCGGGGGCTTCTGAGCCCCCCCACAACAGGAGACGGGCCGCACCAGGCGGCACCGCGCAGGGGCGGTTGCGGACGAAAACTTAGACATTAGTCCGAGGAAGCCCGCAGCCGTCCCTAATGCGCCGAAGATGGCCACCGCGGAGTTTTAGTTGGTATGCCGTGCGGTGTACATAGGTTAGGGACTCGGCCCGGCGGTCGCCCGACGTTTTCCATCTCTCCGGGCGGCTCAACGCCGGGTCGTAAGGCACGGTGAACCCAACATAACCGCTCGGTCGCCCCCCACGAAGGCCGGGCGGTAGTGGTAAAGCACTTTCTCCGCGAAACCAAAAAAAAAAAAAAAAAAAAAAAAAAAAAAAAAAAAAAAAAGGTTAGGTTAGGTTAGGTTAGGTTAGGTTAGGTTAGGTTAGGTTTGGCGTCTCAGGCTGGAGACCCCGTCAGCGGGGCTCAGGGTCGTAGCGGCAGTGCGCCCGGTCTTTGCCGAGTGGCTGGACAGGCGCCACGGCCCAGCTACGTTTCGGTTGACACAGGTACTCACCGGGCATGGTTGCTTCGGTGAGTATCTGTGTCGTATCGTAGGCACAGAGGTGTTGGCCGTGTGTCACCATTGTGACAACTGCCCGCTGGATACGGCCCAACATACATTGGAGTTTTGCCCAGCCTGGGACGAGGAGCGCAGCGCTCTCAGGTCAGTCGTCGGAGGAGACCTCTCGCTGCCGGCCGTGGTCGCTTCCATGGTCGACAGTCGGGAGGCCTGGCGTGCGGTGGCCCACTTCTGCGAGGTGGTCCTCTCGCAGAAGGAGAGTGCCGAGAGGGATCGGGAGCGAGATGATCCCTCCCGCCGCCAGAGGAGACGAAGGAGGCGCCGGGTGGACGACTGACCGGCGTCTCCCGCCCTGTGGATTGGGGGCGTTTGGAGAATTCCACCACGGTATCCCCTGCCTGTCGTAAGAGGCGACTAATAGGGGCCACCGGGGGTCGCGGGCGGGCGGCAGGGGGCCGTCCGTCTATAGTTTTGTGTATCTTTTTAGCACATTGTTGCGACCCCCGTGATGGACGGCAGCGTGGAAGGTAGGCCTCACGCTGCCGTTGACGCTGAGAGCGTCCTTCGGTGCGCGGGGGCTTCTGAGCCCCCCCACAACAGGAGACGGGCCGCACCAGGCGGCACCGCGCAGGGGCGGTTGCGGACGACAACTTAGACATTAGTCAGAGGAAGCCCGCAGCCGTCCCTCATGCGCCGAAGATGGCCACCGCGGAGTTTTAGTTGGTATGCCGTGCGTTGTACATAGGTTAGGGACTCGGCCCGGCGGTCGCCCGACGTTTTCCATCTCTCCGGGCGGCTCAACGCCGGGTCGTAAGGCACGGTGAACCCAACATAACCGCTCGGTCGCCCCCCACGAAGGCCGGGCGGTAGTGGTAACGCACTTTCTCCGCGAAACCAAAAAAAAAAAAAAAAAAAAAGGTTAGGTTAGGTTAGGTTAGGTTAGGTTAGGTTAGGTTAGGTTAGGTTAGGTTAGGTTAGGTTAGGTTAGGTTAGGTTAGGTTAGGTTAGGTTAGGTTAGGTTAGGTTTTTTTTTTTTTTTTTTTTTTTTTTTTTTTTTTTTTTTTTTTTTTTTTCGTTCCTCTGACTTTTTCGGCCAGAGACATTTTCTGTTTATTATTATTTTTTTCTGTCTTTACATTATTTTTACGTACAATTTGTTATATTACTTATCCATATATATTCTATTAACTGTTTCCTATATAAACGCGGCAATATTGCCTTCGTATCTACTTATATCCTTATTCTATCTTAGCGGGCTATAACTTCTATCTACTTATGCGATATTCTCATATGTGGTTACTATTTAGTTTTACGTTTCCTAGAATTTTCTTATCATCTTTTGACAAAATATTTATAACTATTTTGGTTTAAAACTAGTCCTATATAATCTAATATTACATATTTTAGTTTTATTTATTTATTTATTCCTTTCTATTGTTTTTATTGCTACTCTTTTACAATATTCAATAAATTTATTAATTTTGTCTTTTTCATTTATGATTTTATGAAAATTTTCTACTCTTATTTCCATTTCAATGTGCTGTTCTGTCTCAAATCTTTCCTGGAGATATATTGGGCATTCGGCTATTATGTGTGGTACCGTTTCTTTGACGTTTGGGTCACATGGGCACGATGGGCTCTCTTTGCATTTGAAGCGATTCAGATACTCAGAGAACCCCCCGTGCCCAGTGAATACCTGAGTTGTTATTGGGTCCACTCGAAGTTTCCTTATTATCTTATGTGCCTCAACTGCATTTGGGAAAAACAGTTTTGTATTTGAGGCAGTTTCTCCCGCCTCGTACCTTCGGCCCCATTCCTCAAGCGACTCCTGTCGGATTTGTCGCTTCAGGTACGAGGTTGGACACCGGTCATAATGTGCCTTGGTCTTTAGGAACAGCGCAGCATCCTTTGCGAGAGAATCGGCCCTCTCATTTCCCTCCCACCCTACGTGTGCTTTAATCCAAAAAAGCTCAATTTTTTGGTTGCGTTCTTGCGCTGTTTTTAGATTTTGATTGATTTGGAACGCTATAGGGTGGAGGGAGTCGCCTCTGGCGACTTCTTCGAGGGCAGATCTGGCATCGCAAAAGATGCTGCACCGTTCGACTCTGTCCTTGAGCACCTCCTCTGTTGCCCTTTGTAGGGCCAGTAACTCCGCCTGGTAGACTGTGCAGAAAGGCTCGAGCTTCAGTTTTATGGCTTTCGTCTCGGCGGCATTATCCCATATAGATAATGCCGCCCCAACTTTTCCTTCTAACTTACTACCGTCGGTGAAAATACATCGGTTCTCGCCGACGTGTCGAGCCAATTCTGCACCGTCCACCAGACATTGGAATTTCTGGCCCATCTGCTGCGACGGGTGGGTTTTGCTAACAAAGGCCACAGGCCTCTCCACTTCGCGGTCCCCCACCAATCGCCGAGAATACCCCCTTCTCGTCTCATATAAGAGAGCTGCCTCCCTTATTCTGACATCTAAGGGCAATATTCCGGCGAGTAGCAGGGCCCCGTTTAGGGAGACGGTCCTGTAAGCCTTTATGAGCTTTTGTGCAAACCCCCGCTGGACCACATCAAGCTGCTTTTTTATGCACTTTTTATTCGTAGCCGGTGCCCAGGCGCTTGCCGCGTACATAATCACCGGTTCGACCACAGCCTGGTAGAGTGTTTTTACGAGATGTGGTCTCAGCCCCCACTGCACCTTTGCGGCTCGAGATAGGCACTTGTAGAAGTTCAGAGCCTTTCTACACACCTCTGCTGCATGGGCATTGAAGGTTAGAGCGCTATCGATTGTGAGGCCCAGTATTTTTATTTGTGTCGTGAGGTCAATGTTGACGCCACCCATGTGCAGGATTGGTGAATCGTACTTCAGCTTCTTGGTCAGCACCATGGCTTTCGTTTTATGAGGCGCGAAATTTAGCTTATTACGGATTCCCCAATCCTGCACAAAGGCAAGCGCCGCATTGGCCTGTTTCTGTATCTGTTGCCCCGTCTCTCCCTCGAACACCAGAACTATGTCGTCGGCGAAGGCCTGGCAGTAGTCTCCCCTTGTTTCGAGCCCTTTGAGCAGTGGGTTCAGGAGCAAGTTCCACAAGATTGGACCCCCAATTGATCCTTGTACGCATCCTTTGGAGGTCCATCTCGTGTGCTCTTCCCCGGCGTAACGAACTCGAACTTTGCGGCTCTTGAAGTAGCTGTCTATAACCCGTCTTAGATTTTTCGGACATTCTTCCTCCGACAGTCTGACTTTTATTGCCGGCCACCACGCGTTATCAAAAGCCCCCTCTATATCTAAGGAGATCATGGTAACCATTTTCTTTTCGGCTATCTTCATCCTTATGTAATTAGTCAAGATGTAGAGGGAATCTTCTGTACTTCGCTGGGGCATAAAGCCAAACTGTCGGGTACTCATCCTTGGGATTATACGCCACTTCAATCTTTCCACCACCATTTTCTCCAGGATCTTCCCCATCACTGGTAACAAGCCTATCGGTCTGTAGGATTTAGGGTGCGTGTAGTCCTCCTTCCCGGGTTTCCGGAGGACTACGACCGTTGCCTCCTTCCAGATGGTCGGGAAGTGGCCAAGTTGGAGGCATTTGTTAGCCAGTGACAGGTACAATCCTGGGTCTTGCTGGATAGCCTGTTTGCAGATATCTGCAGTCAGGCCGTCTGCACCAGGGGCTTTCTTCGGATTGAAGCTGGCTGCTGACGTTAGCATTTCGTGCATCGTAAATGGCGGGTCTTGATCTTCACCATCCGGACCTTCATTTATTTGGTCGGCAGCCTCTCTCATGCGCTGATGGTATGCGTTATCATGATGCTTCGAATCCTCCGGGTAAAAAACTTCCGCCAGTAGCTTCACCGACTCTTCTGGGTTTAGTACCACCCCCTCTTTTACAAGGGGAAGGTCTTCTTGACGTTTCGTCACTCTCCTTATTGCCCTATATATTCCGTCCCATATTCCTTCTTTTTCCTGTTTTCCACAGAATTCCTTCCAGCTTTTTATTTCTGCTTTCTTTACCTCTGTTTCATACTTTTCTTTGGCTTTCAGGTACTCTTCGATGACCATCATTCTTCGGACCGGCGCAGCGCAACGGATTCTTCTTTTCCTCGTGACGGCAGCTTTTTTCAACGCGGTGAGTTCTTCTGTCCACCATGGAACGGTAAGTTTCTTATAAATATTTCCTTTCTTACAGGGTATAGAGCTGTCGCAGGTAAGTAAAATGGATTCTGTATATTCTTCTATTTTTGTATCTATTTCTATTTTAGTTTTTATATTCTCTATTTCGGTTGAATTTAAATTTTTATTAAGTTTTAATTGAGCGAATTTTTCATTAAATTTCTCCCAATTGGCTTTCTTAGTGTTATACTTCCTGGTTGTACTTTCTATTTTTATGTTTTGTACTTTGTGTAAATGAATTTTGAATAAAATAGTGTTGTGGTCTGAACTCACTACGCCCTCATCCACCGTCCAGTCTTCTATCTTGTCTAAGAGACTTAGCGAGCACGCCGTGACGTCCACGTGACTGCTGTATCTCACGTTTCCTCGGATGGTGTCAAAGGTTGGTGTTGTTCCTTCGTTTAGTACCTGCAAGCCAAGTTCCTCTAATATTCCGGACATCTCTTCTCCTCTTTTGTCTGTTTTGATGCTACCCCACCACGGGCTTTTCGCGTTTGTGTCTCCGCCGATGAGGAAACAGGCTGGCCTCATTTTTGTAGCTATACTCCTCAGCTGGTCAAGGTACGGTTCTATAGGCTCATCCGGCTCAAAGTAGAGGGAGATTAGGGCAAGCTCTTTGGTGGACATTTGTATTCTCACCACTACGATGTTGTTTGTGGTGAGATCCGGGCATTGTGTTGCTTTGATCTTATTGTCAAATACAACTACTGCTGCTTTGACTCTGCCCTTGTTGCTAGTATTTTGGTATATCCTAGCTCCTGTGAGACCTTTCATTTCGTTAGCGTTGCCCACATAAGGTTCTTGGATAAGAGCAAATGACGTCCCTCTCTTTGCGGCCTCTATCATAAGCTCTTCAGTTGCCATCTTCTTCCTTTGTAAATTGACCTGAATTACATTATATGGCTTTGTTCCAGCTGAGGAGTTAGTTTGCTGAGTTGTCTTTATGACCACTTTAGCAATACGCTATTTTGGCCCTTGCCAGTGCATCCCACCTTCTTCTAACCGGACATTCGTCGCTGAAGGCGTTATGGTCCGTTTTACTTAGCTTGGCTTTTTGGCAGTTATGACACGTAGGGGGAGCATCAGCCAACCAAACTGGGCAGTCCCTCCTCACATGGGATCCTCCGCAGTGGCTACACAGGTCAACCTGGTCCTGGCAGTATCGTCGACCATGTCCATACCCTAAGCAGCGAGTACACTGTATTAAGGGGGACTGGTCTGCGACTTTTACCCTTTGCACGTCGACGTGTACAGCCCCCGCTTCGGTTAGTATCTTCCAGATTTGGGGAGGCACCTGCAGCACCACGTGGGAAGTGAGTGGATTCCTAGCCCTTCTTCTATATTTTACTACAATGTCGCTACTGTTATTGGACCCCCCCAGAAGATGTTTATTTTGGGTTTGTAGTGCTCTCAAGATGTCCTCGTCACTATTGTGATTTAGGACCTCCTTGAGGACGATTAATGGGTGTTTGTTTTTTATGTCTGAGATATTTAATTTTGTATCTTTTCCTTTTATCTTCTCTTTAATTTTCTTTATTTCTTCTATGGTTTTACATCCTATTATCACTTTCCTATCTTTTGCCTTCCTTATGTTGTCGATCTGAATTCCCTCTTCTTTGGCGTTAATTGTATTCCTGATGTTCTCTAAGATCTGTTCCCCAGTCTGTCCTTCCTCTGTAGAGGTGATGGCTATGGAATGTAGTACCACAGGTGCTCTCGGTTGTTGCCCTTGCGTCGGAGAGGCCGCTACGTTCGCGTATGTTCTTTTGTCCAGTAATTCTTCTCTGTGTTTCCGCATTTCTTCTTGTAATCTCTCCATTTCTTCCTTGTTTTCCTTCAATAACTTGCTGTGTTCTTCCAATTTTTCCAAGAATTCTGTCTCTTCCTTCCCTCTACCCGCTTTCTCCTGCGTTGCTCTGGCTTCTTCCTCTTCTTTCTCCAGCTCCTTCTTTTTATTTCCCTCTGTCACTTTCCCTTTATATGGTTTACCTTCCTCAGCGTCTTTTACTAGTCTATACAGTCTGTCCGTTGCTTCTAATACTTCCGTTTTTATCTCTGTTTTGAGATTTCGACTGTTATTAATCTGAAGCTTTACCTTCATAAGGTTTGCCTTTGCTTCTGCTAGTCTACTTATGTATACAGGTTCCTTGTTTGGTGACTCTTGTTTGTCTAAGACTATCGTAACATTGGCTTTTTTCATCGTGGTTGTCCCTTTGTGCTCAGCAGATGTTGTTGCTAGTCTGGGTTTTGGTTTTGCACCAATGGTTCTTGTGTCATCGGTTTGGTCGATTCTTGACTCAATGCTACGTCGTACTTGAGACACCGTTTGGGTACCTGAGGGTCCTGCCCTTTGTGAGACTTCTGTCTCAACGTCTAATTTTTGTGGGGAGGTCATCTTTTTTAAGGGGGTGTGGAAGCTGGGCATCTCGTCTATATTCGTCAGTGGAACACGTCAGTAGTATAAATTTGAGAAAATTTTTACTGTCAGTAGCAGTATCTTAATATATTGTCAATATAAAATAAAATGTAAATAAAATAAAATGTAAACGTGTAAAGATTGTGCAAAAGCAACTCACGTGTCAGTTTAAATATGTAAGGTGCAAAGAGCACAAATAGTCATATACCTAATTTAAAATGTCTAATTTCATTTCTTTTTTTGTTTCAGATCAGCGGCCGATCCAGAACGTGTGGTGCGGTAAGTATTCTTCCAGATGGGTATTTTATGTTTGTTTAGATGTATAAGAACGTTTGGCGCACTAATCTGAAGTTTGTTTGATTTTATATTTCGAAGATATGAGGCTCTCGTTACGGTATAGCCGTACCCTACCTGGTCAAAAAGGACAAAAGGGTGGGTGTGGGGGTCAATTTTTTGCCGGAGCGCGACGTGCGATACGTCGAAAGACGCGTCTCGGCGAGTACTATAACGGTATATAAACAAACAATGTACGGTTGATACAAAAAATTGCAACCGTCAGCAAAACAGAGTAAATGTTAGAAATTTGGAAAAATTTGAAGAGTGGGGATAACGTAAGTATATAAACCGGTAAGTATCCACAAAAAGCTACAAAACGATATGCCACACTATATAGTTTTCATACAGATTGTTTAAGAAATTAGACAAATCAGACAAACTTTAGTTTTGCAAACACTTTACTACGTGGATTTCTTAATACCTATACCGCGACAATGTATGAAGAGAACAAAACAAATTTCGCCGGAGCGCGACGTGCGATACGTCGAAAGACGCGTCTCGGCGAGTACTATAACGGTATATAAACAAACAATGTACGGTTGATACAAAAAATTGCAACCGTCAGCAAAACAGAGTAAATGTTAGAAATTTGGAAAAATTTGAAGAGTGGGGATAACGTAAGTATATAAACCGGTAAGTATCCACAAAAAGCTACAAAACGATATGCCACACTATATAGTTTTCATACAGATTGTTTAAGAAATTAGACAAATCAGACCGGTTAGGTTAGGTTAGGTTAGGTTAGGTTAGGTTAGGTTAGGTTTTTTTTTTTTTTTTTATTAATTATTTCGTTCCCTCTGGCAGCACCAGAGTTTTTTATATTTATGTATTTTCATTTACTTTGCTCTTCCTATCTTGTTAAACTATAACTGAATGTTATATTTCTGTTCTTATCTTAACAATGTGTCTTAATATTTATACAATTCTATGGTCTTCTGTTCTCAACTTAACAATGTGTCTTAATATTTATACAATTCTATCGTCTTCTGTTCTCAACTTAACAATGTGTCTTAATATTTATACAATTCTATCGTCTTCTGTTCTCAACTTAACAATGTGTGTCTTAATATTTATATTTATACAATGCTATCGTCTTATCTCCTTTTCTCCATATAAGGTCTTATCCTATATACTATCTTCATCGCTTATATATATATATATATTTTTTTTTTTTTTTTTTTTTTTTTTTTTTTTTAATTATTATTATTATTTATTTTGACATACTTTTTTTTTTTTTTTTTTTTTTTTTTTTTTTTTTTTTTTTTTTTTATTTATTTATTTACATAAATTTTCTTATTCTATTGTCTTATGCTACATACATATAATCTTAAATTATATTAGTTGTAATTATTTAGTACTGTTTTTATTTATTACCTTAATGGCTATTTTATTGCAATATGTTATAAATTTATGTATTTTTGTGCTATCTTTCATAATATTATGTATATTGTCTCGTTCTATTTTTATATCTATTACATGCTCTATTTCGTGTCTCTCTTTCATGTATATAGGACAGTCAAGTAAGATATGCGGGACAGTCTCTTGCTGGCTTGGGTCACAAGGACACGCCGCGCTCTCCTTGCACTTGAAGCGATTCAAGTATTCGGAGAACCCGCCGTGCCCCGTGAACACCTGCGTTGTAACTGGGTCTGGGACAATCTTTACTACGATTCGGTGTGCTTCTACAGCGTCGGGGAAAAATATCTTCGTCACCGAAGCGGTTTCCCCCGACGTGTATCTCCGGTTCCATTCGCCAATCGACTCCTGTCTAATTTGTCGCTTGGCGAATGAGATCGGGCACCGATCGTAGTGTGGCCGCGTCTTTAGTTTTAGAGCAGCGTCCTTCGCGAGCTGATCGGCCCTCTCATTTCCCTCCATCCCTACGTGTGCTTTGATCCAAAATAGGTTTATTATTTTGTTGCGTTCTTCTGTGGATGTTAGGCTTTTATTTATTTGGAACGCCAGGGGATGGAGGGAGTCACCTCTGGTGACTGTTTCAAGAGCCGACCTGGAGTCGCAAAAGACGTTGCATCGCGGTGCCTTGGTGCTCAGGGCCTCATCTATCGCGTGCTTAAGGGCCAGCAGCTCCGCCTGATAGACGGTGCAGTATGGCTCCAGCTTGAACTTTCTAGTTTTTATTTCGGCCCCATCTTCCCAAATGGAAAGTGAGGCTCCAACCTTTCCCTCTATCTTGCTGCCATCAGTATATATATTATAACTGTTGGCAGTATGCTGGGCCACCTCTGCACCGTCTACCAGAAATCGGAGCGGCACGGTCCTTCTTCGCGCTGGATGGTCTAAGTTGGCGAAGGCCACAGGAGCCTCCACCTCTCTGTCTCCTGTTACCCGCGAAGAATATCCCTTCTTGGTTTCATATAAGAGTGCAGTTTCCCGCACCCTTATATCCAAGGGGAGGAGTCCCGCGAGCAACAGGGCAGAGTTCAGTGATACGGTCCTGTAGGCCTTCGTCAGCTTTTGCGCGAAACTTCGCTGTAGGTTGTCGAGCTGTTTCCTCACATATACCTTGTGCGATGCACAAGCCCACACGCTGGATGCGTATAATATAGTGGGCTCGACAACCGCGGTATACAGTGTTTTAATAATATGAGGCCCTAAGCCCCACTGCACCCTTGCTGCCGTCGCCAGCTTTTTGTAGAAAGCCATCGCCTTCCTACACGCGGCCATAATGTGGGCCTTGAATGTGAGCCCCTCGTCAATGGTAACGCCGAGTATTTTGATTTCTTTGGAGAGACCAACATCGACCCCACCCATGTGCAGGATTGGTGAGTCGTACTTCAGTTTCTTCGTTACAACCATCGCTTTTGTTTTGTGTGGTGCAAATTTCAACTTATTACGAACTCCCCAATCCTGCACGTAGGCGAGTGCGGCATTGGCCTGTCTTTGGACCTCTCCTGTGGAGTCTCCATCGAACACCAGGACGACGTCGTCGGCAAATGCCTGACAAAAGTCGCCCCGGCGCTCGAGTCCCTTTAATAAGGGGTCAAGGAGAAGGTTCCACAGGATTGGTCCTCCGACAGACCCCTGCACGCAGCCTTTGCTGGTTCTCCTCGTTATCTCCGTACCGGCGTACCTGACCCTGACGAGTCGGTCGTCCAAGTAGCTGGCGACCACCCTTCTCAAATTAGGTGGGCACTGTTCTTCCGCCAAACGGTTCTTAATCGCGGGCCACCAGGCGCTGTCGAAGGCTCCCTCTATGTCCAGAGATATCATTATGGTGATCTTCTTTTGTGACAACTTTTCTTTGATGTGTTTTACCAGGGCATAGAGGGAGTCTTCGGTGCTCCTCTGTGGCATGAACCCGTATTGGCGCGTACTTATGTTGGGAAGAATGTGCCATTTTAATCTTCCCACCAGCATTTTTTCAAATATCTTCCCCATCACTGGTAGTAATCCGATGGGTCTATAGGATTTTGCCTGGTTATAATTGTCTTTTCCAGGTTTTCTTAGTATAATGACGGTAGCTTCCTTCCAGGTCTTCGGGAAGTAGGCTAGTTCAAGACATTTATTTACCAGTGACAGGAAAGACATCGAATCTTGGGTGATTGCCTGCACGCAGACGTCCGATGTCAGGCCGTCTGACCCAGGGGCCTTCTTTGGGTTGAAGCTCTTCAGCGTTGTTTGGAGTTCATGCATGGTGAATGGTGGGTCTTGTTGCTCAGCGTGGACCCAGTCGTTCACCCGCTCGGCACGTTCTCTAATACACCGGTGTTCTGGGTCGTCTTCCGCTATTAGGTCTTCAGGGTAAAAGGTTTCCGCGAGTAATATTGCCGACTCCTTTTCTGTCAAAACCTTATTTTCTTTAATGAGCGGTTGATCGGCATGTCTTTTTGCTACCCTACCCAAAGCCCTATAAATTCCGTCCCACATTCCCTCCCTGTCCTGCTTCCCACAAAATTCTTTCCAGCTTTGGCACTGCGCTTTTTTAGCCTCTGACTCATACTTTTCCTTTGCTTCTAGGTATGCTTCGACGACCTTCTGCCTTCTGATGGGTGCTGCGCAGCGGACTCTTCGCTTCTTGGTAGTGGCGTCTTTCTTCAGCCTGGTAAGTTCTTCGGTCCACCACGGTATGGTAAGTACTTTTTTATTTTTTATTTTAGGTATCGAGCTATCGCATGATTTTATTATTATGTCTGTATATTTTTCTACATATTTATCTAATATTAATTTATCTTCTATTTTATCAATTTCCGTTTTATTAATTTTGTTTTCCTCTGTTAGTTGTTTAAATTTATTTCTAAAATCTGTCCAATTTGCTTTCCTAGTGTTATATATACGTGTGGTTGAGTTGATTTTTGTGCTTATTGCTCTGTTTAATTTTATTTTTAAGGTTATGGTGTTATGGTCCGAACTGACCAGGCCCTCTTCCACTTTCCAATCTTGGATTTTATTTAGAAGGTCGATGGAGCAGGCGGTGATGTCCACTTGGCTGGAGTAGACCCTTCCTCCTCTTATGGTGTAAAACGTCGGCGTATTGCCTTCGTTCAACACATGAAGCCCGGTTTCATCCAGCCAGTCAGACACCATCTCGCCTCTCCGATCAGCCTCCCGACTCCACCACAGGCTTTTCGCATTAGCGTCTCCTCCTACGAGGAGGCCCTTCGAGCCCAGCTTTTGGCCTATCCTCCTCAGATGTTCGAGGTACCCATCTAGCGGTTGATCCGGTTCGAAGTAAAACGAGACCGCCACGACCTCCCAAGCGCTGGTGCGGATTTTCACCACAACTATGTTAGTCGTGGTGAATTCTGGGCAAATCAAGGCCTCGACCTCATCGTCAAAGACAGCAATGGCCGCCTTGACCTGGCCCTCTTCCTGCTCTGCGCACTGGAAGATCCTGACGGTCCCGTAGTCCTTCACTCGGCCCGTTCCTCCCACGTATGGTTCCTGTATCATGGCAAAGGCCCACCTCTTTTCTGCTGCCATCAACATTAGCTCCTGTGTGGCAAGGGCTTTTCTTTGTAGGTTGGCCTGCACCACCAGGTATGGCCTTTCGTCAGGGTTGGGTACAGCTGGGCTTGGGGTTCCGGGGACCACCTTAGCAGTACGCTATGGCTGATCGGGCTAACGCATCCCACTTTACACATTTACACACAGCAGGGTAAATCACCGAGTGTAGCAACGGCGATACACTCCATAGTGGTGACATCAAAGAATGATCAAGAAACGGGTGATCAAGTAGTAGAAGAAATAAGGAAAGCAGTAAACGCGACAGAGGAAGGTATAAGGATTGACAAAATTAGAAAAGGCAAAGAAAGAAAAGTAATTATAGGCTGCCAGGATAAAGAGGAACTAAAAAGGGTAAAGGAGAGAATCAATAAAGTAGGAAACAAGTTGACCGTAGAGGAGATGAAAAACAAGGATCCACTCATCATCATGCGAGACGTACTGAGCTGCCACACCGACGAAGAAATACTAAAGGCAATAAGGACGCAGAATAAACATATTTTAGGCAAAATCAACAAGGACGATGACAGAATTGAAATCAAGTACAGACGGAGGGCGCGAAACCCACTGATGACACATATCATCATCAAGGTGTCTCCCCAAATCTGGGGGCTTTTTATAGAAGTTGGCGCACTGCACATCGACGTCCAGAGAGTCCGGATTGAGGACCAGTCTCCCTTGGTGCAGTGTACAAAATGTTTGGGATACGGCCATGGGAGGAGGTTCTGCCGCGGCTCTCTGGAGGTATGTAGCCATTGCGGTGGATCACACCTTAGGTCGGAATGTCCTGACTGGACGGCAGCCGAACCACCTACGTGCTGTAACTGCCAAAAGGCAAATATCGCCAACACAAAACACAGTGCATTCAGTCGGGACTGTCCGGTCCGACAGAAGTGGTTAGGTTTTTTTTTTTTTTTTTTTTTTTTTTTTTTATGCGGGACTCTGCGTCCCACTCTTGGTCCCCCTATCCAGGACAAGGGATTTTTTGTATATTTTTGTATTTTATCTTCTTTTGTATATATTTTTTTTTTTTTTTTTTTACAATTGAGTTTTATTTAATGACTATTTCTATTTACTTAATCATTTAGCTTATCCATTTATCTTAGGTCTATTTATCTTATTTCTTATTCATACTTATACATATATTCTTATCTGTTTAACGGTATTACTAATTATATATAACTTATTATTATATATTTAGTAAACACTTATTTCTACTTATTACGTTCTATACTCTTATTTGCTATTATCCTACAGTATTTTATGAATCTATGTATTGCTAACTTATCTCTAATTATCTTATGTATATTTTCTTGTATAATCTTATAATCTATTTCATTCTCTACATCGAATCTTTCTTTGGCATGGATGGGACAATCGAGTAGGAGGTGTGGGACCGTCTCCTGAACATCAGGGTCACACAAGCACGCCGGGCTCTCCTTGCACTTGAACCGATGCAAGTACTCGGAGAACCCGCCGTGCCCAGTGAACACCTGCGTGAGGACGGGATCCAGGACGATCCGCCTGACGACCCTGTGCGCCTCGACTGCGTCCGGAAAGAACAGCTTCGTCACCGAAGCCGTCTCTCCGTCCGCATATCTCCGGCTCCACTCGTCAATAGAGTCCTGACGGATCTGTCTCTTGACGAATGAAACCGGACACTTGTCGTAATGCGCACGGGTCTTCAGATGTTGTGCGGCCTCTTTAGCGAGCACGTCCGCCCTCTCGTTTCCCTCCAACCCCACGTGTGCCTTCACCCAGAAAAATTTAATTTTCTGGGTGCGTTGCTCGGCTTCTTTTAATAATTGGCTAATTTCGAACGCTATGGGGTGGAGAGAATCACCTCTGGTGATGACGTCGAGGGCAGACCTGGCATCGCTAAAGATGCCGCACGTAGGAAGCCCGCTTCGGAGCGCCTCCTCCACGGCTTTCCGGAGGGCGAGAAGTTCCGCCTGGTAGACGGAGCAGTATGGCTCCAGCCGCAACTTTCGGGTACTTGTCTCGGCGGCGCCGTTCCAAATGGACAGTGCCGCTCCAACTTTCCCGTCAATCTTGCTTCCGTCGGTGAAGATACTAAGACCCTCACCGACGTGCTGGGCCAGTTCCGCCCCGTCCGCCAGGCATTGGAACGTCCCGTTCCTCCGTTCCGCCGGGTGCTCCAAGTTGACGAAGGCCACAGGAGTCTCCACCTCCCGGTCTCCTACTACCTCGCGAGAGTGCCCCTTCTTGACCTCATAAAGGAGTGCGGTTTCCCGCACCCTTATGTCAAGAGGGAGCACCCCCGACAGCAGCAGAGCCGAGTTGAGAGAGACAGTCCTGTAGGCCTTCGTCATCTTTTGCGCGAAACTGCGCTGGATGGCTCCGAGCTGCTTCCTTACACCCAGCTTACGGCTGGCTGGAGCCCATGCGCTTGCGGCATACAAGATCACGGGCTCCACCGCAGCCGTGTAGATCGTCCTGATCACTTCGGGTCCCAACCCCCACTGGACCTTGGCCGACCTCGCGAGCACTTTATAGAGGCTTATAGCCTTTGCGCACGCCTGCGTCACGTGACCGTTAAAGGTCAGTTTTCGGTCTATTGTAAGGCCAAGCAGCTTTATCTCATTAGACAGGCCAATGTCGACTCCACCCATGTGCAGGATCGGGGTGTCGTACTTAAGCTTGTTGGTGATCACCATTGCCTGGGTCTTGTGTGGCGCAAACTTCAGCTTATTTCGGACACCCCAGTCCCGCACATAGGCTAGAGCCGCATTGGCCTGCTTCTGAGCTTCTCCTGTGGAACCCCCATCAAACACCAGGACGACATCGTCAGCAAAAGCTTGACAATAGTCGCCCCGGCGCTCGAGCCCCTGTAAAAGAGGGTCTAGGAGGAGATTCCACAGGATTGGCCCCCCAATAGAACCTTGAACGCAACCTTTAACGGTCCTGCGCGCTGACTCGGCACCCGCGTATCGGACCCTGACCATCCGGTCATCTAGATAGCTGGCGACCATCCTTCTGATGTTTGGTGGGCAGCGTTCTTCCGCCAATCGGACCTTTATGGCCGGCCACCAGGCGCTATCGAAGGCCCCCTCTATGTCCAGTGATATCATAATCAGGACTTTCTTCTGCCGAAGTTTAGTCCTGACATGACTCATCAGATCATAGAGGGAGTCCTCGGTGCCCCTCTGTGGCATAAAGCCGTATTGGCGGTGGCTCATCCTAGGAAGGATGTGCCATTTTAGCCTACCCACCAGCATCTTTTCCAGAACCTTTCCCAGCACTGGCAACAGTCCTATCGGCCGGTGTGCCTTGGGAACCGAGTAATCATCCTTACCCGGCTTCCGCAGCACAACGACCGTGGCCTCTTTCCAAATCCTTGGAAAGTAGGCCAGTTCTAGGCACTTGTTGGCCAGTGCTAGGAAAGACTCCGGATCTTGGGCGATCGCCTGCGAACAGATGTCGGAGGTCAGGCCATCCGAGCCGGGTGCCTTTTTCGGGTTGAAGGTCACCAGCGCCGCAGTGAGCTCCCGCGACGTGAACGGTGGGTCATGTACCTCACCATGGACCCAGTCGTTCACTCGCGAGGCAAGCTCCCTGGTGCGCCGGTGATCCTCATTGTCCTCCTCGTCAGGGTCGTCTGGGTAGAAGGTTTCGGCAAGAAATCTTGCCGATTCCTCCTGACCCAGGGTTTTACCGTCCCTGACGAGTGGATGGTCTTCATGCCGCTTGGTCAGCCTGCCCATTACTCGGTATATCCCATCCCATAGCCCTTCCTTGTCCTGTTGTCCACAAAAATCCTTCCAACTTTTCACTTGTGCTTTCCTTGCCTCATTTTCATATTCTTCTTTTGCTTCCTTATATTCTCTAATTACTTTTTCTTTTCTTACAGATGCTGCCCATCTGATTCTCCTCTTCCTTCGCATCATTTCCCTCTTAAGCCTCTCAAGTTCACTGGACCACCAAGGTATTCGGTAAGTACTTTTATTTTCTTTTTTTGGTATTGCTTCTTCGCTTGTTTTGGTTATTATATCTGTGTATGCTATTGTTTTATGTTCTAATTCTTCTGTTGTTGCTATTCTTTCTATTTCTATTTTGTTTATTTTATTCGTGTCTAAAAGTTGTTTGATTTTTGTTCCAAATTGGTTCCATTTTGCTTTCTGTGTGTTGTATTTTCTTGTAGTACTATTGATTCTTATTCCTTTTTCTATTTTTAATTTTAAGTTAAATGTAATTGTATTATGGTCCGAACTTGTGAGGTCTTCTCTGACTCTCCAGTTATCTATCCTATCCAGGAGATCGACCGAGCAGGCGGTGACGTCCACCCGGCTGGAGTACGCCCTTCCTCCTCTTACCGTGAAAAACGTTGGCGTATTGCCTTCATTTAACACGTGGAGCCCGGCTTCATCCAGCCAGTTGGACACCTCCTCTCCTCTTCGATCGATCTCCTGGCTCCACCATAGGCTTTTTGCGTTGTAGTCTCCCCCTATTAGCAAGCGTCTCGGGCCCACCTTGCTGCAGATGGTCCTTAGCTGGTCTAGATACCCGTCCACCGGCCTATCCGGTTCGAAGTAGCACGAGACCGCCACGATCTCCCAGGCGCTGGAGCGGATGTTCACCACTACGATGTTGGTCGTGGTGAGTTCCGGGCAGATCAAAGCATCCATGCGTTCGTCAAAGACCGCTATGGCTGCCTTGACCTGTCCCTCCATCCGTTCCGCACACTGGAAAATCCTGACGGTCCCGTAGTCCTTCACGCGGCCGGATCCTCCGACGTATGGCTCCTGGATTAGAGCAAAGGCCAGCCTCTTCTCCGTAGCGAACAACATGAGCTCTTGAGTAGCTAGTGCTTTCCTTTGGAGGTTGGCCTGAGCCACCAGGTATGGCCTAGCATCGGAGTCGGGGTCAGATACATTCGGGCTAGGGGCTGTGGAGACCACTTCAGCAATAAGCTATGGTGGATCGAGCCAGCGCGTCCCACTTCCTCCGCACCGGGCAGTCCTGACTGAAGGCGTTATGCCCCGTGTCAGTGAATTTTGCCTTTTGGCAATTGCAACAAGACGGTGTTGCGGCCGCCATCCAGTCAGGACATTCCGCTCTCAAGTGCGGTCCTCCGCAATGGCTACACGCGTCCAGAGAGCCACGGCAGAACCGCCTCCCGTGGCCATAGCCCAAACATTTTGAGCACTGTACCAAGGGAGACTGGTCTTCTACCCTGACTCTCTGGACGTCGATATGTAACGCGCCCGCCCCTGTAAAAGTGCTCCATATCTGGGGTGATACCTTAAGGATCACGTGTGCCATGAGTGCGTTCCTGGCTTTCCTTCGGTACCTAATCTCCATTCTGTCACACTCCTTATCAATTAGGTCCAAAAGGTGTTTGTTTTGGGCTCTAATGGCTTTAATGATGTCGTCGTCGGTGTGACAGTTGAGTAGGTCCTTAATGATTATCAACGGATCCTTATTTTTGATATCCTCAACCCTAAGGTTATTCCCCTCTGTCCCCAGTCTTTTCTTAACCTTCTCCAACTCTTGTTTATCCTGGAAGCCGATGATTACCTTTCTGTCCTTCGCTTTCCTAATTTTGTCTATTCTAGTTCCTTCTTCCTTCGCATTGACTACCTTTCTTATCTTCTCCACCACCTCGTCTCCAGTTTCCTGCTCATTCTGAGATGTCACGACAATGGAATGTAGCGCCGTAGTCATTTCAACTGTTTTATTTTTGTGTGAACCGGCTGCTACATTCGCATATGTCCTATTTGCTATCATCTCTTCCCTGTGTTTCTTCATTTCCTCATTAATCCTTGCCATTTCTTGCCTTCCTTCCTGTAATAATCTCCCGTGTTCCTCTAACTTCTTGAGCAGGTCCCTTTCGAGCCTGTCCCTGTCTTCCTTTTCTCTTCCTTTGTCAACATCCTCTGTTCCTGCCGTTATTCCTTCAACTCTTTCAGTTTCCTTTCCAGTGGCTCCTTCTATATCCCTACCCTTGTAAGGCTTTCCCTCCTCGGAGTCCTTGACCAGCCTATACAGTCTCTCGGTAGCTTCGATGACATCGGCCTTTATTTCGCTCTTGAGGTTGCGGCTATTATTTATCTGGAGCTTCGCCTTCATGAGACACGCCTTTGCTTCAGTCGTCCTGTTCAGATAGGCAGGGCTACTCTTTATCGGGGAACCCTGCCTAGCGGAACTTGAAGTCTCTGGCATAGGCTGGCTCCTAGATATGCCCCTCCGATCTGATGGGGCTGCAGAAGCCGCGGATGTCATCGGTGCTGTGGCGGCAGACCTTGTCTTCGGCATTATCGGTGGAGCGGCTCTAGTTTCGGCCACTTCATCGAGTCGAGACTCGATGGAGCGTCTCGCCTGAGCCACTGTTTGACTCCGAGAAGGGCCCGCCCTCTCTGGTACTTCGGCC